>OY997588.1:109338587-109938587 GCA_963921825.1 Erodium maritimum | reverse complement strand
ATTCAACAAGCAACCCTAAGGCTCGACATGGCCATTCTACCAGCACGGCAGTTTCCCAAAGTATTGAAAGCGGTTAACTAGTTAATCACATCCTCTATTCATACTAAGACTCGTCCGATTATTATCATAATTGAAAGGCAGTTATTCTAGTGAATCACATCCTATATGCAAACTAGGACCTTTCCGATTATTATTATCCTATATGCATACTATTAGCGTTCTTTAAATTAAAAGAGGAGTTTAGTACTTTTCCCTACCTCGAAATCTCCAAAGCTTAAATACTCGTAGCTGCTGATGTCCTGGCTAGCTTCCTCTCCGTCTTCTCACGTGGTTCCCAAGGCCTCCTCCTTCGTCGAACTCGAGTTCAAGGTCTTGGATCACAATTAAAACTATAATTAAAGACTAACCGAAAGACACACAACTAGTTTAAAAACCCCAACCGTTTGGTTCAAAAACACCTTTTGAAATAAATGAAAACCACCCAAAGAGGGTACAAAAGGACCAAAACTGGTCTGCCACGGATCGGGTCACGGAGCCGTGAGACTCCCCGTCACGGATGACGTCACGGACCCGTGACGAGTGCCATCACGGTCTCCCTCACGGAGCCGTGACGTCTCCCGTCACGGTGCCCGTCACGGATCCGTGACGGCCTAGACCTGTTTCGTCCTTCCTCTTCCTCTAGCCCCTTTTCCCCGAAAATCAACATCAAAACTCCATTTTCAGTCACCCAAAACCTCCAAAACAGTCAAATAACTCCAATCCTCCATTACCCATGGTAGGAAACATAAAACCAAAAAAATACCCAAAGTATTTCCAAATCAAACTCAAACAAAACTTATTGATTTCAACCGAAATCAATCATCTAATGCTCTAGAACAACAACTAACAACAATCAACACGTAGAACTGCTTTGGTTGACTTCTCTTCTCCTCTCTCTTTTTTCTTTGCTTCTTCTTCAAGCTTCAATGGAGGCTCCTCTTCTCCTCTCTCATTAGCTAGGTTCGGCCAACACTAGTGAAATGCTGAATTTGGTTTGCTCCAATTGCTTTAAATGACCTAAATTGATGGAAGACCAAAAAGCCCTTTAGCTTTTATCCACTTAGGGGCACTTGTGAGGGGTAAAAGGGTACTTTTAGCCTCTTTTCTTCCCCTCCAAGCTAGCATGGACAAGTGTCCATGTAGGGACCACTTTTCCGTAGCTAAAACTCCAGCACCTTAATTTACTTAAGATTTGTCGATATAAAGTCCCGGTTTGACTAAAAATTGATTTTTCCAATATTACAGTCAAACGAAAGGAAATGGCTCAACTAAGCTAACTGTGATGACGACTAAGCTTTTTGGGCCCCGGAAAGGTCCCGAACGACTTCTGGAGTCAGCGGTTGACTTTTTCGGCTGAAAGTCAAACTTGCCAGAAATCACTGGTTCGACCGGGATCGACCGGGGCGGTTCTTACACCGGATCCCAGGTCCATCGAGGGAGCGGACCCATGCCGGCGAGGGGTGACCCTGGGGCGGGAGGCCGCTGCAGATGGAGGACGGCGCGTAGAGCCCGTATCCCGGAGAACGGTAGTGGTCCACGGTGGCTACTGGCTCGAGGGTGGGACCGGTCCAGCGACGCAGGATCGGTAGCGCGAGACGAGGGAGAGGCCGTGGAACGGATTGAATGAAAGGCGGGGACCTGCGGAGGTAGACCGGTTGCAAAAAAAGACAAAAAAATAAAACCAATAAAAGGGTAGAGTGGAACCAATCCATAGGTAAATCCGTCAAGGGTAACCATCAAAGATAGACAGAGCGCTTTGAGTTAAGAGCTTCAATGATGGAGAAAAGGGGGGAGGGGGAGGAGGTTGTGCAGAGAGTGTAGCCCCTAGGTTTTTTGGTGTTATTCTAGTGGAAATGGAAAACTATGACTGAATTTAAAGGGGTTGAAAAACAATTTTTTTGTCAGCAGATTTTTCTTTATGAACCAAACATTTGAAAGTAAGGATAATATCAAGGGCAATGTATTCAAATAACAATATAACTAAGGGAATATTCTCGAAGGAACCTCAACTACAATCAAATCCAATAATTAGAAGAAAAAAAAACAAGTTTAAATCCAAAATTTATCAACTATGAAGCAAACATTATAAAGAGGAGTCTAATAGTTCTATATTCAGATATACCATCCATGAAGGAAACTAAAAGAAAATAAGATATTGTCACGCTCCAAATCTAGTTTTGATCAGACTCGAGATGTGAGCTAAAAATAATAATAGCTAAAGCAAGTTTAAACGAAATGAAACATCAATAAGTTGTTTAAAGTCAGAAACACCGAGTCAACGCTCGAAAACCCAATAATAAAGAGTTTAATACAAAAAGGGAAAGTATGTCTCTATAGGATCCCAAAACTAGGACTCTCGCCAAGCTTCCCAGCTCTGAGACGTCCTCTATACCAACTCACGATCGAAACCTGTAAAACAGTAATAAAGGGGGTGAGCTTTCGCTCAGTAGGAAGAAGTAGTTAAGGCGATGAGCTATCCGCTCACCACTACGGGTAACCGTCCAATTAGGGCATACTAGTAAGCACAATAACTACAAATCAATTAAACAAGTAACCCAAGACAACGCTTGACCCCTACTCGGGTGCAACCCGTAAATCAACCTCGACACTAAACCGAACTCATACAATTCTTCTCAAATATGCTCTTAGCACCTGTTACCTAACAATTCTCGATGGACAACGACCACAGTTATCTCACAACCGGCCACACGTGCGAACTCGCACGACAAAGCACTAAACTCAGGTATAACTATATTTCAAATCATAGAAGATCACATAACAAGCATAAGTAATCACAACAATCAAACAGCTCAACACACAGAGTAATATCATTAGCAACCACTTCCACCTGTGGTATTCCAGAGCAATGCGCCGACTTCCGTGGCCCGGCTCACCATATCGTACCGAACTCGACATCGGCCTAGACATCTTCCCAGAATATACAGCATCGGGGTACAACTCATAATATAGCGGACCGGAATCCTCCGTCGGTCGGGTATATCTTCTCGTAGCACGGGGCACAAATCACATCACAAATACCATACCAGAACACACATCGGTATAAACATTGCTCTGGAACACCCTCCTCGGCTCTAGACCCCTTGTACCGTAATCGCACATGCAGCACAGGTATCGCACCAGAACCAATCCTCGGCTTGGATATCCTATACCGGAACCCTCTACGGTATAGATATCATACCGGAAGCCTCAGTCTAGATATCTATATCGGAACCATCCATCGATATAGATATCGGACCAGAACACACCGCCTCGGAACATATCGTGCCGGAACTGCATCAGCCACGATATCGGACCGGAACAACATCCTCAAACACATCATATCAAACATATCACACCGGCATACCATACCGAACAGTCTTACCGAACACACCACATCGGTCTATCAATCACCATATCATATCACAAGACGATGATTCACACTACATTCACCACGTTCTCATAGCATATCATAATCCTTAATTTAACAACGGACATAGCACATATCACGCATTACAAGCTACTAGTCACAACAAATACAACCAACACGCAATCCTACGAGCCCAACCAGGGACCCACATGTGATACTACAACACAACAATTCCCACACCTACGGCACGACATGGCCGCAAGTGGTTCCATATTTATATGACTACGCTAGTTATTCACATCCTACATGTGAATCTATATTGTATCGAGAATTCGTAACCTATATGCATACTAGTAACTTTCCGCAATTAAACCGGTATTCGCTACTTTTCCCTACCTAAACCGCTATCCAATCACGAACCAACACGAGTCGCCTAGTAGCCTCCTCCGCCGTGCTCGAGAACAACGTCTAAGATTACAAGTAATACGAGAATTAATAATAACTCAAGGGTGGTTCAAAGAGAGAAATAACCAAACCAACTCCCAATTACTCAACTTGTCAAAATGGGCCCGGAACGCCCATTTTGCCCGGAATATGGAAAACGTCCCTCAGGACTCCGAAAATTTCCCTTTTTGTTTCTATCATTCCTGATTAAATTTACTTGTTCCAACACACTTGACGGAATCAAATTCCGATGTCCGAGCGTTCTAAAACCGCAATTAAAGTTTCTAAACTACAATTTCCGAAATTGCACGAATCACTTCCATAATTCGTTCCGGGTATGAATTATCGATCCGGGGTTCACCCAAGACCACCCGAACACGACAACCCGCATCCCGGGCCGAGTGGGCCCCACGGTCACACGTGGACCGTGGGTGGCCGGACCGGACCGGACCCGTGTGGCCGGTCATGGTTTCGTGGCTTCCCTACGGCCATGGCCAGTCACGGTTTCGTGGCTTCCCTCCGGCCATGGCCGGTTCCACTCCCCGGTGACCGGCTGGAGCTCCGGCGAATCTCCGGTCGCCGGAAAAATACCCCATTTCTCCAAAAAGTTCCTAACAAGCTCTAGATTCTCCAAAACTCTATTGTTAAGTTCCAAAACCTCAAAATTAACCTCAACAACTCCAAAGTTTCAAGACCCATGGTGGGTTTCATCAAAACAACAAAGACCCAATGGAATTTCATTATCAATCTCCATTTTTCCTCCACAACTCATCTATTTAAACAAGAAGAACCTCAAATCTCTAAGACCCAAGCCTAGTTCATGCAATTTCTAAAAACCCACAACCCCCAAAGTTCATTAAAATTGGGTTTTTAATGGTCACTCACCTTAGGAATGAAGAGGGGATGAGAATGGAGTAAATTTGGAGAAGATTGGTGTTGAAAATCCACCAAATGAGCTCCTTTTCTTCACCTTCTTCTTCTTCAAGCAATGGAGGCTTCAAACACTCTTTCTCTCTCTATGTAATTCGGCCAAGGGTGTAGAAATGCTGAAAATTGCCCAAAAGTGGTCCTTATTCTAAAGGTAGAAATGTCCATTTCGTCCTTTAGCCTCTCTCTCTCTTTTGTCCACAAGTGGGGACCAACAGATCTTTCTCCCCTCTTTTCTTCTCCTCCAAGACATATGGACATGTGTCCAAGTGGGGTCTACCTCCACCCAAAATATCTCAGCTCAAATTAAATTAATTCGTTAAGACCCCTAATTCGACCCCGTTTGACCAGGATTTGACTTTTTTTCGCAAAAGTAGTCATTTGACAGGAAACGACCCAACTAAGCTAACCGTAACGACGACTGAGCTTTTTGGGTCCCGGAAAGGTCCAAAATGACTCCCGGAGTGACCGGTTGACTTTTTCTGCGGAAAGTCAACTATTCCCAAAATTCACCAGTTCGACCGGTATTGACCGGGGACGGTTCTTAAATCTACCCCCCTTAAAAGAATTTCGTCCGCGAAATTTAAAATGAACGTACTTCAACAGTCGAACAGGCTGGGTACTTAGCGCGAACCTCATCCTCGCACTCCCAGGTCGACGCTACGCGGTCCTCAACCACTCACGACCCGCGCGACCCCTCGGTCGTCTCTCGAATAACCCAGGACCAATCAAGAGTCAACTCTTAACACTCACCCGTGCCCCGCCTGGGCAATTGATCCAGCCTACCATACAATGCTTCGTACGGTGCCATCTTGTTACTGGCTTGGAAGCTTTATGGTAGTCGCACTCGGTTAGGTGTTTCCGGACTCCGTCGTGAGGTACTCTCACTTCTATTGTGCAAACGTAGTGGTTGTACTAGTTCCCGCGTGACGCTAGTGTTCGGCCTTCACTTTTTGATGATTGATACGCCTCGATACGAACTCCGCACCCGCTCTCCGCATCCCGCTCCACCGAGGATGTCGCCTGATTTTGCGGTACCTCTCGGTGCTTACCCGTCTGAACCGTAAGACGCGAATGATGTGACTCTCGCAACATGTCATCTCTACCGCTGCGCGGTACGAACAACCTTCCTCGATACCGTAAACCATGATCGGCACCCTACTCCCATCCTTCCGCGTCAACACCACTGGCAATCCTCTTTCGGATGTCTGCCGCTTCGGCATCCTCCGCCCGTGCCTCTAGCACTCGGGCAATCAGTGTAAGCTGAGCCACTAGCGAACACATGGCCACGCCATCAACAATATCATCTAGCTCAAGCCCAAACGTGCTCAACTCTCCCATCATGTTCCACTCTCGGACTGATATACCAGCAAGGCAATGGATCGACTTCCTACTCAGGGCATCGGCAACAACGTTCGCCTTACCCGGATGGTAGAGTAGCTCGAAGTCGTACTCCTCAAGTAACTCCATCCACTGCCTCTGGCGCATGTTCAAGTCTCGCTGGGAGAAGATGTACTTGAGACTCTTGTGATCCTAGAACACCCAAAATCTCTCGCCATACAAGTAATGTCGCCAACTCTTCAGCGCGAAAACGACTGCTGCCAACTTCAAGTCATGGGTAGGGTAGTTGCGCTCACGCGTCTTCAACTGCCTAGATCCATAAGCAACTACCTTCCCCGACTGCATCAATCACACAACCTAGCCCCTCACCGGACGCATCACAGTAAACATCGTACGCAATTCCCCGCTCTAGCACTATTAACACCGGTGCGGATAGTCAAACGAGCCTTCAGCTCGGTAAAGGAGTGCTCACAACCCTCAGTCCACACAAACTCGACTCCCTTGCGCGTCAGGGCAGTCATCGACGCGACCAGGCGTGAGAAATCCTGGACGAACCGGCGGTAGTAGCCTGCTAATCCTAAGAAGCTGCGAATCTCAAAGACACTCGTGGGCCGCGCCTACTTCGACACCGCGTCGATCTTTTCCGGATCAACCAGTACCCTCTCAAGACACGACGTGTCCGAGGAATTTCATCTCGGCGAACAAAACTCGCACTTCTCCAAGTTTTCGTACAACTGATTGGTGCGTAACAAGGTCAGAAATGTCCTCAGATGCTCCACGTGCGCCTCCTCACTCGGCGAGTAGATCAAAATGTCATCCACGAACATCACCACGAACTGAACATTGCAGGCGGGTCCGTCAACCCGAACGACATCACCAGAGGCTCATAGTGTCCAGTCCAAGTTTGGAATGCGGTCTTCGCCACATCCTCCTCCCGTACTCTCAACTGATAGTATCTGGATCGTAGATCGATATTCGAGAAACACTTCACCCCTCTCAGCTGATCGAGCAAGTCGTTGATCCTCGGTATCGGGTAGCGGTTCTCCGCCGTGACCCAGTTCAACTTCCGACAGTCGATACACATCCTCAGCGCTCCGCCCCTCTTCTTCACGAAGAGTGCAGGCGCTCCGCACGGCGAAGTGCTCGGTCGGATAAACCCCTTCTCCCGAATCTCCTCGAGTTGATGCTTCAACTCGACCAACTCGGCTGTGCAAACCGGTATGGAGCCATCGATCTTCGACGCCGTTCCTGGCATCAGGTCAATCCTGAACTCAATTTCGCGCACCGGCGGCAACCTAACAACTCCTCCGGAAAGACTTCTGGGAACTCACACACTACCCGTGGAAACTCTCTACTATGCACGGTCTCCAACTCCTCTCCCACGGTCAATACTGAAAGGAGAACTCCGCTCCTACTGCCCAGTACACACGTGACGATCGTGTCGCCCGATACCACCATCACCTGTCGCCGATAGCAGTGGATCGACGCTCGGTACCTCGCAAGCCAATCCATCCCCAGGATCACATCAAATGTCGTCATGTTCAACACAAGCAGATCACCAAGAAAAGGACGGTCAGCTACTCTAATCTCACACACACGACATACACTACTCAGGACCACATCACCCGTAACCGGGGTGTCAAGACACAAAAGTCGCCTCAGAGGCTCTACTTTTAAGCCTAACTTCTCAGCAAGGGAAGAGTGCAACGGCTGTGGGTTATGGGCCCACCACACTTTCGCTGCGCCACTCTGATCTCATCGCCACTCGGCCACCTCCCCTGAACGGTCTGACTGCTTACTGGTACTGTTGCGGCCCTCCGCCGCTCGGGCACTCGTCTCCGATGTCCCGGCTGCCGACAGTGTAAACACACTGCCCCCCCCCCCCCCCCCCGTTCTAACGCGACGGGCCCTACCGACGCTACTAATCATATCTGCCTCAAATCGTCGAACAAAGCCTGTGGCTGGGAGAAAGTTCTCTACCTCCTCGGTTCTTGAGTCTCGTACAGTCGCCAATACTGCTCGGTCGCTGCCGAATATCATGGACCCTCGCGGCCTCTCTGCGACCTCGCTCCACATCGTCGTCGTAGTTAATAACTCAAACTACACCCGAATCCTCAGGGTGAGGACTCGATTCAAACTTTGGGCTCGGGGCCCTCTCTCGAACCTCCTGCATCAGTTTGCCTCGACCGTCACCTAAATTGGTGCAAACGGGCCAACGTCGTAACCCTGACCTCGTACTTCATCTCTGACACCCCGTCCCGTTGCAGCTCTGGGACCCGCTGGTGTCGCTCCTCCTATCCTCCCCAATGGGAGTACCCTGGGCACCTGTGCCCCAACGACTTACCTTTCCTGCCTCGAGGTGCCACGTCGTAAGTACCCTCCGTATGGGTACACGCACACTCTCAATTCTTAAGTTCGCATAAAGCGACGCGCCTATGTCACTGGCGTTCACACACGTTTCACAAAGAACGCACTCGAACCAAACAACATGCCTCATCTTAGCATAGTCATAGCTAGTTTTAAACATAACCAGGGAATCCCGCACACTTGTGCGCCACACAAAGTCAATCACACAGTTCAACACTTGCAAACAAAAGCCACACTGTTCACAGTTCACTTCACACATCAATTTCACAAAGTTTCAACATCAACTTAATTCCACAGGTTCTCAACACTTTTCTCTTTCTAACGTAACATTCCATGTCGATATCATGTTGTTACAACCCGGTCCAGGCGTCCCCGAATTACGTTGTAAGCACTTGACATCCCTCCGCCACGTTCGACTACAGTGGCCCCTACAGGCGAATCGTGATGGTACAAACACTTCAGTTTTTGTAGAAATTTGGGCATGACCCGTTTGAAAACTCTACTAACCATCTGATTATGCGGGACATTCAATTCACATCCTGCACAAAGCACTCAACACAATCATAGCACACAGCAAGCCATCGTAGCTATACACCTCGGGTCTCGGTAATTACACGATTACCACCCGGCCAAGTCACACTTCGATCTTAATCGATCGGCCAACAGTCGAGCACACAACAATCAATTAATACAATCGT
The DNA here is from genome assembly GCA_963921825.1 of Erodium maritimum. Taxonomy (NCBI): domain Eukaryota; kingdom Viridiplantae; phylum Streptophyta; class Magnoliopsida; order Geraniales; family Geraniaceae; genus Erodium; species Erodium maritimum. The sequence continues at coordinate 109,929,404 of OY997588.1, read as the reverse complement.
TGGCACCAACCACAATGATTCACCAAAGGCACACAATACCAGACAGACATTTCACCAAACCGAGACTCTCTTCGTCTCGGTTCTACGAGTAGGACATTTCCGATCTACGTGACCGACACACAGAACCCTAACGACCCAACTCTACCCACCTAACTGACGTACAATCCGAAGTTTTGAAAAACCAGGCTCTGATACCAAATTGATTCTACAATATTTCGGTTACTTAAATCCTATATGCAACTCTATCCTATAAGATATGATATCCAAATGTTACCACAATGAAGCTCAAAGGATTAAAAACGTCGCCGACAACGACCTCCAAATAAACAGAAAAAACCACGACCAGAGCAATACCATAACCCCCCCCCCCCCTTTACCACGTAAGAGAACACCGTTCCTCAATCTCCACCAACCACTTACCCGACCCATTACCAAAAAGATAATTTATCGCTGGCCACAACCGGGCAATAACCCTATAAGGGAGGTAAGGAAAGCTTACCGACATCCTCCATATACCTATTCAACTCCCAAAAACTCACACCTAGTAGATCTTCACGAAGCTGTTAGGTTGTACCCCTCACGATGGCCAACACCAACCGTAAGGCCCTGACCACTAACAAGGGAGAGGAAAGGAAGACTAGAGGTAGAGAACGAGGAGGGGAATACATGATATATGAAAGGAAAAGGGCAAGAGAACGATAGTTCCACAACTCTTAAATCTTGAACTACGGAGATCTCGTCGACGGCCAACACTGATCCGACGACCACAAGGGGAGAGACCAATCCTTGACCTCTAGGAAGAGAGCAAAGCTTGAAAAGCAGAGGAACTGACGAGGGAGGAGGAAAAGTAAGCAGCAATGACCTAAGTACTCGAAACTCCACCAGATCTGCGAAATGGAGAATAGAAGGACTCGAAGCCGGAACCACCAATCGCAACAGTCGGGCACCAGAGCCACTAACAACCACCAAAAAGCCAATGAGACGCCGACTTCAAGACACGAAGTCAGAACAGATCGATAGTGGCTTGAATCAAAAGGTATGTGTCTTCAACTCCCCGGTTATGTCCGCGTGCAACATCTATACGAGGCATATGCGATTTTCCTTCTTCTACATTCATGTAAGGGTTATCGGAGAATCAGGTGAGAGGGCGTATGGTCGATGCTGAAACTGAAAGAGAGAATTAGAAAGGAGAAAATGAAGAAGAAAAAACATGTGGAGATTGAGCATTTCGTTGGTATTAAATAGGTAGAGTTATGGGTGAAATGAATAAGGCAGATTCGGTGAATTAATTACGGTAGATTCGTTGAATGGTAACTTTGACCGATTTATTAGAAAGTGAAGTAAATATAAAGATAGATTTGGTAATTAATATTTTCATTTCAAAATAAAAATAAAAATAAACGTCAAAATGTCATTATATCGAGCAAGTCGAGTTGAAAGGAGAGTACAAAATCGAACAACCCGAGTTCAAATCTGAGTCCATAGATGAACAAACAAACGCACATTACATATGTTAAGTGTGGTTCATAACTTGAAGCATAGTGAACATCAGTGATTTGTGGTTGGCCTTCTCCAGTGGTGTCCATTCCGATATGTCTAGGGTAAAGGCTTCGGCATACTACCTCATCAATGAGTAGTGACGTTTAAAAAGTCGGGATTTGGTGCACTCGAACCTACTACATCTTTGTATTTCTCGCTCTTTCCTGTAGAGTCGTTGTGATGGACCCGAATCAACCTCTGAAACACCACTTTCGTTTTCGGATACAATCGGTTTGGGATAATGGATTAAATAGAAAGGACATGAGGACATATGAAGTGAAATTTATGGGTTTTTAAAGATGAAGAAGATCGAGCATGATTTTTGTTGTGGGCCACCGATTCGACCTCCAACGTCCAAGAGGAAGGGAAGGGTACACTTAACAATAAAAGGACATAAATATTAACGAAAATTAAAATTTAATGAAAGACATCAAAAGTTAACCGAAATGCAACAAAGGTATATCCTACGCATCATCTATATCCACAATCGCCTCGTGCCCGTTGAAAAAAGTCCAAATATGTTCTATTAGACCTTCTTTGAACTGAAAATGGACGTCTCGATTCTCGCTACGTCTTGTGTGGCTTCGAATGACATCGTAATTAGGAATTGGCCCTTGGTGGACGGGTAAGATAAGTTTATCATAGTGAAGTCGTTCAATGTGACCCATATACGAATCACGCTCATCATATACAATCATGTTGTGCATGATGATGTCCGCCCTCATAATCATCATTAATTTCGGTCATCCTAACTTTGAGCCAACCTAGTGATGATATGAAAACATGTTTGGAGAATTCCAAAAGCCCTCTCGACATCATTTCTCGCGGCCTCTTGTTTCTATGCGTATAACACGTACTTCGGAAGTTGTGGTGCTGGGATGGATTTCACAAATGTTGCCTACGGTGGATATATTCTGTCAGTGAAGTAGTTAGGAGTTTTGTAATCGTGACTGTTTACTTAAAACATGATTTATGAATGCTCACCTCGTTGTACGTGAGTAAATAATGATGATTGGTTCAAGACATTAATGTCGGTGTTCGACCCCGACAAACTGAAATATGCTTGCCAAATCTAGGTGTCGGGCCCCGCAACCGCTTCAAGCATAATTGTTGATCCAAGATCAGCGTCTCGCTCGTGAACCCTCAATACACATTTGGAAAATTCTTCCATGAACATTAGATACAGTCAAGACTTTCGGTGCAATTGGGGAACCCACGTAACTGACATGAAATAGATGGGCAATGTCATTACTGTCCGACTTCCTGGAGATAGGTATCCTCGAAGACGTTAATGACAGTGAAACAACATCGACGCATGCACTTGGGGGCTGTAGATTCATCAATTTTCAAATAATCTTCCAAGATGTCGGTCGATGAACCGTAACATAGCATCCGAATAGCGTAGTACACTTTTAGTAAGGGGGAACACAGGCCGATCGCGACAATCCTCTCTTTGGGTGAAAGTTTTGGTTGAATTCGGACACGCCTGCTTAAATTTGCATAAAACAGACTTTTCCATACGGAACCACCGAAAAAACACTCTTATCATGTATAACGGACGATCAATGAAGTAGTCGTCCATAATCCGCTCATGAGTATCGTGCCGATCTCTGAAAATGTAATTCTTGTTGTGGTTCATCGGCATGGGGTTCATGATCCGCTCCTTGGCTTCTATAACAATAGTCCATAACGACTGTACCATCTCATTCTCCGCCTCTCGGGTCATCACCCGTAACGTCGCATAGTCGATTACGGTCGGATCAAACTCGTCACTACTAGAACAATCCATCAATAATCGAAAAAATACACGTTATCTGGATAATTTTGTAGAGAGAACAATGAAATAGTTGATGGTGTGAGAGAAAAAGATAGAACTTCAATGGCTTTTTATAGCAAAAATTCGCTTAAATTTGTTAAGTTTTTATTTTTTTTAAAACCAAATCGACAAACTCAACAACAGGTGGCAGATTCAGCGAGTCTCGGTCAAATCTCCGCATAGAACCGTATCATGTGTCGTCTGCAGAAGCAGCTTGTCATAATCTTCGACGCAAAAACAACAACTATAGACGTCTGTAGAATCGTAGATGGTTTCTTACTATGAGAGATCGATTCGACGTGAGAAAAAAAAAAAGAGATTTAACGACTCCGACTCCGACGCGTCAATTTAACTTTTCAACCAATTTTAACACATTAATCGGGGCCGCAACACCCTCAGTGCCACTGTGCAACAAATAATTGCTACTTAATTCATTATCATCTTTTATCAATACATCCTTCGCCCATCAATTATTGTTATCATAAACATTATTGTTTTTTTTCGTCAAATTTCCGTCTATTTTAAGGATGGTCGACGTCGTGTATAAAAATTCGTCTAAATGTAATAACATGGTAATTTTGAAAATTGGGACGATTATATATGCATAGCCCAAGACAGCGACGTGTGATCATATACGATTAACATAAGTTTGATATATCGGTTAAATAATCAGATCCAATAAACAAACCAGTGTTAACAATTTAGCATAAAACACAAACCCAAAATGTTTATTGAGAGAAACCCACATCCTTATAAATCTGGACAACTCATTCTACCAAAATCATATTGGAAAACAAGCAGAGGAAGAAGGGAAAGAAAGCATGAAAGGGCTTAAAGAGGGTAGAGACAGCTTCCATCATCACTCCTAGCGGTCGGGTCGAAGTTCTCTGCATTCCGGTCCGTGCAACCTTCAGGAACAGGAACCTTCACTTGCTGGGCCGCTTTCCCTGCACAACAACACAAGTCAGTTCCTCGGAACTGGGAACTAAAACATACGGTAGGTACTAAGAGTGAACTAACCGTAGAAACTTCCACTCTTGATGGCGTCCTGGTTGGCGTCACCAAGCGCAGCCTCGCTCATGTACTTGTCAGCCAGCTGCACCCTCTTGACGTTCTCCTGCTCCTGCACCAGCATGTTCCCGTACCCCATCAGCTTCTCCAGCGTCATCTTCGGCTGCTCGAATGTCGGAGGCCCTTCCTTGGAGTTCACCAGCCTCTTCCCGATCCCATCCACTCCGATGCCTCCGATCCACTTCCTCACTTCATCATCGTACACCCTAGCCCTCAGGGCACCAAAGAAATCTATCTTCACCTTAATTTTGTGTGAGAAACTAAACATTTGAACCATATTGACTAATAAATAATTACCTATGGATTGGCCGGGGAAGGCGTCCACTAGCTTGACAACATCGTCCGCTTTGATGTTGTCAACCTCGAAGATACCTGTGCACACTCCGATCCGGTCGTCTCTGGTTGGAGCCCAGTAGAACTTCTCCATACGCCCGTCACGGATGAGGGGAGCGTACAATGTTGAGAAATCGTTACCCGTGACGATGATGGGGACACGGGGGTTGTCCTCCTTGTTGTACATCCCGGGGAGCTGCACGTTAGTGGGGTTATCAGCAATGTTCATCAGGGTGGCGTTGACCATCTGGTTGTTGACAGTGTATTGGGTGGTTCCGCCCATTCTTCCTGCCCCGGCGTCAAGATCGTTGATGAACAGCGCGCACATCTTCCCCTTCTTGATGATGTCAGCTGCTTCACGGTACCTCTGCCTGATCAGCTTCGCCGGCTCCCCTGCGTTCCCACTTTCCAATTCTCCCGCACTCATCATGATGGGGCTGCAATGCATCACCCAAACATAAGCTTCAAAATGCATATACATATCTTCATGGAGAAATCGAGCATAAACTCACTTGATTCCCATCTTGGCGAAAACAAGCTCACACTGGAACGATTTACCCTGTCCTTTGCCTCCCCAAATACCAAGAATGAGAGGAACCTGTAATGGAATCAGCAATCAGTACATACAAGTTTGGCATTGTTGTGCAGATATATGAACCAATTGTGCCATACCTTGATGTTAGGCAAGGTCATGAAGTTCTTGGTGACGTGAACAACTAGCTTGTCCATGAAGGCCGGCGCAATGTAGAAACCGTCCATGCTGTTGTCCATGTACCTGAACCATCAATACATTGACACCGTGAGCCAAACCAAATCTTTTCTTCACCATAACGGAATTCCAAGGATGTGTTTGATTCATCTTACTGGCGAAGTCCAGTACTGATGTAATCATAAGAGCTCATGATGGCGTGGTGGGTTCCCCCTCCGGTGGGAGCTTGGAAGAGGGGGTCGACCATACCTTTTCCCCTGGCGATGTCCTGTTGGTCATCGGATATGTCATAAGCAAGGCCCTTCCATTTGTCCGTGTTCTTCTTCTCATCCGCCTCTGCACGAATCTTGAAGCTACTGCTTGATATCTTCGGGCCAACGAATCCTGAGTTCGCCTTCTTCAAGCTGGTGCCCATGAAGGAAGAACTGGGGAGGGAAGCTCCACTGTTTGATCCATTAAAGCTCAACTGTGCACCCATTAAACCACACAATTCAAATTAGCCCCAAAATAACCACATAACCACCGTTCAAATTATGAGTCCAATATATTTACTTTTCTAACGAATGCTAGATGAGATGTTGCGTTCTCTCCAATGAAAACTACAACACTTGTCCCATAATTCGATCCAAGTTCGGAACTATAACATACTACTTGAGGCTTATTTGCCTCAAAGCATTGTATACGTTAGTCCTACATGTAAGTGAACTTATACAGTTGTCAATCAGGCATAATCATCCCCACCTGGGATCAAAGCAAAGACTGAATATGAACTCTTCCTTATTCATTTCTTAATTGGGCATAATCAACCTCACCTAGGATCAAAGCAAAGAACCAATTTGAACTCTTCCTTGTTCAAACAAGGAGAGTTGATGAGCTATAGAATAGATACTAAAACAAAGCAAAATAGTCCGAATTTAGTGATTATGGTATGAAATAGGTACACGGTCCACTCTATATACCCAAAATTTATTCCGAATTTAGTGACTAACTTAAAAGAAAAGGGGCATAAATAACTTGTGAACTTACCGGAATTCTGCCGACGGTGGATACTGAGGTGGCCATGGGAAGAGATCTGAAGCGGAGGAGTTTGAGAGTGGTATAGAAATGGTGAATGAGATGAAGACTTATAGTAGATTGTTTGATTTGAAGATAGTAAGGATTGGTTTTCCAGATATCTTTAACGGCCACACAAACAAGATTGGCTCTTCTACACGTGGCAGCTGCTGGAGTCTCGGTTTCACTCACTAGAGTTGTTTGGGGTCAGCATTTGATTCTCTCTCATTCGGTAAAGGTAAGGTGGTTTTGTTACCCGACACAAGCTTTGCTTTCCTCACCAATCCATAATTCCAATTGCATTATCCTATATATAGTATTAATGGGAATGGGTTGATGATTGATCTACATTTATATGGCCAAGATTGTTTCTGATTTGGTATCCATGTCACAAGAGATGTGGACCTCAAATTGGAGGTCTACCCTTAACAGCCCATTATCTACACTTGTTGGGCCAAATTGACATCACTGAGGCAGGCCCGTGTCTCCTTGCTTCCTGAGTATGTTACTGTCTACAAATCATAATTTGAAAACTTAGTACTGTTTCCGCATCGAAAAAATGCTCATGGGTTTTTCTTTATCAAGCTTGATCTATCCAAAAGTTTTTTTTGATAAGCGAAAAATTTATTGAACAAATATTCTACAATTATAGAACAAAGCAAGAAAAGATCCTACAAAGAAACTTTTTCCTCAGACCATAACAGCTACACAGAGCAACAAGAAACAAAATAAACCCCAACAAGATGCAAACAAAAACCTTGCTTACTTCTTATCTGGATTCAAACAAGTAAACCGATTCAAGACCGGAACAAGGGTTAAAGCTTTTTCTTCAAGGTAATCCTCGTCCTTACTACCCTCGGAGTCCTTTTTGAAACGATCGAGTGCCAAAGAACAAAGAACAACTGCCTATTTCCCAACTTTCTTGCTATAGCTCCAATTCCCGGCATTATCTTTTTTCGCAACGTCCACAATAAAACGTCCCGAATTGACCCCTTTATCAGTACAAGTCCTGGCTCTTGTCCGATACACAACAATTGGTGAGGCAGCCAACTTCAACTGGCCCTTCTTTGGTCGTCCACGTCTCTTTGGCTCAACTCCGGAAATTGGGGGTTTTGACAAGGCTTCCTTCCAAGGACTACCTTGAATCCCGACAACCGGGTTCGGTTCACCACCCCGAGGATGATTCTTCTCAAATGGGTCGTCGTTGTCTTGGGCTACTAAACTCGAACCCACGATAGACACCCGACCCAAATCAGTCCTAATCCGTTTAAAAACATCAGCCAAACCTGGGTCCTGAACCTTCTCGGATTTTTTCTAAGACAAGACCGAACAATCAGCCACAAAAGCAGATGTAGTATCTTTGACGGGATTGACTGTATCTATTTCAACGGGTGCCCCTGAGGATCAAGGGGAGTTTGAGAATCAAATCTAGAACCATCGGGATCTCTGGGATTCTCCGGATACGACTGTACAACATGCCGAGCATCCGCTCTCTGAACCGACAAGAGCATGGTCGAACACCCAACAAATTGAACTGATGAATCCATGGAATCATCACCCATCTCCTCCACACCAGGAACAATCTTCTAACCTGATATACCAGAGGTAGTCGACCTGCTCATATTCGCAGGTGCTTGCGATTCAGGTCGAGCTCTCCTATTCATAGGCCTTGCAGAAGCTACAAACAGCCTATACCCATTGAACATGAACTCGTTGATCAGCCGACTCCTTAAGCTTGAACTCCACAAAACCAAAGAAGCGACCTTTCCGGCTCGGTCTCTTGAGAACGTTGGCTAAAACTACCTCACCAAACGTTCCCAACGAATTCTGGACACATTCCGTCGAGGTATCAAAGGGGAGATTATATAGAAACACCTCATGACCCTGCTTCTCTGCCTCGCTCTCAACTCCGGTGGGTACAACAACCTCCAGACCCTGCGCATAATCCAAAAGTTGTGAGACCTTCACAGTATAAGCATTTCTGTCAACTTTACCCTCTAATCCCTTTTCGAGGCTAGAAACGATCCCCGACGACTTCAATAGGTTAGGAACCTCCTTCTGAAAAGAGGTAACGCTGGCTGTTTTCACCAGAGCAGAATGACTCCTCGAACGCTTGTTTTTCTTCTTGACTCTTATGTCCTTACGATCCTTGACATTCTGATCAGAAGAAGCCTTCTTACCTGTTGTGGTTTGAAGCCCGTTGATAACAGAACAATATTCTCCATACAGAACAATCAATCACGAACAGAATGACTTGAAAGACAATAGTTCCGACTTTGGCTTGATCCTCCGCTAGCTCTGAAGAGCTTTTTTCATTGATTTGAATTCAATAAAAAACATAGGAAGCAAATTGGCACCACCTGCTCTCAGAGCTTTTTTCATTGATTTGATTTCAATAAAAAACAGACAGAGGACACCTGTCACGCCCCAAATCCGGTTTTGATCGGACTCGAGACGTGAACTAGGAATAATAGTAAAATAATAATAAAAGTAAATTTGAATGCAATTAAACTCCAAGTTTTTAATATAAAAGAACACGAGTCCAATACTCAATCCAAAACGATAAGATAAACATAGTTTAAAACGAAGTGGAAAGTACGTCTCTCTACTACAAACCACCTGGATCCTCAAGGAGCTCCCGAGTCCCGAGACACCTCTAGGTCTACTCAACAGGGAAACCTGTACAAAGAGTAAACAAGAAGGGGGTGAGCTTACGCTCAGTAGGAAAAAGTAGTAAGTAAAAAGAACCCCCGCTTTGACAATGAAAACCTGATTAGCACAACTTTCCAAAAGATAGCATAAGTAAAGATCGAAAAAGATTGCAACACTTAAAAAGATAATGATTCAAAGGGGATCAACGGGTAGACAGCTTAGTAACCAGTATAACAACTAAAGAACACACAAGTACGAAAATATAGATGATGTAAACAGCTAGACTCCAATCCACACAACAACCAACACATCGTACCGGAATGCCCATCGGTCGCGATGGGACACATATCATCGGTACTCCCGGAAATGTTCCCACAAGGAACACATATCATCGGGGCTCCCGGAAATGTCTCCAAAGGAACACAGGTCATCGTGGTGAAACAAGACATCCTCCCGGAAACATCCCCAAAGGGACACATTTCATCGGGGTGAAACAAGTCTCTCCGGAACACGTAGCATCGGAGTGAGACAACAATATAACATGCCGGAATATCCCTCGGCCTACGTCTTCCCGGAATACACACATCGGGGCAACAAATAATACAAATACCGGAATGCTCATCGGTCTTCCCGGAACACACATCGGGGTAAACACAATACCGGAATGCTCATCGATCTTCCCAGAATTCCCATCGGGGTAAACACAATCCGTCGGCCTAGGTACTACTCTACACCGGCATTCCCCTCGGTGTAGGTACCATACCGGAACACAACTCCTCTTGGAACACACAACAAGAGAACAAAGCGCATCACAAGTCATAGTTTAACCACATCTTAGCTAACCCAACAGTCTTACCACAACACGTCACATAAAACTCATACCCTTAATCACGTTTACCGGCATGACTTACCAACCACGTTCCATCGGTCTATCACTCACCCGATCATACCACAAGGCACAATCACATCACATTCAAGCATTCACTCAATCAATCATAACACGGATCAACCATTCACATACAATCATCATGATTCATCTAATTTAGTGTGACTCTTATATTAACCTAAAGACGAAACATGCATCGATACTAAGGACGAACAATCATCATTAAGTACATTCAACAAGCAATCCTAAGGCTCGACATGACCATTCTACCAGCACGACAATTTCCCAAAGTATTGAAAGCGATTAAACTAGTGAATCACATCCTATATACATACTAGACTCTTCTGGTAATTAAAATAATTGAAAACAACTATTCTAGTGAATCACATCCTATATACAAACTAGGACCTTTCCGGTTATTATTATCCTAAAGGCATACTATTAGTATTCTTTAAATTAAGAATGAAGTTTACTACTGTTCCCTACCTTGAAATCTTTAACACTCAATTACTCCTAGTTGCTGACGTCCTAGCTAGCTTCCTCCCCAGCCTCTCACATGATTCCCAAGGCCTCCTCCTTCGTCGAGCTCAGGTCCAAGGTCTTGGATCACAATTAAAACTATAATTAAAGACTAACCACAAGACACACATCTAAGTTAAAAACCCCAACCGTTTGGTTCAAAATATCCTTTCGAAACAAACGAAAAACACCCAAAAAGGATTCAAAAGGACCAAAACTGGTCTGCCACGGATCGGGTCACGGAGCCGTGAGACTCCCCGTCACGGATGACATCACGGACCCGTGACGAGTGCCGTCACGGTCTCCCTCACGGAGCCGTGACGACTCCCGTCACGGTGCCCGTCACGGATCCGTGACGGCCTAGACCAGTTCCGTCCTTCTTCTTCCTCCAGCCTCCTTTTCACGAAAAACAGTCCAAAAACTCCATTTTCAGTCACCCAAAACCTCCAAAACAGTCAAATAACTTTAATCCTTCACTACCCAAGGTAGGATTCAACAAACCAACAAATACCCAAGAGATTTCCAACTTAAAAACAAACCAAAAACCATAGATTTCTCTATAAACCAATAATCTACTTCACTAGAACAACATCTAGCAACAATCAAGGCAAAACCTAACAAGTTCTAGCAAAACCATGGAAAACCCATGAATTGAATTGAGATTTTGATAGTGTACTTACCTTTAGATTGATGAGATGATGAAGAAGATGGACTTTTGGGAAGATTTTGGTGAAGGAAAGGCTTGAAAGGAGCTTCTTTTACTTTGCTTCTTCTTCAAGCTTCAATGGTAGCTCTCTCCTCTTCCTCTCTCTCTAAATTTCGGCTAGCACAAGAATAAGGCTGAAATGTTGCTTCAAATGCCTTAGAGACCTAATTTGTTGAATCTCCAAAAAGCCCCTTGGGCTTTATCAACTTAAGGACACTTGTGTTTTAGCCTCTTTTCTTCCCCTCCTAGCTAGCATGGACAAGTGTACATGTAGGGAACACTTGTCCTTAGCTAAAAATCCAGCACCTCCATTTAATTAGGATTTTTGGATAAAAAGTTCTCGTTTGACCAAAAAATTGACTTTTCCAATATTAAAATCAAATGAAAGGAAATGGCCCAACTAAGCTAACCGTGATGATGGATAAGCTTTTTGGGCCCCGAAAAGGTCTCGAACGACTCCCGGAGTCATCGGTTGACTTTTCCGGCCTAAAGTCAAACTTTGCCAAAATTCACCGGTTCTACCGGGATCGGCTGGGGCAGTTCTTACAACACCTGCTCACATATGCACACCCAAAACCGAAGTATAAGCTGCAACACTCCACCAAAAGAACAGCAAACAACAACGCCCGCCTGATTAGAGACTGATCCTCTGTACAACACCGGCCGGATCGGAGAAACGCACCTGCAATACAAACCTGCCACACGGCTGCAACAAAAAAAGGAAAAAACTTTGCCGACCTGATCCCCCTTGCCAAAACAGCTCGACAACAACCCAACCGAGGACCGCACAGTGACGGGCCAGAGAAGTCCACGCGAACAACACAGTCCAAAAAAAGACCGGTACTGCAGAAAGACACCTTGCCGACTTGATTCCCTCTACCAGCCAAGGACGAGCTCGATAACAAACCAACTACGAGCACTAAACGAAAACCAGGGCAGTCAGATCGGTGACGGAAAGAGCCGAAGACGTGGCGACTACGACAGACCAAACGAAACCTAAGTTTAGTGCGCGTGAGGCGCGTTCAGTGCTAGTAAATAAAATTTTATTCTTATATCTTGTGAAAGAAGAGAGGATAATGAAATAGGACACTTCAATTGATAAAAAAAATAACTGAGGTTATAGTATACAAATATAATATATATTTTGATTTTTTTAGTATATTTGTGTAATATATATTTATTAATAATTAAAAATATTAAAAACATTATATCCGCCTAGACCCCGACTAGTCCCCGCCTAACGTCTAGGGGTCCTCACCGTCCGACTAGCGCCTAGCGCCATTTACAACCATGGTTCAAAGTATATATAAATTCTTTTCTAAATCGATTTGTATCGAATAATCATCCTTTTACATTGAGCATCTTTTTTTATAGATGATGTTTTTGTTTTATTAATCTTTGGGAAAACTATCAATACCTACCCAAAACCATGCCCATTTAACTGATGTTTACCCTGAAGTTTAAAGTTAACTGATGCATACCCTTAAGTTTCAAAATGTAACTCAAAACCCCTCCGTCAGCTAAAATGACAAAAAATACCCTCAACTACACTTCAATAATTATGTTAAAAAATTATTTAAAAATTATTTTTGTTATATATATATATATATATATTTACTTATTAAATGACTTCATTTTTATTTAAAAAATCACTTCATTTATATTGTAAAAAAATTATTTTAAAAACTCACTGAGGGTATTTTCGTCATTTTAGCTGACAAAAGGGGTTTTTAGTTACAAGTCGTAACTTCAGGGTATGCATCAGTTAACTTTAAACTTCAAGGTAAACATCAGTTAAATGGGCATGGTTTTGGGTAGGTATTGGTAGTTTTCCCTTAATCTTTTTACCCCAAGATGGGGGAAAAGATAGGGGACCGCAAAAAGCTATCCCAATAACCTTCAAAAGAGACTCTACCACAAACGGTAAGACAATCTTGCTAAGAAAAAAATGAAGAAAGGGAACAAAAGCCAAATGCAAAGAAATACTAATCGATAGAAGGAGGAACATCGTCCTTAAAATCTATCTGCAACAAAGTCCCTGTAGCGACAAAGTGTCTCCAAGCTTCATTTTTACGCTGAGCCTCGAGCTTCTGAGTTTCACTCATACAAAGTGAACGAGTCGATACTCGGAAAGGCTGGTGAGGCTTCTTTTTTATTTTCCTTTTAACCTTCTATATTGTTTCTGGCTACCATGTTGGAAAGTCTTGATCGAAACTAGACACCGGGTTAAGGGAGGAAGACGATAAAACCTAAGAGTCCGATTTGGGGGGAAAATTCTTCACCAAATCATAACACGATGCAAGAGGGTGGATATTGAGCCCAGATTGTACGTGGCTTGGCTCAGGCCTAATAGCAGTTAACTCAGCATCCAAAGGGCCTGCTGAAGGGTTTTGGGCTTGAGTTAGCCAAGCACCCGAAAGGTTGAGGCCCAGATGTGGTGCGCATGTCTCACTAGTATCCTGAGCAGCGCGATTTACTTGAAAGGAAATGCGATCCTCCCGAGTCACTGCAACACATATCGCGCGAGAGGGATCCTCGCAAGTTTTAGTCCAATTTGCAACGCCAGTTTTGCAAGGAGAAGAGGTAATCACGGTAATCAAATCAATTTGATTTGAAATTGATCCCAAAATCGCCTCGCGTCCTTGATTGACCGACTGCACTGCCGTTGGAGTCGTCAATGCCGGAGTTGAGTTCGCCGGAAAGAGCTTGCTCCGCGAATTTCTGGCGACCGAGATTGGCTGCAGATCAGCAACGTCGGCATCTGACCGGTTTGGGTTAATCTGCCGCTTGAGATTGTCGAAAATGGACTGTAAAGGAACTGAACCAGTGTCTTTTTTTTTTCACAGATTGAACATTATGAGCAGTGGACAAACAAGAATTACCATTATGGGCAAGGGCAACAGTTAACTTATGGCCATTGTAAGTGAATTCATTGAAAGTATCAATCACCTTCAAGGCAACCTCCTTGTCATTTGGATTTGACCACACACTCGTCCGCAAACCTATCCAACATCTCGCCTTGATCTTACCTTGGTTTCCTAAATTAGTTGTCCAATTGTTTGATCCACCTTAAGTAGCAAGATCATTTGACATTCCATACCTAATTTAAGATGAGATCTGATCAACCAAGACTGGTTTATTTCACCATAGATAATTGATGTTCACATTTTTGTTTTCCACCTATTATTATGATGTCCAAAACATATCAACTCAACAAATGGTAAGTGAAAATAGGCTGAGGCTGAGAGGATGCACCAACAAAATCTGGGAACCAGAGGCTACAAAACGTAGCCAGTAATATGGAGGAGACGCATTGTCACGCCCCAAATCTGGTTTTGATCGGACTCGAGACGTGAACTAAAATAATAAATAATAAAAGCAATTTCAATACCAAAATGAGTCTCAAATAACGGTTTATAAGATCCAAGTAACATCATGAGTCAACAGCTCGGCAAAACTAAATAGTAAATAAGTTTAGTAAAAGTAAAACAGCACGTCTCTAGACCATACTAGCCTAAGACCCTCGCTAGCTCCCAAGCTCCGAGAATCCCGCTAGTCCAAATCCCGCTGAAGACGTGTAGAACAACAAAGTAAAAGGGGTGAGCTTTCGCTTAGTAGGAAAAGTAGTTAAGGTGATGAGTATCCGCTCACCACCACGAGTAACCGTCCAATTAGGGCATTCTAGCGAGCACAACACTAAAGACACCCAAGGAGAGCACATACTACAAACATACTTACATGACCACTATCACCCTGTACTCACATCACTTAATCCCATCATCAAGCATACAATACATAGTAAAAACAATCACACGTCCCGTACCGCAGTCCCCGAACTCCACCGGCTGTCCACAGCCCGACTCTATTATATCTACTGGAACACACAACATCGGCCTAGATATCTTCCCAGAACCGCATCGGGGCACAGTCACAATACATCACACCGGAACACACAGCCTCGGCCTAGATGTCTTCCCGGAAATCCGTCAGGGCACAATCACGACACATCATACCGGATCACAAACCGTCGACCTAGATACCCCATACCGGCATACCCCTTCGATGTAGGTATCATACCGGAACAACTCCCCGGGGGAACGCGCATACGTGGGACCACACCATCGGCCTAGATACCACCCTACACCAGCGTAACCCCTCGGTGTAGGTACCATACCAGAATACAACTCCTCTTGGAACATGCATCAAGAAAGTTGCACGCATCACAATGCCATAGTTCAACCACGGTATACCAACCGAGCCAACTTACCACAACACAACACATCGGTCTATCAATCACCCGATCATATCACAAGCATTGGTTCACGTCATACCAATCATATCACAATTGTCATAACATACCAACATATCACAAGAGCATACCATATCGTGATTCTCAATCTAACGACAGATAAACCACGCATCATGCATCACAATCATAGATCATGGCATCAAAATCAACACACAACACTAAGGGCTCGACATGGCCCACATGCATTTCTACAACACGACAATTCCCAAACATACGGCTCGACATGGCTCGTAAGCTATCCCTCATTTCACTCGTTCTTCTCATCCTACATGCAATTCTATCATTTTGTATCATTTGTTCGCAACCTATATGCATACTAGTAACTTTCCGTAATTAAACCGGTATTCGCTACTTTCCATACCTCGACCGCTTTCCAAAATCTTAGTCACTTCACGATGTCCAAAAGTCTCCTCCGCCGAGTTCGGGTCCGAAGTCTAAGATCACTACAAAACGCGAATTACAGCTAATTCAAATTCGGTTTAACGAGAAAACACTAAATTAAGCCTGAAAGTAAAAACATGTGCTGATGGGAAAATGGGCCGGAATGAGGCCCAATCCGGGTGGCCCACAGGCCCGGTACCCGACCCGGCCTGTGCAACACACCGGCCCGGAATCAGGCACGCTCCGTGTGGCACACCGGCCCGGGACCAGGCACGGTCCGTGCGGCACACCGTGCCAGACGCTGGCACGGTCCGTGCGGCACTCCGTGCCGGACCCTGGCACGATCCGTGCGGCATTCCGTGCCGGACCCTGGCATGATCCATACGGCATTCCGTGCCGGAACCTGGCCCGGTCCGTGCGGCGTTCCGTGCCGGTCTGGACAGAGGCCTTTCTTCTTCCTTCCCCAACTTCGTTTCCACGAAAATCAACCTCAAAACCTCCATTGATGAACTCCCAAACCTCCAAAACAGACCCAATAATCTTCAACACTTCAATACCCATGATGGGTCTTCATCAAAACATCAAAATCCAATAAAAATCTATCATCCAACTCCCTTTTTTCTCCATAAATCATCATCTAACACCAAACAACTCCAAAAACACACTTAGTTCATGCATCTCTACCCAAACCCACAACACCAATTGCATCAAGGAGGGTTTTAATGGGTACTAACCTCTAGGAAATGAAGAAATGAAGAAGATGAAGTAGATTTGAGAAGATTTGGTGAAGGATTGTCACTAAAGGAGCCTCCTTTCTCTTGCTTCTTCCTCAAGCTTCAATGGAAGCTCTTCTCCTCTCTCTCCCTTGATGATTTTCGGCCAACACAAAATAATTGGCTGAATTTCTCACCTTTTGGGGCTTTAACCTAATAGTGATCTCCCCAAAATGCCCCTCTTACTCCCTCTCCCTCCTTTGGCTCACATGAGGGTAGTTTGGTCAAAACTCACCTATTTCTTCCCTTCCAAGCCAACATGGACAAGTGTCCATGTGGGGACCACCTCTAACCCAAAATATCTCAGCAACCAATTTCACTAAGACTCGAGGTTTGACCGAAATTGGTCCCGAGTTGACTTTTTCACAATTACAGCCGTTTCAAAGGAAACGGCCCAATTAAGCTAACCGTGATGACGGCTAAACTTTTTTGGCCCCAGAAAGGTCCCGAATGACTCCCGGAGTCCTCGGTTGTCTTTTTCGGTAAAAAGTCAACTTTCGTCGAAATTCGCCGGTTCGACCGGGGGCGGTTCTTACAATCTACCCCCTTAAAAGAATTTCATTCTCGAAATTTAAAACAGACGTACCTCAAGGGTCGAACAGGCTTGTCACGCCCCAAATACGGTTTTGACCGGACTCGAGACGTGAACTAAAATAAAAAACAAATAAAACAATTTAAAAGGAACTAAAATCTGAAATATTAACGTGAAAGTAATAATCTGATAAAATCGAGTCAACAGATCGGTAAAAACCAGTAATAGCAATGAGTTTATTAAAAAATAAAATTGTACGTCTCTAGGCCACACTAGACAAGACTCTCGCCAGCTCTCAAGCTCTAAGAATCCCGCTAGCACAAATCCCGCTCAAGACCTGTAGAATAATAAAGTAAAGGGGTGAGCTTTTGCTCAGTAGGAAAAGTAGTTAACTTATAAGCATCCGCTCACCACCACGAGTACCTAGTACAGCACACACTAACCACAACACGACATCATATAACCACAATCCTCGGTCACAAGACTATAGTCATGCTCACAAACATTCTGTCACGACCAGTACCACATTGTACTCACGTCACTTATTCAATCATCAAGCATAAAACATACAGTAAAACAAACACACGTCCCGTACCGTAGTCCCTGAACTCCGCCGGCTGTACACAGCCCGACTCTATCATATCGTACCGGAACACTCAACATCGGCCTAGATATCTTCCCGGAACTGCATCGGGGCACAATCACAATACATCATACCGGACCACACAGCATCGGCCTAGATGTCTTCCCGGGAATCCGTCGGGACCCAATCACAACACATCATACTGACTCACAAACCATCCGCCTAGATACTCTACACCGGCATACCCCCTCGATGTAAGTATCGTACCGGAACCACACTACGGGGGACCGCGCATATGTGGGACCACACCGTCGGCCTAGGTATTACCCTACACCGGCGTACCCCCTCGGTGTAGGTACCATACCGGAATACAACTCCTCTTGGAACATGCATCAAGAAGGTCTCACGCATCACAATGCCATAGTTCAACCGCGGTATACCAACCAGGTCAACTTACCACAACACATCACATCGGTCTATCAATCACCCGATCGTATCACAAGCATTGGTTCACGTCGTATCATGCATGGCACACTTGCCCAAAACATAACAACACACTACACCGAGCATATCATAACATGATTCTTAATCTAACAACGGAAGAACCACACATCAAGCATCACAAGTCATCAATCATGGCATCAAAATCAACATAAAACCTAAGGGCTCGACAAGGCCCACATGCATTTCTACAGCACAACATTTCCCAAACTTACGGCTCGACATGGCTCGTAAGCTATCCCTCATTTTAATCGTTCCTCACATCCTAATCATGCAGTTCTAACAATTAAATCAAGTAAATACAACCTATATGCATACTAGTAACTTTCCGTAATTAAATCGGTATTCGCTACTTTCCCTACCTCAAACGCTTTCTGAACGCTTAGTCACTTCACGAGGTCCAAAGTTCTCCTCCTCTGCCAAGCTCGGGTCAAAGTCTAGTATCAAAATTAAATACTAGAAATAAGAGTAATTCACAATTGGTTTAAGGAGGAAAACATTCCCAATTAACCCAAAAAGAGCTCTGTTATAGATAACCGTCCCAATTACTCGAAATCCAACAAAATGGGCCCAAAAGGCCCAACTCTGGTTTATCACGGTTCGGGTCACGGACCCGTGGTCTGCATCGTCACGATTCTCCTCATGGAGCCGTGACTGGCGCCGTCACGGTCTCCCTAACGGAGCCGTGACGCGTTCCGTCACGGTGCCCGTCACGGATCCGTGACGGGTCTGACATTGTTCCACCTTCTTCTTCTTCCAGCTTCGATTCTACAAAATTCAACCTCAAAAACACCATTGATGACCTCCCAAAACTCCAAAACATACCCAATAACGTCTCTACTTCAATACCCATGATGGGTCCTCATCAAAACCACAACAATCCAATTAAAATCCATCATCTAACACCCTTTTCTCTCCATAAATCATCATCCAACACCCAAAACCTCAAAACCCAACCAAGTTCATCCTTTTTCCTCAAAACCCATGAACCAAAATCAACAAAAACGAAAAAGGATTAGATATTTACCTTGGGAATGGAAAATAGAAGAAGAAACTAGTGTTTTTGGGAAGATTTGGGTAGAAAATGAGTTCAAGACCAATCATTTTCCTCCTTTCTTCCTCCTCAAGCCTCCATAGTTCTTCTCTTACTCTCTCTCCAATTTCGGCCAAGAGGTGTAGATATGCTGAAATTGTTGTTCCAAAACCCTTAAAACCTAGTTTGGTATTTGCCCAATTGCCCCCTTTGCCTAAAAGCCTCTCGAGTTCAAGTTTGGGGGTATAAGAGTCCTTTCCACCTTGTTTCTTCTCACCCAAGCCACTATGGACACTTTTCCATGTGGGGACTGTAATAACCACTCCCGGTCAACGCCAGTCAAACCTGCGAAAAACAGGAAAATTTAAAAAATTTAAGACTGAGACTTAATTGAACCTAAAATGACCCCGAGTGTCATACCGGGCATGAGTTGACCCCGTTATCGACCAAAATGAGTTCCGGGGGACTCAGGGCAACTTTCTGTTCAATTTGGGAAATGTTGACTTTTCGCTGGAAAAGTCAACCGAGCGACGTTTTGGTCCATTCGAGGACCGTTTTGGATCCAAAGAGCTTAGCAGTCATCTCAGCGGTCTTAGTTGAGCCGTTTCCTTGTATCCCGTCAAGTTTCGGAATTTCTTGGGAAAAGTGACCGTTCGGGGCCCAAACGTCCGTTTTTCGCGAATCTGATTGGAAAATATCTTCTAGATATTGTTCCAAAAAGGTGTGGGACCCACCTTGCCACTTGTCAAACAAGTGGTGGTGTTAGGTTTTAGGGGGAAAAATGAAAAGGAGAGACAAGGGGGTGGCCGGCCATATATGGCTAAAAAGGAAAAAAAAATAGAAAATAGAGTTAGTTTTAGAAAGAGAAAGAAGAGAGAGTTTGGAGAAGAAGAAGAAGAAGAGAGAAAAGAGAAGGAGTTGGGATAGGGTTTGATATCCAACCCTTGGATCATCTCACGACAAAGAGCAATCATCTGCCCCTCGTCTTCCTCTTTGGTAAGAACCAAATCGATCGTTGTTTTGTTGATTTTTTTTAAATGTAAGGGTTTTGTTATAATTGATGAGTTAGGGTTGTAGTAAGGTTGGGGGTTTGTTAGAGACGTTTTGGATATGTTGGGAGGTGAGATTGAACGTTTTCCGGCGACCGGGAGCTCGGGAGGAGCTCCGGCCACCACCATGGTGGCCGAGCCCTATAGAAACCCTAGGGCCCACGGCCAAGTGGGTCGGGTGGGGCCCACGTGCTCGGGTGCTCGGGTTTTAGCGTTCGGGTGGTTTAAAACGTTCCCCGGACCATTTATCCTTAACCGAATCGAAAATTGGAATTAAATTAGAAAAGTTACAATTAACGGGTTTTAGAAACTTGAAATGGAAATTAATTGACTCGGGAGTCGGAATTCGATTCGGTCAAGTACATTGGGACCCTTGAATTATTCTAAGACCGTAGAAACGAAAACGGGAATTTTTGGAGCCCCGGAAGGGCATTTACAAAACCCGGGCAGATTCGCCATGTCGGGCGAATCGGGCCTTTACGGGTTCCTTATCGACAATGTCGAGTAATTGGGAAGTTTGGGAGTGATCGACATTGTCGATGTTAAGTTTGGGCACCAAGTTTAATGATTTTCAGTTTATCCCTGCGAGTTTGTTAAGTGTCTTTAAATTGTGTTCTTTTAGATCGTGCCACGGACCGAGGCAAGGGAAAGCTGGGTGAGTGACTGAGATCATCACCGGAGCTCGTTAGTTGGCTTTTGGGAGAACACGCACGAGGTAGGGAAAAGTAGCCGGATCTCGGCCGTGACTAGGGAAAGTTAACAGTAGAATTGCATGTGGCACCGGGGTGTCGTGGGTTAAGTAAGTTATCGAATATTAGAAAGGCATGATACGGGAACGTAGCGATTATTGGAAACGCATGTGACACTTAGTAGTGTGGTAGGAGCAGAGAACTTAGCGTTATTATAATTACTGGAGGCATATGACCATGTCCGGAGGTTGTTTGTGAAACTAGTGATCTTAGGACTGTTGGAGGCATTGATTATGCCGGAGGTTGTTGTGTATTATTATTGTGGTGTCTTGGGTGGCCATGAGAGCCCGTGTATTACTGTTGTGTCTTGGGTGGCCATGAGAGCCCGTGTTTTACTGTTGGTGTCTTCGGCTGGCCTGACCGAGTTAGAGTCTCGGGGGGGGGGGGGGGGGGGTTGCGAGCATTCTTTGGCTGGCTTACGAGTTAGAGTCGGGTGGCCATGAGTGCCCGTGGGGTTGTTGAACCCGTGTCTTTACCTTTGGTGTTTTGGGTGGCCATGAGTGCCCGTGGGGTTGTGAACCCGTGTCTTTACTGTTGGTGGTTTGAGTGCCCGTGAGTGCCCGTGGGGCTGTTGAGTCCGCGTTGTACTGTTGGTGTATCTTGGGAGGCCGTGAGTGCCTGTGGGGCTGTTGAGTCCGTGTTTTACTGTTGGTGTATCTTGGGAGGCCGTGAGTGCCTGTGGTGCTGTTGAGTCCGTGTTTTACTGTTGGTGTATCTTGGGAGGCCGTGAGTGCCTGTGGGGCTGTTGAGTCCGTGTTTTACTGTTGGTGTATCTTGGGAGGCTGTTAGTGCCTGTGGGGCTGTTGATTCCGAGTTTTACTGTTGGTGTCTTGGTGGCCATGAGTGCCTGTGAGTATTGAACCTGTGTTGTTACTGGTTGTTGAACTTGCTTGTGATTGTGATTGTGATTGTGGTTACCTGAGGTTGGGGGCCCGCTTCATGAAACGGGGGTCCACGAGCACACGCGTCTGCATGTTCAGACGGGGTAGGGGGCCCGCTCGTCAATAAAGGGGTCCTGGCCGCGCGTGTGTGGTTTGGGTTTGTGAGCATTCTTTGGCTGGCTTACGAGTTAGAGTCTCGGTAAGTTGCAAGCATTCTTCGGCTGGCTTACGAGTTAGAGTCTCGGTAAGTTGCAAGCATTCTTGGGCTGGCCTGACCGAGTTAGAGTCTCGGGAGGGTGCAAGCGTTCTTGGCACTGAGCAGTTGGCAGCTGGTTTGCGATCCTTTGTGATCTTGTTTGGTGTGCGATCCTTTGTGATCTTGTTTGGTGTTGCGTAGCTTCTTTGAGTCCTTGGAAGAGGTCGTGATCGTTGTGTCGGGTCTACTTTGCGTGTCAGAGTGTTGAGTTGGTCAAGGAAGGTAACAGTGGGTGTATGTTCAGTCAGAGTACTTGGGTTGGGGACAGTGTTCCCCGGTGTTGACTTTGTTGTCGGTATTACCGGCTTTGCCTGCTAATTATGCCGTAGTCAGTCTGTTATCCGTGGTGGTGAGCGAACGCTCACCCCTAGCTGCTTTTCCTACAGGTACCGGTCGCAGGTTGGACTAGGTGAGCTTCTGAAGCTTGAAGAGCTAGGAGCGGGATTTCTGGGTTTATTTTGAGTCTAGCGACGGATACCATACTTTTGTCCACTTGTTGGGACGCGTTTTAAGTTGTAAATACTATTTTGTTGAACTAAACTGGTATTTTAAAGTGATTTGATGGAAAAGGTTTCAAAGTGTTTTATTATTTTAAATGTTCGCGTCCCTAGTTCGGTTTACTGAAATTGGGGCGTGACAGGGACCACCTCTCTTCTTAGGAAAAATCCAGCACATGATTAATTAATTCACTAAGACCCAAGGTTTGACCGAAATTGTCCGACAATTAACTTTTTCCCAATTACAGTCGTTTGAAAGGAAACGGCCCAACTAAGCACACCAGAACGAGGCTAAGCTTTTTGGGCCCCAGAAAGGTCCCAAATAACTTCCGGAGTCATCTCGTTGACTTTTCTAGCAAAAAGTCAACTTTCGTCGAAAATCACTTGTTCGACCGGGATCGACCGGGGGCGGTTCTTACAATCTACCCCCTTCAAAGAATTTCGTCCTCGAAATTTAAAACGAACGTACCTTAAGCGTCGAACAGGCTGGGGTACTTCGCACGAACCTCATCCTCGCGCTCCCAGGTCGACTCTACACCGTGGTGCTTCCATTGCACCCGTACTAGTGGGATAGTCTTGCCACGCAAGACCTGCTCTCGCGTATCCTGAATCCTGACCGGCTGCTCCTCATACGAAACATCCTCAGCTGCCTCGATGTTCGTCCACTCAATCACGTGGGAGGGGTCCGCAGTGTACTTCCGCAGCTGGAACACGTGGAAGACGTTATGAACGTTCCCGAGCTGCGGTGGCAATGCAAGACGGTAAGAAACGGCTCCAACTCTGCCCAAGACCTCAAAAGGTCCGATAAACCGCGGGGCCAACTGGCCTCCGCCGCGGTTGAACCGCAATAGTCCCTTCTCCGTGCTCACCCTTAGAAACACATGATCACCAACTGTAAACTCAAGAGGCCGGCGCCGTCTATCAACGTAGCACTTCTGTCGACTCTGCGCGGTCCTCAACCGATCCCGAATCAGTGTGACCTTCTCGGTCGTCTCCCGGACAAGCTCCGGACCAAGTAGACTCATGTCTCCCACCTCTGCCCAACACACGGGCGATATGCACAACCTATCATACAACGCCTCAAATGGTGCCATCCCAATACTGGCCTGGAAGTTGTTGTTGTAGGCAAACTCAGCTAATGGTAAGTGATCCTCCCAGGACACTCGGAAGTCCAATACACATGCTCGCAACATATCCTCTAGTATCTTAATCGTGCGCTCTGACTGACCGTCGGTGTAAGAACCGCTCCCGTTCGATCCCGATTGAACCGGAGGTTTTTGGCGAAAGTTGACTTTGTGCCGGAAAAGTCAACCGATGACTCCGGGAGACATTCGAGACATTTTCGGGACCTAAAAAGATTAGCCGTCATTACGGTTGGCTTAGTTGGGTCATTTCCTTTCAAATGACTACTTTTACGAAAAAAATCAATTTTTGGTCAAACGAAGTCGAATTAAGGTTTTTATCGAATTAATTAATTGTGCTGAGATAATTGTGGGTAGACATTGTTATTTTTTCTTTGGGATCTAAAGTCCATGACCTTTAGGCCCATTTAACCCAAATTTAAGCCCAACTATCTTATCATCTTGTATTGATATATGAGGGAAGTAGGGTTCCTTTTTGATGAGAGGTTGGCGGCTGACAGTGCAAAGAGGATTTGATGGTCTTTCACTGTGTAAGGTTGCGGCATCCATTCTTGATAGAGAGATCAAAGAGAGAGGGCGAGCTAGGAGCCGGTGTTCTCTCTTTTTTTTTGATGCATCTTGGAGGATGTTGTTCAAGACCTCGTATGAGAACAAATGCCAAGATACTCCACTGCTCTGATTGCTATAATGGAATTAGAAGCAGTAAATGCTCATATGGTCATCATGAGCAGTGATTGATCATCTTAGTTACCTAGGAGAAAGCATTACCGTGTCATGTAAGTGGCTGCCAAGGTAAGATCACAACGAGGCTTACTTCCTGTTTTGTTTTTTTGTCGAAAATTTAAGGTACTTTGTAAGGTAAATTTTTATGATAAATGCTAACATTTGAGGGTTAGGTTGGAGGTCAGAAATAATTATAGCAATAAATGGATTAGTCTTGGGTTGTCATTTGTGTATTGAGAAATAAGGAATTAGGGTTTGTAGTTCGTGAAAATCCGGAAAATGTGGTTAGAAATTTTAATTGCGGAATAGAACGTTCGGGCATCGGAAATTGATTCCGCCAAGTGCGTTGGAACACGTGAATTTAATTAGGAATGATAGAAACGAAAATGGAAATTTTCGGAGCACCGGAAGGGCGTTTCCAAAACCCGGGCAGATTCGCTATGTCGGGCGAATCGGGCCTTTACGGGTCCAATATCGACAATGTCGAGTAATTGGGAAGTTTGGGAGTGATCGAAATTGTCGGGGTTACTTTTGGGCGTCAAGTTTATTAAATTCCAGTTTATGTCTGCGAACTTAAAGGTGTTTAAAATTGTGTTCTTATTAGATCGTGCTGCTGACCGAGGGAAAGGAAAGCTAGGCGAGTGACTGAGATCACGCCGGAGCTTGTTGGTTGGCTTTTGGAAACACGCACGAGGTAGGGAAAAGTAGCCGGATCTCGGCTCTGACTGGGGACAGTTAACAGTAGAATAGCATGTGACACCGGGGTGTCATGGGTTGAGTAGTTTTATTTAATTATTAGAAAAGCGTGATACGGGATTGTAGCGTTTAAGAGAAAAGCATGTGACACTTAGTAGTGTCTTAGGAACAGAGAACTTAGCGATAATTGAATGACTGGAGGCATATGACCATGCCCGGAGGTTGTTTGTGAAACTAGTGATCTTAGGACTGTTGGAGGCATCGAGTATGTCGGAGGTTGTTGTGCGTTATTATTGTTGAGTTTGGGTGGCCTTGAGAGCCCGCGTTATTTATTGTTGAGTTTGGGTGGCCTTGAGAGCCCGCGTTATTTATTTTTGAGTTTGGGTGGCCATGAGAGCCGTATTTAATTGTTGGTGTCTTTGGTGGCCATGAGAGCCCGTGTATTTAAATTGGTGTCTTGGGTGGCAATGAGAGCCCGTATTTAATTGTTGGTGTCTTGGGTGGCCATGAGAGCCTGTGTATTTAAATTGGTGTCTTGGGTGGCCATGAGTGCCCGTGTCTTACTGTTGATGTTTTGGGGTGGCCGTGAGTGCCGTGGGGTTGTTGAACCCGAGTCTTGACCGTTGGTGTGTTTTGAGGTGGCAGTGAGTGTCGTGGGGTTATTGAACCCGAGTCTTGACCGTTGGTGTGTCTTGAGTGGCATTGAGTGCCGCGGGGTTGTTGAACCCGAGTCTTGACCGTTGGTGTGTCTTGAGTGGCAGTGAGTGCCCGTGGGGTTGTTGAACCCGAGTCCTGACTGTTGAGGTGTCTTGAGTGGCCTTGAGTGCCTGTGTGATTGAACTTGCCTGTGATTGTGATTGTGGTTACCTGGGGTGGGGAGTTCTAAAGGTCGACAGCCTGATCCGACTTGATGTCGATGAATTGCGAGTTCTAAAGGTCGACAGCCTGATCCGACTTAGTGTCGATGAATTGCGAGTTCTAAAGGTCGACAACCTGATCCGACTTAGTGTCGATGAATTGCGAGTTTGAAAGGTCGACAACCTGATCCGACTTCGTGTCGAGGAATTGCGATAGGTCGAACCCTGACCTGATTGAGATTGGTTACTGAGCAGCTGGTGTGCGATCCTTTGTGATCTTGTTTGGCGTTGTGTAGTCTTTCTGTCGTGTCCTTGAGGAGGTTGTCGATAGTTGTGTCTGGTCTACATTACTTTATCGAGCGTTGAGTCTGTCGAGGAAAGTAACGGGTTGTGGGTCAGTTAGGTACTTGAGTTAGGGACTATAGTCCGGGTGTTGGGTGTAGTTTTAGTGTTACTGGCTTTTCTGCTAATTATGCCGTAGTCAGTCTGTTATCCGTGGTGGTGAGCGAACGCTCACCCCTAGCTGCTTTTCCTACAGGTACTATTCGTGGGACGGACTAGGTGAGCTCTCGAAGCTTGTGGAGCTAGGAGCGGAGTCTGGGTTTTGTCTTTTGAGTCTAGTGACGGATACCGTGTACTTTTGTCCACTTGTTGGGACGTGTTTTAAACTGTAATTATTATTTTGTTGAACTAAATTGGCATTTTAAGTGATTTAATGAAAACAGGTTTCAAGTGTTTTTATGTTTTTAAAACGTTCGCGTCCCGAGTTCGATTTACTGAAATTGGGGCGTGACAGTCGATCTTTGGGTGATACGTCGTATTGAGCAAGACCTCGGTCCGCACTGCTCTCTGCAAGCTCTCCCAAAACCTGGAGGTAAATCGAGGGTCTCTGTCGGACACAACCGACACCGGAACCCCGTGAAGACGGATAATCTCCCGAACTTACAGACATCTCAGAGTGTCAACCGTATCAGTCATCCTCATGGCTAAGAAGTGTGCCGACTTGGTCAGTCGGTCGACCACTACCCAAACTACGTCGTGCCCTCTCGGCAACCTCGGTAAGCCACTCACGAAGTCCATCGTGACGTGCTCCCACTTCCACTGCGCAATCGGCAACGACTGCAATAAACCGACGAGACGCTGATGCTCGGCCTTTACCTGCTGACAGGTGAGGCATCTCGAGACGAACTCCGCAACTGCTCTCCGCATCCCGCTCCACCAGAACTGCCGTTTGATATCCCGATACATCTTGGTGCCACCGAGTGCACATCAAGACGAGAGTGATGAGACTCTCTCAACACCGCGTCTCTACAACTGCGCGGCACAAACAACCCTCCTCAGTATCGTAGACACAGATCAGTACCCTGCTCCCAGCCCTTGGTGTCAAAACCGCTGATAATCCTCTCCCGGATATCTGCCGCCTCGGTATCCTCGGCCTGTGCCACCAGCACACGAGCAACTAGTGTGGGCTGAGCCACCAGCGAACACATGGCCACGCCATCGGTGATATCATAAAGCTCGAGCCCAAACATGCTCAACTCCTCCATCATGTCCCACTCTCGGACTGATATCCCGACAAGGCAGTGAGTCGAATTTCTACTCAAGGCATCAGCGACGATGTTCGCCTTGCCCGGATGGTAGAGTAGCTCGAAGTCGTACTCCTCAAGTAGCTCTATCCACCGCATTTGGCGCATGTTCAAGTCTCGCTGGGAGAAGATGTACTTGAGACTCTTGTGATCCGAGAACACCCGGAATCGCTCTCCATACAAGTAGTGTCGCCAGCTCTTCAGCGCAAAGACGACTGCTGCCAACTCTAGATCATGGGTAGGGTAGTTGCACTCATGTGTCTTCAACTGTCTGGAACCATAAGCAACTACATTCCCGGACTGCATCAACACACACCCCAGTCCCTCACCGGACGCATCACAATACACATCGTATTCGATCCCGCTCCGGCACTATCAACACGGGCGTTGTAGTCAGGCGAGCCTTGAGCTCGGTAAAGGAGTGCTCACACTCATCAGTCCACACAAACTTGGTTCCCTTGCGTGTTAGGGAAGTCATAGGCGCGGCCAAGCATGAGAAGTCCTGGACGAACCGTCGATAATATGCCGCCAAGCCTAGGAAGCTGCGGATCTCGAAGACACTCTTGGGCTGTGCCCACTTCGAGACCGCGTCGATCTTCGCCGAATCAACTAGTATACCCTCTCGGGACACAACATGCCCAGGAACTTCACCTCGGTGAGCCAAAACTCGCACTCCTCCAGGTTGCCGTACAACTGGTGAGTGCGCAACAATGTCAATACTGTCCTCAGATGCTCCTCGTGCGCCTCCTCACTCGACGAATAAATCAGAATATCATCTACGAAAACCACGAAGAATTGGTCCAAGTAGGGTCGGAAGATACCGTTCATCAGGTCCATGAACGCTGCAGGCGCGTTCGTCAACCCGAACGGCATCACCAGGAACTCGTAGTGCCCATATCGAGTCCGAAATGCGGTCTTCGCCACATCCTCCTCCCGAACCATCAACTGATAATACCCGGATCGCAGATCAATCTTCGAGAAGCACTTCGCTCCGCTCCGCTCAGCTAATCGAACAAGTCATCGATCCTCGGCATCGGGTAACGGTTCTTCACCGTGACCCGGTTCAACTTCCGATAATCGATGCACATCCTCAGTGCTCCACTCTTCTTCTTCATGAAGAGGGCAGGTGCTCCCCACGGTGAAGCACTCGGTCGGATAAATCCCTTCTCCCGAAGCTCCTCGAGTTGTCGCTTCAGCTCGACCAACTCGGCTGGTGCAAACCGATACGGGGCCATAGATATCGGCGCCGTAACCGGGATCAAGTCGATCCTAAACTCAACCTCGCGCCCCGACGGTAATCTTGACAACTCCTCCGGGAAGACCTCCGGAACTCACACACCACTCGCGGCAGCTCTCTACTCTGCACGGTCTACACCTCATCTCCCACGGTCAATGCTGACAGGAGAACTCCGCTCCTACTTCCCAAGACGCAAGTGATGATCGTGTCGCCCGATACTACAGTCACCTGCCGTCGATATCAATCGATCGATGCCCGGTACCTCATCATCCAGTCCATCCCCAAGATCACGTCAAATGCCGTCATGTCCAACACAAGCAAATCACCATAAGAAGGGCAATCATCCACTATAATCTCACATGCACGACATACGGTACTTAGAACTACCTCTCCCGTAACAGGGGTGTCAAGACATAAAGGTCGACTCAACTACTCTACCCTCAACCCCAACAAACCGGCGAAAGAAGAAGAGATGAAAGAATGTGATGCTCCAGTATCAAATAAGAAAGACTCCCATGAATTGTAAAGCAAGCACGTACCCTGAATAGCCTCATGGCCGGAGTAACGTCCCTCAGCTCGAGAGTCGGCGACCACGTACACCCTACCCTGCGGTGCCTGAGGTCCTCCTCTCGGGGGTGGTGGAAGTGCCACATGTTGTGCAGCTCTCTGCCTCGGCGCGGGCGCACTCGCTGCCTGCCGCGAAGCTCTCTGCGCTTGAGCCTGAGGCTGTTGGAACTGCGGTGACTGCCCAGTCTGCGACTGCTGTGGTCGCGGGGACTACATCTCTCCAAACCGATCGGGTCACCTAGCAGCGAAGTGTCCAGGTCGTCCGCACTGGTGGCATAGCGGCGGCCCGACACTCTGCCTCCCCTCAGGTCTGCCCGTTGGGCGATCTGCTGGTTCGCTGCCCCGCGGACAGTCTCGGGCCAAGTGGCTCTACTGCCCGCACCGAAAACACGCCTGCTCTACCGAGGCAGGTCCTACGGATGCCACTGATCCGACATGTCGCGTCCCTCTCAGCTGTGTCTGGGACTGGAACGATCCTAAGGTCCTTTGTCTCCTCGGATCACGGGCCTCGGATGGCCTCAAGGATCCGCTCGGCCTCGGCCTGCTCTCTCGAACTCTGGCTGTCTCACGGAAGCGTCGCTCCACAGTCAGTACCTGATCCACCAGGTCCAAGTATACCTGGGTCCTCATAACGGCGACCCGATCCGCAATCGCAGGGCGCAGTCCTCCCTTAAACCATCTGCAGCGGTGAGCCTCAGTCTGTACCATCTCCGATGCAAATCGGGACAGGGAGGTGAACCTCGCCTCGTACTCAGAGACTGTCATACCCTCCTGACGCAGTTCCAGGAACTGCTGGTTCCTGTCATCCAATACTGATTGTGGGAAGTACTGCTCCAAGAATCGTTGTCCAAACAGCGAGAAGTCATCCCCCACTCGCGCCTGCTCACGTTGCCACCAATGGTATGCATCTCCCTCTTGCTGGAACGCCGCAAAGGATACTCCCATGCCACCATCCAGTATCCTCGACGTATCCAAGTTGCGGGTCATGCGCTTCAGCCATCTCTCGGCTGCCTCGGGGTCTGGCTCCCCGGAAAAGACAGGTGTGCCCAGCCTACGGAAGTCTCGCAGCGCCTGAGCTGTGTAGCTGTCGAATTGACTAGGTCTCTCAGTGGTGGCTGCAGTGGCAGCAGGCACAGCCTCCGATGTCGGGGCTGTAGCCTCTCTTCGGGCGAAGGCCGCTACCAAGTCCTGCACTGTGCGAGTCAGCTCCTCCAGAGCTGCCGCCTGGGTAGGCTCAGTGACAGGAGGAACTCTAGGCGGGAGTCTCGATGGTTCAGTCTCAACTCTCTCCTGCCCATCGGTAGATGTACCCTGGGTGCTTGTTGCCCCTACCGACTCAATGGCAGGTGGCTGCCCTCGGCCCCCAGCTGGCCGCTCCTTGTGCCTCGTGGAATGTATGAAGGCGTCATGTCGTATATCCGCTGCACGTATAACACACATGTGCAGTTTCTTAAATTCGCATAAAGCGATGCACTTAAATAACTAGCGTTCACACACGTTTCAAAAAGTCACACTCGAACTGAAAGTATACTTAATATAGTATAGTCAAACAATTTCACACAACTAGAGAAGTCTGCACTCTAGTGCGTCACACAAGTCAAACATTCAATCAACGAGTTTACACACAAGTAACACAGTTCACAATTCATACCACACAGCAACTCCACAATGAGCAAACATCAACTTAGTTTCAAGTTCTTCAACACTTACTCTTTCCAACATAACATTCATGTTGACATCGTGTCGTTACAACACGGTTCAGGCGTCCCCAAACTAAGTTGTAACAACTTGACATCCCCCCATCACGTACGGCTACAGTGGCCCCTATAGCCAAGTCGTGATGGTACATACACTTCAGTTTCTGCAGAAGATTGGGCATGACCCGTTCGTAAATTACACTAACCATCTGCTTATGCGGGACATCCAAATCACAACCTGCACAATTCATTTAACACAATCAAAGTACACAGCAAGCCATCGCAGCTACACACCTCGGGTCTTGGTAATTTCACTCTTACCACCCGGCCACGTCCACACTCGGCAAAACAGTTAACTCAATCAATGACAACAACCACAATGGTTCACCACAAGTACACGGTACTTAGACCGGACATTTCACTAACCCGAGACTCTCTTCATCTCGGTTCTACGCGTAGGACATCTCCGATTTGCGTAACCGACACACGGAAACCTAGCGCCCTAACTCTACCCACCTAATTGACGTACGGTCCGAAGTTTTTGAAAAACCAGGCTCTGATACCAAATTGTCACGCACCAAATCCGGTTTTGATCGGACTCGAGACGTGAACTAAAATAATAAATAATAAAAGTGATTTTTATACCAAAATGAGTCTCAAATAACGGTGCGAAAGATCAAAGTAATATCACGAGTCAACAACTCGGCAAAACCAAATAGTAAATAAGTTTAGTAAAAGTAAAACAGCACGTCTCTAAACCATACTAGCCTAAGACCCTCGCTAGCTCCCAAGCTCCGAGAATCCCGCTAGTCCAAATTCCGCTGAAGACGTGTAGAACAACAAAGTAAAAGGGGTGAGCTTTCGCTCAGTAGGAAAATTAGTTAAGGTGATGAGTATCCGCTCACCACCAAGAGTAATCGTCCAATTAGGGCATACTAGCGAGCACAACACTAAAGACACCCAAGGAGAGCACATACTGCAAACATACTTACATGACCACTATCACCCTGTACTCACATCACTTAATCCGATCATCAAGCATACAATACATAATAAAAACAATCACACGTCCCGTACCGCAGTCCCCAAACTCTGCCAGCTGTCCACAGCCCGACTCTATCATATCGTACTGTAACACACAACATCGGCCTGGATATCTTCTTGGAATCGCATCGGGGCACAGTCACAATACATCATACTGGAACACACAGCCTTGACCTAGATGTCTTCCTGGAAATCCGTCGGGGCACAGTCACGACACATCATACCGGATCACAAACCGTCGGCCTAGATACCCAACACCTACATACCCCTTGATGTAGGTATCATACTGGAACCACTACCCGGGGGACCGCGCATACGTAGGACCACACCATCGGCCTATATACCACCCTACATCGGCGTACCCCTTCGGTGTAGGTACCATACCGGAATACAACTCCTCTTGGAACATGCATCAAGAAAGTCTCACGCATCACAATGCCATAGTTCAAAAACGGTATACCAACCGAGCCAACTTACCACAACACAACACATCGGTCTATCAATCACCCGATCATATCACAAGCATTGGGTCACGTCATACAAATCATATCACACTTGTCATAACATACCAACATATCACAAGAGCATACCATATCGTGATTCTCAATCTAACGACGGATAAACCACACATCATGCATCACAATCATAGATCCTGGCATCACAATCAACACACATCCCTAAGGGCTCGACATGGCCCACATGCATTCCTATAGCACGACAATTCCCAAACTTACGGCTCAACATGGCTTGTAAGCTATCCCTCATTTCACTCGTTCTTCTCATCATACATGCAATTCTATCATTTTGTATCATTTATTCGCAACCTATATGCATACTAGTAACTTTAAGTAATTAAACCGGTATTCGCTACTTTTCCTACCTCGATCGCTTTCCAAACGCTTAGTCACTTCATGATGTCTAAAAGTCTCCTCCGCCGATCTCGGTTCCGAAGTCTAAGATCACAAAAAAACGCGAATTACAGCTAATTCAAATTCGGTTTAACGAGAAAACACTAAATTAAGCCCAAAAGTCAAAACATGGGCTGAAGGGAAAATGGGCCGGAATGAGCCCCAATCCGGGTGGCCCACAGGCCCGATACCCAACCCGGCCCGTGCAACACACCGGTCCGGAATCAGGCACGGTCCGTGTGGCACACCGGCCCTGGACCAGGCACGGTCCGTGCAGCACTCCGTGCCGGACCCTGGCATGGTCCGTGCGTCATTCCGTGCCGGAACCTGGCCCGGTCCGTGAGGCGTTCCGTGCCGGTCTGGATATAGGCCTTTCTTCTTCCTCCCTCAACTTCGTTTCCTCGAAAATCAACCTCAAAACCTCTATTGATGAACTCCCAAACCTCCAAAAAAGACCCAATGATCTTCAACACTTCAATACCCATGATGAGTCTTCATCAAAACATCAAAATCCAATAAAAATCTATCATCCAACTCCCTTTTCTCTCCATAAATCATCATCTAACACCAAACAACTCCAAAAACCCACTTAGTTCATGCATCTCTACCCAAACCCACAACACCAATTGCATCAAGGAGGGTTTTAATGGGTACTAACCTCTAGGAAATGAAGAGATGAAGTAGATTTGAGAAGATTTGGTGAAGGATTGTCACTAAAGGAGCCTCCTTTCTCTTGCTTCTTCCTCAAGCTTCAATGGAAGCTCTTCTCCTCTCTCTCCCTTGGTGATTTTCGGCCAACACAAAATAATTGGCTGAATTTCTCACCTTTTGGGGCTTTAACCTAATAGTGATCTCCCCAAAATGCCCTTCTTACTCCCTCTCCCTCCTTTGGCTCACATGAGGGTAGTTTGGTCAAAACTCATCTATTTCTTACCTTCCAAGCCAACATGGACAAGTGTCCATGCGGGGACCACCTCTAACCCAACAACCAATTAATTAATTCACTAAGACTCGAGGTTTGACCGAAATTGGTCCCCGGTTGACTTTTTCACAAATACAACCGTTTGAAAGGAAACAGACCAATTAAGTTAACCGTAACGACGACTAAGCTTTTTGGGCCCCAGAAAGGTCCCGAATGACTCCCGGAGTCCTCGGTTGACTTTTTCGGTAAAAAGTCAACTTTCGTCGAAATTCTCCGGTTCGACCGGGATCGACTGAGGGCGGTTCTTACATGCATGATGTATAATTGACCCGTGACAGAGAAAGACAATTTCATCGTTAGACTCGAAAGACACTTTCATGCACAAAAACTTCCCCATACAAAACAAAACCTGAAATGACACAAAAGTTACAAACAACACCATTTTCCCCTTTCCATCTGGAGCCATGCATTAAGCATAACTTCCAAGAACACAAACAACTGTTGCTGATAGCAAATTTCAAGTGCAAGAGAAATGGATGAGTTGTATCATGTTTGTAGGCTTTTTAGGGCGTGTTGGGAACAACACAATGAAAAAAGGCTCATCCCAACCCAATCCATTATGCATCGAGTTCGAGTGGCCAACAACCAAACCCCTATATTGTTCGATTTAGAAATTTAAAATATGGTTAATCGTGGAGATTAAAGGGTCAGGGGTGACTCATGCACTCTACATCCAATCCCTAAGCCATCATTTCTGTATTTTGACTTGTGTCATTGTGGCTTCTCATTTGCCAAAAGATCATGTTTTAAGTAGAAATGCCCCAACCTTTTCCGCATGACTTGACTTGTCTTGAGCTCATAATGTTGACATTCATGAATCTAGGAGTTTTTGGATTACTTGCCTAAATATTGCAGTATTTAGAAAACTTGACGAAAGAGCAATTCTATTAGTAAAGGTTGAGAGGTAGAGACTAGACTCCTTCATAGGATGTTTTTAGAGTTTTCTGAAGTGGGTTTAGTAACCATTTGGTGAGCATCTTGAAGCTTGTGTTCATCAACTTGGTAACCATTTGGTGAGCATCTTGAACCTTGTGATGTCAAGTGCATAATTTGATGCAGGTGTCAACAACCTCCTTCGTCCTCTGAGACTTGGTCCTAGTGAGTTTGTAAGACAAGATGGCTCTGTTTCAACCCCGGTTTTGGACGGTTGTCAAGCTTTAAAGGGTTTTGGGTCTCCGATTTCGAATGTGGAGGGGGACTCGGGTTTTAACTTGGCAAGTAAAAAGCTTGAACAGTCGCAGGTTGATGAAATTTCTGATCTGATGGGTTTTAATCCGTCTAATTCTATTGTCGCTGTTAAGAGAAACAAAGGAGGTAAGAAAAAAGCTAAGAAAGTTGTCTATTCTCGCACCTATGTTACAAGGTCATCTCTGAAATTGGGGAAGGAAGTTGTTTCTAAAAACAGTGGTGAAAAAGGTTTTGCTCCTAAAGGTCTCTCGGAAACAGAAAAGGCATGGCAGTTTGGTAAAGCCATTGGGCTTCGAGCTTCTGTTTCAGATAAGGAGATAATTGAGCAGCTTCAACAGTTAGATGAAGGCTTTAATCAAAGTGTTGATTTAGAAGTTGATTCTGAAGATGATTTTGAGGACCTGGAGGGCGTTTCAGATTCTGAGCGAGTTGGAGGAGTGGGTTGAGACTCTTGTTTGCTGCCTTTGCTCTTTTGCGAGTTTTGTTTCTTTGAGTTGGGTTGGTTTGACTTCTTTGTGTGTTTGTTTCTTGCGGTTCTTGGGTTGTTGTTGGTTTCTTTTTGTTGCTTTGTTGGTTAGGTTTGTTGTTCTTTTGTTGTTCTGTTGTGTTCTTCTAAAGAGGTGTTCTGTTGTTCAGGTTTTCAAGGGCCTCCTCCCTTGTCTCTCTTTTCCATTTCGAAAAGAGGAGAATTTTACTATATTGCTTTGCTGATCAAAAAAAAAACTTTAATCAGACTTAAACAATAAGGAAAAGAAAAGTTGGAAAGTGAAAGACCCTTTTCTTATCCTCCTCTGTTTAGTGTTTAGGCAAAATGGAGTTGTCATCATTGCAAGATAAAGGTTAGGGAGGAAAGGAGCCATTTTTTTTTATCAACGAAAACATATTTAAATTAACCTCTTCTGAGGAAGAAAAGATTACACAAAAAACTCAAGCTTACTAAAGCTTGCACAGGACCAAAGTAAGGGTACACAGACCCGAGAGCCAAGTAAGGGTGCACAGACCCAGAGTCAAAGACAGGGTACACCGACCCAAGAGTCCCACAACGGGGAAGACCAACCACAGACAAGAGAGGGTACATAGACCCAAAAGGCAAAACAAGGGTACACAGACCCCGAAGGAAAGAGAGGGCACGCAGACTCAGAAGTAAAGAAAGGGTACGCAGACCCGGAGGCAAAGAACGAGTACGCAGACCCGGAGGCAAAGACAGGAAACGCAGACCCAGAAGCAAAGAAGGGGTATGTAACGCCCCAAATTCAGTAGAACCGAACTCGGAACGCGAACGGTAAAACAATAAAACCATTTTCAAACCTTTTAAATAAATCTCTTAAAATCACCATTTAGTTAATCAAAATAATTATTTACAACTCAAAAGTATGTCCCAACAAGCGGACAAAAGACAAGGCGTACGTCGCTAAACCAAAAAGGAAACCCGTACTCCTGCTCCCAGCTCTTCAAGCTTCGAGAGCTCCCCTAGTCCGTCCTGCGACCAGTACCTGTAGGAAAAGCAGCTAGGGGTGAGCGTTCGCTCACCACCACGGATACCAGACTGACTACGGTATACTAGCAGACAATGCCGGAAACACCAACAACAAACCCAACACCGGGACTACTATCCCCAACTCAAGTAACCCGACTGACACACAACCGTCACTTTCCCCAACCGGCTTAACACTCGGACACATAATGTAGACCCAACCCAGCAGTTACGACTTCCACCAAAGACTCAAAAGATAACCACACAACACCCAAGATCACAAAGGATCGCACACCAAACAAGATCCCAAAGGATCGCACTCCAGCTGCTCAGTGTCGGTTGCTAACCGGCTGGGTCGAGCCTACCCACGCAACTTCCCCGATCCCAGTCGGGTCAGGCGGTCGACCTGTCGCACTTTTCCCGGCATGTAGTCGGATCAGGCGGTCGACTTGTCGCACTTTTCCCGACACGCAGTCGGATCAGGCGGTCGACCTGTCACTTCCAACCTCAGGCAACCACAACCCCAATCACAAGCAAAGTTCAACAAACAGTAACAACACAGGTTTAGCACTCCACATGCACTCATGGCCACCCAAGACGCCAACAGTAAAACACGGGTTCAACAACCCCACGGGCACTCATGGCCACCCAAGTCATACCAACAGTAAAATACGGGTTTAACAACCTCACGGGCACTCATGGCCACCCAAGACACACCAACAGTAAAATACGGGCTCAACAACCCCACGGGCACTCATGGCCACCCAAGACACTCCAACAGTAAAATAGGGATTTAACAACCCCACGGGCACTCATGGCCACCCAAGACACAAACTAAACAATCAACCTCCGGGCATAATCAAATGCCTCCAGTGATTCTAACATCGATAAGTTCACTGCTCCTACGACACTACTAAGTGTCACATGCATTTCTATTGTTCGATACGTTCCCGTATCATACGACACCACCCGAAGTCGCCTGTCTTTCTATTGTTCGATAAACTTACTTAACCCACGACACCCAAGTGTCACATGCATTTCTACTGTTAACTTTCCCTAGTCAGGGCCGAGATCCGGCTACTTTTCCCTACCTCGTACGCTTTCCCAAAAGCTCACAATCAAGCTCCGGCGTGATCACGATCACTCGCCTAGCTTTCTCTTTCCTCTGTCGGTGGCACGATCTAATAAGAACACAATTTAAAACACTTTTAAGTTCGCAGGCATAAACTGAATTTTAATACACTTGACGCCCAAATGCAACCCCGACAATATCGATCACTCCCAAACTTCCCAATTACTCGACATTGTCGATAATGGGCCCGGAAAGGCCCGTTTCGCCCGACCCGGCGAATCTGCCCGGGATTGGAAAACGTCCTTCCGGGGCTCCGAAAATTCCCGTTTTCGTTTCTACGGTCTTAGAATAATTCAAGGGTTCCAACGCAATCGACGGAATCGATTTCCGACTTCCGAGCAATTTAATTCGCGTTTAAAGTTTCTAAACCTGTCATTTACAACTTTTACAATTTAAATCCAAAATTCGTTTCGGGTGTGGATTAACTACTTTTGGGAACGTCCTAAACCACCCGAACACGAAAACCTGATACCCGAGCATGTGGGCCCCACCCGGCCATCCTTGGCCGTGGGTGGCTAGTGCCGGTTGGGGGCCGATTCACCATGGTGGTGGCCGGTCCTAGCTCCGGCCAGCCACCGTACACGGTGGCCGGAGCTCCCCCGAGCCTCCGGTCACCGGAAAACGTTCAATCTTCGCTCCAAAACGTCTCCAACGAACCCCACACCACAAGTCATCCATAAACTACTAGTTTTAACCCAAACCCTAAACTTTAAACTTAACAAAACGAAAATCAGATAGTTGCTCACCGTAGGGAATGACAGTGGGAGCTCGATTCCTTGATCGTTGAGATGATCCACCGGTTTGATCGTCGGGAAAAGTGGCAAAACCCTATAACCCCCTTTCTTTTTCTCTCCTTTTCTCCTTCTCCTTCTCTCTCTAAAACTCTCTTCCTCTCTCTTTTTTTGAACCATGGCCGAACACCCCTCTCCTTGTCGTCTTCTTGTTTGGT
This sequence comes from Erodium maritimum, assembly GCA_963921825.1. Lineage (NCBI taxonomy): Eukaryota > Viridiplantae > Streptophyta > Magnoliopsida > Geraniales > Geraniaceae > Erodium > Erodium maritimum. Next base: position 109,890,394 of record OY997588.1, on the reverse strand, counting down.
CCCAAAAACCTAACACCACCACTTGTTTGACAAGTGGCAAGTGGGTCCCACCCCTTTGGGAAAATGTCTTCTAGATATTTTTCAGTCAAATTCGCGAAATTCGACCGTCTCGGGCCCCGAACGGGCACTTTTTCCAAGAAATTACGAAACTTCACGGGCTACAAGGAAACGGCTCAACTAAGACCGATGTGACGACGACTAAGCTTTTTGGATCCAAGACGGACCTCGAACGGAACAAAACGTCGCTCGGTTGACTTTTCCAGCGAAAAGTCAACCTTTCCCAAATTGGTCAGAAAGTTGCCCCGAGTCCCCCGGAACTCACTTTGGTCGATATCGGGCTCAACTTAAGTTCGGTATGACCCTCGGGGTCAAATTTACGTTCATTTAAGTGTCTGTCCAAAAAATTTTAAATTTTCTTGTTTTTTCGCCGATTTGACTGGCGTTGACCGGGAGTGGTTCTTACAGGGTACGTAGACCCAAAAGCTAAAGATGGGCACGCAGGCCCCAAGGAAAAGAAAGGGTACGCAGACCCAGAAACAAAGAACCGAGAAAGGAAAAGGGACCAAAGCCCTGGAAATCCAACCCTGAAGCGCTCAAAAAGTAAAGGTCTTTAACCCAGATTTAACAACCAAAAAGCACAAGAGAAACCGATATGCAACCAAAGAACGGCCTAAGCAAGTATAACACCATGTCTCATTAGTATCATCAACCAGTCACACATGCTGGAGGACGATCACTAACACATCGACGGTCTACACCGCAAGCGATAAAGACAGTCCCAATGATCGTAACCCACCAGAACACATAAAACCCATATATCGAGACTGCAAGAAAACAACTGAATGGCACGAAGGCCTAGGCCCTCACCGACGGCCAACACCTTAAACCGGCGAGTCTTCCCCACAAAAGTGGAAAGAAGCAGTCTTATATCTAACTGAAAACGATAAGGGGGCAATGTGGGGACACATAACTTCAGCTGTAAAGAGGATATAGTTCATGTACGTTAGCCTTGGGTTGCTTAAAATACTGTACATTGCAATTATTTTTTATTCTTAGAACCCAGCTTATGATAATAATAATAATAACGACTAGGTCTTCCATCAAATGGCTCTATTTGTGAAAGAACCTATATAAACAAAGCCTTTTTTTTTTCAAACACAATTAGGAAAGGTTACCCAAATCGAGCAGGATAGTGTAGGCCACAAAGGAGACACAAAAGACCATTATGCTTTTAGCAAAAGTGAAAATATATGTCCCTTGGAGTTGGCCACATGAAATAACAAATTGAGACCTTTTTCAATAACTTATAAAACAACATTAGTTATTGATTGTAAAATAACAAGACACTTGCCACTTTTAAGTGAACATACTGTGGCAGATAAAATGACAAGGTTGGGCAATTCATCATGTGGTGCATGCAAGTTCCTGAGGAGGAAGTGCACAAGTGAGTGTGTTTTTGCTCCTTATTTCAGCTATCACCAGTCTGCAGCCCACTTCGGTGTCCAAGTGTTGTTACACTTACCTCTGCATAGCCAGGGCCACGAGGCCGTCACCATATCCGATGAGGCATTGGCTCGAATGCGCGATCTTGTGTATGATTGTGTTGCTCACATCTATGCACTTCAACAACAGGTTTAATTTCACTTCCTTCCTTGTCATTATTACTGAATCATTACCCTATCACTATCGTGGCATCATTGTTAAGGAGTTGACTACTCTTCATTTGCAGGTTGTAGACCTACAAGAGGAGAAAGAAATCCAAATGGGGGCTAATTATGCACTTGACATCACAAGTTCATCTCAAGCAAGCGATAGCATACCTCCGGAGACTGAATTGGCCTCTAAACACCATGCCATGGACATGCCATTTTATCCCACTCAACACCTTCCCAACGGAAACGCAAGTTGTGATCAAATGAACCTGGAGCTCCCGGAGTCATAGAGATACTCCTCCAAGGGATGGAGCAAGATGTGTTGTTGGTTAACCATACATATAACCACAATGGCCAAGCAATGTCATGACATGCAGACAATGGCGTATCTAGCTTTTGTAACGATGGGCATCGATTTTTTTTATAAGACATAAGAATAGTATAAAATAGCATTGAAAATATTAATAACGTATAAAAAGATAATAATTAATACTTATTATAAAACATGACGTCGAAATTTTATATTTTCAAAATGTTGTAAAACACTCTCTTCGATATAATAAAAAAAAATATTTTTTTTACGTATACGATATTCATTAGTCAAATATTCGATTTCTTCTTTTTCTTTTAAAAATTATGGAGTTCAATAATAATAGTCTCACCCCTTAAAATATAACTAATGGAAAAACTTAAATTAATAATAGTCTTGAAATTTTAAAAATAATAACATAAATTAAACTGTGACGCATATTAAAGAAACTTAATTAATATAAAATATAACACAATTACGGAAAATAAAAAATATATAATAAAAATGATATAGAAATGTAAGAAAATCCAATTAAGAAATTAGAAAAATTATAATAAAAAGTAGACTTTTATAGAAAGAAAATAAAAATTAGTACTGCTTACAAATTTGAGGGGGCTAAAAAAATATGTAATTTATGGAAAGAAATAAAAATAACTAAATTAATAAGGTGATTTTTGTAAATTTGAGAGGGGCACCCCCTGAGTCTTGAATAGATCCGCCTATGCATGCAGATGATGCATGAGAGCTGTTTCCAAGTTGTGAGTGTGTGCTACTGTGTAGTCTGCGTCTTTCTCAACCCCATCCCTCTTCTATAAATTGATGAGCTCGGACTTAAAGTAAACTGCTACTATTGTTTAAATTTCAACCACTTTCCTGGTTCGATTCTACGTATCCCTATCAGATGTTCTTCTGATGTCTGGTAAGATTTTGTGTTTATCCAAACACATTGGAGGCCAAGAATGACATTCGGCAACATAAATTATAGAGATGATGAGCACAAGTGGCATTCGAATTTGACATGTTTTCCTCTTTCTATTTTATGATAATGATGTTTTATATAATGTGGCTTCATGTTTCCGACTCGTGTAAGTCATGATAAAATAGGATGCTCGTGGGGGTGTTTATGAGCGGAATTTTGTTTGTGGGGACGGATTATCATCCATCGGTATCGATACCGACTTGGATTTTTGTGATCCATGACCCATCCATAAGAAATGAACATGATGGATTTTATCATCAAGATATGCAGGTGGATCGGATCCAATCCACGTGACACATAACCTGTATACCAGTAGGGAATATAGGTTAGTATACTGACGATAAACAAATTCAGATAAACGCAATAATAAATTAAAATAAGAAATAAGAAATAACCTTCACCGAATCAGCTAGCTTACTGATTACGGATTAGGAAATTCGGGTTTAGTCGAGTCCAGGTACTCCTGTCTCCTTAAGACACTTGACTGCCCCGTATGGACAACGGTCTCAAAGGAACTCAACTTCGTGTAGAGAAATCACCATGACTAAGGAAGAATGAAAAACGTAATTGGAAGAGAAAGATGTGGTTTTTGATATGTGAAGTGTTTTTGGTATTTGTGATGTGTTTGTCAAGTATATGGAATATGACTTAGTAGGTTGGTATTTATAAGCTATCTAGAAGGGATAAGAAGGTAATTCTATGGGGTAGCTAATCCCATAAAAGCCCCCCATTAAGAGGTCATGGCCAACCAACTACATAAATCACATTTAAAACCATAAATATTATTTAGTACCATAAATCATATTTAAAACCACAAAATCACATTTTAACCACATTTTCCCAACAATCCACCACAAAAATGTGATGGGAACGGAAAAGGAACGAGGGAGCGGTGACTTCTCAAAGTCGATACATGCATAGGATACACTACTGCTGATCTTGACCTGGGGGACGGATCAGATCCGTCTCCCAGGTTAGCTTATCCGTCGGCCTGGATCTTGGCTGACGGATACATCCGTCGGCCAAGATCCGTCGGCCAGGTCTCGTCGGCCAAGTATTTGGCCGACGGATGCAACAATCCATCGGTAAACTAGACAATGGCCCGACGGATCCCATCCGTCTGCCAAAAATGAGCACCTGAGTCACAGATCCGATCCGTCACTCTGCTTCGGTGACCCTGCCGACGGGTATCATACGTCAGGCAGGAATTTCCACCTGGCCGACATATCGGACCCGTTAGCAAGGCGTAACTTCTTGCCATACGGATGACACCCGTCGGCAGGGTGTTATGGCTTGCCTGACGGGTCATACCAGTCGGCAAGGTGGGAAATCTTGGCAGTCGGATCCCTCCCATCAGGCAAGTGTTTACACCATGCCGACGGGTCTTTCCCGTCAGGCAAGACTTCCACCCTGCCGACGGATGCCATATGTCGAGAAAGGTGTAACACCCTGCCGACGGGTGCTATCTGTCGGCCAGGTCTAAACCTGTTCGATGGATGTAGATGCTTGTATCCGTCAGCCAAGTTTGAGTAGAAAAACAAAAAAAAAGTTTCAAATTTCATGCACCCAACCGTGCAGTAAAATGTACCTGTTTCTGTACCATCCAAACCGTAATAACAGCAAGCACATACAAACCATAAACACGGCAACCAAACATTCAACCGACATTATCAAATATAGTAGTTCTAAATAAGTTTATCAGTGCACTGAACATAAAAAGTTATCAGTTCAGGTATCCAAATAACATAATGTTCATAGGAAAAAGGGGAGGACTGACTAAGGTCAAGATGGCGGGGCTGATGGCGGGGTCTCTGAAGCCGGAGTCGCTGATGTAGGAGTCGCTGACGGTCTGACAGAAGAAGGCACGATGCTGTTCTGCTGAGTGGAAGCCCAAGAGTTGAACAACTCCCGGAATTGAGCTTGTTCAGCAGCTTAGGCAGCAATCCTAGACTCCATTTCTAGGCGCTGCTCCTCCATCAACCGGCGTTGCTCCTCCAATTTCCGAGCGAACTCAGCCTGTTGATCAGCCAAGCGAGTCTTCAGGTCTTCTAGCTCCTCAGACGAGCTGACTGAACGCGCACTCGAGCACCCACTAGCTCCCACATCCCGTTGGGTTGGGAGCCTGACCGCCTTCCCGATGCCTGATTGAAGTCTGCCCTTCTGCTGTTTACCCGTGATAATCTGGATGAGGGGGAGCTCTTCCTCCAAAGTCAATGCCTTCGCCACAGTAGGCGATGAACCCTCGCACTCCGTCACCTGTGACTGCGATAACCGCTCACGGGCCTCCTCCACAACAGATTTTGCATGTGCCTGAGATACATAAAACACCAATATAATTTAAAGTTTTATACGATACAGGAGAGAAAAACCAATAATCGTATTACCTTAATAATAAGTTATGCAATAAATTTAAGTAAAACAAGATATACCGCTCTTTTCACGTTCTCCTTGTTGAGGTCATTTTCCTTTGTGTAGACCTCGACGTAGGCGTCGCAGCGTGGAAGGAGGGAGGATTTGGCAAGAAACCGTTTGGCCCGTTTTGCGAGCGGCATACTACCCCCGTGGTGTGCAGTCAGGTTCTGTGCTCGAAAGGCCTTCCCTTTCTCGCTCGCTTTCTACAATAAACAAATCAGATGGTAAACAATTATAATACAGTCTAATTCGAAACTAATTATTGATAACTCATGAGTAATACTTTACAGAATTTACCAAACACAATAATAAAGTACTTACTTTGAATTCCTCTGATTTGAAGTGCCTGCAGAGCCAACGGAACTGCTCCTCGCGTTCAAGGAACTCCAGCGGTGTGGGTATGTGTATCTCAGCATCGGGGTGATCGGGGTCTTTGTACTTCGGCTCCATCTTGAGGATCCACTCATGGATTTCATACTTCCATTCACGGTAGCGGCTGGATGCCGTTTCCATGACAAAATCCAGAAGCTTGGTAAAGTGTGGTCCGGTTTCGAACTCGTACAACATCTGAGAAATAAAAACACCAGGATTAGTAATTATATAAGAAATAATTAAATGAATCAATGAATGCGAAAAGGTAATGTACTTACGCTGAGCTGGTAGAACATAACCTCCTTAGCACTTTCAAGAACTTCATGGAAGTACGCCTGGCCCATGGGGATGTAAGTTCGCACTATGGACCCAATCACTCGTACGACATCCTCCCTCTCAAGCGTCCCTGTCAGGTCTTTACCGTTATGGCCCAAGATAAATTTTCCCCCTGGCGGAGCCAGATCCTTGAGCCTACGGTGGAGGTTCTTGTTGGTCACAATACCTCGCTTCCCCGTCTTGGTCTTTGTTATGGTGGAGGCCACCTCTCCTCCGGCCAGCATGGCAGCCACATCCTCATCGTCCTCCACTAGTTTTTGGGAATGAATGCTCAGGACATCTTCCCTGTTGGTGGTAGATGCTGCCTCACTACCACCGGGAGAAGGGGCTGCCTCACTACAACCTGGAGAAGGAGACTCGTAGTCTCGAAGGCGCCGCATTGTAGGTGCCAGAGCCGTTGTATTTTGGGTGGAGTCTTGGGTGGTTCCACCAGATGCGCAGGGTTGCGCTCGAAGGGCCTCGGGGGCGCTCAAGAAGTTGAGCCGGTTGTAGAACTTGTTATAATTTCTCTTCCCCATCCTGCGAAGTCATGTGAACTCAAAGCATACTTTGATTTAGAAAATATAGCATAGAAACTCAACAAAAAAATTGCAATCCTATACATAGCTCACCCATACATTTAAAGTGTACAACAGTTCGGTGCTAATGCGTGAATGGGTAAATTTAAATCAATGATACCTAACCTAACCTCGGCACGATCACTACACAACAAATGTTTACTTAATTAATTCGAACCTGATACACCATTAGGGTTTAGTATAAGGTTAATGTGTTAGGAACCCTTAAACTGTACCCAATTTATCATCAACCCATTTTTGAGTGAAACACAATGGTCCTTTAGGTATTTTGAAATGTTTAAATCAGAATCAATAATCATTTAGGTCGCAAATTATGTTCTTTCTTCAACACAAATTCAGTTAACAATTATTGAACGTATTGGTCATATTATCTTTTAAATAATATGGACGATATTTTGAATAATTCATGTTCTTTATCATATTGTATATGATATATTTTATAATATATACGATGAAACCGATAGATATATAGTCCATTATATAAGATTCTCTTATTGTCAATGTAGAAAAATTTAGTGTTTCTATGGGCCAGCCAATAAATTCATTCTAGCTAGCTACTTTTTTCAACTAATCAATGATCACTAGCTTGGGTTTTTATGGTTTTAGGGTCTGGCTCATCGGGATTTTGGTGCTGGTCACCGATAATTAGCTCCTCACATTTTTATTGACGGATGGAGGACTAATGAGCATTGGGTTGTGCTTCCGCTTCACGGTTAGAATTAGAGTTAATCTGGTTTTGGTTTTTTCTTTGGAAGCTTCTTCCATTAGTGTTGGCCAATACAGCTACAAATCATCATCTACCATACTAACTCCTAACCTAACCTCGTCACGATCACTACACAACAAATGTTTACTTAATTGATTCGAACCTGATACACCATTAGGGTTTATTATAAGGTGAATATGTTAGGAACCCTTAAACTGTATCCAATTTATCATCAACCCATTTTTGAGTGAAACACAATGGTCATTTAGGTATTTTGAAATGTTTAAATCAGAATCAATAATCAATTAGGTCACATATTCAGTTCTTTCTTCAACACAAATTCAATTCAATCAAAAATGGTGTTATTTGTTCAACAAAAAATTAGGGCTTTGTAGGGGTTTCATGTGAAGAGGGTAGAAGAAGATAATTGTACGAGAGGCACGTACCTGTCGAAGACGAGCGCGAACAGATGTGGTCGGAGACGTTGAGGCTGGGCGAGAAGAGGTCGGCGACGACGAGCTCTGGTCGGAGACGTTGACGCTCGGCAGCGAACAGGTCGGAGACCACGCTATCTGGTCGGAGACGATGACGGTAGGCAGCGAACAGGTCGGCCACGAGAGAGGCGTTGACGCTGGGCCTCGAAGACGTCGTCGACGGCGAGATCTGCTCGGAGACGACAACCCCTGGTGCAGTACGACTCGCCTGCGACGCGAACAGGTCGGCGACGAGAGGATCGGCCGAGAATGGTCACCGGCGACTCAGAGAGAGGGAGAGAAGACAGACGAATAAGAAAAGAGGAATGAGGGAAAAGGGAGGCGGACTCGGTCTTGACCTAACATTTAGACCTGTCCCGATGGATGTAGATATCCATCGGCCAAGACAAAACGATGTCGTTTTGCCACCAACACTTAGAAATTTGGCAGAAATTTCTTCACCTGGCCGATGGATATCTACATCCGTCGGCCAGCATAGGTTGACTACCATTGGCCAAAACCCGAAAACCCGTCATATTTCCCGACTATTAGAGTATTGAAAATGGAACGATATAAGTACTTAGTATGAATCATATTTTGGACAGAAGATCGTATAATACTCAAACATAGGACATACAAAAAATGAACGAGATAATGTCATACGTTATAAGCTGAATATGTTCATGCACATACTGGAACTGGCGATTTCGATCAATACGTTTCGCTGTCTCGCATATGATATAATCAAGACCGCTCATATCGTATCTACTATCCAAACTAGTATATGTATTTAAAAAAAACTATCATCGAATGGTTAATTCGTCGTTCATATGGTGGTCAAATTTGTTTTGTAAAATTGTCAACCAACTTTACCCACGTATTGGTAGCACTTGGCTCACGTATGTGTATCCGTCAGCCAAGTTCTGATGACCATCCCGACGTATAGGCTGCATCCGTCGGGTAGATTGAAACGATATCGTATTGATACAAACACTTGGCATTTTTTGGCAATGTTGACAAACCTGGCCGATGGTTAATTGCATCCATCGGCCAGACAAGGTTGACCGACGTTGACCGACTCCCAAAAACCAGTATTATTTCCCGACTATACCAGTATTGATAATTGAATGATATAGGTACGTAGTATGCGATCATATACAACATAAGATCGCACATTACTCATACATAACACATAAAACGTCATACGTTAGAAGCTGAATATGTTCCAGCTCATAGTGGAACTAGCGATTTCGCTCAATACGTGTCGGTATCTCGCATATGATATAATCAAGACTGGTCATCACATATGTACTATCTACACTAGTGTACTTATGTAAAAAAACAAACATCGAACGGTTCATTCGTCGTTAATAGGGTGGTCAAATATATTTTGCAAATTAGTCAACCATCTCTACCGACTTATAGGTAGACCTTGGCAGACGGATGCGCATCCGTCTGCCAAGTGTTAATAACCTTTCCGACATATTCGCAGGATATGTCGGTAGAGAACTAAAAAAATCGATTAATTGACTTAATGATTTCCATAATTCTCTTTCACATCATATATATGTTTAGGGTGTTGTAAAACAATGTATGAACGTTGTAACATACAAAAACAAAGCAATGTCACGGGTTTATGCACGAATTACACACTGAAACAGAGCATTTGCTCTGTAATAACCACTCCCGGTCAACGCCAGTCAAACCTGCGAAAAACAGGAAGATTTAAAATTTTTGAGCAGACACTGAATTGAACCGGAGTTGGACCCCGAGGGTCATACCGGACTTAAGTTGACCCCGTTATTGACCAATGTGAGTTCCGGGGGACTCAGGGCAACTTTCTGAGCAATTTGGGAAATGTTGACTTTTCGCTGGAAAAGTCAACCGAGCGACGTTTTGGTCCATTCGAGGACCGTTTTGGATCCGAAAAGCTTAGCCGTCATCGCAGCGGTCTTAGTTGAGCCGTTTCCTTGTAGCCCGTGAAATTTCGTAATTTCTTGGAAAAAGTGCCCGTTCGGGGCCCGAAACGTCCGAATTTCGCGAATCTGATTGGAAAATATCTAGGAGATATTTTCCAAAAGGTGTGGGACCCTTTTGCCACATGTCACACAAGTGGTGGTGTTAGGTTTATTGGACAAAACAAAAGATGGGACTTGATGGTTAGTTTTGTAAGTATGGAAAGTGTTGTGTTTTTGAAAAAATACAAAGATGAAAGGCATAGTGATGTTCGGCCATTTTTGTGAAAAATGGTGAGTTTTAGAGAGAGAAAGTAGATAGAAGGTAGAGAGAAGAAGAGAGAAAAAGAGAAGAGGCTTGGGGGATTTGTGACGTTTCTCGTTCATCAAGCCGTTGGATCGTCTCAACGATAGAAGAATCGAGTTCACACCGTCATTCTCTACGGTGAGCACCTAACCGATTTTCGTTTTGTTAAGTTCGAATTTTAGGGTTTGAGTTTAAACGATTCAAATATGGTTGGGTTTTGGTTAGAACTGGTTTAAAGATGAATGGTCGAGGTTTGGGGTTCGTTAGGAACGTTTTGGGGCAAAAAGGGAATTTTTGCCATTGTGGCCATGTGGGGCCCACGTGCTCGGGTCACGGGTTTTCGTGTTCGGGTGGTTTAAAACGTTCCCCGGATCATTTATCCACAACCGGATCGAAATTTGGAATTAAATTGCAAAAGTTGCATTTATCGGGTTTAGAAACTTTTAACGTTAATCAATTGACTCGGAAGTCGGAATTCGATTCCGTCGAGTGCCTAGGAACCCTTGAATTATTCTAAGACCGTAGAAACGAAAACGGGAATTTTTGGAGCCCCGGAAAGGCGTTTTCAAAACCCGGGCAGATTCGCCATGTCGGGCGAATCGGGCTTTTCCGGGTCCAATATTGACAATGTCGAGTAATTGGGGAGTTTGGGAGTGATCGACATAGTCGGGGTTACTTTTGGGCGTCAAGTTTATTAAAATTCAGCTTATGCCTGCAAGCTTAAAAGCATTTAAAATTGTGTTCTTATTAGATCGTGCTGCAGACCGAGGGAAAGGAAAGCTAGGCGAGTGACTGAGATCACGCGCGGAGCTTGTTGGTTAGCTTTTGGAGAACACGCACGAGGTAGGGAAAAGTAGCCGGATCTCGGCCCTGACTGGGGAAAGTTAACAGTAGAATTGCATGTGACACCGGGGTGTCGTGGGTTGAATAGGTTTATTTAAATATTAGAAAAGCATGATACGGGATTGTAGCGTTTATCAGAAAAGCATGTTACGGGAACTTAGTAATTATTGAGAAAAGCATGTGACACTTAGTAGTGTCGTAGGAGCAGAGAACTTAGCGTTAATTGTTTTACTGGAGGCATATGACCATGCCCGGAGGTTGTTTGTGAACTTATCGATATTAGGAGTACTGGAGGCATATGACCATGCCCGGAGGTTGATTGTGAAACTGTTGATGTTAGGACTGTTGGAGGCTTGGTTAAGCCGGAGGTTGATTGCTTATTTGGTGTCTTGGGTGGCCTTGAGAGCCCGTATTATTTATTGATTGAGTTTGGGTGGCCTTGAGAGCCCGTATTTTATTATCGAGTTCTGAGTGGCCTTGAGAGCCCGTATTATTTATTGATTGAGTTTGGGTGGCCTTGAGAGCCCGTGTATTTAAATTGGTGTCTTGGGTGGCCATGAGAGCCCGTAGTCAATTGTTGGTGCTTTGGGTGGCCTTGAGGGCCCGTGTACTAAGTTTGGTGTCTTTGGCTGGCCTGACCGAGTTAGAGTCTCGGGGGGGTTGCAAGCTTCCTTTAGCTGGCTTACGAGTTAGAGTCTCGGTAAGTTGCAAGCGTGTCTTATGGTTGGTGTCTTGGGAGGTCGTGAGTGCCTGTGGGGCTGTTGAGTTCGAGTTTTACTGTTGGTGTCTTGGTGGCCATGAGTGCCTGTGAGTGTTGAACTTGTGTTGTTACTAGTTGATGAATTTGCGTGTGATTGTGATTGCGGATCCCGGTAGGTTGCAAGCATTCTTTGGCTGGCCTGACCAAGTTTGAGTATCAACGGGTTGCAAGCATTCTTTGGCTGGCCTGACACGAGTTTGAGTAACACAGGTTGCAAGCATTCTTTGGCTGGCCTGGTCCGAGTTTGAGTAACACAGGTTGCAAGCATTCTTTGGCTGGCCTGGTCCGAGTTTGAGTATCACAGGTTGTAAGCATTCTTTGGCTAGCCTGATCCGTGTTCGTGAGAGTGGGAGAGGTTACCGAGCAGCTGGTATGCGATCCTTTGTGATCTTGTTTGGTGTGCGATCCTTTGTGATCTGTTTGGTGTTGTGTAGCTGTCGTTTGAGTCCTTGGGAGAGGTCGTCAATTGTAGTGTCGGGTCTGCTTACGTGGTTGAGTGTTGAGTCGTTTGAGGAAGGTCACCGTGGGTGTTTGTAAGTTAGAGTACTTGGGTTGGGGATGGTGTTTCCCCGGTGTTGAGTTGTTATTGGTGTTACCTGCTTTGTCTGCTAATTATGCCGTAGTCAGTCTGTTATTCGCGGTGGTGAGCGAACGCTCACCCCTAGCTGCTTTTCCTACAGGTACTGTTCGTGGGACGGACTAGGTGAGCTCTCAAAGCTTGTGGAGCTAGGAGCAGAGTCCGGGTTTTGTCTTTTGAGTCTAGTGACGGATACCTTGTACTTTTGTCCACTTGTTGGGACGTGTTTTAAACTGTAATTATTATTTTGTTGAACAAATGGTACTTTTAAAGTGTTTAATGAAAACAGGTGTTCAAGTGTTTTTATGTTTTAAAATGTCCGCGTCCCTAGTTTGGTTTTACTGAAATTGGGGCGTGACAGCTTGGTATCAGAGCTCGAGGTTTCACACCTCGGACTGTCCGTCAATTAGGTGGGGAGGGTCGAGTCAGTGTAGACCCGTAGTGTTATGAGTCCTGGTTGAGTTTGTGTTTATGTGCAGTGTTTTTATTGCTGGCTTGTTGATTGTTTGATTTTGCTTGAAATGTTTTTAAGCGGTCGCGGGTCGACTCAGGAGCGCTCCTGTAGTCGAACGTGGCGGTGCTGATATCAAGTCGGTACAACGTAGTTCGGGGACGCCTGGACCGGGTTGTAACTGCGTGATGTCAAGTATGGGGTTTTAAAAATGAAGTGGGGAAAGCTTTAAAAATTTGATTGTTTTGATGTTGTTTGACGCCGTGGGTGTTTGTGCTTGACTTTGATTGGCCCGGTGGGCGAGGTTCGGTGTTGGTAGGCCCGGTGGGCGTGTCTTGATTTTGTGTGACACCGTGGGCGTTTGTGTTTGACTTCGTTTGGCCCTGTGGGCGTATTGTGATTGTTGTTGGTTGGCCCGGTGGGCGCTGTTTGACTTTGGTCTGGCCCACTTACCGGACCGGTCCAGCCGGTTTTCAAAAAAAAGGGAAGAAAAAGGGTTTGTTTCGTTGGGCGTTTAGGGTTGTAGTTGTGTGACTCAGTTCACGTTCGTGCGGTTGAGCGTTGGTTGTATGGGTTTGTGTTTCGCAGTTGTGGGTTGTAGAGGTCGTAGGCCTGCTGTACGGTTGAGTTGTTGTTGAGTTTTTCGCTTACGTATTAGTATACTTAAGGCTTTAATATCGCGAGCAGTGGTGTTTTACTGATATTGAGGACGTGTTTCCCGTGTCGAGGATCATCTTACTCGAACAAGTACTTGAGGTGTTGTTAGCATGGACGGTGGGATGTTTGGCTTCAGTTTGAGGTGGTGGTTTGCCCTGACTAGAGTGGTAAGTCCTTGGTGCGTTACTAGTATGCCATAATCGAACGGGTGTCCGTGGAGGTGAGCGTAACGCTCATCCCCTTTACTACTTTTCCCGCAAGGGACGAGTAGCGAACACTGGTTTGGTTGCGGAAAGTTATGAGTAAGTGCATAAGGGACCGAATAAGGGCTTGGTGTACGGTTGTGTGGTTAAGTTTGAGGTTCCGCTTACGTGATGTTACAATTAAAGTATGATTAACGTGAACGGTGTGGCGTTTAGTAGCAAGTACGTTGGGTAGACGTAGACCGTGTGAACGTTAGTGTATTCGAGCTTGTTGTCTTGTTTGAGTTCCCAAACTGAACGTTTGCGTGTATCCGTGCAGAGGATACCTGCTGATGGCTCGTGGTAGACGAGGAAGAGCAGCAGTGGCACGGGAACGAGCGCCCTCGCGAGGCAGGTGGGGACGGTCAGCGGGGACACCAGGACGGGTGCCCACCGTTGAGCCCGCCGAGGCGCAGGGTACTCCTGTCGGTGAGGATAGGAGGAGCGATGCGGGACCTTCTACGGGCACGCCCAGCGTCCCGCCGGTCGCAGACCCACCCGTTGTGACTGCCCTGGGTGAGCTGACCAGGACAGTCCAGAGTTTGGTGGCGGTCATCGCCAACCGAGAGTCGGCCTCACCAGCTCCAGAGGCAGCCGCGGTCCCAGTGAGGCCCGGTCAGACAGAGGATCACACATCCAGAGCACTACTAGACTTCCTGAAGCTCGGGATACCTACATTTGTCGGGGAGCCGAACCCCGACCTAGCCGAGAGGTGGCTAGAGCAGGTCACGCGCGACCTGGATACATCGGGTGTCGAGGAGGGTCGTCGCAGGGTGTCCTTCGCGGCCCACCAGCTGAGAGACAGCGCCTACCACTGGTGGGGGCGTGTGAAGGACATGGTCGGTTATGACTATAGCATCTTCCAGACAGTTTTTATGGAACAGTACTTTCCCGAGTCGGCTCGGTTGGAGCGACATCGGCAGTTCCTAGACTTGGAACAGGAGGGGATGACGGTAGCAGAGTACGAGGCCAGGTTCACAGCTTTGGCCAGATTCGCGCCGGAGATGGTGATGACCGAGCAGAACCGTTGTCTGCGGTTCCAGGGAGGACTGAGGCAGGGGATTCGGAACCAGGTTCTCGCCTTAAGACTGCGGAAGTACACAGATCTCGTGGACACCGCAGCGACGGTGGAGCAGGGGATCCAGGATGCGGCCAGAACCCGTGAGGTTCGACAGCGGCCGACCGACTTTGCAGGGCCGTCAGAGTCACGAGACCCAAGGAGGCAGAGGACCTCTGGATTCTTCCGACCGCCGACTCACCAGGGTGGAACGAGACAGCATGGGTCAGTGGCGTCCATGGGGCCAGTCGTGACACAGAGGGTGCCGACATGCCATCTCTGCAAGGAGCCAGGCCACTTGCGGCGGGGGTGCCGGGCAGGCCAGGGCTCGGAGTCGGGAGCCGATGGGACCAGCTGTCTCCGGTGCGGCCGTGTGGGACACACGATGGAATGGTGTCGTGAGCCGTTGGGAGCGACATCGGTGCAGCGGCCGCAGCAGTCGCGGACGGTACAGTCACCCAGGGGTCGCCCTCGTCAGAGTCAGCAATCGAGGTTTTCGCTGCCATCGACGAGCGTGCCAGCTCCGAGACAACAGTGGAGCTATGGTTATCCAGCAGTTGGTGCGCCGAGCCAGAGGCAGCAGACGCCAGCGGGGAGAATGTACGCGGTTACCGATTCCCGGGCCCCAGGATCCTCTACCTACCGCGAGACCTATCAGGGTACGTGTTCTTTTGTACCTTTTATGAGCGTTATTCAAATTTCGCGGACGAAATTCCTTTAAGGGGGGTAGATTGTAATAACCACTCCCGGTCAACGCCAGTCAAACCTGCGAAAAACAGGAAGATTTAAAATTTTTGAGCAGACACTGAATTGAACCGGAGTTGGACCCCGAGGGTCATACCGGACTTAAGTTGACCCCGTTATTGACCAATGTGAGTTCCGGGGGACTCAGGGCAACTTTCTGAGCAATTTGGGAAATGTTGACTTTTCGCTGGAAAAGTCAACCGAGCGACGTTTTGGTCCATTCGAGGACCGTTTTGGATCCGAAAAGCTTAGCCGTCATCGCAGCGGTCTTAGTTGAGCCGTTTCCTTGTAGCCCGTGAAATTTCGTAATTTCTTGGAAAAAGTGCCCGTTCGGGGCCCGAAACGTCCGAATTTCGCGAATCTGATTGGAAAATATCTAGGAGATATTTTCCAAAAGGTGTGGGACCCTTTTGCCACATGTCACACAAGTGGTGGTGTTAGGTTTATTGGACAAAACAAAAGATGGGACTTGATGGTTAGTTTTGTAAGTATGGAAAGTGTTGTGTTTTTGAAAAAATACAAAGATGAAAGGCATAGTGATGTTCGGCCATTTTTGTGAAAAAGGGTGAGTTTTAGAGAGAGAAAGTAGATAGAAGGTAGAGAGAAGAAGAGAGAAAAAGAGAAGAGGCTTGGGGGATTTGTGACGTTTCTCGTTCATCAAGCCGTTGGATCGTCTCAACGATAGAAGAATCGAGTTCACACCGTCATTCTCTACGGTGAGCACCTAACCGATTTTCGTTTTGTTAAGTTCGAATTTTAGGGTTTGAGTTTAAACGATTCAAATATGGTTGGGTTTTGGTTAGAACTGGTTTAAAGATGAATGGTCGAGGTTTGGGGTTCGTTAGGAACGTTTTGGGGCAAAAAGGGAATTTTTGCCATTGTGGCCATGTGGGGCCCACGTGCTCGGGTCACGGGTTTTCGTGTTCGGGTGGTTTAAAACGTTCCCCGGATCATTTATCCACAACCGGATCGAAATTTGGAATTAAATTGCAAAAGTTGCATTTATCGGGTTTAGAAACTTTTAACGTTAATCAATTGACTCGGAAGTCGGAATTCGATTCCGTCGAGTGCCTAGGAACCCTTGAATTATTCTAAGACCGTAGAAACGAAAACGGGAATTTTTGGAGCCCCGGAAAGGCGTTTTCAAAACCCGGGCAGATTCGCCATGTCGGGCGAATCGGGCTTTTCCGGGTCCAATATTGACAATGTCGAGTAATTGGGGAGTTTGGGAGTGATCGACATAGTCGGGGTTACTTTTGGGCGTCAAGTTTATTAAAATTCAGCTTATGCCTGCAAGCTTAAAAGCATTTAAAATTGTGTTCTTATTAGATCGTGCTGCAGACCGAGGGAAAGGAAAGCTAGGCGAGTGACTGAGATCACGCGCGGAGCTTGTTGGTTAGCTTTTGGAGAACACGCACGAGGTAGGGAAAAGTAGCCGGATCTCGGCCCTGACTGGGGAAAGTTAACAGTAGAATTGCATGTGACACCGGGGTGTCGTGGGTTGAATAGGTTTATTTAAATATTAGAAAAGCATGATACGGGATTGTAGCGTTTATCAGAAAAGCATGTTACGGGAACTTAGTAATTATTGAGAAAAGCATGTGACACTTAGTAGTGTCGTAGGAGCAGAGAACTTAGCGTTAATTGTTTTACTGGAGGCATATGACCATGCCCGGAGGTTGTTTGTGAACTTATCGATATTAGGAGTACTGGAGGCATATGACCATGCCCGGAGGTTGATTGTGAAACTGTTGATGTTAGGACTGTTGGAGGCTTGGTTAAGCCGGAGGTTGATTGCTTATTTGGTGTCTTGGGTGGCCTTGAGAGCCCGTATTATTTATTGATTGAGTTTGGGTGGCCTTGAGAGCCCGTATTTTATTATCGAGTTCTGAGTGGCCTTGAGAGCCCGTATTATTTATTGATTGAGTTTGGGTGGCCTTGAGAGCCCGTGTATTTAAATTGGTGTCTTGGGTGGCCATGAGAGCCCGTAGTCAATTGTTGGTGCTTTGGGTGGCCTTGAGGGCCCGTGTACTAAGTTTGGTGTCTTTGGCTGGCCTGACCGAGTTAGAGTCTCGGGGGGGTTGCAAGCTTCCTTTAGCTGGCTTACGAGTTAGAGTCTCGGTAAGTTGCAAGCGTGTCTTATGGTTGGTGTCTTGGGAGGTCGTGAGTGCCTGTGGGGCTGTTGAGTTCGAGTTTTACTGTTGGTGTCTTGGTGGCCATGAGTGCCTGTGAGTGTTGAACTTGTGTTGTTACTAGTTGATGAATTTGCGTGTGATTGTGATTGCGGATCCCGGTAGGTTGCAAGCATTCTTTGGCTGGCCTGACCAAGTTTGAGTATCAACGGGTTGCAAGCATTCTTTGGCTGGCCTGACACGAGTTTGAGTAACACAGGTTGCAAGCATTCTTTGGCTGGCCTGGTCCGAGTTTGAGTAACACAGGTTGCAAGCATTCTTTGGCTGGCCTGGTCCGAGTTTGAGTATCACAGGTTGTAAGCATTCTTTGGCTAGCCTGATCCGTGTTCGTGAGAGTGGGAGAGGTTACCGAGCAGCTGGTATGCGATCCTTTGTGATCTTGTTTGGTGTGCGATCCTTTGTGATCTGTTTGGTGTTGTGTAGCTGTCGTTTGAGTCCTTGGGAGAGGTCGTCAATTGTAGTGTCGGGTCTGCTTACGTGGTTGAGTGTTGAGTCGTTTGAGGAAGGTCACCGTGGGTGTTTGTAAGTTAGAGTACTTGGGTTGGGGATGGTGTTTCCCCGGTGTTGAGTTGTTATTGGTGTTACCTGCTTTGTCTGCTAATTATGCCGTAGTCAGTCTGTTATTCGCGGTGGTGAGCGAACGCTCACCCCTAGCTGCTTTTCCTACAGGTACTGTTCGTGGGACGGACTAGGTGAGCTCTCAAAGCTTGTGGAGCTAGGAGCAGAGTCCGGGTTTTGTCTTTTGAGTCTAGTGACGGATACCTTGTACTTTTGTCCACTTGTTGGGACGTGTTTTAAACTGTAATTATTATTTTGTTGAACAAATGGTACTTTTAAAGTGTTTAATGAAAACAGGTGTTCAAGTGTTTTTATGTTTTAAAATGTCCGCGTCCCTAGTTTGGTTTTACTGAAATTGGGGCGTGACATGCTCTCTGTTTTGTGGCTGCTTGGATCCGTCGGCCAGGTACTGTCCTGACTGATGGATGCTAGCATCCATCGGCCAAGTGACAGGGCAGAGTAGAACAAATTTGCAAGAAACGTCATGCTACCTGGAAAACAGTTTATCTGCACAGCCAATCATTGCATTTGTTTCAACTTTATAAGTTTGCACACATAAAACACATTAGAAGTTACATGTTTGTACGTACAATATTAGTGCAATGCTTATATATATTTAATCGGATTCATGTATTTCTTCATTGTTGTATCCATGATCTTCGCAGTCATCTTCACTATTCTCGTCGTTATCGTCCACATCATGTACCTCTTGGAGACCGCCATCATAATGGGGTAGCACATTTAGTTCCGCTACAAGAAGTGCAGTTTTAGGCTCGGACTCTTGGTAAGGAGCGTCAACCGCGTACGAAATGGATGGCAAACGATTTGCCGAGATGAATAGTCCTCTAGGGGCAACCTTGTTCACGATCTTATACCCTCCACCCATTTTCGGGTCATCGATGTAGAATATCTGTAATGCACATTAAATAATTAGTAACACATCCAACAATAAAGTACAGTACTATATACAACTAATGCAACTTGCCTGTTTGGCCATGGTTGCTAGACAGAATGTATCGTCGCGATATGCATTTGTGTTGGTATTTATGGATATCAAACCATTATCTACTTTCACGGATTTTAGATCATACCATCGACAGTGAAACAGAACAACCGGCATCCGTCCAGTGTACATAAGTTCAACGACGTATAACAACACACCGTAATAAGCTACACCGCCCTCTACATTTAGCATCACACCACTGTTCTGTGAGCTTCTTCCTTTATCGCGCTGTTCGGACAAGTATTTCACACCGTGTACATGACATTGCGCATAATAATTTACTCTCTGCACGTAACGACTCAGAGCCTTTGATGTCGTATATTGTTGATCGTCATCGGGATACGATTCCATCTGGGAATTTGTGCTTACAGGTGTTAGTAATATATACACAGTGACAAATATATGTTTGTTTATATATATAGGACTACACGTTTAACTGATATTGAACTTACGGTTTCCTTGAACATTGAGCAAAATGTTCCAATTCGGTGTTGTAAATCGGTTGACCCTGGGTATTCCGTCTCATAATCCTCTTTGAAATCAATCATCTCGGAGCTGAATTCTTCAGCATTCTGCATAGCGGTCCAATGAGCGATACGCACGAATTCTTTTGTTAACAAGGGCTCCCATATCTGAATAGTTGGAAGCACATGTTTGGAAACAATAGAAATGCCCCATGTATCTGGGGTCTCCAGATCCATGACTCGTTTATCGAGGTACAAATTGATGAACATCGTACATTGATGATTGATATACGATTCTGCGATGCAACCCTCTGGGTATCGGTGGTTGCGCACCCATTTTTTGTAGTACCCCAATTCACGTTCCATCGAGAACATCCAAGTATAGTGGACAGGACCGGTTTGCAGTACTTGAGATGGGAGATGTTTACATAAATGCACCATGATCGTGTGGAACGGCGGAGGGAATATCATTTCCAACTTACTGAGAATCAATACAATATCAACCTGCATCTCTTTTAGCTTCTTCTTTGAAATCTCCCTTGCACAGAGAGACTGAAAGAAATTTGCAAGCTCACATATCACGGTGGCTACGTGCGGTGCCACATAAGGGCGTACAATGATGGGAAGAATACGTTGCAGCAAAACATGATTGTCGTGTGTTTTAAGCCCAAAAAACTTCTTATCCTTCACGCTTATCTTGTTTTTCAAGGATCCCGCATAGCCCGATGGAAACCTTATATTCGTAACCTTATCAAGCGCTTCACCACGTTTCTCAGGCTTGATCGTGTAGTCGGCATAAGGCATGAAAGTCTTGTTGCTCGTTGTTTTGGCCCATAGATCCTTATGCACACCCAATTCCTCCCACATTTGTCTGGCTTTCAAATCATCTTTTGTTTTTTTTCCCAGGCAAGTTAAAAAGCGTTCCAATAAGATTGTCGCACACATTTTTTTCAATATGCATCACGTCCAATGCGTGCCTTGTATGCAAAGATTTCCAATACGGGAGTTCCCAAAATATCGACTCATGTGTCCAACACAACCTTTTCTGGCCGGCTTTGTTCTTCTGAGTAAACTTTGGATGTAAGGACAGTTCGGGAAACTGAATGTCCGATATTTCTTCATATATTTCATACCCACTCTTTTCAGGGCGGGATTTTTTCATCTCCCGTTTCCCGTTTATTTTTTTATTTTTCCGTAATGCATGATTCTCTAGCAAGTCCTTCCGTGCTCCTACGTAGTACGTCCTATTATGACTGTGAAGCCCTTCGAGATCATCCAGGCATATTGGACAAGCCTTATAACCCTTCGTCTGAATGCCTCCCAACATTCCCAAACCGGGAAAGTCACTAATAGTCGATAAAACCGCCGCTCGCATCTTGAACGTTCGATTGTTGGTTGCATCAAAGGTTACAACCCCTTCGGACCACAACTTTTTCAAATCATCAATCAACGGTCTCATTAAAACATTTAGGCACTTCCCAGGCGACTTAGGGCCAGAAATTAACAGCGTTAAGATGTTAAATTCTTTCTTCATGCACGAGGTTGGAGGTAAATTGTAAGGCATAACTACAACGGGCCACACACTATAAGGGACAACATTTGCACCAAACGGACTAAACTCGTCAGTTGCCAATGCAAGACGTACATTGGCAGCTTCAGATCCAAAACGAGGCCACGTCCTATCGAAGTCCAACCAGCCTTCCCCGTCTGCTGGGTGAGTCATCTTATCCGGGTCGATCCTTCTTTCCTCACTACCATGCCATTGCATTTGCTTTGCAATATCAGGTGAACTGTACAATTTCTGCAACTGTGGAATAATTGGGAAATATCTTACAGTTTTCTTAGCCTTTGGTTTTCGCATTCCGACGAGCTTCTCATATCGAGGTGAATCACATTTGTAGCACACATCATCTTTCGCATTAGGTCCATCGAATAAGATACAACCATTTTCACATGCATGGTAAGTCTTGTAACCCATCCTGACACTCTTCAAAACACTCTTTGCCTCTTTGAATGAAGACGGGTAATGATTCTCATCCGGTAACAATGCTTTATGCAACACACAAGACGCAGTGAATGCTTCATTCGACAATTGATATTTCTCCTTCAGAGCCATCAACTCCATGATAACCGTCAACCTATCCGTTGTCGCGTCTTTGTACAACTGTTTTTTATGCTCTTTCAATAACTTTGTGTAGTTGTCTGCCGCTTCTTGTGCAATCGACTTGTCAACATCCGCAATTTCATCGTCATCCTGTACCAATTCATCCATTTGCCCCCCACACCGAAATGGGAACACATCCTCCATATACTCCATAATTACTGGATCGCTCTGGTGCTCTTCATTCACTACTACATTTGCGTTACTTGATGAACCTCCAGTGTCCCAACTTCTTCTACTACTACTCATTACTTCTGTTAACATAGGCATGTTAAATTTTTCACCGTGAAAAATCCACACATCGTACCCCCTCATCATTCCGTTCCGAATCAAATGCATATATATATCCGGCACAGTCTGGTAAAATGCGTTATGACAACTACCGCACGGACACCTGTGTGATTCTATATTAGGGAAATTTGTCTGTATATATTCGATAAAAACCGCTACCCCTTCCATAAACTTCGGATCGTACTTACTGAAAGTCATCCAACTCTTATCAATATCCTGATACACAGTCAATACTAACAACTATTGAACACAATATCTAATAAATAGATCGATATACAAAACAAGAGGAACAAAATTTATCAAATAAACATACGTACCATTCTCGAGCTTCAAGCACCTTCCACGAGCCACGAATGTTGTCAGTACCAACACGAGCCACGAATGTTGTCAGTATCGAACAAGACAAAAGATTCTTGTCAATAGTGACAAACAAATGGGAATCTTGTGTAGAGAAAAAGAAATGGAGGTGGGAGAGAAAAAAGCGATTTGGGAAGAAAGAAAGAAAGAGTTGGGAGATGAAAAAGAGATGGGAGAGAAGGTAAAGTTTTTTGAGTGGTTGAGAATCTGTCCAGTGGAAAACACTTGGCCGACGGATGATGTATCCATCGGCCAGCTGAAACAGATACAGAAAACGGTACCGTTTTCAGCCCTGGACTCGGCCATTAAACAATACGCTGTCGCTTTTCCTTGACCGACGGATGCATGTATCCATCGGTAAAGAATATCGCGTATTTAACTCCCCCGAACCCTAGTTCCTCCCATTTCAGACTCTCCCCACTTCCTCTCTTCTCTCCATCGCAACCGCCGCCTCCGTCTGGTCCGACGCCGTCCACCACCAGCCTCCGCCCGCCTCCGCCTGCCGCCGCCCGCCACCGCCTGCTCCAAATCCCCTGCCGCCGCTCTTCCTCTCTCTGCTCGAACGCCTTCATCTCCTCCCTCACTTCAAGGTACGTAATGTTTCAAATCTGTAAAAACAGTTGAAATGATTTTAGATTTATTTCATAAAATTTGAAATCTTGATACTTGAGACGTGCGATTTGTTTGTATACTTTCATATTTTGTACTGCTTAAATGTATATGAAATAGTTACTTAGGTCCCCATTTTTCTCTTCTTATATTCGTATGTCATATGAACAAGTCGGGGTAATACCTGACCCGAATGGGTAGAGATTGGGTAGGTATTGATCAGGTTTTGGGTATTAAAATCAGATAGGGTACAGATATCACAAAATCCGACTCATATAACATCCCTAGTTTCCGGGTAGTTTAGTGTCAACATAATTTAGGGTTTAAAGAATGTAGGGTTGCAGAATTAAGCTACGGGTTTCATGGCAATTTAGTTTCACAATAATTTTAGGTTTCAGGAATTTTTGGTTGCACAAACAATTAACCTTGTGTTGAATAAGGGTTTTCGGGAAGTTTAGTTTCAAAATATTTTAGGTTTTAATAAAATACGATACATAATTGACAAAGATTCAAAAAGTTAGAAAAGTAGGGTTTAATATAATGCACGGTATGTTTGCATCCTGAAAAACAAGTTCATTCGTGTGTGTATTAGGTTATCCTTTCGATGGATGACAACAATAGCAGTAGTGTTGGGGAGAACAGCCTAACTGGGGCAGATCACTTTGATGAAGAAGTTCCCGTAGTGACGGAAGTAGACTGGGAAAAATCAATGAACTTAGTGATGAACAAATTGACTAGGGGACTTTCTTCGATGCACGAGGCAAAGACTCGCATGTATATTAGGCGGCTGATTTCAGCTGAAGGAGATAGATTTAGAAAGGAAAAGGAAGAACGAGATAGGGTCGCCGCTGCGAGACAAACTGCTCGAAGCGCAAGACGGACTCCGTCTGATGGATCGACTTCGAAGCGCCCGTCCCGAGACTAGTTTACTACTTAATTAGTGTATGAACGATGTTTAAATTAGGTTATATTTAAGTTCGTTTTGTATGACTCGGTGATTAATATGCTAATACATTTTATGATGCTAATATACGTAAGTTTAAATTTGTTTCTGCTATATTCGTTTTGATATAGTACTAAGAATTGCTTTCATTTAGTCAATGGATGACAGAAGTAGCGTAGGGGAAAACATTATCCCAGATGACGAATATGATGGACCTCAACAAGTGGGGCCTGATTTGCATGCTGAGATGATGCGCTTATTCAACAGCATTCCAAGAGCGTCTTTGCCACGCACGAGAGCTGTAGCAGCTGCTCGGATGAGGTTACTGGGCCTCATTAACCGAGAGGGATGAAGGATTGCGGCTGAAGAAGCTGCTGAAAGACAAACACTTGCGTCATGTGACTTTGTAAATTAATATTAATTTCCTACTTTTATTTCAATAGCACTTTTTATATGACTTTGTAATTTGAATGGTTAACGGTTGTTTTAATTTTTGTTCACTTTATTTATTAAGTGTTGGTTTATATGAATATTATTTGCGTATGATTTGACTTAATTATTTGGGATTGATTATAATTGTAATATGTTCTTTGACTAAGCCAGGATATATGGAACCAAACTCTGATCGTAGACTAGAGCGTAGGTGGCGTCGACGTGAAAATGCGGGAACAGTTGTACCTGGTCCACATGGAGTCAACGCTGCAGCTGCCCCAGCGTGGGTCCAACATTATTCCCTATTAGTCCAGGAATCACATCAACGCTATGACCATATTTCTCACCTGATGAATGAGAAAGGTATGGACATACCTCCACTCCCTGTTGGAGGCCCGCAGCATACCCCTCCGTGGTTGAACGAGGAATGGATGAACGAGGTTCAAGACAATGACCTTCAAGCTAGAGCGGAGCCTGCGTGGTTTGGACGTTTTGTGGAATGGATGGAAGTGACCAAAGAAATGCAGGAGCGTGTCATTAGAAACCTGCTTGTTTCGTAACTCTATTAGGCGTGCCTGTGTTTTCTTTTATGACTATGTTTAATGTTGTGATTCTGTGAACACATTATCTGGCAAATGTTTCCATAACTATTTCCAAACACATTATCTATGAACTGTTTTTTTATATACGGATTGTTTCATACATATTTCATGTGTAATGTCGTTATGTTTATCGGGATACCGTTACATTCTTTCGTATATTGCCTCACCTTACCAACGGATACAAGGAACTTGGCTGACGGATTCAACATGTGTGGCTAAGGTTTGTCAGTTGGCAGACGAATGCACATGCGTGGCTAAGGTTTTTGCACTTGGCAGACGGATGCACATACGTCACTCAAGTTCTTGTCACTTGGCTGACGGATACAGCATGCGTGGGTCAAGTTTTTCCAGTTGGCCGACGGATATGAGTTTCCTTATCTACGGATCTAGCATCCGTCGGCCTGGTGGTTCACTTGGCTGACGGATTGCTGTATCCGTGACCTAAGGGCCAAAACTTAGGTCACAGATACATTTTATCCGTCTCCTAAGTCGATTTCTGCAGTAGTGATAGGTAGATGTTCATCCTTGAACCTTCCCTTGTGAAAGTATATTTACTCTACTGACTGACTAGTAGGCGCGATGTCCTTGAACTATTCTGTCGTTTGTGCAGATGATGATATACCCCACACAGATACCAACAAACACGGTTTGGTTCTCATTGGTGTGCCCGTTATGGTCATGGACACTGCTTGGTTCTACAAGAGTTTAAGATGACAAGCCTTAATAGTCACCCTTGAAGCGACCCTACTTCCTCTCACATAGGTGATTCACTTTGCTCAATACTCTTGATGCAAAGAATCATTAAAAGCAATGCTTATCCTTCACACGTCACTTGTTTGCATCATAGGAATGGACTCAGGGTTGGACCCCCACAGTAACCGTACACGAGTTATGCAATTAGGTTGTCCCATTGAACCTAGATCGTGGGATCTCCAGTCAACTAGGTTGGTTTTTCCTTCACATAACGCCTTTAAATGAGCTTTAGTCACATTCCCTTGGATGTCTTTTTCTCAACTAGATCTCAATGTAACATTTAGTTTGGATCCGCGGTGTTATCACGTTTGAGATCAGTTGTTATGCCAACACAAGTTCTGTGTCTTATTAGTAGCTTTTAATTATACACGTATGTCGTAGACACAGATCTTAGTTGATCGGAAATATTCTATGTACTGGGACCGACCCCCACATTTACAAGTAATTATATAAAAGGTTTTCCCTTTTCATAATTATCCAAAATTGAAATCATTCAACTTGGTCAAAGTACAAATTAACTTGATTTGAGAATCCAAATTTAATCGTTCTAACGTGTTTCGCAATGAAAACAGAAACCGATTAATTGGTCACCGATCAAACTAATCTTGTCAATAATAAATCGATACTTTCGATTTAACTTGTATCACGGAATTCGAATCGATTAGTTAAGTTTAATCGTTCGTACGTTGAAAGTCGAAAATATTCATTTTCACTTTTCAAGTTCGTATATAGTTTTATCCCAATTAAGACTAATTTGTCATTCTTTAATCAGATAACTTCTAGTTGTTGAAAACACGTTTGATTTTCATCTATTGTACGTGTTCTACGTTTTAGAACTGAATCACGAGTACATAACTATTACCGTCTTGACGTGTTTTCCAAGAAAACGATTGATCACTTTTAGAAAATGAACCTTTCCTTTTTCTTTTCATCTTTCACGATCCGTTGTGAAAAATACGTTTTTGGAATGTGAGAAATCGTTGTGGAATTAATTCCAATGTATATCCTTCTTATAATTTCGGGAAAGTAATAAACCGTTTAGGAAATATTCCACTTTATTTCCTTCTTGAATTTAGAGAAAACCGTTTAGGAATTTTATTCCAAGTTCGTTTTTCTCGTTTTTGAATTCCGCATGAATTCGAACTTTGTTCAAGAATACGTAATTTCCATGAAAATTAATCTTGAAACAAACGTTAGTTTCCCTTAAATGGAAATTTACATTTTATTTTATTTTACACCATTCGTTGTGGAAAATACATTTTTTTCTTTCAAAATAGAAAACCGTTTAGGAAAATTATTTCCAATTTGTTTTCTTCATGAAGAATTAAGAAACACGTTTAGGAATTGAATTCCAAGTTCGTTTCTTTTGGGAAAACGTTTAGGAATTAAAAATCAAAGTTTATTTCCCTCAACCATGAATTTCGTGCGAATTCGAAATATGTTCATACGTGTTCTACGTTTAGAACTGAACCACAATAGTTGATCATCTCCACGTGTTTCCAAGAAACAAGATCGATCAACAAGAAACTATTTAGGAACTAGTTCCAATTTGTTTCTTGAATCAAGGGAAAACCGTTTAGGAATAATCCAAGTTTGTTTCCCTTGTCTTGAATTCCGTATGAATCCGAGAAAAAAACTGTTTTTTTAATGTATGTCCAACCGGTTCGGATCTGACCCGCGAGAGAGCCCGATCCAAGTCCGCTCCAACGCCCAGGGCCCATGCCAGCGAGCCGGTTCGCTTCTGGCCCACGCGCGACCCGGTTTTTGAACCCGCGTGTTTCACTTTCTGTTTTTTCTTCTTCGCTGAAAATATAACCTTGGGCTTCATTTTTTTTCATTTGGGCTTTTGTGGTTATGCGGCCCACATAAAATAAAACATAGAAGACATTTTTAGGGTAGTGTTTCACGCCGCAAAATAGACCATCCTTCTTCAACCTCCAGACGTGAAAGTCAATGATTAGTACGGATCGAACTTCAGAGGTTGACCTGTAAAAAAAACCGTTCCGACTTTCAAGCTCAAAAAAACGATAGGATTCCAACTTTCGTTTCCATTTTTTTTCCTTCCGTTGTTCAACCTCTAGCGAAACCGTCGTTTCAGTTTGTTTTTTTTCTTCCGTTTCTTCGACCTCTAGCGAAGCGTTTTTGGATTCAACCAGCAACATAGATACACCAGCAACATGTTATGTATTTATTGTATTGGACCTAATATATAAGGGCCAATTGGTTTTTAGTTTCTGATTTTCATTAGTGGGCCTCTATCTGGCCAAGCCCACGGCCCAACACTGTGTTTCTTCTTCCTTCTTATATGTTCCTACGCTAATGAGAAAGGGGAAAGACTCCACAACAGTCCAAATTGATTCACTGTCCTTCCCCACACACTCTCTCTCCCTCTCTTCCTCCTCACCTTCTACTCCCTTCTTCCTCCTTCCCCTCACAGAACTAGGGTTCCCTTGCCCTAGCCGCCTCTTCCATAAGGCCGTTATCACTGGTATCAGAGCCTCCCCTTCCAGTCGTCATGGTCGGCCCATCCAATATCCGCCAACTCCAAGAAGATCTAGCAACGACGACGGCCGAGGTCGCTGGGATGAAGGAGACCATGACCTCCATGGATACCAAGCTTACGGAGCTTTCAGCGTTGATCGGGGCTTTGGTCTCGAAAATTACCGACTCTCCGATGTGACCGTACTCCGTGGTTCCACCATCTCCACCTCCCAGTTCCTCCGTCTCAGCCCCACAAGCTCAACCGAGCCTCCTTGGCGCGCCACTTGAGCCTTCCTCGGAACAAACGCCAAAGACGGAGCTTCGTGCTCGGAAACCACCACGTTTTGACGGTACTGATTTCTCCGGCTGGGAGCTCAAGTTCCAACAGTATTGCATAGCTGAGAACGTCGAGGAAGACGAAATGATACGCGAGGGCATGCTTGGGTTCAAGGATGCAGCACTTCGACACCACCTCCACTTCACCCAACAACTCAAGGCTCGCGGCGTGGCCTCGGTACCTTGGACGGAGTATCTCTCCACTCTCCGGCGTCGCTTCACGGATGGGGAATACACTGACTACATGTCAGAGCTTGCCCATTTACGCCAGGATGGTTCCGTTGATGCTTATTTCCAGTCCTTCCAGAGCATCATTACTCAGTTGGACCTCTCTGAAAAGGATGCATTGACAATGTTTCTCAGCAACCTTCAGCCCGATATCGAGGATGGGGTAAGGATGCTCTTTCCCAAAGATATTCAGCAAGCCTTGTTAATGGCTAAACGCCTGGAAAAGAGGAAGCTTTCTCCCTCCTCTACCAGAGCCCAATTCCAATTTTCCATACACCACTCACCTCCTACATCCAGATATACTTCTCAACCACCACCTCGCCCACTTCTCCCACCAAATACCGCCAAACCACCTCCCCACTCCCCCAAACCTCCCCCACATCCAAATTCCAGAGCTCCTACACAGGCCCAACGCCAGCTCCGAGATGAACGTTATCGCAAAGGCATGTGCGTGTGGTGCGGAGATAAATTCTCTCGTGACCACCGCTGTACCAAAACCCAGCTCTTCCTAATGCTGCTGGAAAACGAAGAAGGTAACCAATCTTCGGGTGAGGAATTCGTTTATTGTCTGGCAACTTTGGATCATCTCTCAGAGGACGAATCAATGGTGACATCTGGAAACCCGTTGATTTCGCTCCACGCGCTTCTCGGTCTTCATGGATTCCAGACCATGAAGATCCAAGGTTCATTTGGCCACCATCCTGTCATTATCCTCGTCGATTCCGGCAGCACGCACAACTTCATTCATGCTGCTGTCGTGAAAAGATTGAATCATAAGCCATCTCCGACGCAAGGTGTACGCGTTTCAGTTTCAAAAGGGGACTCTCTGACTTCAAGCTTTCGATGCTCCTCTCTCACATGGTCAATGCAAGGCCACAGTTTCACTGCTGACTTCTTGGTTCTTCCTATTCAAGGATGCGAGATTGTCCTCGACATCGAATGGTTAGTTACCTTGGGCCCGATCCTCTGGGATTTTAGTGCTCTCACCATGGAATTCACCTCCCTGGGATCTACTAAATTGCTTTGTTGACTGGGGTCGGGTAATGTCGCTTGGGCTTCTGATCGCAAAGCCGTCAAGATCTCTTCTCTCACTGGATCCTCTGCTCTCCATTCGATCTCTGCCTTGGTACCTGTTTCACCATCGGCGTCTCAAAACTCGGAATCTCTCCCACCTGCTATTTCTATGCTGTTGTCTGAATTTTCCGAGTTATTTCGCGTGCCATCATGACTGCCTCCAAACCGGTCCCATGATCACTCCATCACTCTTCTTCCTGGAGCAAAGGAACAGAAGTTTCGCCCATATAGGTATCCTGCAGCACATAAGACAGAGATCGAGAGAATGGTTGGAGAAATGTTGAGCTCGGGAATTATTCGGGATAACACTAGTCCTTTTGCCCTTCTGGTTATCTTGGTACGCAAGAAAGACAACTCTTGGCGTCTTTGTGTGGACTACAGATGTTTGAACGCGATTACCCTTCGCGACAAGTTCCCAATTCCTCTGGTAGACGAGCTCTTAGACGAATTACACGGTGCGTGCTTCTTCTCGAAACTTGATCTATGCAGCTCTTATACGAATTACACGGTGCGTGCTTCTTCTCGAAACTTGACAAGTTCCCAATTCCTCTGGTAGACGAGCTCTTAGATTCGAATGAAAGATGAGGATGTGCACAAGACCGCCTTCTGTACCCACTACGGGCACTATGAGTTTCTCGTAATGCCTTTTGGGCTTACCAACTCCCCGTCGACATTCCAGTCATTGATGAACGCTGTCTTCAGACCGCTGTTGCGTGTGTTCGTCCTAGTTTTTTTCGACGATATCCTTGTGTATTCATGTTCTCTGGAGGAACATTTATCTCATCTTCGCTTGGTTTTTGAGATATTGTCCAATGAGCAATTGTATATCAAGAGGTCGAAGTGTGTTTTTGCTTGCAAGGATATCGAGTACTTGAGGCATATAATCTCTTAGGATGGTGTGGCAATGGATGCCAGGATGGTGGATTGTGTGCTGCAATGGCCTCACCCACAGAATTTGAAGCAATTACGTGGGTATTTGGGGCTCACTGGGTACTACATGAAGTTCATATGGAATTATGGCACGCTGGCTCGTCCTCTCACACAATTGCTCAAAAAAAGATGGTTTCGAATGGAACAATGATGTTGTTCTTGCCTTCCAACTTCTGAAGGAGACCGTTTCTTCTGCACCTGTATTGGCCTTACCAAATTTCTCATTGCCATTTGTTGTTGAGATATAAGCCTCAAGCATTGTAGTTGGAGCTGTGCTTACCCACCAAGGTCGTCACTTGGCTTATTTCAGCAAGGCACTAGGTCCACGACATCTATTCCTCTCTGTCTATGAGAAGGAAATGCTTGCTATCCTCCTAGCAGTGAAACGATGGCATTCCTACCTCGGTGGTCGACATTTCATCATCAAGATGGATCACCAGAGCCTCCGTTTCTTGCTCGACCAGCGGACTTCTACTCCAGCCCAAATCAATTGGGTCATCAAGATGATGAGTTATGACTACGAAGTTCAGTTTCGCAAGGGCCACTCCAATGTAGTAGCAGATGATCTGTCTCGCCATTCTCATGAGGGCTCTGTGATGGCTATTTCAGTGATTTCTTCTGGGTTATTCGAGCGTATTGTTGCCTCGTGGGAGCAGGATCCTAAATTACGTTCTCTTGTTTCTGAACTCAAAGCTCACCCAACGAAAATCAAGGTGCATTATCAATGACAACACAACAGGTTGTTGCGCAAAGGGAAACTGGTGGTGGGCAAGATCCCTGAGCTCCGCCGAGACATTCTGTCTTATTTCCACTCATCTGCTACTGGGGGACACTCGAGTATTCATGCAACCTACAAATGAATCGCTACCCAACTCTATTGGAAACGCATGAAGCGCGAGGTTCAAACATTTATCTCCTCTTGTCATACTTGTAAGACATGTAAACCAGACCTTAGTGCTTCTCTTGGCCTTCTCCAGCCCCTTCCGATACCGGAGCGAGCGTGGACATCGATTTCCACTGACTTCATAGACGGATTACCTCTCTCTCATGGGTTTGAGGTCATATTTGTGGTTGTTGTTCGCCTAACCAAGTCAGCCCACTTTATGGCTCTCAAACACCCATATTAAGCCCTCTTTGTCGCTCAAGCTTTTCTGGATTCAGTGTTTAAATTGCACGACATGCCCACCTCGATCATCAGTGATCGCGACAAAGTTTTTGTGAGCAATTTCTGGAAAGAGTTGTGCATGTTGCAACACATTACCCAAAATGTGCCCTCAGCCTACCATCCCCAAACAGATGGACAAACAGAAGTGGTCAACCGTTGTTTGGAGACATACCTTCGTTGTATGTGTAGCGATTCTCCTTCTGAGTGGGAAAAATGGCTTCCTTTGGCGGAATGGTGGTACAATACGTCTTTCCACAGTGTGATCCAAACCTCTCCTTACGAGGCACTCTATGGCCAACAACCCCCAGTCTTGATTCCCTATGTTGAAGTCAGTTCAAGTGTGGACACTGTGGATCGTAGCCTGCGTGCCAGAGAGGAGGCTCTGAAGCTACTTCGTTTTCACTTGGCTCGAGATCAGGAGCGCATGAAAGTGAAGGCTGACAAGCATCGCTCGGATCTTTCATTTGAGGTTGGTGATTTGTTTTTTCGTCAAATTACAACCATATCGTCAATCCTCCCTTGTCCATCGCTCAAACCAGAAGCTCGCCCAGAATTGTTTTGGCCCATTTCGCATCCTGACACATATTGGAGCAGTAGCATACCGTTTGGATTTGCCTGAGGACTCTAAAATACATCCCACATTCCACGTTTCTCAGCTGCATAGACATGTTGGTTCTGCCCCTGTTTCTGCTACCTTGCCTCACACAACCAGTGATGGCTCTCTGGCCAAAATTCCTGTTCGCATCTTGGACCGCCAACTGGTGAAATGACGAAACCGTGCAACAACATGGTCCTTGTCCAATGGAGCAACTCTTTCCCCGAGGATGCAACTTAGGAGTTCATCTACGACTTGCAGCGCCGGTTCCCGGACTTTGTTGATCGTCTGTGAGGACACGAACGTTTTCGAAGAAGAGGGTATTGTTATGTATTTATTGTATTGGACCCAATATATAAGGGCCAATTGGTTTTTAGTTTCTGATTTTCATTAGTGGGCCTCTATCTGGCCAAGCCCACGACCCACCACTGTGTTTCTTCTTCCTTCTTGTATGTTCCTATGCTAATGAGAAAGGGGCAAGACTCCACAACAGTCCAAATTGATTCACTGTCCTTCCCCACACACACTCTCTCCCTCTCTTCCGCAGCGGTCTCCCAGGATACAACGACTAACGTCGGCGAACTCAACTCCGTGTAGAGAAATCACCAGAACTAAGGAAGAATGAAAAACGTAATTGGGAGAGAAAGAGGTGGTTTTTGATATGTGAAGTGTTTTTGTATTTGTGGTGTGTTTGTCAAGTATATAGAATATGACTTAGTAGGTTTGCATTTATAAGCTCTCTAAAAGGGATAAGAAGGTAATTTTATGGGGTAGCTAATCTCATAAAAGCCCCCCATTAAGAGGTCATGGCCAACCAACTACATAAATCACATTTAAAACCATAAATATTATTTAGTACCATAAATCATATTTAAAACCACAAAATCACATTTTAACCACATTTTTCCAACATACCAAAACCTAAAATGAAAATTATCATCATTCCTCGTCACATTACAAAAGTATAACATTTGATTTCATATCAAAAACATTGATTTCACACATTTGGATTTGGATTGGTCGATTGGTAATGAATTTTGGTTTATTGGACTATATGAATTAAATTGAGGTTAGTATCATATACAGACAAGTAAATCATCAACATATATATATCCCCTAATTCAAAATTCGTCTACATTGCTCCGAATCAGTAAAATTCAGTCTACTATCTGCCATCTCATATACAAATGAATGGAGGACAAATAATCAAACGTAACTGATGATCGAATTTTTTGAGTACCACGGTTGTTTGTATCAAACGGACAATATATGTATAATAAAAATCGGATTACAGAAGTGAGTATTGACTCATCTATAGATAAAGCAATCAATAGCCGTTTTCTTAGCAATTTACCAGTCCCTCCCATGAATCAATGTTGAACTCAATGCAACCTTTAGAACTTTAATCGATTTAAAGCTTTCTCCATAAGATTTCATGATTGTTTCGACTACACACAATCAAGTTCACGTTGTTGACTGGAAACAAACTTCTTTTAGCATTAGTTAAGTTCACACTGTTGACTTAAAAATGGTGAACTAGCGTTAGTTCAGTTCACAATGTTGACTAAAAAACCTCGATTATTCAATATTAATTATGTTCACAATAATGAATATAACGTACAACAAGAAGAAATTGGAAATGATAAAATTAAAGATGACGAGACATAATTTGGAATGACACGTCTGAGATGTGAGCCCTATAATCAATATGTTTGGTTAATTTATATAAAATCTAAAGGAGTTTTTTTTATCGGCAAAGAAAATTTGAATTAAACCTCTCATGAGGAAGAAGAGGAGTACACTAGTCTGACTATAGACTTCAAAAACCCTAGAAGGGCGCAGTCTTCATTATCGGGCACAACCGATAATATATTTAATTGGGTTATTAAATATATTATTATATATTTAATTGGGTTATTAAATATAATATTATATATTTAATTGGGTTATTAAATATAATATTATCTTCCCTATTATGTGGTCAATTAGAACCTCATTCCTTTTAGGAAACATGCTATTCTAATTAATGGTAATTACCAATGGATTGATAAAGAAGTCTTTCCTAATTCAATCTCTACTTTGATGGACGGTAGAGATTGAATCCTAATGAAACCCTAATAAGGAATCTTGGTCCTATCTCCAACTATAAATACATGTAACTTATTCCATCATAAGTACTACACAATACACAAACACCTAAAAGAGTGTATAGGAAGGGGAGAGAAACCGAAGTTCATAAGACAAACTACGTAGACTTTGATCTCTCATGTAATGTTGGGAGTACGTAGGCAATCCGAGTACGTTCCGGATACAAGTCACTTATGCCCAACCAAGATCATCTACAAGTGCATCCACAACCATGAATGGAGGTTTTCCGGAAACCCTCTCCATCTATTTATTCTGTGATTGATTGTGATGCCCACGATTTAGGGTTTTTGTAAATTATGACTTACATGTGGTATTAGAGCACGGTTTAGGGCACACAATTTTTCCATAATGTGAATATAATTGTTTCATGATTTCTGATGCATGTTTTGGAGATCTATAATGTTTATGATCAAACTATGTGTTAATTGATCGGATGAATAGAAATTTTCGGGATGAACAGTGATTTTCAAGTGAATAGTGTTTCGGATGAACAGTATTTTTTGGGGAAAAAATATTTTTTCGCGGATGAACAGTAATTCCGATCTAAAATCGTTAATTTTTTTTTCGGGATGAATAGTATTTTCGTAACATTGTTTTGTGAACAATATCGGGTTTGAACAGTAATCTGATTGAATAGTGTTCTGCAATCATATTTGAATATTAATCAAATTTGAATAGTAATCAGATTTGAATAGTACCGATTGAATATTAATCAGATTTGAATAGTGTCCAGTAATCAGATTTGAATAGTAATCTGACTTGAACAGTTTTTTGTAACCAGATTTGAATAGTACTTTGAACAAAAAGTTTTTTTTTTAATTTCGGATGAACAACACTTTTTCTATAAAAAAAGCGCTTTTTTTCCCTCGGATGAATAGTGTTTCCGACTTAAAAAAAATAATTTTTCTTTTGGAAGAATAGTGGTTCCGACTAACATTATTTTTTTTTTAAAACGTGATTTTTTCCCTCGGATGAATAGTGTTTCCGACTTAAAAAAAATTCTTTTGGAAGAATAGTGGTTCCGACTAACAATATTAAAAAAACGATTTTCCCCAGATGAACAGTACTTCCTTGAACAGTATTTCCAAAAAAAAAATGAAAAGTGCTTTTCCCAATGTTTAGTGACTTTTCGAATAAACAATGTTTTCGGATGGAATTTAATTTTGAAAATCATGATTCTTGCATTTTAATTTCGAAAATCATAATTGTTGCACTTTTATTTCGAAAATTATGATTAATGCAGTTTATTTCGAAACTTATGATGCAATTTTATTTCGAAACTTATGATCGGTGCAGTTTATTTCGAAACTTATGAATAAATGCAATTTTATTTCGAAAATTATGATTTTTTGCACTGTTATTTTGAAAATCACATCCATGACTCTATAAAGTTTCCGCACTTATGTTTTGAGTCTGAAGCTTTCCTGAATATAAAAGACATTCATCCCAGACATGATATTTTAAACATCATATGTATTCTTTGTAACAATTAATGTATGTTGTATAATTGTTATTGGTTTTGCAAAGTTCAGGTTAAGAATCACCACAGTGATCTTACCCTATAACAGTTTGCTAATTGCATGTTAAATTAAAGAAGTTCTATTATGTCTTTTTGAACATAATGACATGCGTAATGTTTGAAATATAGTAATCCTTGTAACAATTCTTGTATGTTGTATGATTGTTACTGCAAACATTTAGGTTAGGGATCACCACAGTGAACTTACCCTAGAATGATTTGCTATTTGCATGTTTCCACCATAATTACGTATGCAAAATTGATCAACATGTGTAGTATTTAGTTACCCACAAGTAGACTATAAACATATGATTGAGTAAATACGTCATGGAGTTTTGTATATGCTTAGACTAAGGATATCCACAGATAACTTGATAGTCTAATTAATTGATAATACATCACTCAATTACGTCAATTTTGAATATTGCAACTATGGTATAATAGAAATATGTTGACTACCCACATGAGCACCATAATTTCTTGTTGTAATATTTCAATTATGTTTATTTGTGTTTGTTGCCTACTTAAATGCTTATTGTATCTCTATAAATTGTAGCATCTTCACCTGCTAAATTGGCATCCTTAATCTCTATCGTTCCAATCCTCACTGTGACCAACTTCTCAGAATGGAAAGAGAAAGTTGAGTCCACTTTAAAAGTACTTGATTTGGATTCGGCATTGCATTTAGAACAGTCAGCTCCTCTCACTGTATCTAGTACTGAGGTGAAAAGATTTTCCATAAATTTTGGAAGACCTTGAACATATTGAGCTTATGTTCTTAAGGATAACAATTTCTGACTAACATTAAGAGTTCTCTTTTACCATAGAGAACGTTAAAAATTATCTAGAAGATATGAAAGAACGGTTTAGGATTATAGGCAAACCCATTGCGGGGAAACCTATAACATCTTACAACCATGAAGTTTGATGGCTCACGGTCTATGCATGAATATTGCATTGAAATGACCCACCTAACGGTTAAAGTAAGAAATTTGGGAATGATAGTGGACGAATAGTTTCTCGTCCAATTCATCCTAAGTAAATTACCTCCTCGGTATGGAGCATTCCAAATTCATTATAATGCCATTAATAAATAATGGGCAATGAATGAATTGGCTGATGAACTAGTACAGGAGGAAGTCATACTGAACCGTGAAGGTATTAAGGTTGTCCATCATATTCAAGAAGTTGGACCTAAAGCTGGGTACATACGTCATTCAAGCCATAAAAGAGCACCACTCAGGTTAAATGCCACCAATAAAGCAATCAAGAAGGAAAAGAAAGTGGACAAATGCAATTTTTTGACTACTTTCAGAAGGATTGTCCAAAAACGGAGGGATGGTTCGAAATGAAAGGTAACCTTTTGGGGTTCGTAAGATTTTTTGAATCTAATCCCACTTGTTCTTCAAATTGGTGGATTGATAGCGGTGCAAATGTGCATGTTTCTGATTCCATGCAGGGATTTTTTTTAACGACCAAACCATAAGGCCAAGTGAATTTTATTTTTTATGGAAAACCGAGACAGACCAGTGAAAGCTATTGGTATTTATCATCTCATTTTGAAAAATAAAATGGATTTTGGTTAGATTTATTTCAAAATCTTTAAGTTCCATCTATTTCTCGTAAATCATTTTCCGTAAGCGAACTTGATAAAAATTGGTTTTAAAATGTATCATGCAGATGGAACTTTCAAATTTATTTCAAAATTCTTGTCACATTGGTTTGGAATTCTAGTTGATGAAATTTATAAACTACGTTGTCCTGCATGTTTATGGAGAAACTGAACGCGAGTCATAAAGTCACGACTCTTACTTCTTGAAATACACAACTTCTTGAAATCATCCAAATCAACATTTGTGGACCTTTCGACATTCCTACTTTTGGAGGTGAAAAGTATTTTATGACCTTTATCGATGATTATTCTCGTTATTGCTACTTATATCTATTGCATGATAAATCTCATTTATGGATAATGTACAAATGTTCATTACTGAAGTCGAGAGGCAATTAGATATGAATGAGAAAATCATTATGTCAGATAGAGATGGTAAATTTTATGGTAGATATGATGAAACAGGGAAACACCCTGAATCATTTGCCAAATTACTCCACAAACTTGGAATTGTTGTTCAATACACGGTACCTGGATCTCCATGGTAGAATGGTGTAGCCGAAAGACGTTAAAGAAATCGATAATGTTAGATTTTATGAATGGCGATATTAGTGGGAGTGCTAAAGTGAAACATGTAAGCATTCAAGAAGTTCGGGTTCATATTTCTTTACCCCACTTCTGAATGTTGTTAGGAATCATATCATTGTTGAAACGTTGGACAATGATGATTACCTACACATGAACGTTCACTCCATGAACACAATATAACCAATAATGATCATATCAAGTACATTCCAACGAAAGGAATATTAAAGATTAGATTTCCTTTTCACATGTCATTATTAAAGTCGCTCATTATGACCTCGAACTACAATAAATGGATGTGAATGTCGTCTTTCTTAAAGGAGACTTGGAAGAGAAAGTCTACATGCGTCAACCTGAAGGCTTCATAATCGAAAGCTAGGGAGACATGGTATGCATATTTAAGTAATCAATTCATGGACTTAAGAAAGCTTCGAGGTAATGGTATCTAAAGTTTGATGAAATCATTATAGTCTTGGATTTCAAAGAAACATTATAGATCCATGTATATACCTCAAGATCAGTGGGAGTAAGTTCATATTTCTAATTATGTTTGTTGATGATATCTTATTGAATGTCATGTTCTTCTAGTACAATCCAAGGGATTGCTAATTGGCAAGTTGCGAAGAAAGTGTTGAGATACTTAAAGAAAACAAGGTAATATATGCTAACATATAGAAAATCAACACATCCACATATGGTTGGATTTTCGATTCAGATTTTTTGGTGGATAGCATGATATATACATCTACCATGAAGGCTGAATGTTTAGCATGCTATGCGGCTTTTAGTTATAGGTCATAATTGCAGAATAGGTTTGAGTCCTCAATTCTCTATTATGATAACAAATGTGCAATTATTTGAGATATCTAAGGTATTAAAGTGATCACCTTGCATATCCATCATTGTAACAAGATGTTAAAAGA
Source organism: Erodium maritimum (assembly GCA_963921825.1). Taxonomy (NCBI): domain Eukaryota; kingdom Viridiplantae; phylum Streptophyta; class Magnoliopsida; order Geraniales; family Geraniaceae; genus Erodium; species Erodium maritimum. The sequence continues at coordinate 109,851,022 of OY997588.1, read as the reverse complement.
GGAAAGATTGTCATTGAACACATAGGCATGTATGTTATGATTGCAGACATATTAACGAGAGAACTACCTTACAAAGACTTTTCAGAAGCGCACTGCAAGTATGGGTCTTGAAGATAGTTCCTACTTAAGTTGTCTGTCAGTAAGTATGCCTATATTTGACATTTATATTATGAGCGATTAAGTTATCTTTTACATCTCACATTCTGTTTTCCGAAGAACAACACATTATCGTGGGAAATTATGATAACATAATGTGTCTTTTATAAAGACATTATGGGACCTGTTTGTAGTACATGGAAGGAATCACGTCGCAAAGTGGATTTTCTACTTAGATATGTGCCCGCCATGACTCCCATTGTCTATTGGATTAGTTAAGACGCTTATGACTACCATATAAAGATATTAAGTTTAGCACTTTATGCCGGCCTTATGATCTCTAAAAGGATGGATAAAGACCGTTTCTAAATGACCAAGTGGGAGACTGTTAGAATATATTTAATTGGGTTATTAAATATAATATTATATTCCCTATTATGTGGTCAATTAGAACCTTATCCCTTTTAGGAAACATGTTATTCTAATGAATGGTAATTACCAATTGATTGGTAGAGAAGTCTTTCCTAATTCAATCTCCACATTGATGGACGGTAGAGATTGAATCCTAATGAAACCCTAATAAGGAATCTTGGTCCTCTCTCCACCTATAAATACATGTAACTTATTCCATCATAAGTACTACACAATACACAAACACCTAAAAGAGTGTACAGGAAGGGGAGAGAAACAGAAGTTCATAAGACGAACTACGTAGACTTTAACCTCTCATGTAATGTTGGGAGTACGTAGGCAATCCGAGTACGTTCCGGATACAAGTCCCTTATGCCCAACCAAGATCATCTACAAGTGCATCCACAACCATGAATGGAGGTATTCCTGAAACTCTCTCCATCTATTTATTCTGTGATTGATTGTGATGCCCACGATTTAGGGTTCATGTAAATTATGACTTACAAACTAGCGTTAGTTCAGTTCACACTGTTGACTAAAAAACCCCGATTATTCAATATTAATTATGTTGACAATACTGAATATGACGTACAGCAAGAAGAAATTGGAAATGATAAAATTAAAGATGACGAGACATAATTTGGAATGACACGTCTGAGATGCGAGCCCTATAATCAATATGTTTGGTTAATCTATATAAAATCTAAAGGAGTTTCTTTTATCGGCAAAGAAAATTTGAACTAAACCTCTCATGAGGAAGAAGAGGAGTACACTAGTCTGAGTACAAACTTCAAAAACCCTAGAAGGGCGTAGTCTTCATTATCGGGCACAACCAACAACTGTTAAGAAGACAACCCACATCGGGCTAAGAATACAGCCAAACACCCATAAAGAAGTACAACAACCAGAAAGGGAAAACCAACCCCAAAGACCAGAAACCACAACAGCTCTGAAAAAGATAGGCACAACAGGTCTAAAATCCAGATATGTCCACCATAAAGCTCAAAGTTCTAAAATCGGGTCTAGAATACCCAAATCTTACCACCATGAAGTACTTTGAGGAGAGAACTTCATACTGCTCGAGCCAAGACCCAAAGGAAAAGTAGACCTTAACTTTGAAAGAAAAGGACTCCCAAACCCAACTAACCAAACAAACTCTAGCAATTGGCTTCTGAAGAGGGAAAACATCGCCCAAGATCCTCGACGGCGGCCAACACCTTTAACCCACGAGCTCTAATCACACCAGGACGAGAAGAAGCGAAGCCAATACACATAGAGATGCAAGGAAAATGGAAGAGAGCACAAGTCAAATAGAGAAGGTGATAAGCTGTAACCTCAGAAAAACAGATGGCGAAGCATCAGAAGCAGCTATAATTGCACGACAACGATCCAGACCCTAAAGGATGTAGAAGCGCGTCCCACAACCTGAGCTAGAGCCAAAGACCTCCAATGAGCCACGAGAAGCTCCTCCCCAAAACCGGCGAGAAACAGAGCAGACAATGAAGCTCGCACTCAGCCCTCCGATACGTAATTTAGGCCAACACCGAAAAAAGGTCGAAAAGGGGGAGGGCCGGTATTTCTACCGAGAACGAGGTTCAAACTCCAAGCCGACAATAGAAAGTCTACAATTCCGAGAAACCGAAGCTGTAATGCGTCCTAAGCGTTTTGAAACCGAAACCGGAAAACCCTCGCCTACTAACAGCGAGGACCCGAAGGAGAAGGTATGTAATGATACCGAGCACGATCCAACCCGAACCTAGACAAACGAGTCACCAAAGCCAGCACACAGAGAAATAGTCAACTCCGACGGCAGCTAGAGTAGCTCAGCAACGATCCACACCCGATAGACTGTAGAAACGCGTCCCAAGACCTGACCAGGAACTAGTTACCATCCAAAGACCCGAGAGAAGGTCCACCGTCGAAACCGCTTTACCGAAATCGCAAGGGATAGAGTAGAAGAAGAAGCACGCACTCACCCCTCCGAAACCTAAATTCAGTAATCACCGAAAAGAGGCCCAAAAAGGTGTAGGACCGGTATTTCTACCGAGTACGAGCTTCGAACTCCAAACTAGTAGCAGCAAGTCAAAACTCTTTAGAAACCTAAACTGGAATGCGAGCTGAGCGTTCCGAAATCGAGACAGGTAACCCCTCATCGACAACAGCAAGGACCCGAAGGGGAAGGCCTATAATAATATCGAGCACGGTCCAATCCAGATTCCAACAAAAAAGACTCCAAAACCAATAGAAGAGCAACAATCAAGCCTAGACCCAAACCCGATCAGGTCCAGACTCAAGCGCAAAACTAGACCCAGACCCAAACCAGATCAGATCTAGACCCAAGCCCAGATCCAGGCCCAGGCCCAGACCCATGCTTGAACCCAGGCCCACCCGACCCACGACCTTGGTCGACCCACCCGAACCCGACCCCAGCTGAACCGCGACCCTAACCGGCCCACCTGACCCGAGAGCACGGGGCCTAACACGGTAGACCCGGGTAAGCCCTACCCGGACCATAACATTGGCCAGCTTCCCCCGAGCCTGCAGCCTCGAGCCTGCCGCCCCCGATCTCCTTCCGACGACCACCTGAGCAGGGACCGAACTCCAAGCCACGAGGACGACCGACGAGACACTCCGACGAGAAAAAGGCTTGGTACACCACTTAGAAACCCGTGCACGGCACCGCTCCGAAGAGACTTCACTCCCGACCGAGAACCACCGACCACAAGATGAACTGGAAGCTCTATATCTCGAACTCCTGAGATCGGCGATAAAGAGAGATGTCCACAACAACAAAGGGAGATGTCCAAAAGTCGAGGGGCGAGTTTACCGGTCAAGGAAGTGGCGACCGGAGAAAGGAAGTCAGAACAGGTAGATCTGAAAACGAGAGTGGAACCAATTAGAGGGAGAAGAAAGAGGGAAAAAAAGGAGCAGAAGAGATAAGGGGTAGGATGGGAGGACCTCGCCGGCAATAACCCAGGCTGAAGCCAAGGATGGAGCCGGCGGGGGAGATGTAGAAAGGAGGCGAAAGGGTTTGGTTTAGGAGTTTTTTTGTAAAATATAAAGGAGTTAAGCTTCTTGACAATGGCGCATGGTTGTTGCTCATTTCAATCTTTTCCTGACTCGACCTGAAAATGGTTGTAGTATTTGATAAACAAATTAGTCTCTCGGCGGAGACCTTCTCGAGACATTTGTGGGAATACCAGGCATCCAGGTAGAACACAAGAAAAGGAGGAGGCTTTGGGTCGAGAAGGCTCGGAACCTGGCAAGGCAAGGTGTGCATCCCTAGATACACCCCGTTGCTCGATCTCGCCCTCATTTCTCCGACGAGGTTGTTTCGTAGACCTTGCCTTTGTATCCTCTAAGAGAGTCATCGCCACCTCTTATTGGTTGGGGTGGGGGGTGAGAGAGAGCACCTATCCCCCTCTTCTTCTAAGCCAGTCAAGGAGTCAGAACTTATCCGCTCCTAAGAGACGACCTTGTGCCCATGATGTTGGGTCTCGAGGTAGGGTTGGAGATGAACCAACTCGCAGCGGAAAATCAATGAAAACCAAGAGACGATTAAACCATGAAACAACTAACAAAGAATGGATTCACAAGAAAAAAATTCAGCACTATTTCTTACCAAAACAAGAACACCGGTTAACGAATGATTGGCTTGAGTCTCCAAGACGCCTACGTATCCACATGGGAATCAAAGCCACGTAGTTCTTCTCTTTGAGGACTCAAGAACACAAAAATGGAGGTGGAAACTAGCCAAACCCGAAATGGCCATGGAAGAGGGAGAGAAAATGTGTTTCCTATTCTTGTCTTGTGTTTGTTATGTTGAAAAAAGATGACTTAAACATAACAAAACCCATACTTGTCCAACTAAAGGCATGTGACAAGTATGGTGTCAAGTAAGGTGTAAATAGGACAAAGTATGGTAAGACAAGATTGGGTTAGGTGGTGAATCACCAACACCTTAATCCTTGTCTTGCTTACTTAGTACTAATTAATCAAGACTTGATTAATTAGTTCCATGGGCCTTGGTTGCATGGGCCTTTCATGGGCTTCTTGGAACATGGCCCGTGGCCATTTCCAACGAGGTCCCGTGATTCGCTCATCGCCTCCATGCCTTCCATACCGGAAATGTCCAACATTATCCGACTCGATCAATCCCAAGACTCCAAGCCTTGTCTCGATCCGTAAAGTCCTATTCACTTACGGGCACATGACCCAAAACCCAGTTTTGGTCATGTCCCGAGACAACTCCCTTTTGGCCATTCTCCATAAATGTATCAATGAGTTTCATCCTCCGGTGTGACCCTTAGGTTTATGCATGTCAATAGATCAACGTAAAATCCCATTTTACTTGATCCTATTTAAGTGGCAACTAACGAGACTTTAGTATTGCCTGACACTACATAACGAATCGACCCTGTCGATTCTAACCTTTCCGTCGTCCTTGTCATTATCCTTTTATCTCCGATATCCTGATTGAGATAAGGCATAGAGCCGTCATCCTTATTATTCTCAATCATCGTTCCTTGATATGTGAGATGACTGAAGATATGATACCCAGTATCATGTGCATGGCCATGCTATTCTTTCAGTCACTCTCGATCAAGCGGCCGAGAACCGATATCTTTCTCATACCTCAGTATGAGGGATAAATCCCTTAGCCGCCTTTCGTGTCACTCATGTATCCCGTCCCCAAGCCAATCCTGGCCGTTATGGAAGCCCTGTTACGGACAACGTTAGGCTCAGGTCAAACTCAGTTGTTGACTATATAGCGATCACAAAGACTCCTTGGTCTAAGGATACATGACAAGCTACGACAATGAATATGTTCATGACTTGATCTATGGCACATATTCATGTCGGGTCGTCCAATATCATGTCCCACATGATATCTATGATCAGACTCCGGAATCCCATTCCAATGACTAATAGAACGTAAGCCATAAAGAGTCATCTTTCATACTAGTCGCTTCTAGTGAAGCTTTGTTGACTAGGGACCCATCGAGTGTGATCTATCTCGATCTATGGTTCTATTCGCAATGTGGGCATAGATCAGAGCACACATCGATATATTACTCCAACACATAAGTAATATAAAGTCGCTTTAATTTTATTGCTAACGATGATATATACATTTGGACATTTAGGATTGAACTATGGGCACTAAGACTAACACATGATAGGGACATGAGACGTCGAGGCATGAAAGTTCCTAGAATCAAACACGAACACCTACTAGTTAGGCAGGAGGTCTTGTGTTGCCCCAGCCTCGAGTTCCGACACTCCCTTTGAGGTTGGAAGGGGTGGAACGAACCAATGGGACACATGCTTTCAGTTCCAAGTGTGGGAAAGGGCGGTAGGTAGGAAGTCTTGTGTTGGAGTGGTAGATGGGGGACCAAGTGCATCCTCCACATGCAAACCCGTTTCAGCGGTGAGAACGTCTAAGGGGAGGTTGGAGAGTTTGGCCCATATATGGATGAGGGAGAATGGGAGGGTAGTCAGGTTGATGTACGACCAAATATCTTCCAGAACAAGGGACACCTACTTAAACAACCAAGGCTCCCCTCTACGGATTCGGTCCTTCTCCACTTGAGAGGTGAACTAAAAGTCGAATATCCCCCAACTGAGGTCCTTGATGAATGAGTCATCAATATGCTATACGTACATCATTAGGCCCTCCATAGAAGACCGATGATATTGGCAAGACGTGAAAAATCGGCCTGCTAGACGAAAAGTTGTGTGGGCTCAAGCATGGTCTGATCTCGGATCACGTGGGATGAAGATGACTTTGTCCTCCTCCGCATCCATGGTGAGCGCGTCAAATAAATCCTGGACGGTACGGACGTTCTCCATCGGAGGTAGAGGTGTCGCTAAGGGGACAGCTCCGAAGGATAGGCCGACCATGGTGGGTGAAATTCTGGTTAGGTGCAGTAGCAAGATGTCTTATAAGATGTTATTTGTCGGAAGACTCTAAGATTACTTACAAGATGTTAAGACATGTAGATAGACATCTTGCTTTAGAACAATATGAAGATATAAACGATAAGAACAATCAAGCACACAAAGACACATGTTTGTTACCTAGTTCAGTGCATCATCACCTACATCTAGGGGCACTCTATTAGTGGAATTGTTTTCACTATCACGTAATCAGTCAAAACATATAAGTTTAGATCCTCCAGATCAAACCTATGCTACTATTACAAAGTGCAAAACCTATTGACGTGGACATAAATTGCATCGATTCTAGATGTTTTTAGCCCATATTCTTGAGCTTTTTAGTTATGGGGTTGGATAATTTGGTCCACTTTTCTCTCATACGCGTGTTTTGTCTCTCATCGTGTTTTGTAGGTGCTTTTATTGAAAAAATGGTTAAAATAAAGGAAAAAATTGGTCTTAGGAGTTTTGGAAGCTGACTGATCTTCCGAAAGGCATAACTTCTTCATACGAACTCCGATTTCCTAATATTTTATGTTAAATCGAAATACGAGGAAAATGGTTAGTCAAACCTATGCTACTATTACAAAGTGCAAAACCTATTGATGTGGACATATATTGCATCGATTCTAGATGTTTTTAGCCCACATTCTTGAGCTTTTTAGTCATAGGGTTGGATAATTTGGTCCACTTTTCTCTCTTTACTCGTGTTTTGTCTCTCATTGTGTTTTGTAGGTGCTTTGATCGAAAAAATTGTTAAAATAGAGGAAAACCCGGTTTAAGGAGTTTTAGAAGCTGACTGATTTTGCGAAAGACACAACTTCTTCATACAAACTCCGATTTCCTAATATTTTATGTTAAATGGAAGGGAATTCATATATCTACAACTATAGTTAAGGGCCCAAGGCCGTTACGACCCTCTATCAGGCTCGCACGAGACTTTCCGACTTCCCGACGTGTTTTCTACTCAAAAAATGAAATTTTCCTATTCCAAGCCAATCCTGGCCGTTATGGAAGCCCTGTTACGGACAACGTTAGGCTCAGGTCAAACTCAGTTGTTGACTACATAGCGATCACAAAGACTCCTTGGTCTAAGGATACATGACAAGCTACGACAATGAATATGTTCATGACTTGATCTATGGCACATATTCATGTCGGGTCGTCCAACATCATGTCCCACATGATATCTATGATCAGACTCCGGAATCCCATTCCAATGACTAACAGAATGTAAGCCATAAAGAGTCATCTTTCAGACTAGTCGCTTCTAGTGAAGATTTGTTGACTAGGGACCCATCGAGTGTGATCTATCTCGATCTATGGTTCTATTCGCATGGTGGGCATAGATCAGAGCACACATCGATATATTACTCCAACACATAAGTAATATAAAGTCGCTTTAATTTTATTGCTAACGATGATATATACATTTGGACATTTAGGATTGAACTATGGGCACTAAGACTAACAATCTCCCACTTGCCCTAGTTCCAATCTAAACTCCAATATGTCCCCATCGACTTTACATGTCTAACATGTTCAGCCAGTGGCACTGCCTTAGTCAAAGGGTTGGCTATGTTATCATCTGTAGCAATATAGGTTATCTTCACTTCACCTTAGTTCAGTATTTCTCTGATGAGGTGGATACGCCGCAGTACATGTTTGGATTTGTTATGCGATCTGGGCTTTTAGCTTGCGCAATGGCCCTTGTGTTGTCGCAAAATGGATTCACCGGGCTGGATGGTTTTTTAATTACACCCAGCCCTGCCATGAATTTCCAAATCCACATAGCCTCCTTAGCTGCCTCTACAGCATCCATGTACTTGGCCTCTGTCGTAGATTCGGCAATGGTATCTTGCTTTACACTCTCCCAGCTAAAGCTCTGCCATTCAGCGTAAACACATATCCTGACTGACTTCTAAAGTCATCTGGATTTGTCTTGGAAAACTAACGTCTACTCATCCTTCGACGACTAGCTCAGCATCATCTTTCCCCCGGGTTAGAATGATGTCTACTGGTACAACTTAAGGCTTACAAGACGTCCGGTCTCATACATGTCATGGCATATATGATCGATCCTGCCCCTAGGCTCATAGGATTCTCATCATCCTTTTCAGCTCATCAGCTGTCTTAGGACACCGAGTCTTGCTAAGATAAATGCCATGACTAGTGGGTAAGAGTACTTTCTTTGAATCGAGCATTAAGAACCTACTCAATGCCTTGTTCACATAGGTTCCCTGACTTAAATCCAAGACCCTCTTGGTGCGATCTCTACATATCTTAATCCCTAAGATATAAGAAGCATCGCCTAAGTCATTTATTGAAAAACACTTCCTCAACCAAGCTTAAGTCTCGTGCAAGGTTGGGATGTCGTTTTCAATGAGAACCAGAAAGGTAATCTTGCTCCCACTAGCCTTCTTATAAACGCAAGATTCATCCTCGTTCTTGATTAAGCCAAATCCAATTACAGCTTTATCAAAACGAAGGATCCAACTCCAAGAAGTTCGTTTCAATCCATAAATGGATTTCAACAACTTATAAATCTTTCCCTTATTCTTCGGATCATCAAAACCTTTGGGCCGAGACATACAAACGTACTCAGTCATATTTCCATTTAGGCAAGCGGTTTTGACATCCACTTGCCATATCTCGTAATTATGATATGCAGTTATGTCAAGAAGAATTTGGATCGATTTTGACCATGGCCACTAGGGAGAAGGTTTCCTTATAGTCAATCCATTGGATCTGCCTATAACCTTTCGCCAACAGTTGAGCTTTGTAGGTCAGAGGGTTGCTGTCCATGTCCATCTTTACCTTGAAGATCCATTTGCATCCGATGGTCCTCACACCATTGATGGGATCAACCGGTTCCCAGAATCGGTTGTCCGACATGGATTGCATTTCCTCCCTCATGGCTCCCAGCCATAACTCGGAGTCGGGCCCATCCACGACTTCTTGAAAGGTGGCTGGATCATCGTGATCCACCATGACTTCATTGTCACCTCCGGATACCATATCTTGGAGGTGGAAGATTGATCCTTTCAAATCGCCTTGGACCTCCCAGAATTGTAATAGGAATTGGTTCTTACTCGACGACAATCTCTGGCTCCTTTCTACTGGGTTGCCAATTGGTTTAGACAGATCTGTACCATCCTGAATTTCTTCGAGATGCAAAGTCCTCCCAATGACGTCTTTGGAAACAAAACTCATTTTCCATAAAGACCCAACCCCATGTGACGAACACCATGTTCTCACTGGGATTGTAGAAGTAGTATCCCCTTGTTGCTTTGGGATACCACACGAAGGTGCATATCTCAGATCTTGGTTCGAGCTTAGTCGAAACCAAATGTTTCACATAAGCCTCACAACCACAAATCTTTAGGAAGGACAAAGCGGGCATCATCCCGTAACATTTTAAAATGGTGTCCCTTCCACACCCCTCGTCGAAGCCCGATTCACTATGAATGCGATCGTCTCTAGAGCAAAATCCCAGAAAGAGATTGGAGATCAGTCCAACTAATAATGGAACGGACCATTGTCTAACAATGTCCGATTTCTCCGTTTGGCTACACCTTTCATCTTCAGACTTATGTCTCAGCGAATAGACATAACTATATTTACTGTAATCATTAGTAAATGTGATAAAGTAGCTAAAACCCCTCCTGGAAAGTGAACTTATTGGTCTACACACATTCGAGTGTATCAGCCACAATAATTCACCCGCCCTTTCATCGCGATCGATAAAAGGGCACTTTAGTCATTTTGCCCATCAAACAAACCTTGCACCTATCGATTGAATAGAATTCGAATGAACCTGAAAGTCCGCACTTCTGAAGTGCTGATAGGTGCTTCTTGTTTATGCGACCTAAATGACAGTACCATAACAGAGTTAGTTTTAAATCGTTGGATTTAGACCTCTTGGTATTAACGAAATATATAGAACTTGAGGCATTGTTACCCATATCTAATATGTACAATCCTCCAACCAAGTCAGTACTGGTATAAAACATATCATTGCATAGAACATTGAAAACTCAATTTCCAATATTAACATTATATCCTTCTTTGTCAAACACGGATACAGATATAATATTCCTACTAAAAGTAGGTATGCAATATACATTATACAATACTAAGACAAGGCCTCTTGGCAAAGCAAGACTCATGGATCCTATAGCAGTTGCCACAACTCTGAGGTCCACTTCGTGCTTTCCAAACCTCTCCTACTTTCAGCCACCATATATAAGTGCATGTGTGAGATTCAGTCCTGGTATCTAATACCCATGAATCTTTGGAAGTAGAGAGATGTAGCTCTATAGAGTTAATACCGGATGAAGGCACGGTCCCACCGCCCTTCCTTAGATCATCCAGGTTTCCTGATGAAGGCGCAGTCCTACTGTCCTTCTTCAGATCATCCAGGCTATTTGATGAAGGCGTAGTCCCACTGCCCTTCTTCAGATCAGCCGTGAACTTCCTGTAATCCCGGTTCCATTGACCAGGCTATTGGCAGTAGAAGCAGACATTCTCAGGTGTCTCATCTTTCCTGCCAAGTGCGCATGGGCCCCGCCCTTGCCACTTCCAATTCCCTTGTTGACCATCAGAATATCCTTGGATCCCAGATCCCTGATATATTCTTCTCAGCAATTAATGACACTTCATGTAACTCTTATATGGTCTTAGAGACAGCCTTGTCAAGGACATATTCTTTGCGTTCAGACTTGAGGACTATCCTCAAAATTCTGTACCAGTCCAAATAGTTTGTCCCATTTAGCTTGACCCTGTCAAGAATGGTTTTTAATGACAAACTATTAATGTTCGCTGAATTTGCCATTTGATCTACAACAGATAAAATTCAATCAGTAAACTGAATAAATTTTATGAAGATCAAGCTTGAACACCAACAATCGATTCTAAACCTTTAAAATCTGAAACCAAGATCCTTGATTCACTCGATTAAGCTGAACTAATGCTCACCACTTAATTGAGCTATGTAGGTAGGACTCCATCCAATCACATCCAATGTGACTCTTGGCTAGGGTATGTACTTATGTACACGACTTACCCTATCTGTTACCCTAGTTCAACCTCAGGCTGAGAATCGTAGTCGGGTCCACCAATTTTCAACTATGGCCCGTCACTATGTAGGTGCTCCGCTAATGCGCACGACACCCACATATGTCGTCCAAACCTACTACCCCGCTTCCCCATGGATGCTCCGCTAATGCGCACGACACCCATAGGACGGGGAGGTAGTAAGGTGTTGATGATTGGGAGGTATCGGACATGACCCGCTTTTACTTGTCCAGTTGTGTTCAAAACTTTGGCACATCCTAGATGCGATAAGCACATCAACTATATTCCAAATGCAATGATGCCTCAAATTACATCCAATGTAATTCTTCCTTTGAACCCGTCAACTACATCCAATGCAATGACGGTTCTAAGGGTTCACACACAAGGATTAAAATTTCAATTTTATCTTTACATGTGAGGTGATATGCTCGGTAAATAAAGTTAAGCATGCAATTCTAAAACACATAGAATTATTCATGCATAAACTAAACCAAGCATAAAGCGATAAATGTGCACATAATAGCCCCCTAAACTAACTCCCACTAGCTTCTTGAGCTCCACAGACTCCAAGCCGATGCCAACATCCGAAAAGCCACCAAATGACCTTTTCGCCCTTGCTTCGTCTTGAGTAAAATATTACAATTTAATACACGACTCGCAGGTCGGGAATAAATAAATATTACAAACAAGTGGTTCGACGACCACACCTTGAAAGAATAATTACACGCTAACTCTAACGGCTCGCAGGCCGTGAAAAGCGATAAATAATTAAATCGAGCTCGGGGCTATTATGTACACCATGCCAACATCACATCACAAATCGTGTTATCAAACAAGCATGTTATCAAACATCATGTGATTTTCCGGTTTTAATTAATAGCCAAGTTTCGAAAAAAATTTGATGCTCGGTTTATCGAAACCGTTCAAAAATGAAACTTTTGAACATTTGATCTTCGAGTTCGTCATGACGGTTCCAAACTCGTCATAACTAACAAAACGGTTTAGCCTTGGCATATCAACCATCCAATGGTCATGCTTGGCCTAGCTCCGTCCAACGGAGCCCCGTTCGGTCCCGGTTTCGGTTGCCCGAGAGTCCCGCTCCCGAGACCCGAAAAATCAAATTTTTTAAAAATTTCCAGATTTGAAATAATTTTCAAAAATTCATTTTACATGCATTAAATCCATAAACAAGAATTTAAAACATGTTATCAAACAATTTAGCAAAACAACATGCCAAAAACGAAACTTTCAAGCAAAACCGAAACTTTGAACACCGTCTTGTGAATCCCGAAGGTAGCACGGCTCTGATACCACTGTTGGGTCTCGAGGTAGGGTTGGAGATGGACCAACTCGCAGCGGAAAATCAATGAAAACCAAGAGACGATTAAACCATGAAACAACTAACAAAGAATGGATTCACAAGAAAAAAATTCAGCACTATTTCTTACCAAAACAAGAACACCGGTTAACGAATGATTGGCTTGAGTCTCCAAGACGCCTACGTATCCACATGGGAATCAAAGCCACGTAGTTCTTCTCTTTGAGGACTCAAGAACACAAAAATGGAGGTGGAAACTAGCCAAACCCGAAATGGCCATGGAAGAGGGAGAGAAAATGTGTTTCCTATTCTTGTCTTGTGTTTGTTATGTTGAAAAAAGATGACTTAAACATAACAAAACCCATACTTGTCCAACTAAAGGCATGTGACAAGTATGGTGTCAAGTAAGGTGTAAATAGGACAAAGTATGGTAAGACAAGATTGGGTTAGGTGGTGAATCACCAACACCTTAATCCTTGTCTTGCTTACTTAGTACTAATTAATCAAGACTTGATTAATTAGTTCCATGGGCCTTTCATGGGCCTCTTGGAACATGGCCCGTGGCCATTTCCAACGAGGTCCCGTGATTCGCTCATCGCCTCCATGCCTTCCATACCGGAAATGTCCAACATTATCCGACTCGATCAATCCCAAGACTCCAAGCCTTGTCTCGATCCGTAAAGTCCTATTCACTTACGGGCACATGACCCAAAACCCAGTTTTGGTCATGTCCCGAGACAACTCCCTTTTGGCCATTCTCCATAAATGTATCAATGAGTTTCATCCTCCGGTGTGACCCTTAGGTTTATGCATGTCAATAGATCAACGTAAAATCCCATTTTACTTGATCCTATTTAAGTGGCAACTAACGAGACTTTAGTATTGCCTGACACTACATAGAGTCGTCATCCTTAGTATTCTCAATCACCGTTCCTTGATATGTGAGATGACTGAAGATATGATACCCAGTATCATGTGCATGGGCATGCAATTCTTTCAGTCACTCTCGATCAAGCGGCCGAGAACCGATATCTTTCCCATACCTCAGTATGAGGGATAAATCCCTTAGCCGCCTTTCGTGTCACTCATGTATCCCGTCCCCATGCCAATCCTGGCCGTTATGGAAGCCCTGTTACGGACAACGTTAGGCTCAGGTCAAACTCAGTTGTTGACTACATAGCGATCACAAAGACTCCTTGGTCTAAGGATACATGACAAGCTACGATAATGAATATGTTCATGACTTGATCTATGGCACATATTCATGTCGGGTCGTCCAATATCATGTCCCACATGATATCTATGATCAGACTCCGGAATCCCATTCCAATGACTAATAGAACGTAAGCCATAAAGAGTCATCTTTCATACTAGTCGCTTCTAGTGAAGCTTTGTTGACTAGGGACCCATCGAGTGTGATCTATCTCGATATATGGTTCTATTCGCATGGTGGGCATAGATCAGAGCACACATCGATATATTACTCCAACACATAAGTAATATAAAGTCGCTTTAATTTTATTGCTAACGATGATATATACATTTGGACATTTAGGATTGAACTATGTAGAGTCCTCCCAATGACGTCTTTGGAAACAAAACTCATGCATTGGGGCGAGCCGGAGTCAGCGTGGTGGTTAAGGACCTCGAGCCAGGTATGTTTGTCTTCTATTTCGTATCCCTGGAGGCCTGGATTTGGCTACGCCAAAATGAACCATTGTGCTTCCACGACCACCATTTCCTGCTTGGGGAGATAGAGGATCCAATGTCTTGGGACCTGCCTCATCTTGCTCTTATCCAACTATGGGTGTATGCTAGGGGGTTGCCGCCCCTCGTACGAACAAGGGCTACCAGGGGGATCATAGGGGCAGTATTGGGAGAGCATGTGGAGACCTCGTGTGATTAGTGGGGCCTGTGCTAGGGTGGTATGGTCAGGGTCCATTTATGGATGGACGTTCATCGACCTCTCCGGCGAACCATAATCATGCGGTTCCGAGAGTATCAAGACCCGGTCCGGGTTACATTAATTTTTTTATAAGCGCAAAATTTTATTAATAAAAAGAGATCTCCAAGAAAAATCAACCCAGAACACAACCATAACAATAAAGCTCTCAGCTAGAGCTGCGGACAAACCCTGAAAAAAGAGCAATCCTACAAAAACAGGAAAAAACCAATCAAACAGGCCGATGAACAGTGACTCAAGAGAGCACGATGCAGGCGTCCCACCCGAACCGATGAACGGTACCTCAGGGTAAACAGGGTGAACCCTCTGGTTCTAACGGAACTAAGTAATTTGCGTTCCTCCAGTCCATAGCAGATCGGCCCCATATTGTCCCCCCGGATAGTACTCACTGGACCTTGATGGGAACAAACGAACCCTGACCTAACTCATGAACAGTCACTCATCGGACCTAACCGTCCAGCACGTGTCAAAAAAAGAAACTTAACAGCGAATCACTCACGGCTCAACAATCGCCTTCCACTCTTCCTCGGACGTAAGCACCACCCAGGACGCCGTTGCTAGTCCGAGAAAGAAATACTAGCTCGTAGCGACCCAGCTTGCAACATGATGCAAAAAGAGTGATTTTAAATCTTCCCAAACACCACATCCCCACTACCATCACCGAATTGAAACACTTCCATTCTGGAGAAGCCAAATATGCCAGACAACAATATAACAAACACGGATCCACGATTTCCACCAATGGTTATACCCCAACCCTTTCTATAAGCAAACGGCCTCACCAAAAGTCCAGAGCATGACCCACACCACTTCCCATCAAGATGACACCCTAACCCAAATCCACCAAGAACAAGGGCAATGGAGTAAAAGATGATCGGATGTTTCCATACATGATTTGCACAATGGACAGTACATTTGATTAATGGTCACAGAAACACCACGAGCCTCTAAAAAAATGCAGTGGGAAGAGCCATCTGTGCAGCCAAGCAAGCCAGGACACAATGCTTGGGTGGAATGCCACTAATCCAAAGCATCAATGCCTACGATTGAGGAAAGACATTCTCCTCCCCCATAAGTAAGGCATAAGCTTTAGACACCTTAAACAACGGCCTTTGCTTTCTCCAAAGAAATGAATCATCTAAGTTCGGGTATAACACATGTTGAGACATGAGAGTGTCAAAAGCGGATATCTCATCTCTATCCCAATCCCAACCGGCCCGTCTTAGCTCCACTGATCACCCCAAACTGCTCCAAAACTCAGCAACCTTCCCCTGTCTATTCACGGGCAAACGGAAAACTGTAGGAAATCTCTCACGAAGAGAAGCCTCCCCTAGCCACACATCGTCCCAAAAGGATATCCGGTCGCCTCTTCCCACATTCCATCTAATACCCTGATTACCAAAGAGTTTACAAAACTTCGGGTCAGAAGCAAGACCAGTAATGTGATTAAATAAATATCAATTACCATATTTGTTCAGCCGTGTTAGATCACAGTCATCACAAGACCACCTCATTTTAACACAAATCAACTCCTTCCACAGAGAATTAGTGGTTGTAGCAAAACGCCACCACCACTTAGCCAAAAGGGCTAGGTTCATCTCCCTTAACCTCCGTAACCCTAATCCACTCAAACGCTTAGGAGTACACACAACTGACCACTTTACTTTATGCTGGACTCTACCATCCCCCCCCCCTCCCCCGTTACGCCATAAGAATTTCCTTTGCACTGCTTCCATCGCTTTTAATACACCTTTAGGAGCCTGGAAGAGAGACATGTAAAACAAAGGTAAGCCCGAAAGAGTGGATTGAATAAGGGTGATTGTGCCGACCAACGATAGATACTTGGCATGCCAGAGAGCTAGGGCAGATTTATATCTACTTAAAACAGGATCCCAAGTAGACAAACGTTTTGGGGAAGCCCCGAGAGAGAAACCCAAATACACCATGGGCAAAGTGATAACCTCACAACCCAAAGCCACTTCCACCTCCTCAGTTGAAAAAGAATCCACATTAAGCAACACAGCCTTAGACTTGTTAAAATTAACCTTAAGTCCGGAGGTAGACCGAAATTCCAATAAGGTTCCTTTAACATTAGTCAAATCATCCAACACACCCTGAACGAACAATAAAGTATCATCAACAAATTGTAAATGAGAAATTGAAAAACCTGACTGACGAATACTTATTCCTTGATACAGGCCAACTGATTTACCAGCTTCAAGAAAAAGATGAAGCCCCTCTGCCGCAATCAAAAACAAGAAAGGAGACATAGGATAACACTGTCGAATGCCAGTCATCATAACAAAATATCTACTCGGGACACCATTAACCAAAACAGATAAATGAGCATGAAAACAACTACGCATCCACCTCCTCCACATGTCCCCAAAATTAATCTGCAACAAGACTTCATCTAAATAATTCCACTGGATCATATCACAGGCCTTCTCGAAGTCCACTTTCAACAAAACCGCTTCGACTTTAGCCCTCTTAACATAATGGATAACTTCCGAAGCAATTAACACACCATCCACCAATTGTCTACTCGCAACAAAACCGCTCTGATTGTCACTAATCAAATCACTAATTACCCCTTTAAGACGATTGACGAAAACTTTTGCCAAAATCTTGTAGGGGCTGCCGATAAGACTAATGGGCCTAATATCATTCAAACACTCAGCCTGCGGGTGCTTCAGAATTAAAGTTAAAAAAGTGGAATTAACTCATTTCCCCAATCTCCTCTAAACTAAACAATTTCTCAAGGTCTGACCTTTGATCTGGCGAAAGTGTTTTGAATAAAAGGGGAAGGAGAATATGCATACGGTTTGGCAACTGAACTCGAAACCGTGCCTCAAAGTGCGTCGCTGCCTCCTCTTTTATTTCTGAAGGATTGGACAAAACACCACGCCTCGTTCTCAAATTTGACAACCTGTTACGCATAGCAGGAAAATTAGCAATTTTATGAAAGTAGCAAGTACATTTGTCCCCATTTCTAAACCAATGTAATCGAGACTTCTGTCTCCAATTTTTTGCAATGATTTTCTATTGGAGAATTAACATAGCACATAACCAGGATCTATGTGAAATTTTCGAATCAACCAGGTATTGGCCATATGGTTTGGGACTACGAATGGGAGGTGCCGCGAGGGTCTCGATTTGATGACTCGATTCTAGTGTTCAAGCCGGCAAATGAGGATCGACCGTACGCTACAGATTGGGGACGGGAACCACTTCCCACACCACCGAGGTTCGCACCATTGATCTTGGGCTTGGTACCTAAGGGTTGTTCGTCTAAGGGGAAGGATCCCATCATAACCCCGGACTTGGTACCTAACCTGAGTTTAAGGCCTCAGGTCCTCCTGGGGATGACACCTTACCCTAAGGGTCCCGATCAGTCTACGATAGGCCTCCCTGGGTGTTCAGAGATAAGCCTCCCTGGGTGTTCAGGGATATGCCTCCCTGGGTCCGAAGGTCAGAAGAAAAAAATAGTGGGAGAGTCGTGAGAGGATCATGCGAGGGCTGGGAAACAACCCCGCCAAGAGGAACGATTTGCATCCATGGCTCCAAGGACCTACGCCAGGAGGAATCCCTGATACGAGCCATTCCTCCCAACCGTTTCAGCGGATTCAAGTTCGGTGGCTTCACCACAACGAGTCCTTGGAAAGTAGGGACCAAGAAGTGTTTAGGCCCCACCTTGAGCTGTTCCTATCGGATGACATCTTTTGGTTTTACTTTCTGTTTTAGTTTTGGATTACTTTTCTGTTTTAGTTTTTATTTCTGTACTATTTCTAAGTGCTATAACCGGGTCCTGTTGGAACGGTTCGTTTCTTAGAGTTATCCGATCACTCTCCTTTTAAGGGTACTAGCCACTATAATGACTTTCTCCCATAATTAATGAAAGTTCTTTCTTGTTCTAAAAAAAAGAAAAAAAAATGAAGCAAAAATATTAAGTTTATCGAAGTGATTTATACAACTTTAAGTATATAGATTGTAAATTGATAAAATTTAAGGAAATGAAAAGTAATTTTGACTACTAAAAATGAGTTTACTTCATGCCTATTCCAATTCACTTTCTGCCTGTATACAACATTCTTAAACCAATGATCAATTATAAGATCATCCATAGTGGTGGTCGGATTCTTCAGGTCAAATAGGAGGTGGATTTTGGCTCACACAGTGGGCTTCATATTACAGGTGATTTATGACAGAATTACCGGATGATCGAAGGAGAGAAGTTGAAGAGGAGAGAGAGACAGAGAAAGAGTAGAGAGAGAGAGAAAACCGTCTGAATCTACATCGATAAATATGTCGCACTACTATAGAATTTGGCTTCACCAACGACAAGAAAACATTTGTCGACAAGGATTTTCTACCTCATTGACGGATAACGTAGCCTTTGAAGAAGTGGCTCGCTTGTCCAACGATTGAAGTAAACGCCGGATTAGATCCGGTGTCCGTCATTAAGGACGTATCAGCCCACCAACAAATGCATTGTTTATTGCAGAAATGACTCACTTTAACGAGAAATGACATAAACGAAAAATTAGAAATTTTATCCGTCGGTTTGGTAAGAGAACTTTAGACACAGATAGATTATATGTTGGTATGATGTATCCCTCACCGAAGAATATAATAACCATAGGAAAAATGCATTCATCTATTAGTAAGGTCCACAAACATCACCGATAGATATGCTCAAACAGAGAGCAAGTGCTCTATTTTGATCACAAATTCAAAAACTTCTCCGACTAATATACATGTATTTGATACAATCTTTTGTTCAATAATTGTTTTAGAACAACAAAAACACAAATATAATGAAACTTTTTAATTATGTACATCGTAATTTGTAAATTTTAAAATATTTTATTCTTGGCCTGCGGAAACATTATATCCGTCGCTAGGGTACACGACTTAAACAACGGTCGTATAAGCGTTACAGAGGCTATATGCATCTGTCAGTAAGGTATGTTAACGAAATTCAACACAACTAGTTGACCACAACGATCGAGTCTTTACAACCGTCAGATGAATGTTTTTTGTTTGGATATGGATAATACATACAACATTATGTACCGTTTGAACCATCTTGATTACATATTATACGATGTAACAACATACATATTTAAGGAAACGGTCTATTGGACTATTGATGTACATCCAACTATTTCGTACTATGAAACATGACACAGTACCGTAAATATCATAATTATGATATTTTCATATTATTATACATTCTTATAAAATAAATATGGAATGATAAGTGATCTTGACGTTCTAGTAGCAACACATCGAGAGTAAATTTGGAGGACGTTTATTTGATCAATCCAGTCAACGAACCTTAACGGCAGATACGATATACGTTTGTACGACAATGAACATGAAATCATTTTTTCGCTAAGTGTGGAGCTCATGACGTCATTGTTTTGTGTAATTATGCTTACCGACAAATGTGTGTTTGTCGGCATGGTTTCTATTTAGGCCAAATTCAACAATCATTTTCCCATTTTTCTCCTCTTCCTCCTCCTCTCTCTCTCTTGTCGTCACTATCATCGCTCGCCCTCAACACTCGCCTCTCGTAGTAGTAAACAGGACCTCCCTTGCTCGTGGTTATCGGTTCCCTAAGCTCTAAAACACTCCTCCTCCTTCGTTGTGTATCGAGCCTTCTCCGACCCCGAGTATTTGCTCCAACCATGAACCTGAGCCTCCCTTCTTCGTTAAAGAAAAGTTTATATTTTTGGAATTTAGGATTATATTAAAAATATGATGAACTTTTAGGGATTCGGGGCTATTAAGGATTTGGGGTTTTTAAGGCTATTACGAGTTTAGGGTCATTAGGAATTTCTGATTTTAGGGATTCAAGACTGTTAGGATTTTGGGATTTTAGGGATATGGCAGGAATTCATAATTTTAAATCTATGGCTTCACTATTAAAAATTTAGGAGATTTGGGATTTTAGAACTTCATCGGTACACAATGTATGAATTCAATTTTAAGAATTTTATGGCTTCAATTTTAGGAACTCAAAGTCTTGAATTGATTTGGGAATTTTGGGCTTCAATGTTAGTGATTTTATGGTTCCGATGTTAAGGATTTAGAATGGATGTATGAATAAATTGGGAATTTTCTATGTGAATTGGTTAAAAGTTCAACCAAGTTGAATTGAATTGGTTTAGATATGTGAATTTGCTATGTGAGAATTGGTATTATTATTTTTTTGATAAGCGAAAAAATTATTAAGCAATTGTTCTATAAGACTATAGAACAAACCAAGAAAAGATCCAAAGAGATCTTTTCTTCACACCATTACAGCTACAAAGAGCAAAAAAAACAGGAACAAAACACCTTGCCTACTTCCTATCTGAGTTCAAACAAGTAAACCGGTTAGAAACCGGAACAAGGTTTAGAGCTTGTTCCGAAGTCGGTTCCAAGTACTACTTGTCCTTCCTACCCTCGGCGTCCTTCTTGGACTTATCGAGCGCCAAAGCACAAAGATCAACAACTTTATGACCAACTTTCGAGTTGTAACTCCAATTGCCCGAGCTATCATTTTTGGCAACATTCACAATGAAACGTCCCATTTTATCCCCTTTATCAGCAGAGGTCTTGGATCTTGTCTGATAAACAACGATTGATTGTGCAATGACCTTCGAACGGCCCTTCTTTGGGCGTTCACATCTCTTTGGCTCAGCCATAAAGATCAGTATTTTGACCAAGGCTTCCTTCCACGGACTTCCTTGAAACCCAACTTCTAAATTTAGTTCACCACCTCGAGAAAGATTGTCTTTTTCTACTAAGCCCGAGCTCACAAATAACGGGCCCAAATCATTCCCAATTCGAATAAAAACGGTATCCAAACTTGGATCCTCAAGGGCCAACATCTGGACCTTTTCAGATGGGCGTAACTCAATCGAAAACATGCCTAAAACAGGCTCAGAACCCCCTTGTGGCAGGACCAACCCGGCCAGATCAGTTGCCAAACCTGCCCTGTTAGGGTTAGGCCTAACCTAACAAGGAAAAAGGCCTAGATCAGCCTTAAACTCCCCAAGCCCATTTGTAAGCCCAAGAGCGACAAGATCGTGATTCAATACCGCAACCAGAGACGACTCTGTTACATCTGTGATTTGCGATCTGCGGCGAGATCAAACCCGAATCTACATGAATCAAAATCTCTTGATTCAAAATTGGAATCCCTTTCGAAATCAAAATCCCTTTATACAAGGGATCAACGCCAGAAATGGAGAAGATTGAAACTGGGTGGAGCAGATCACCGAAATCTCGAGAGGACAATAATGGAACGAACGCCGGAGAAGGTCTGGTTATCTGAACACTGGAGACCTCTCTAAAACACGCCAGCCCAGCTCCTGATGTCTGGGAAATTTGTCCGGAGCGAGGTTCCCGATCACCACGCAAAACAGAGCATATGCTCTATTTTTCATCCCAACTGGTTCAGTCACCAGAGAACGCAAACGACACCAAGAAAAGGACGTGTCCATTCACCTTAAACCCATTTAATGTTTCAATTGCCTGGGATGCATCATTATGCGACGTAAAGCAAACGAAACCAAAGAGAAAACCTTTCATGTTTGGTCTCTTCAGCAAAGACAGTGAAAAAATGTCGCCAAATGGTGATAACATGCCTCGAAACGACTCTTCCGATGAAGCATAAAAAAGATTTCGAACAGATTTCGAACATAGAGTTTTGTGTCATTCTCATTAAACTTAACCCGTGTCCGTCGCCGAAAATCCAGAACTCTGTCCGTACACACACCACCAGCGTCCATTTGATCCCCTTCCTCAATTGGCTTCAAAGGTGCAGAGGGAAGTATAGTCGCAGCCTCACCTGAGATCTCATCATGAGCCTGCCTCCCCGTCCATGTAACAAAAGTGTAAGAACCACGTCCGGTCAATGCCGGTCAAACCGGTAGGAAACGAAATTAAAGTCAAATTCTGCTATTTATTCAAATAAGCACAGGCTTGACCCCCGAGGGTCATTTTAGACCTTAAGAGAACCCTAAAGTGATCAAGTTAGGTTCGGGAAAGCTTAGGGCAACTTTGGGATGAAATCGGGAAAAGTTGACTTTTCACCGAAAAAGTCAACCGTCACCCTAGGGAGTCATTCGGGACTCATCCGGAACCCAAAAGCTTAGCTGTTGTTACGGTTATCTTAGTTGGGTCATTTCCTTTCAAATAAGTGTTTTTACGAAAAAGTCAATTTCGGGTCAAACGGTGTCGAAATAGGGTTTTTATCGAATTAATTAAATTGGGCTGGGATATTTGGGAGTAGAGATGACCCACATAAACACTTGACCTAAACTAGGTGGAGGAGAGAAAAGAAGAGTGAAAAAGACACATTTGACCTTAGTTTTTCCCAAAATGGTGAGATAAGGATAAATGGGCTTTTGGACATTTCCTCTTTAGGTTAAAGGCCACATGTGACACCAAAATTCAGCATTCTTCTTGTCTTAGCTGAATTTTAGAGAGAGAAAAGAGAGTGAGCCTCCATTGTTGAAGAAGAAAGAGAAGAAGAAGAAGATCATTTCCCTTTAATTCCACCATCAAAACTCCTCAATTTTTCCATATTCCTCTTCATCTCTTCATTTCCTACGGTAAGAACCCATTTCTTTTCACTTTTGAAGAACTTAAGATTGTGGGTCTTGTTGGATTTAGATGAAATTGGATTGGGTCTTGTTGGAACTGATCAAACCTTGGTAGAATCAAGTAGTAATGGAAAAAAAATGGGTGAAAGTAGAAGAATTTGGTGAAATCCTAACTTTTGGAATTGGGGGAAATGTGAACTTGGAGCAAATTGGTGATTTTTTTGGTTAGAAGTTGATGGCTTGAGGACCTAGAACTCGTTTAGGACGTTTTGGGAGGAAGTTGGAAATTTTCTAGCGACCAGAGGCTCGCCGGAGGACCGGCCACGGTGGTTAGTGGTACGTACCTTGGGTGTAAGAACCACTCCCGGTCAACGCCAGTCAATTCGGCGAAAAACAGGAAAATTTAAAATTTTTGGACAAACGCTTAAGTGAACCTAAATTTGACCTCGAGGGTCATACCGGACTTAAGTTGACCCCGATAACGACCAAAGTAAGTTTCGGGGGACTCAGGACAACTTTCTAATCTATTTGGGAAAGGTTGACTTTTTGCTGGAAAAGTCAACCGAGCGACGTTTTGGCCCGTTCGAGGTCCGTTCCGGATCCAAAAAGCTTAGCCGTCGTCGCAGCGGTCTTAGTTGAGCCGTTTCCTTGTAGCCCGTGAAGTTTCATAATTTCTTGGAAAAAGTGCCCGTTCGGGGCCCGAGACGGCCGAATTTCGCGAATCTGACTGAAAACTATCTAGAAGATACTTTCTAAAAGGTGTGGGACCCACTTGCCACATGTCACCAATGTGGTGGTGTTAGGTTTATTGGACAAAACAAAAGATGGGCCTTGAGGGTTTGTTTTGTAAATATGGAAAAGTGTTGTGTTTTTGAAAAAATACAAAGATGAGAGATGGAGGGGTGTTCGGCCATATTGGAAAAAATGGAGTTTTGGAGAGAAAATGGGAGTTAGAAGAAGAAGAGAAAAGAGAAGGAGGTGTTGGAAGTTTAGTGATTTCCCGTCGATCAAACCGGTGGATCGTCTCAACGATCAAGGAATCGAGTTCACACCGTCATTCTCTACGGTGAGCATCTAATCGATTCTCGTTTTGTTAAGTTTAAAAGTTAGGGTTTGGATTGAAATGGGTTGAATATGGATGAGTTGAGGTGTGGGGTTTGTTGGAGGTGTTTTGGAGCGAAGAGATGGCCGTTTTCCGGTGACCGGAGGCTCGGGGGGAGCTCCGGCCACCGTGCACGGTGGCTGGCCGGAGCTAGGACCGGCCACCACCATGGTGGACCGGCCCCAAACCGGCCCTAGCCACCCATGGCCAAAGGGATTCGGGTGGGGCCCACATGCTCGGGTATTCGGGTTTCGTGTTCGGGTGGTTTAGAACGTTCCCCAAGTAATTAATCCACACCCGGATCGAAATTTGGAATGAAATTGTGGAAGTTGTAATTGACGGGTTTGGAAACTTTAAACGCAAATTAAATGACTCAGAAGTCGGAAATTGATTCCGTCGAGTGCATAGGAACCCTTGAATTATTCTAAGACCGTAGAAACGAGAACGAGAATTTTCGGAGCCCCGGAAGGCGCTTTCAAAACCCGGGCAGATTCGCCATGTCGGGCGAATCGGGCCTTTCCGGGTCCATTATCGACAATGTCGGTAATTGGGAAGTTTGGGAGTGATCGACATTTTCGGGGTTACTTTTGGGCGTCAAGTTTATTAAAATTCAGTTTATGTCTGCGAACTTAAAAGTATTTAAATTTGTGTTCTTATTAGATCGTGCCACCGACAAAGGAAAGGGAAAGTTAGGCGAGTGATCGAGATCACGCCGGAGCTTGTTTGTGAGCTTTTCGAGAAAGCATACAAGGTAGGGAAAAGTAGACGGATCTTGGCCCTCATTAGGGAAAGTTAACAGTAGAAATGCATGTGACACATGGGTGTCGTGGGTTAAGTAAGTTTGTCGAACAATAGAAAGGCAGGCGACACCGGGTGGTGTCATATGATACGGGAACGTATCGAACAATAGAAATACATGTGACACTTAGTAGTGTCGTAGGAGCAGTGAACTTATCGATATTAGAATTACTGGAGGCATTTGGTTATGCCCGGAGGTTGATTGTTTAGTTTGTGTCTTGGGTGGCCATGAGTGCCCGTGGGGTTGTTAAACCCGTATTTTACTGTTGGTGTGTCTTGGGTGGCCATGAGTGCCCGTGGGGTTGTTAAACCCGTATTTTACTGTTGGTGTGTCTTGGGTGGCCGTGAGTGCCTGTGGGGTTGTTAAACCCGTATTTTACTTTTGGTGTGTCTTGGGTGGCCGTGAGTGCCCGTGGGGTTGTTAAACCCGTATTTTACTGTTGGTATCTTGGGTGGACATGAGTGCCCGTGGGGTTGTTGAACCCGTGTTTCACCGTTGGTGGTTTGGGTGGCCATGAGTACTCGTGGGGTTGTTGAACCCGTGTTTTACCGTTGGTGTCTTGGGTGTCCATGAGTGCTTGTGGAGTGTTAAACCGGTGTTGTTGCTATTTGTTGAACTTTGTTTGTGATTGTGATTGTGGTTAACTGAGGTTGGGGGCCCGCTTCATAATAACGGGGGTCTTGTGATCGCACGCGTATGCATGTTCAGACGAGGTAGGGGGCCCGCCTGAGAGAAAAAGGGGTCCAGGCCGCGCGTGCGTGGGGGTGACAGGTCGACAGCCTGATCCGACTTTGTGTCGGGAAAAGTGCGACAGGTCGACCGCCTGGCCTGACAGGGATCGACAAAGTTGTGTGGGGACCGAGTTGTACGACAGGTCGACCGCCTGGCCTGACAGGGATCGGCAAAGTGCGTGGGGACTGAGTAGCTGGAATTCGATCCTTTGCGATCTTGTTTGGTGTGCGATCCTTTGTGATCTTGGGTGTCGCGTGGTTATCTTTTGAGTCTTTGGTGGAAGTCGTAATCGTGGTGTCGGGTCTACATTACGTGTCCGAGTGTTGAGTCGGTTGAGGAAAGTAACAGTGTGTGTGTCGGTCGGGTTACTTGAGTTGGGGATAGTGATCCCCGGTGTTGAGTTTGTTGTTGGTGTTACCGGCATTGTTTGCTAAGTATGCCGTAGTCAGTCTGTAATCCGTGGTGGTGAGCGAACGCTGACCCCTAGCTGCTTTTCCTATAGGTGCTGGTCGCGGGACGGACTAGGTATGCTCTCGAAGCTTGAAGAGCTAGGAGCGGGAGTCCGGGTTTCCTTTTTTAGTCTAGCGACGTACGCCTTGTATTTTGTCCGCTTGTTGGGACGTACTTTTGAGTTGTAAATTATTATTTTGATGAACAAAAGGGTGGTTTTAAAGTGATTTATTTAAAAGATTTAAAAATGTTTTATTGTCTTAAACGTTCGCATTCCGGGTTCGGTTCTACAGAATTTGGGGCGTGACATTGGGATCTGTGCCTCGGGATCTGAGTCGAGACCGGCCCTTGGTAGGACCGGTCCGGCACACCCACGGCCAAGTGGGGCCCACTTGGCTGGGTGCCATTGTACGTACCGCCCGGTTAATTTACTATCTCTTTCAAATTAGTGTCCCGTAACCGTTTTAATTAATTAGGCTTCTTGTCGGGGGTTAATTTGGGTGTTGTCTGTTTTTAATCGACCTTGGACTTGTATTAAGTATTGTGTTACTTTTTATCCTAGACCATGAGCGTGATCATGGAGAAGGAGGTCATTGACGGTTCGTGCTTGGTAGCGCAGGATCCCGGTTGAGGTAGGGAAAAGTAGCGAATACTGGTTAAAATGCGGAAAGTTACTAGAATTGTATATAGGCTATGAGTAGCCGGAATAATTTTAGAATTGCATGTAGGATGTGAATAACTAGTGTAGTCGTTTAAAATGTGGAATCACTTGCGGGCCATGTCGTGCCTGTAGGTTTGGGACTTTCCGTGCTGTAGAATTGCATGTGGGCCATGTCGTGCTCGTAGGATTGTGTGATAATTGTGCTTTACCTGTGTGAATGTTATTGTTGAACCATTGCCTTGTGACATGTTTGAGGCGTTGTATGTGGGTGAGCTTCGTGCGTTATGTGAATTGATGATTAAGATGGCATGCTATGTGAATCGTGTTGTGAGTAAGTATTGATGGTAAGTGCGATATTATTGGTTGGGTGACATTTTGATGATCGGTCATGACTGTGTGTTACCTCTTGTTGAGTGTTGTCATGGTAATGTTTGACTTGTTGTATGTTCGAGGTGCGCCTGCCTTCCGACTAGGTGTCGGTAAAATGTGCTATTGTTCCGTAATAAGGTGCGTCTGCCTTCCGACTAGGTGTCGATAAAATGTGTTATTGTTCCGTGATAAGGTGTGCCTGCCTTCCGACTAGGTGTCGGTAAAATGTGCTATTGTTCCGTGATAAGGTGCGCCTGCCTTCCGACTAGGTGTCGGTAAAATGTGCTATTGTTATGTGATAAGATGCGCCTGCCTTCCGACTAAGTGTCGATAAAATGTGCTATTATTCCCTGATAAGGTGCGCCTGCCTTCCGACTAGGTGTCGGTAAAATGTGTTATTGTTCTGTGATAAGGTGCGCCTGCCTTTCGACTCGGTGTCGGTAAAATGTGTTATTGTTCCGGTATGATATGTTTAAGGTGTGTTGTGTGATCCGGCGTATTATTGGATACTTACTGTGTGTGTGTTTGCCAATGATTTACTGTGTGTTGCTGTTGTTTTACTCTGTGTATTTACTCGGTGTTTCATTTGAGATTTGGTTTGAGTGTGAATATTGAGTAATCGATGATTGTTGAGTAGGGTTGATTTCACACGTTAAGTGTGGTTATTGGGTAAGTGTTGTGATAAAGCGATGTTGAGGTTATGTGAGGTTGGTTATGATGGTGATTCTTGTGTGACATGGGTGATAACGTTATGGGTGTTAGGTAATGGACCGTATGACTGTATGGTATCGGGTATGAGTTGTGTTTGATAAGTTCCTGTGTGAAATAGGTTGTGCAGGTTTGGTTGTTGAGAACCGTCCTCGTGACGGTTTGGTGTCAGGTATGAGGTGTGACTGGTTCCTCTGTTTTCAACTGTTGTGTTTGCAACTGGTGTTGCTGTAGAGATTTCTGTTGTATGTGTGTTTCTTTGACTTGGATCAAGTATTGATGTTTGTGTTTTCCTGTATGATTTTGTTAGTTGTGATTGCTTTACTAGTATGCCATATTTTGACAGGTATCCGTGGTGGTGAGCGAAATGCTCATCCCCTTTACTACTTTTTCCTACTGAGCGAAACGCTCATCCCCTTCACTACTGTTCCTACAGGTTTTGATCGTGATTTGGTTTTGAGGGCGTCTCGGAGCTTGGGAGCTTAGCGAGAGTCCGTGTGTCATTTACCTAGTAGAGATGTACTCCTTTTGTCTTGAACATGTTGATTTTGGAACTCGAGCTTTGGACTCATTTGTTGTTATTTATCGGTTCTGGATTATTTTATGAAATTTGGATTTCAAAATGCTTTTCTGTTAATATTTTTCGGCTTGTGAAACGGTTTCCTTTTAAATTTCTGGTTCACATCTCGAGTCCGGTCAAAACTGGATTTGGGGCGTGACAAGAAGCAATGGTAGGACTGCTCTGTTCAATGCCTCCATGGACCACCTGGGTGGTGCTGGCCGAACGCTCCTTGGCACAAACTCGGACCTTGACTGAGCGTCTTTCTGTCTCAACGCCTTCATGGACAACCTGCTTGGTGCTGGTCGGACAAAACGTAGCTTCCTTGGCCGGGCGATCCACCTTCTTAGCCTTAGAGGGTGGAGTAAAGATGGAACGATACTCATTGTATAAAGACAACATGGTTGAGCAAAATGAGGTGAAAGAAAAGAGATCACCCTCAAACTCACCAGGAAAAAGCTTCCGGGCAACCGGCTGTTGAGAGCGTTTTATCCTCACAAGGTTTTTCATTACTTCGCATGCAAAAAAATGGTATTATTAGGTTCAATTATGTTGAATTGAATTGGTTTAAATAAGTGATATTTATGTTTAATTGGGTTGAATTTAATTGGTTTAGATAAGTTTACAATTAGGTTACTGGTTTTAAAATGGTTCACATTTCAGAGTTACAAATAGGTTGATGATTTAAGTTAAATTATGTTGAATTTATTTGGTTTAGTAAGTGATAATTATATATTTAACAAATAGGTTGTCAATGGTATTGCTTCATTTAATCTATTTAATTTGTTTTTATGAATGTCGAAATGAGTTATGCAGGATGGGGAAAACTAATTGTACCAAGTTCTTTCTCAGACTTCATTTTTTGGTTCGCCCTGCTGAGCAAGAAACGGAATCAGGCGGCACTCTAGCTACTTTATAGTCAAACGGTTATTTCCCACTCACCTTTCGGTGGCTAGTATAATTCCAAAGCCCTGCCACAAGCATTGGTGGGGCATGTTCCTCAAACAACATTTGTCCGGTTGCCCCGAGCATATGTTGTCCATTGCATGTGCTCGATGATGTCGAAGTGGTAGCCCGTAAAAAAGGACCGATAACAATGAAAACACTCCAACAACGCCTGAAGGACTTAGGATGGAGAGAATTTAAATTGGGGTGAGACAATAATCCTATCATAAGAGATATTGAGCATAAGTATGTTGTGCATACTATTGGCTCCGTAATCCTTAATTACATGGCAAGGGACAAACCAACATTTTCGAAGTTTGATGACAATGACTAGGAACTGCTATTCTTTCATCTCAATGTAAGTACATTACACTTTTTATGACATAATGGTATTTATTTAGGTTTCTTATATAAGTACTAATATGTTTCCTCTACGTTTTGCATCTACGAATTTCAGGGCGGGGTCCACCATTATGGGCTTCTAGACTAGATCATGGAAACGGCCTTAGGCCACTTTCGACATTAGAAGCACGACATAAATGATGGATTGACAAATAAGAGAACAAACACAAAACGCCTAAAATACCTAATCTCGAGGTTCCAATGCCGCTTGAGTTCATCAACCGCGAGCATCAGCTTTGTGCGCACTTCAAATAGGTTGCATTCAAAGTACAAATACGTTACACGTTCCATATTGTTTGCGTTACAATTTATTTTTGTTGTTTCCAATTACATATTTTGCATATATTGTAGGCCTTGAGCGACTGTGGAAACACATCTCGGTGGAAAAACAATCTCGCTCACTATAGGGGAGTAAGTCGCTCGGTGATCGGGCCAAAGACCTTCGTAAACGATCCTCACTGACTCCATACTGCGATGCTGACATCGAGGCATATCACAAGCATGATGGCGATAACGAAGAGAACGTTCTACGAGTGGTATGTAATCTATTTAGTTAAATGTCTTGTATATTTTAAAAATTGTGTATTCTATTTAATTCTATTGTATTAGCGCCATGTTGAAAAAATGAAAATTGTCATAATGAACTCAAACATGCAAAAAAAAATAACTACAAGGAAATTCCTCTCATGTTCTCTTTATTATTATTTTAGTTATTTGAATAGAATTTTAGGTTTATTTTATCATGTTATATATAATTCATACCTAGTATCAAGGTTGTAAAAATCGTTAGGCGCTAGTCGGGCGGGAAAAGGTCCTAGGCGTTAGGCGGGGATTAATCGGATTATTATTTTTATTATATATTATCAAATTTTATATTATACTATATACAAAATATTAATAATACCGAACATTAAATATATTAAAAATATATAAATATTCTATTAAAATAAAAGTATCATACAATTATTAAAACAATATCAATAAGTATGACTCTATCAACTCAATTAATACATACTTGTGTACTCTTTATGTTTTGAAAATACTAAACAAAAAAATTAATAGTGTGAATTAAACTCGGGATGTAACACTTGAACGAAGTGTGTCCTACCAAATCAACTAGCATAATTTTATGGTTTCACTTAGTTTGTAGAAGGTTAGAAACTGTTTTTTTTTAACTACGAATCGACCCGACGCACGACCTCCCCGCTCAATTAATCGGGCAAGCGGTGATTAATCGGCCGAATCAGGGATTAATCCATCATATTTCGCCCAAACGGCCTGCAGCGACGTAGTAGAATAAATCGGATCGGCAGAGCCCATTTTAACGCCTCGGCGGGGCCTAGGCGCCTCCAGGCGGGGATTTTTACAACATTTCCTAGTATGATTTATTGAGCCTCATTTAAACTTTCTGTTGTATCTCATGGAGAGGTGAGAAAGGTTGTGGAGGAAGCCCGGGAGACGTGCTATGCATCGTAGGTGGCCGAGTGCGATGATTCATCTCTATCTATGATGTCGATGACTCTGGAGCAAGAGCTTCCCCCCATACAACTATTCTCACACAAAAAGAAGAAGGGGTGATTGTAATCGCGCCTCAAAAGGCAATGAAGCTCCTAACGGTGAAGGAGATAAAGGATGATGGTTGCTCTAGAGTGAGGTCTGGAAATTCCTCTAAGGAGCTAGAAGAGTTGAAGGCTCCCCTTACCGAGTAGTAGATAAAATTATGTCAGATGATGGAGGAGTAGCGTAGATAGTTGGAGGACACATTGCGCGAAGATATGGAAGACAAATTCATCCCTGAAAGTGTTAGTCTTAGTGCCCATAGTTCAATCCTAAATGTCCAAATGTATATATCATTGTTAGCAATAAAAGTAAAGCGGCTTTATATTACTTATGTGTTGGACTAATATATCGATGTGAGTTCTGATCTATGCCCACCATGCAAATAGAACCATAGATCGAGATGGATCACACTCGATGGGTCCCTAGTCAACAAAGCTTCACTAGAAGCGACTAGTACGAAAGATGGTTCTTTATGGCTTACGTTCTTTTAGTCATTGGCATGGGATTCCGGAGTCTGATCATAGATATCATGTGGAACATGATATTGTTAGTCTTAGTGCCCGTAGTTCAATCCTAAATGTCCAAATGTATATATCATCGTTAGCAATAAAATTAAAGCGGCTTTATATTACTTATGTGTTGGAGTAATATATCGATGTGTGCTCTGATCTATGCCCACCATGCGAATAGAACCATAGATCGAGATAGATCACACTCGATGGGTCCCTAGTCAACAAAGCTTCACTAGAAGCGACTAGTATGAAAGATGGCTCTTTATGGCTTACGTTCTGTTAGTCATTGGAATGGGATTCCGGAGTCTGATCATAGATATCATGTGGGACATGATATTGGACGACCCGCCCTGAATATGTGCCATAGATTAAGTCATGAACATATTCAGTGTTGTAGCTTGTGATGTATCCTTAGACCAAGGAGTCTTTGTGATCGCTATGTAGTCAACAACTGAGTTTGACCTGAGCCTAACGTTGTCCGTAACAGGGCTTCCATAACGGCCAGGATTGGCTTGGGGACGGGCTACATGAGTGACACGAAAGACGGCTAAGGGATTTATCCCTCATACTAAGGTATGGGAAAGATATCGGTTCTCGCCCACTTGATCGAGAGTGACTGGAAGAATAGCATGGCCATGCACATGATACTGGGTATCATATCTTCAGTCATCTCACATATCAAGAAACGGTGATTGAGAATAATAAGGATGACGGCTCTATGCCTTATCTCAATCAGGATATCGGAGATAAAAGGATAATGACTGGGACGACGGAAAGGTTAGAATCGACAGGGTCGATTCGTTATGTAGTGTCAGGCAATACTAAAGTCTCGTTAGTTGCCACTTAAATAGGATCAAGTAAAATGGGATTTTACGTTGATCTATTGACATGCATAAACCTAAGGGTCACACCGGAGGATGAAACTCATTGACACATTTATGGAGAATGGCCAAAAGGGAGTTGTCTCGGGACATGACCAAAACTGGGTTTTGGGTCATGTGCCCATAAGTGAATAGGACTTTACGGATCGAGACAAGGCTTGGAGTCTTGGGATTGATCGCGTCGGATAATGTTGGACATTTCTGGTATGGAAGGCATGGAGGCGATGAGTGAATCACGGGACCTCGTTGGAAATGGTCACGGGCCATGTTCCAAGAGGCCCATGAAAGGCCCATGCAACCAAGGCCCATGGAACTAATTAATCAAGTCTTGATTAATTAGTACTAAGTAAGCAAGACAAGGATTAAGGTGTTGGTGATTCACCACCTAACCCAATCTTGTCTTGCCATACTTTGTCCTATTTACACCTTACTTGACACCATACTTGTCCCATGCCTTTAGTTGGACAAGTATGGGTTTTGTTATGTTTAAGTCATCTTTTTTCAACATAACAAACACAAGACAAGAATAGGAAACACATTTTCTCTCCCTCTTCCATGGCCATTTCGGGTTTGGCTAGTTTCCTCCTCCATTTTTGTGTTCTTGAGTCCTCAAAGAGAAGAACTACGTGGCTTTGATTCCCATGTGGATACGTAGGCGTCTTGGAGACTCAAGCCAATCATTCGTTAACCGGTGTTCTTGTTTTGGTAAGAACTAGTGCTGAATTTTTCTCTTGTTAATCCATTCTTTGTTAGTTGTTTCATGGTTCTAATTGTCTCTTGGTTTTCATTGATTTTCCGCTGCGAGTTGGTTCATCTCCAACCCTACCTCGAGACCCAACAGTGGTATCAGAGCCGTGCTACCTTCGGGATTCACAAGACGGTGTTCAAAGTTTCGGTTTTGCTTGAAAGTTTCGTTTTTGGCATGTTATTTTGCTAAATTGTTTGATAACATGTTTTAAATTATTGTTTATGGATTTAATACATGTAAAATGAATTTTTGAAAATTATTTCAAATCTGGAAATTTTGAAAAAAATTTGATTTTTCGGGTCTCGGGAGCGGGATTCTCGGGGAGCCGAAACCGGGACCGAACGGGGCTCCGTTGGACGGAGCTAGGCCAAGCATGACCATTGGATGGTTGATATGCCAAGGCTAAACCGTTTTGTTAGTTATGACGAGTTTGGAACCGTCATGATGAACTCGAAGATCAAATGTTCAAAAGTTTCATTTTTGAACGGTTTCGATAAACCGAGCATCAAAAAATTTCGAAACTTGGCTATTAATTAAAACCGGAAAATCACATGATGTTTGATAACATGCTTGTTTGATAACACGATGTGTGATGTGATGTTGGCATGGTGTACATAATAGCCCCGAGCTCGATTTAATTATTTATCGCTTTTCACGGCCTGCGAGCCGTTAGAGTTAGCGTGTAATTATTCTTTCAAGGTGTGGTCGTCGAACCACTTGTTTGTAATATTTATTTATTCCCGACCTGCGAGTCGTGTATTAAATTGTAATATTTTACTCAAGATGAAGAAAGGGCGAAAAGGTCATTTGGTGGCTTTTCGGGTGTTGGCATCGGCTTGGAGTCGGTGGAGCTCAAGAAGCTAGTGGGAGTTAGTTTAGGGGGCTATTATGTGCACATTTATCGCTTTATGCTTGGTTTAGTTTATGCATGATTAATTCTATGTGTTTTAGAATTGCATGCTTAACTTTATTTACCGAGCATATCACCTCACATGCAAAGATAAAATTGGAATTTTAATCCTTGTGTGTGAACCCTTAGAACCGTCATTGCATTGGATGTAGTTGAAGGGTTCAAAGGAAGAATTACATTGGATGTAATTTGAGGCATCATTGCATTTGGAATGTAGTTGATGTGCTCATCGCATCTAGGATGTGCCAAAGTTTTGAACACAACTGGACAAGTAAAAGCGGGTCATGTCCGATACCTCCCAATCATCAACACCTTACTACCTCCCCGTCCTATGGGTGTCGTGCGCATTAGCGGAGCATCCATGGGAAGCGGGGTAGTAGGTTTGGACGACATATGTGGGTGTCGTGCGCATTAGCGGAGCACCTACATAGTGACGAGCCATAGTTGAAAATTGGTGGACCCGACTACGATTCTCGGCCTGAGGTTGAGCTAGGGTAACAGATAGGGTAAGTCGTGTACATAAGTACATACCCTAGCCAAGAGTCACATTGGATGTGATTGGATGGAGTCCTACCTACATAGCTCGATTAAGTGGTGAGCATTAGTTCAGCTTAATCGAGTGAATCAAGGATCTTGGTTTCAGATTCTAAAGGTTTAGAATTGATTGTTGGTGTTTAAGCTTGATCTTCATAAAATTTATTCAGTTTACTGATTGAATTTTATCTGTTGTAGATCAAATGGCAAATTCAGCGAACATTAATAGTTTGTCATTAAAAACCATTCTTGACAGGGTCAAGCTAAATGGGACAAACTATTTGGACTGGTACAGAATTTTGAGGATAGTCCTCAAGTCTGAACGCAAAGAATATGTCCTTGACAAGGCTGTCTCTAAGACCATATCAGAGTTACATGAAGTGTCATCAGCTGCTGAGAAGAATATCTCAGGGATCTGGGATCCAAGGATATTCTGATGGTCAACAAGGGAATTGGAAGTGGCAAGGGCTGGGCCCATGCGCACTTGGCAGGAAAGATGAGACACCTGAGAATGTCTGCTTCTACTGCCAATAGCCTGGTCATTAGAACCGGGATTACAGGAAGTTCACGGCTGATCTGAAGAAGGGCAGTGGGACTGCGCCTTCATCAAATAGCCTGGATGATCTGAAGAAGGGCAGTAGGACTGCGCCTTCATCAGGAAACCTGGATGATCTAAGGAAGGGCGGTGGGACCGTGCCTTCATCCGGTATTAACTCTATAGAGCTACATCTCTCTACTTCCAAAGATTCATGGGTATTAGATACCAGGACTGAATCTCACACATGCACTTATATATGGTGGCTGAAAGTAGGAGAGGTCTGGAAAGCACGAAGTGGACCTCAGAGTTGTGGCAACTGCTGTAGGATCCATGAGTCTTGCTTTGCCAAGAGGCCTTGTCTTAGTATTGTATAATGTATATTGCATACCTACTTTTAGTAGGAATATTATATCTGTATCCGTGTTTGACAAGGAAGGATATAATGTTAATATTGGAAATGGAGTTTTCAATGTTCTATGCAATGATATTTTTTATACCAGTACTGACTTGGTTGGAGGATTGTACATATTAGATATGGGTAACAATGCCTCAAGTTCTATATATTCCGTTAATACCAAGAGGTCTAAATCCAACAATTTAAACCTAACTCTGTTGTGGCACTGTCATTTAGGTCGCATAAACAAGAAGCACCTATCAGCACTTCAGAAGTGCGAACTTTCAGGTTCATTCAAGTTCCATTCGATCGATAGGTGCAAGGTTTGTTTGATGGGCAAAATGACTAAAGTTCCCTTTTATCGATCGCGATGAAAGGGCGGGTGAATTATTGGGGCTGATACACTCGAATGTGTGTAGACCAATAAGTTCACTTGCCAGGAGGGGTTTTAGCTACTTTACCACATTTACTGATGATTACAGTAAATATGGTTATGTCTATTCGGTGAGACATAAGTCTGAAGCTTTTGATAAATTCAAAGAGTTTAAGACTAAAGTAGAAAACCAGCTCGACAAAGGTATTAAGGCACTTCGATTGGATCGAGGTGGAAAATACTTGACCACAGAGTTATTAGATCATCTAAAAGAGAATGGGATCCTTTTGGAATGGACTCCTCTTGGGACACTATAGTTGAAAGGTGTAGCCAAACGGAGAAATCGGACATTGTTAGACAATGGTCTGTTCCATGATTAGTTGGACTGATCTCCCAATCTCTTTCGGGGGTTATGCTCTAGAGACGACCGCATTCATAGTGAATCGGGCTTCGACAAGGGTGTGGAAGGGACACCATTTTAAAAATGGAATGGGATGATGCCCGCTTTGTCCTTCCTAAAGATTTGTGGTTGCGAGGCTTATGTGAAACATTTGGTTTCGACTAAGCTCGAACCAAGATCTGAGATACGCACCTTCGTGTGGTATCCCAAAGCAACAAGGGGATACTACTTCTACAATCCCAGTGAGAACATGGTGTTCGTCGCATGGGGTGGGGTCTTTATGGAAAAGGAGTTTTGTTTCCAAAGACGTCATTGGGAGGACTGTGCATCTCGAAGAAATTCAGGATGGTACAGATCTGTCTAAACCAATTGGCAACCCAGTAGAAAGGAGCCAGAGATTGTCGTAGAGTAAGAACCAATTCCTGTTACAATTCCGGAAGGTCCAAGGCGATTTGAAAGGATCAATCTTCCACCTCCAAGATATGGTATCCGGAGGTGACAATGAAGTCATGGTGGATCACGATGATCCAGCCACCTTTCAGGAAGTCGTGGATGGGCCCAACTCCGAGTTATGGCTGGGAGCCATGAGGGAGGAAATGCAATCCATGTCGGATAACCGAGTCTGGGAACCGGTTGATCCCATCAATGGTGTGAGGACCATAGGATGCAAATGGATCTTCAAGGTGAAGATGGACATGGACGGCAACCCTCTGACCTACAAAGCTCAACTGGTGGCGAAAGGTTATAGGCAGATCCAATGGATTGACTATGAGGAAACCTTCTCCTTAGTGGCTATGGTCAAAATCGATCCAAATTCTTCTTGACATAACTGTGTATCATAATTACGAGATATGGCAAGTGGATGTCAAAACCGCTTTCCTAAATGGAAATTTGACTGAGTACGTTTGTATGTCTCGGCCCAAAGGTTTTGACGATCCGAAGAATAAAGGAAAGATTTATAAGTTGTTGAAATCCATTTATGGATTGAAACGAACTTCTCGGAGTTGGATCCTTCGTTTTGATGAAGCTGTAATTGAATTTGGCTTAATCAAGAACGAGGATGAATCTTGCGTTTATAAGAAGGCTAGTGGGAGCAATATTACCTTTCTGGTTCTCATTGAAAACGACATCCCAACCTTGCACGAGACTAAAGCTTGGTTGAGGAAGTGTTTTTCAATAAAGGACTTAGGCGATGCTTCTCATATCTTAAGGATTAAGATAGGTAGAGATCGCACCCAGAGGGTCTTGGATTTAAGTCAGGGAACCTATGTGAACAAGGCATTGAGTAGGTTCTTAATGCTCGATTCAAATAAAGGACTCTTACCCACTAGTCATGGCATTCATCTCAGCAAGACTCAGTGTCCTAAGACACCTGATGAGCTGAAAAGGATGATGAGAATCCTATGCGCCTGGGGGCAGGATCGATCATATATGCCATGACATGTATGAGACCAGACGTCTCGTAAGCCTTATGTTGTACCAGTAGACATCATTCTAACCCGGGGGAAAGATGATGCTGAACTAGTCGTCGAAGGATGAGTAGACGCTAGTTTTCCAAGACAAATCCAGATGACTTTAGAAGTCAATCAGGATATGTGTTTACGCTGAATGGCAGAGCTTTAGCTAGGAAAGCGTAAAGCAAGATACCATTGCCGAATCTACGACAGAGGCCAAGTACATGGATGCTGCAGAGGCAGATAAGGAGGCTATGTGGATTTGGAAATTCATGGCAGGACTGGGTGTAATTAAAAACCCATCCAGTCCGGTGAATCCATTTTGCGACAACACAAGGGCCATTGCGCAAGCTAAAAGCCTAGATCGCATAACAAATCCAAACATGTACTGCGGCGTATCCACCTCATCAGATAAATACTGAACTGAGGTGAAGTGAAGATAACCGATATTGCAACAGATGATAACATAGCCAACCCTTTGACTAAGGCAATGTCACTGCCTGAACATGTTAGACATGTAAAGTCGATGGGGACATATTGGAGTTTAGATTGGAACTAGGGCAAGTGGGAGATTGTTAGTCTTAGTGCCCGTAGTTCAATCCTAAATGTCCAAATGTATATATCATCGTTAGCAATAAAATTAAAGCGGCTTTATATTACTTATGTGTTGGAGTAATATATCGATGTGTGCTCTGATCTATGCCCACCATGCGAATAGAACCATAGATCGAGATAGATCACACTCGATGGGTCCCTAGTCAACAAAGCTTCACTAGAAGCGACTAGTATGAAAGATGGCTCTTTATGGCTTACGTTCTGTTAGTCATTGGAATGGGATTCCGGAGTCTGATCATAGATATCATGTGGGACATGATATTGGACGACCCGCCCTGAATATGTGCCATAGATTAAGTCATGAACATATTCAGTGTTGTAGCTTGTGATGTATCCTTAGACCAAGGAGTCTTTGTGATCGCTATGTAGTCAACAACTGAGTTTGACCTGAGCCTAACGTTGTCCGTAACAGGGCTTCCATAACGGCCAGGATTGGCTTGGGGACGGGCTACATGAGTGACACGAAAGACGGCTAAGGGATTTATCCCTCATACTAAGGTATGGGAAAGATATCGGTTCTCGCCCACTTGATCGAGAGTGACTGGAAGAATAGCATGGCCATGCACATGATACTGGGTATCATATCTTCAGTCATCTCACATATCAAGAAACGGTGATTGAGAATAATAAGGATGACGGCTCTATGCCTTATCTCAATCAGGATATCGGAGATAAAAGGATAATGACAGGGACGACGGAAAGGTTAGAATCGACAGGGTCGATTCGTTATGTAGTGTCAGGCAATACTAAAGTCTCGTTAGTTGCCACTTAAATAGGATCAAGTAAAATGGGATTTTACGTTGATCTATTGACATGCATAAACCTAAGGGTCACACCGGAGGATGAAACTCATTGACACATTTATGGAGAATGGCCAAAAGGGAGTTGTCTCGGGACATGACCAAAACTGGGTTTTGGGTCATGTGCCCATAAGTGAATAGGACTTTACGGATCGAGACAAGGCTTGGAGTCTTGGGATTGATCGCGTCGGATAATGTTGGACATTTCTGGTATGGAAGGCATGGAGGCGATGAGTGAATCACGGGACCTCGTTGGAAATGGTCACGGGCCATGTTCCAAGAGGCCCATGAAAGGCCCATGCAACCAAGGCCCATGGAACTAATTAATCAAGTCTTGATTAATTAGTACTAAGTAAGCAAGACAAGGATTAAGGTGTTGGTGATTCACCACCTAACCCAATCTTGTCTTGCCATACTTTGTCCTATTTACACCTTACTTGACACCATACTTGTCCCATGCCTTTAGTTGGACAAGTATGGGTTTTGTTATGTTTAAGTCATCTTTTTTCAACATAACAAACACAAGACAAGAATAGGAAACACATTTTCTCTCCCTCTTCCATGGCCATTTCGGGTTTGGCTAGTTTCCTCCTCCATTTTTGTGTTCTTGAGTCCTCAAAGAGAAGAACTACGTGGCTTTGATTCCCATGTGGATACGTAGGCGTCTTGGAGACTCAAGCCAATCATTCGTTAACCGGTGTTCTTGTTTTGGTAAGAACTAGTGCTGAATTTTTCTCTTGTTAATCCATTCTTTGTTAGTTGTTTCATGGTTCTAATTGTCTCTTGGTTTTCATTGATTTTCCGCTGCGAGTTGGTTCATCTCCAACCCTACCTCGAGACCCAACAGATATTGGACGAACCGACATGAATATGTGCCATAGATCAAGTCATGAACATATTCATTGTTGTAGCTTGTCATGTATCCTTAGACCAAGGAGTCTTTGTGATCGCTATGCGGTAAACAACTGAGTTTGACATGAGCCTAACGTTGTCTAGTAACAGGGCTTCCATAACGGCCATGATTGGCTTGGGGACGGACTGCATGAGTGACACGAAAGACGGCGAAGGGATTTATCCCTCATACTATGGTATGGGAAAGATATCTGTTCTCGGCCGCTTGATCGAGAGTGACTGAAAGAATAGCATGGCCATGCACATGATACTAGGTATCGTATATTCATTCATCTCACATATCAAGGAACAATGATTGAGAATAATAAGGATGATGGCTCTATACCTTATCTCAATCAGGATATTGGAGATAAAAGGATAATGACAAGGACGACGGAAAGGTTGGAATCGACAGGGTTGATTCGTTATGCAGTGTCAGGCAATACTAAAGTCTCGTTAGTTGCCACTTAAATAGGATCAAGTAAAATTGGATTTTACGTTGATCTATTGACATGCATAAACTTAAGGGTCACACCGGAGGGTAAAACTCATTGACACATTTATGGAGAATGGCCAAAAGAGAGTTGTCTCAGGACATGACCAAAACTGGGTTTTGGGTCATGTACCCGTAAGTGAATAGTACTTTACGGATCGAGACAAGGCTTGGAGTCATGGGATTGATCGCGTCGGATAATGTTGGACATTTCCGGTATGGAAGGCTTGGAGGCGATAAACGAATCACGGGACCTCGTTGGAATCCAAGGCCCATGGAACTAATTAATCAAGTCTTGATTAATTAGTACTAAGTAAGCATGACAAGGATTAAGGTGTTGGTGATTCACCACCTAACCCCATCTTGTCTAGCCATATTTGGTCCTATTTACATCTTACTTGTCACCATGCTTGTCTCATGCCTTTAGTTGGACAAGTATAGTGGTTGTTATGTTTAAGTCATCTTTTTTCAACATAACAAACACAAGACAATAATAGGAAACACATTTTCTCTCCCTCTTCCCCACAATTTCGGCCAAGGGTTGTTTTCACCTCCATTTTTGTGTTCTTGAGTCCTCAAAGAGAAGAACTATGTGGCTTTGATTCCCATGTGGATACGTAGGCGTCTTGGAGACTCAAGCCAATCATTCGTTACCCGGTGTTCTTGTTTTGGTAAGAAATAGTGCTGAATTTTTCTCTTGTGAATCCATTCTTTGTTAGTTGTTTCATGGTTTTAATCGTCTCTTGGTTTTCATTAATTTTCCGCTGCGAGTTGGTTCATCTCCAACCCTACCTCGAGACACAACAGAAAGAGCTACCTTACAATCCTCTCAATCAAAATAATACAGGAGATGTTCGCCTCATGCATGTGCACCTAACAATCTGTCGGCATGTCATCA
This sequence comes from Erodium maritimum, assembly GCA_963921825.1. Classification (NCBI taxonomy): domain Eukaryota; kingdom Viridiplantae; phylum Streptophyta; class Magnoliopsida; order Geraniales; family Geraniaceae; genus Erodium; species Erodium maritimum. The sequence continues at coordinate 109,808,893 of OY997588.1, read as the reverse complement.
TCCCCCCCCCCCCCCCGTCAAAATGTCATTTCTGAACGTTTTAATTGAACCTTTATATTTTTGTTTGTATAATTTGACTGTGTTGTTGTGATTACTAAAAATTTTAATAATTGACTATTTGTAGTAATGAAATGTGACTGCTAGTGTTTAAATATGTTGGATTGCTGCATCAGGTACATGCATGATAACATGCGCATTTCAGTGTTGGATTTCAGTTTTTTTTGGATGAAAATTCTCGTCGGATACAATCCATCGGTGTAGGATGCTCGGATCAGGCCTTCAACAACAGATACCATCCATTGTTATGGGACAGCCTTCAGCAACGGATGGCATCCGTCGGAAGAGTGGTATACTTCAGAAGAAAAAAAATTGTATCCGTCAGAATGGTGATATTCTTGAGCAACGGATACCATATGTCGGAAGGGTATTATTCTTCAACAACAAATAGCATATGCCGGAAAGGTGTTATTCTTCAATACCAAATAGCATCCGTCGGAAGGGGTGTTATTCTTCAACAACAAATATCATATGTCAGAAGGGTCATATGGTTCACCGGCGTATGGGATATGTGGTTGAAGAAGTGACCTTACCGACATATATTTTGACAGATATTTTGGTATGTCGATCCTAAACTTGGGCCACGGGATCTCACCGATGGAACTCAAGCGACAGATGCATCCATCGATGACATATCTGACCGATGGATAGGAAGGCTTAGGAAACGGATACACTCTGTCGACAAACAACGATTCAACAATAGTGTCGATGGTCTAGAGAAATGTTAAAATGTCACATTGTCGTCATCTTTTAATAAAATTGATGGTTCCTATATAGACGTCATTGTAGGTGTTCTAATGGATCAATTATTTACCAAGTGAATATATATTCTAAGTTTCTTGTAATCCCTGTCAATTATTATTCAATTAGTGGCCCATGTCTTCGTTATCCAACTCAATTAGTGAAGCCCAATGTAACGGTGGTTGAGTCCAAATGATGAGTTGGTTATCTTAGGGTTATTATTCCCTTCTCTCTCCTTAGTTGAAAACGTTATAGAAAATCTTTCTGAACCATTAGAGAGAACATCAAGGAAAAAGGAGAGGGAGAAGAAAAACATTCAAAAGCAAGTATGAAAGCATGGATCCGAATATATCGTATTGTTTATTAATTATTCTCTTTCGTTTAGTAAAAGTATATGATTGAATTGGTTGAATTAAACTGAGTTTTAAGTTCCTCTTGTTCTTCATCAAAGTTTATAGAATTGATATTAAATTCCTACAAGTAAACAACTGCTATTTGAGATAAAGAAGGTGCAAACCAAACAACAAGTATACATGGTTAGACATCACAAGACCTGATCATTATAACAATTGCTAATTTGTAACAAGGGGTTGAACAAAAGGGAGCAAATTATAGTAACAAAGTAAGCAACCTCCAAAGAGGTTATGATATCAGTAAGATGGAGGAGTAGCCCAAAACACGTCGGGAGGCATCTGATGACCACCAGTTAACAGCTGCAGATTGTAACCAGAAGCCTGCTGCTGGTTGCTCCATCCTTGAGGTGTTGCCGCTGATTTCTTGTTTTCATTCTCATTTCCGTCCAGCGGCAGCCTCTCAAATTTCGCGTTGGTAAATGTAGCTGCCAACAATATCACCGGACCCGAGGCCACGAGTGCACCCATCACCGTCCCGCCCACCACCTGCCCCTGCCCGCCGGCCAGGTAAACGGTCAGCGAGGTAGCTCCCGGAGGAGACAGGAACGCACCCGACAGAGACAGTATCTCGAACCGTCCTTCCAGGGTGACAAGGCCGCCGGGGACAGCCGGCTGCCGGAGCGTGACGTTGGTAACGCTGAGAACGGAGACCCCGCGGTGTTGGCGGTGCGCGAATCTGGCGAGGCTGCCATTGATGTCGCTGCCGCTGCTGATCTCGAGCACGTGGCTCCGGAGAGCGTCTTTGACAATCACAATAGGAGCCTTGGGTTTGTTCTTCGATCCCAGCGGCCGACCCCTGGGGCGGAGGTTAGGGTTTGTATTGTTACTGGAGCTGCCGTCGGTGGAGGACGGGTTGTCAGTAGGCGGTCCGACGTCCACCGACGAGGACATCTGGGTCCCTCTGATGGCCACATTCCCAGCCAACCACCGATTAGGCATCTCTAGGTCGGAAACCTTATCTTTCCTCTTTCTTTCACTTGTTCAATGAAACAAGAACAACAAAGACATCTGCTTCAATATATTCGTATATGTGTGCACACACATACTTATATATATAAATACTAATAAGGTAAGGCAGCGTGTGATTCAGGAATTGAAAACAAGTTCCCAAGTACAGTGGCACTAACAGTTTTAAGACAAAACGGGCCATCATAGAGGACTGTATAATTAAGTGGCGGTTTTGCAGATGGGGTCTGGTTTTCTCTCCGGTTTTCTGCACTTGGAGTCTTCGGTTTTCAAGTCAGGAGCTTCTATTCTCTACCAAGAAAGTTTCAAATCAACATAAATGCTACTCATAATAATGTATAGGTAGATTTGTCAACAACTACTTTGTGATAAAAATGAAAATCCAATTGTGTATGAACATGATGAGGTGGGTGTGGGGGTGGTTGTACAGTTTTACTTGTAGCAACGCAACTTGACTAACGTGCGCATGTGGGCTATAGTGTAGTGGGAACGAATACGTCTCTACCTACTATGCGTATCCTACACAAGTCTCGTTTGCATCTATATCGACTCTCCTTGCGGCCTCTCTCCACGCCACTTTTTCGACTCCCCAGCGGTGGGCTGTCAACTTGTTGCTGTACCCGCGCCATCTTTTGTGAATCCACTTTCGTGTTACCCAACCCGGATCGCATATGACTTTTCTTCGCCCATACCCTTCAAATTTCCCTTTGGGGTCGGCCACCAACTTCGGTTTGTTCACACCGCTTCATTTGACTTTCTTTCACATGTGATCAAACGTTGATATGGTGAACAAAATTCACTAATCATATTGGGATGGACACCAGCGGGGTTCCTCTCGTTGGGCCCTAGTCATATTGTAAGAACCGTCTTCGGTCGATCCCGGTCGAAGCGGTGAATCTTGGCAAAAGCTGACTTTTCGCCGGAAAAGTCAACCGACGACACTGGGAGTCATTCGTGACCTTTCCGGGACCCAAAAAGCTTAGCCGTTGTTACGGTTAGCTTAGTTGGACCGTTTCCTTTCTAATGACTACTTTTGTGAAAAAGTCAACTGCGGGTAAAACGGGGTCTAATGGAATTATTAGGGGTAAAGGTGGATCCCACATGGACACTTGTCCATGGTGGCTTGGAGGAGAAGAAATGGGTCTAGAAAGACCCATTTGCCCTCATATGGGCCAAAAGAGAAGGAAGGGAGCTAGGGGACAAGGTGGTCTTTTCTACCCTAGGTTAAAGGCTAGTTTGGAGCACAGTTCAGCCCATTTCGCTAGTGTTGGCTGAAAATTCCAAGAGAGGAGAGAGAGAGAGAGAAAAACACCATTGAAGCTTGAAGAAGAAGAAATAAGAAAAAAGAGAGGATCTTGGCTTGATTATCACCTCAAAGCTCCTCAAAAACTTCATATTCTTCTTCCTCTCTCCATTTCCTTAGGTAAGCACACATTTAAACCTCATTTCAATGAAGTTGACTTATGGGTTTGATATAAAAGTATGAACTAGATTGGGTATCCATGGGTTTTGAGATTGTTGTTGTTTAGATGATCAATTTGTGAAGAAAAATGGAAGTTTTGGATAGAAATCTTGTGGGTTTTGTTGTTTTTGATGAAACCCAACTTGGGTGTTGAAGTATTGAGGCTATTGGGACTGCTTTGGAGGTTGGAAATTCGTAAGGAACGAAGTTCAAGGAAGAAGAGGAAGGAGACCCTTTGAGGGGCACGGAGAGGGCCTCTGACCGACCCTCTGAAAGGAACGGAGAGGGTCCCTGAACGGCCCTCTGAGAGGCACGGTCCGGGCCTCTGGCCGGCCCTCTGAGGGGCACGGTCCGGGTCCTTGACTGGCCCTTTGAGAGGCACGGTCCGGGCCGGTGGGCCGCATGGACCGGGTAGGATACCGGGCCTGTGGGCCGCCCGGAATGGGCCTTGTTCCGGCCCAGTTTACCTTCAGTTCGGGTTTTGATTGTCAAGGATAATTCGATTGTTTTCTCGTTAAACCGCCCTTGAATTATTGTTAATTCTCGTATTACTTTGTGATCCTAGACGTTGGTCTCGAGCACGGCGGAGGAGGCTAGTAGGCGACTCGTCGATTTCTTGCGTTTGGATAGCGATTGAGGTAGGGAAAAGCAGCGAATACCGGTTTAATTGCGGAAATTTACTAGTATGCATATAGGTTATGAACAATCGATATAATATAGAATCGTATGTAGGATGTGAATAACTAGCGTCGTCATATAAAGATGGAACCACTTGCGGGCTAGGTCGTGCTCGTAAGTGTGGAAATTGAAATTGTTGTGCTGTAGTATCACATGTGGGTCCCTAGTTGGGCCCGTAGGATTGCGTGTTGGCTGTGTTGTTATGATTGATGACTTGTAATGCTTGATATGTGGTATATCCGTTGTTGAATCGAAGATCATGATATGATATGCTCGGTATGATATGTTGGTATGATATGTGTGGTATGATATGTTTGGTATGACATGAACTACTGCGTTGTGATATGATCGGGTGATTGATAGACCGATGTGATGTGTTTCGGTAAGATTTTTTGGTAATGATAGACCGAGGCTTACGGTAGGATACCTATATCGACGGAGGATTCCAGCATAGGATATCTAGGCCGATGATGTGTTCTGGTATGATACATATACCGACGGAGGATTCCGGTATAGGATATCTAGACCGATGATGAGTTCCGGTATGATATCTATACCGACGGAGGATTCCAGTATAGGATATCTAGATCGATGACGTGTTCGGTATGATGTGTTTGAGGATGTTGTTCCGGTCCGATATCATGAATGATGATGTGCCAATTCTGGCACGATATGTTCCGAGGCGGTGTGTTCCGGTCCGATATCTATATCGATGGATGGTTCCGATATAGATATCACGACCGAGGCTTCCGGTATGATATCTATATCGATGGAGGATTCCGGTATGGGATATCTAGGCCGAGGATTTGGTTCCGGTGCGATACTTGTGCTGCATGTGCGATTACGGTACATGGGATCTAGAGTCGAGGAGGGTATTTCAGAGCAATGTTTATACCCTACCCCGGGATGGTATGTGTGATGTGATTTGTGCCCCGTGCTATGGGAAGATATACCCGACCGACGGAGGATTCTGGTCCGCTATATTATGAGTTACCCCAAGGAGCCGTGTTCCGGGAAGATGTCCTGGCCGATGTGAGTTCGGACGACGTGATAAGTCGGGCTATTGATGAGCCGGCGCATTGCTCTGGAATACCAAAGGTGGCAATGATTGCTAATGATATTACTCTGTGTGTTGATCTGTGTTGACTGTTGTGATTGCTTATGCATGCTTTGTGATCTTCTGTGAATTTGAAATACAGTTACACCGAGTTCTGTGTATTGCCGTGCGAGTCGCACGTGTGGTCGGTTGTGAGATAACCGTGGGCGTTTTCCATTGAGAATTGTTAAGTGACGGGTGCTAAGAGCATAGTTGAGCAGAAATGTATGAGTTCGGTTCAGTGTCGAGGTTGATATACGGGTTGCTCCCGAGCGAGAGGGTCAAGCGTTATCTTGGGTCACTTGTTTAATTGAATCGTAGTTATTATGCTTACTAGTATGCCCCAATTAGACGGTAACCCATGGTGGTGAGCAGATAGCTCATCCCCTTAACTACTTTTTCCTACTGAGTGAAAGTTCACCCCCTTCATTACTGTTTTACAGGTTTCGATCGTGAGTTGGTTTAGAGGACGTCTCAGAGCTGGGGAGCCTAGAAAAAGTCCTTATCTCTGGGATCTTATAGAGACGTACTTCCTTTTGTATTAAACTATTTACTATTTGATTTTCGAGCTTTGACTCGCGTTACCGGAATTGTTGTTGGTTTTGGAATTATGTTTGGAGACTTATTTCGTTAAAGTTTGTTTTAAGTATTTTTTTTATTTATTTATTTTAGTTCACGTCTCGAGTCCGGTCAAAACCGGATTTGGGGCGTGACACGTATCCTCGGGTGTAGGCTCAATTTGACAACCCCACGTGCCTCCTGGTTTCGTAAAAGTGGTTGGCCTCATCCCCTGTATGATTCAAGGAAGAGCGGGTATCCAAGACTATCCGGATCCGTAGTATTATGTATGTCTCATACGATGAACAACTAAGGCATTGTTTGTCCGATCCAGCATTGATCGGTTCAAACAAGATCCATTTGTATTGGTGGAGCAACCGCCATTGGGAAGGTTTGCTTGCTCGGGACCAACAATCTGGAGCAGGTTGTGATCGTGGGATGGGTGCCTCCTCTTGAGGTCTATCTAGACGCATGGTTGCTCGGTTACGCCTAAGGTAGGGTCCGATACTGGAAGGTCTGCGATAAGGGTGGAGTGGGTAGGAGCCGGGATTCCAGTCGGACGTGTTGGTCGTTAGGGTGAGGATACACCATTTTGTGTGGCAAAAGTTGACGATCAGTAGTGAAGGCAGTAGAGTCCTCTTGCGGGATGATCCACAAGCCCCATCAGGTTTCCCAGGCCGTGGAAGATCGGTAAACAGACAACCGGGACGCAACAGTAGAGATCGGCGAGCGTGGTAAGCAGGCATCCTTGATGATCGGAAGATGCAGTGGAGGTCGTGGCAGTCGCGATAGAGGCGAAAACGGTTTGGGGGAAGAGTTTTTTTTTCAAAAAAAAAGGGAAATCCTAATGGTTCTTAATTGAATGTGTATATGGTTCTTCTTCCTTCTTCCTAATTCTATTACTTTTACGGATCCGACTTTTAGAACTAGGGGCACTAACTTTTTTTGTAATTATAAATAACTTTAAAATAGTTAAAATATAATGATATATAAAAAAGACAATACTAACTATTATTAAAAAGGTTGACGTCAAAGTATTATTTTTTTAAAATGTAGTAGAACACTTTCATTGTCAATACAGTAAAAAAATATATATTTTTCTCGACGTACACGATGATACCATCACTCATCTATTGATCTCTTATTTAATTTCCTTTTCTTATCATTTGGATTACTGGAGTTGGATTTTCTTTTGAAAAAATTATGGGATGACTAGTAATTTTGTAGATAATGAAACTAAAACTCACATTGATAATTGTTTTTACACCTTAAACAATGGCTTAAATATGATTACACTTTGGCATGCTAACTGGAATTAAGAAACTTAAATAACATAAAATAAATAATTATAAAATTAAAACTAGTATAATAAAATAGATATTTAATGGTATATAATTAAGAAATTTAAAAAAAATCATAATTTAAAAGAATGAAATTTAAAGGGTTTACCCCTGTGTGGATTGGCCCATACAAGAGCGGACCCACACAAAAGGCTAAGACAATTACTACTCAAAACATATACAGTAGAAAGAATAGTACGTATAAAGGAACTATATTAGGGAATCGTATGTTGATTGTGCAGAATAGTGGTTCTCAACCCTTGAATTTAATTGTGTTCCACAGTGGTGAGAACCAATAGGGAACCGTATTGTGAGTGGATGCTGATTGGACATTGAATTGATATTTTGTTGATTTTATTAAATTCTTTATTGAAATATTAAATATTATATACAATTGAATAAATTTGACAAAAAATAATTAATAATAACATATATTAATTATAAATAATATTAACACAAGTTATTAAAAATGAACTTCAACTTTCAAAGTTATTGAAATAAATTTAACGAGCTTATTTAATAACAAAATAAATTACAAAATAAAGTTAACAAAATTAATTAATAATGCAGTTCTAATTAATTAATTAATAATTGCATTGCATATTTAATTTATCCCACAAAACCTTTAAAAAAGGAAATAATCAATCGGACTTTAAAACTATGAAGAACGGTTGTGTGCTCAACTCAATGTCACAAATGATGAGACTCATTGGCAACTCCAAGATTGTCACGCCCCAAATCCGGTTTTGACCGGACTCGAGAAGTGAACTAAAAGTAATAATAATAAAGGTGAATTTAAAATAAGAGTTCCTGAAATAACCGTCGAAGCAGTAAGTCCATCCATAAGAATTGAAGCTTAAACCATAATAAAATAGTTTAGTACAAAGAGAAAGTACGTCTCTAGACCATACTAGCCTAAGACTCTCACTAGCTCCCAAGCTCCGAGAATCCCGCTAGATCAAATCCCGCTCAAAACCTGTAGGACAGTAAAGTAAAGGGGTGAGCTTTCGCTCAGTAGGAAAAAAGTAGCTAAGGTGATGAGTTATCCGCTCACCACCACGGGTAACCGTCCAATTAGGGCATACTATTAAGGCACAACAACTAACGACAACCACGGAAATCAAATAATCACATAACATACTTACATGATCAATATCATACTCAATCACATCACTTATCCAATCACCAAGCACACAACACACAATAAAACAACCACACGTCCCGTACAACAGTCCCCGAACGTCGTCGGTTGTGCACAGCCCGACTCAACCATATCGTACCGGACCACATAGCATCGGCCTAGATATCTTCCCGGAAACACGACATCGGGGTACAAATCACGATACATCATACCGGACCACACAACATCGACCTAGATGTCTTCCCGGGACAACACCCTCGGCCTAAATACCCTACACCGACATACCCCCTCGATGTACGTATCGTACCAGAATACCTCGTCTCGGAACATATCGTATCGGATCACACCCACGAATATCTCAAACATATCACACAGTCATAGCTCAATTAACAGCTTACCAAAACAACCAATCTTACCGAACACACCACATCGGTCTATCATTCACCCGATCATACCACAAGGCAAAGTTCACGTCATACCACACATATCATACCGAGCATACCATGTCATGATCCTCAATCTAACAACGGATAAACCACATATCAAGCATCACAAGTCATCAATCATAACACCACAACCAACACGCAATCCTAAAGGCACGACATGGCCCACATGCAATTCTACAGCACGACAATTCCCAAACCTACGGGCACGACATGGCCCACAAGCTATCCCTCATTTCACTCGTTCCTCACATCCTACATGCAATTCTATAGTTATATCATTTAATCAAAACCTATATGCATACTAGTAACTTTCTGCAATTAAACCGGTATCCGCTACTTTTCCCTACCTCAAATGCTATCCAAACGCTTAGTTAACGCGAGTCGCCTAGTAGACTCCTCCGTCGTGCTCAGGTCCAACGTCTAAGATCACAAAGCAATCCGAGAATTAATGCTAATTCAAGTGTGATTGAAAAAGAGAAACACCCAATTAACCCCCAATTGCTCAACTTGTCAAAATGGGCCCGAAAGGCCCATTTTGCCCGGAATCGGGAAAACGTCCCTCGGAACTCCGAAAATTTCCCTTTTCATTTCTATCATTCCTAATTAAAGTTACTTGTTCCAACGCACTTGACGGAATCAAATTTCGAGGTCCGAGTGTTCTAAATTCGCAATTTAAAGTTTCTAATGGCTTTTCCCAAAATTTCATGAATCACTTCCATAATTCGTTCCGGGTGTGAAATTATCGTCTCGAGGTTCACCTAAGACTGTCGAAGTATTACACAACCACACCCCGGCCATGTGGGCCCCACGGCCACACATGGGCCGTGGGTGGCCGGATCGAACCGGCCGGTCACGGTTCCATGTGTGGTCGACCATGGTCGGTCATTCCCCTCCCCGGTGACCAGATTCTGACGACTGGCCGAAGCTCCAGCGAACCTCCGGTCGCCGAAAAAATATATTCTTTCTCCCAACAAGTTTCTAACTAGTTCTAGGTTCTCCACAACTCCATTGTTAAGCTCCAAAACTTCAAAATCAACCACAATCACTCCAAAGTTTCAAGACCCAAGGTGGGTTTCATCAAAACCACAAAAACCCAATGAAATTTCATCATCAATCTCCACTTTCTCCATAACTTATCTAATTAAACACTAAGAACCTTAAATCCCTAAGACCCATGCTTATTCATTCCTTTTCTACAAAACCCATAAACCCAGACTTCATAAAAATGGGTTTTCAAAGTGTACTCACCTTAAGAATGAAGAGGGGATGAGAATGAGTGTGTTTTGGAGAAGATTGGTGTTGGAAAACACTCAAAAGAGCTTCTTCTTCTTCTTCTTCTTCTTCTTCTCTTCTTCAATGGAGCTCCATTCTCTCTCTTCCTAGCTAGTGAATTTCGGTCAACAAGGAGAAAATATGCTGAAAAGTTGTCCCCATGTGTCCTTATCCTCAAGGTGGAAATGTTCCTTTCGTCCTTTAGTCCCTCTCTCTCTTTTGTCCACAAGTAGGGACCAATTGGTCTTTTCTCACCTTTTTCTTCCCCTCCAAGTTATCATGGACATGTGCCCATGTGGGGTCCACTTCTACCCAAAATATCTCAGCCCAAATTAAATTAATTCGTTATTACTCCTAATTCGACCTAGTTTGACCCGAGTTTGACTTTTTCGCAAAAGTAGTCATTTGAAAGAAAACCACCCAACTAAGCTAACCGTAGCGATGGCTAAGCTTTTTGGGTCCCGGAAAGGTCCCGAATGACTCCCGGAGTCATCGATTGACTTTTCCGGCGGAAAGTCAACTTTCACCAGATTTCACCGGTTCGACCGTAAGGAAATAGTTAATCGGACTTTAAAACTATGAAGAACGGTTGGGTGCTCGACTCAATGTCACAAATGATGAGACCCATCGGCAACTCCAAGATGACCTTCTTGAGCACATACGAGGTTAGTTTGGAGTGACTTACCATGTCTCAGACCACGACGATGAGTGAGATGAACTAATAAATTTGATGTACCACAAGGATTGTAGTTTGATGTACTATTCGGGGAGTAATGGAATTTCAAGTTTAATTATCCATTTTAGTTAATTAATTTTATTTATTAATTAGTTTTGCATTTTAGTTCATTTATTTATTTAGTTATTAATTTTATAAAAAAATCAATTTTATTTAGTATTTATTGTTTTAAATATGAATATAATAAATGTAGCAAAAGAATAATTAATTATACAGTCACCATCCACTCAATACTTCTGCAAACCATGATCATCATATGTGATCCCCTCATTGTGGAACTCAGCTCAGTTTTAGGGATTCGCATCATAAATCATACCAATCACCATATGATTTGTGCATCATGATCCCCGTCTGTAATCCTCTCACTGTACATGTTCTAAGCTATATTTTAATAATAGGAATGTGTATACATGGAAAGATTCATGTCTGTATATAGGCACTACAAACCGCTATACACGTCATACATTTTCTTATATTATATACTAAAAATCTATCATAAGCTCTATGGTTTGGCGGCATATTTTCTTTGTGGAAGTGTGTCTATATTGTAACACTTTTTAAAAAATTGATATTAAGGAGAGATATAGAAGCGAATGATTAAATGATAGTTAGACCTTACACAGTGGGATTAGATTGAATCGGTTTAATTCCAGTCTAATTAAGCGTCTTTTGGGCAAATAAGAACCGAATCGACACTAATTCTAGGGTCTAATTCATTAGAGATCGTAGTGGGAATATACAACATCAGTCTATTCCCAATCTAATGTCCCTAGATTAAATCGAATTTTTGTGAAAAAATATCTTTGCTAAAAAAACGTAAAGAAAACCGACAGGACGATATTATTATTTACTCCTCATGTCATCTAGTTACACCTCCAAAAAAAATTACCCTTTGTTGGTTATCGAAAATGTCATGTGGTTTTCTGATTGTATTGTTCGGAAACACAACCAAGTTCCCAGAGTTACGTAATAACTCTGGGAACTTGGTTGTGTTCTCAGCATGTACGACTTTCGACTCCATGCAGCGAGGATTATACAAAATAGACGCATATTACTATTTCTCGAAACATTTAAATGGAAGTACAACATAATACGATCTACGAGTCATCTTCTTGGACATTGAGTAATGGGTCTGGGGTGTAATATGATGACACGACTTAAAATTTGATTCTCGGTATTCCATTATCAAATTTGGAAAGTGACATGGAAGTTGTAGTGTCATTGCTCAAAGAACTTTCTACGTTCTTTGATCAATGACACTGCAGCTTCCACGTTACTTGGTATCTTTGATTATGGAATACTAAGGAAAAATTTGAAGTTGTGTCCGCACATTACACATCCAAAAACTATTACATGTTCTTTGTCATCCGTTGAGGATCTTCCTGTTTTGCCAAGATGGCTATTTTTTCAAAACCGCATTCATGTCACTTGTTATCTTTTCTTATGGAAGTGTCTACGACACTGTCCAACAAGGATGGTCCCGCACGAAATCCACCAATGCTTTCAGATGAAGTCGTGTCCGTATCTCTTGGCATACTTCTCCTTTGTAAGTTCCATGACCTGAGTGTTGGACAAACTAGGTTGGTAAATGTGTTTCAGCTCCGACCAACACTCATTGAAACACTTCACCTTAATTTTGATGGTCCAATGATATTTTTCATTTCTCGGTAGACCTCTCAATCGTCGGGGTTTGACGGGTCACGTGGGCGAGCTCCCCGCGTATGTCATCCTGAAAGGCATCGTCGGATTGGTCACCCCCTTGCTCCGCCATTTTGATCCACACACGCCAATGTAACCTCCTTGGGCCGACTCCATTTTCGGTACATGCATAGCATCCTTGGCTAGGTTAAGTTAAGTCGAGCATACAAGACCATCGATAGGATTTGCATTCCCGTTTACGGCTGGCCGTGATACGGGGTTGAGCTTGAGCTTGGCTCTATGGAAGACCCTTCGAAAGGGGTGTTGTCGGCCATTGGTAGAGAATCGTAGGTGGGAGACACGGCAGGTGGATAAGCGGCGATGGAGGGGCAGAGGTAATGTTGGTGGAGAAACGACAGTGGCGAGCCGCCGATGGAGAAACAGTAGAGGTTAAATGGGGCTAATTCTGGTGGAGAAAAGGATGTGGTAGAAATAGTGGTGGCAGAAACGACGGAGGAGAATCAGTTGTGGTCGGGAATTGTGTGGGAGAAACGGTGGTGGAGAGACGTCGTTGATAAAAATGGCGGTGGAGAAACGACAGAGGTTGAAGAAGACTAAGAAGCGTTGAAGAAGAATCTTGAAGAAGACGAAGCGCCTGAGCCATTTTTTAATCCAGAAAATTGCCACGCGCCACAACCTGATTCGTCAGTCTAAGATTCGGATGGGCCCAAATCCATCGATTCGACGTCTAGTTCAGTCTATAGAAGCATCGACATCGAATCTTCACTTTCACAAATTCAACGTAGACCCGATTCTATGCGTCTGATTCGACGCCTTTTCCCACCGCCACGTCAGATTCGACGGGCCCAATCTATACCGTTTCGACGCCACTATGGTTAGCCTTATGGTTTAGGTTCATTGGTGATCGGTTGGGTTAGGCTTCTATTTGACTTAGGTTACTGTCGACTCATATTAAACTGAAATGTTCATGTCTATTAAAATTTGACATGTGTAAATACTGAAATTGGACGGTAAATTTTAGATTCTTCCATCAACTGTGAATCTCATATATTACTCTAAACACCCATCCATAGGGAAATTTTTACCGTCAAATCGTTGTCTTTTAACAACACACAACTCATACTCTTCTACAAAGAAATCAACATCTTCTTCAACACATAATTCATCATATTCTATATTTTCTTCTACACACTCTAGCAGATGAAGGTAGTGGCGGAACTTGGTGTTAAGGATGTAAGAGGACACTGATGCCATTTTTACTAGTTGTCGATGGTGACGGATTCCCATGACCGAACACCTATCGAGTAGTCAGACCGTTGTAGAAAATACACACTAATAAATGCATACCCTAATATTGTAAGATAGTTTAAACTGTTGTGTTGTTATTGAATTGTAACTCTCCCTACATAGGTACAATTTACAGATAACATTAGTTTGAAACTATACATAAGTTCTATCCTTAGAGTTTGATAGTATTCAAACTCTCTATACATGATAATATCACTAACGCGCCACTGCAGTTTGAACGGGAGGTTCCCGGACGTTGAGGCTGGTCCTGAAATCAAGAAACAGTTGACGAGGCAGACCCTTGCTGAACACATCCGCAATCTGAGACCGTGAGGGAACATGTAATACACGAACGTGTCCCTTAGCAACCTTCTCCTGGACGAAATGAATGTCTAGCTCTATGTGCTTCGTACGCTGGTGTTGGACATGATTAACGGTGATGTAAATAGTGATGATATGGTCACAATACACTAGAGTAGCTCGAGAGACTGGATTATGAAGCTCAAGGAGGAGATTACGAATCCAACAGACTTCGGAGACAACATTAGCAACACCACGATACTCGGCCTCAGTGCTGGAACGAGACAACGTCTACTGCCTCTTAGAATACCAAGATAACAGATTATCTCCAAGAAATACACAGTAACCAGACGTGGAGCGTCGTGCATCGGGGAAACCGGTCCAATCAGCATCAGTATAAGCAACTAGACCGGTAGAAGGTGATGAGTAGAGATGAAGACCGAGGTGACTGGTCCCCTAAACATAACGAACAATCCGCTTCAGAGCGGCCATGTGACTGAGACGAGGATCATGCATGTGGAAACAGATCTGCTGAACATCATATGAAATATCTGGCCTGGTGAAGGTAAGACACTGAAGCGCCCCTACAAGACTACGGTAGAGTGTAGGGTTCTCAAATGGAGAACTATCTAAAGCGCTCAGCTTGCCCTGAGTAACTACTGGTGTGGCCGAAGGAGAACATGACGTCATAACCGCTCGAGCAATAATTGTTAGTCTTAGTGCCCGTAGTTCAATCCTAAATGTCCAAATGTATATATCATCGTTAGCAATAAAATTAAAGCGGCTTTATATTACTTATGTGTTGGAGTAATATATCGATGTGTGCTCTAATTTATGCCCACCATGCGAATAGAACCATAGATCGAGATAGATCACACTCGATGGGTCCCTAGTCAACAAAGCTTCACTAGAAGCGACTAGTATGAAAGATGGCTCTTTATGGCTTACGTTCTGTTAGTCATTGGAATGGGATTCCGGAGTCTGATCATAGATATCATGTGGGACATGATATTGGACGACCCGCCCTGAATATGTGCCATAGATTAAGTCATGAACATATTCAGTATTGTAGCTTGTCATGTATCCTTAGACCAAGGAGTCTTTGTGATCACTATGTAGTCAACAACTGAGTTTGACCTGAGCCTAACGTTGTCCGTAACAAGGCTTCCATAACGGCCAGGATTGGCTTGAGGACGGGCTACATGAGTGACACGAAAGGCGCCTAAGGGATATATCCCTCATACTGAGGTATGGGAAAGATATCGGTTCTCGGCCGCTTGATCGAGAGTGACTGAAAGAATAGCATGGCCATGCACATGATACTGGGTATCATATCTTCAGTCATCTCACATATCAAAGAACGGTGATTAAGAATAATAAGGATGACGGCTCTATGCCTTATCTCAATCAGGATATCGGAGATAAAAGGATAATAACAGGGACGCCAGAAAGGTTAGAATCGACAGGGTCGATTCGCTATGCAGTGTCAGGCAATACTAAAGTCTCGTTAGTTGCCACTGAAATAGGATCAAGTAAAATGGGATTTTACGTTTATCTATTGACATGCATAAACCTAAGGGTCACACCGGAGGATGAAACTCATTGACACATTTATGGAGAATGGCCAAAAGGGAGTTGTCTCGGGACATGACCAAAAGTGGGTTTTGGGTCATGTGCCCGTAAGTGAATAGGACTTTACGGATCGAGACAAGGCTTGGAGTCTTGGGATTGATCGCGTCGGATAATGTTGGACATTTCCGGTATGGAAGGCTTGGAGGCGATGAGCGAATCATGGGACCTCGTTGGAAATGGCCACGGGCCATGTTCCAAGAGGCCCATGAAAGGCCCATGCAACCAAGGTCCATGGAACTAATTAATCAAGTCTTGATTAATTAGTACTAAGTAAGCAAGACAAGGATTAAGGTGTTGGTGATTCACCACCTAACCCAATCTTGTCTTGCCATACTTTGTCCTATTTACACCTTACTTGTCACCATGCTTGTCCCATGCCTTTAGTTGGACAAGTATGGGGTTTGTTATGTTTAAGTCATCTTTTTTCAACATAACAAACACAAGACAAGAATAGGAAACACATTTTCTCTCCATCTTCCATGGCCATTTCGGGTTTGGCTAGTTTCCACCTCCATTTTTGTGTTCTTGAGTCCTCAAAGAGAAGAACTACGTGGCTTTGATTCCCGTGTGGATACGTAGCCGTCTTGGAGACTCAAGCCAATCATTCGTTAACCGGTGTTCTTGTTTTGGTAAGAACTAGTGCTGAATTTTTCTCTTGTGAATCCATTCTTTGTTAGTTGTTTCATGGTTTTAATCGTCTCTTGGTTTTCATTGATTTTCCGCTGCGAGTTGCTTCATCTCCAACCCTACCTCGAGACCCAACAGTGGTATCAGAGCCGTGCTACCTTCGGGATTCACAAGACGGTGTTCAAAGTTTCGGTTTTGCTTGAAAGTTTCGTTTTTGGCATGTTGTTTTGCTAAATTGTTTGATAACATGTTTTAAATTCTTGTTTATGGATTCAATGCATGTAAAATGAATTTTTGAAAATTATTTCAAATCTGAAAATTTTGAAAAAAATTTGATTTTCGGGTCTCGGGAGCGGGACTCTCGGGGAGCCGAAACCGGGACCAAACGGGGCTTTGTTGGATAGAGCTAGGCCAAGCATGACCATTGGATGGTTGATATGCCAAGGCTAAACCGTTTTTTTAGTTATGACGAGTTTGGAACCGTCATGACGAACTCGAAGATCAAATGTTCAAAAGTTTCATTTTTGAACGGTTTCGATAAACCGAGCATCAAAAAATTTCGAAACTTGGCTATTAAATAAAACCGAAAAATCACTTGATGTTTGATAATATGATTGTTTGATAACACGATGTGTTATGTGATGTTGGCATGGTGTGCATAATAGCCCCGAGCTCGATTTAATTATTTATCGCTTTTCACGGCCCGCGAGCCGTTAGAGTTAGCGTGTAATTATTCTTTCAAGGTGTGGTCTTCGAACCACTTGTTTTTAATATTTATTTATTCCCGACCTGCGAGTCGTGTATTAAATTGTAATTTTTTACTCAAGACGAAGAAAGGGCGAAAAGGTCATTTGGTGGCTTTTCGGGTGTTGGCATCGGCTTGGAGTCGGTGGAGCTCAAGAAGCTAGTGGGAGTTAGTTTAGGGGGCTATTATGTGCACATTTATCGCTTTATGCTTGGTTTAGTTTATGCATGATTAATTCTATGTGTTTTAGAATTGCATGCTTAACTTTATTTACCGAGCATATCACCTCACATGCAACGATAAAATTGGTTTTAATCCTTGTTTGTGAGCCCTTAGAACCGTCATTACATTAGATGTAGTTGACGGGTTCGAAGGAAGAATTACATTGGATGTAATTGGAGGCATCATTACATTTGGAATGTAGTTGATGTGCTCATCGCATCTAGGATGTGCCAAAAGTTTTAAACACAACCGGACAAGTAAAAACGGGTCATGTCCGATACCTCCCAATCATCAACAACTTACTACCTCCCCGTCCTATGGGTGTCGTGCGCATTAGCGGAGCATCCATGGGGAAGCGGGGTAGTAAGTTTTGACGACATATGTGGGTGTCGTGCGCATTAGCGGAGCACCTACATAGTGACGGGCCATAGTTGAGAATTGGTGGACCCGACTACGATTCTCAGCCTGAGGTTGAGCTAGGGTAACAGATAGGGTAAGTCGTGTACATAAGTACATACCCTAGCCAAGAGTCACATTGGATGTGATTGGATGGAGTCCTAACTACATAGCTCGATTAAGTGGTGAGCATTAGTTCAGCTTAATCGAGTGAATCAAGGATCTTGGTTTCAGATTCTAAAGGTTTAGAATCGATTGTTGGTGTTTAAGCTTGATCTTCATAAAACTTATTCAGTTTACTGATTGAATTTTATCTGTTGTAGATCAAATGGCAAATTCAACGAACATTAATAGTTTGTCATTAAAAACCATTCTTGACAGGGTCATGCTAAATGGGACAAACTATTTGGACTGGTACAGAATTTTGAGGATAGTCCTCAAGTCTGAACGCAAAGAATATGTCCTTGACAACGCTGTCTCTAAGACCATATCAGAGTTACATGAAGTGTCATTAATTGCTGAGAAGAATATATCAGGGATCTGGGATCCAAGGATATTCTGATGGTCAACAACGGAATTGGAAGTGGCAAGGGCGGGGCCCATGCGCACTTGGCAGGAAATATGATACACCTGAGAATGTCTGCTTCTACTGCCAATAGTCTGGTTATTGGAACCGGGATTACAGGAAGTTCACGGCTGATCTGAAGAAGGGCAGTGGGACTGCGCCTTCATCAAATAGCCTGGATGATCTGAAGAAGGACAGTAGGACTGCGCCTTCATCAGGAAACCTGGATGATCTAAGGAATGGAGGTGGGACCGTGCCTTCATCCGGTATTAACTCTATAGAGCTACATCTCTCTACTTCCAAAGATTCATGGGTATTAGATACCAGGACTGAATCTCACACATGCACTTATATATGGTGGCTGAAAGTAGGAGAGGTTTGGAAAGCACGAAATGGACCTCAGAGTTGTGGAAACTGCTGTAGGATCCATGAGTCTTGCTTTGCCAAGAGGCCTTGTCTTAGTATTGTATAATGTATATTGCATACCTACTTTTAGTAGGAATATTATATATGTATCCGTGTTTGACAAGGAAGGATATAATGTTAATATTGGAAATGGAGTTTTCAATGCTTAATGCAATGATATGTTTTATACCAGTACTGACATGGTTGGAGGATTGTACATATTAGATATGGGTAACAATGCCTCAAGTTCTATATATTCCGTTAATACCAAGAGGTCTAAATCCAACGATTTAAACCAAACTCTGTTATGGCACTGTCATTTAGGTCGCATAAACAAGAAGCACCTATCGGCACTTCAGAAGTGTGGACTTTCAGGTTCATTCGAATTCCATTCGATCAATAGGTGCAAGGTTTGTTTGATGGGCAAAATGACTAAAGTGCCCTTTTATCGATCGCGATGAAAGGGCGGGTGAATTATCGGGGCTGATACACTCGAATGTGTGTAAACCAATAAGTTCACTTGCCAGGAGGGGTTTTAGCTACTTTATCACATTTACTGATGATTACAGTAAATATGGTTATGTCTATTCGGTGAGACATAAGTTTGAAGCTTTTGATAAATTCAAAGAGTTTAAGACTATAGTAGAAAACCAGCTCGACAAAGGTATTAAGGCACTTCGATTGGATCGAGGTGGAAAATACTTGACCACAGAGTTATTAGATCATCTAAAAGAGAATGGGATCCTTGTGGAATGGACTCCTCCTGGGACACTGTAGATGAAAGGTGTAGCCAAACGGAGAAATCGGACATTGTTAGACAATGATCCGTTCCATTATTAGTTGGACTGATCTCCCAATCTCTTTCTGGGATTATGCTCTAGAGACGACCGCATTCATAGTGAATCGGGCTTCGACGAAGGGTGTGGAAGGGACACCATTTTAAAATGGTACGGGTGATGCCCGATTTGTCCTTCCTAAAGATTTGTGGTTGCGAGGCTTATGTGAAACATTTGGTTTCGACTAAGCTCGAACCAAGATCTGAGATATGCACCTTCGTGTGGTATCCCAAAGCAACAAGGGGATACTACTTCTACAATCCCAGTGAGAACATGGTGTTCATCGCATGGGGTGGGGTCTTTATGGAAAGGGAGTTTTGTTTCCAAAGACGTCATTGGGAGGACTGTGCATCTCGAAGAAATTCAGGATGGTACAAATCTATCTAAACCAATTGACAACCGAGTAGAAAGGAGCCAGAGATTGTCGTAGAGTAAGAACCAATTCCTGTTACAATTCTGGAAGGTCCAAGGCGATTTGAAAGGATCAATCTTCCACCTCCAAGATATGGTATCCGGAGGTGACAATGAAGTCATGGTGGATCACGATGATCCAGCCACCTTTCAGAAAGTCGTGGATGGGCCATAACTCCGAGTTATGGCTGGGAGCCATGAGGGAGGAAATGCAATCCATGTCGGACAACCGAGTCTGGGAACCGGTTGATCCCATCAATGGTGGGAGGACCATCGGATGCAAATGGATCTTCAAGGTGAAGATGGACATGGACGACAACCCTCTGACCTACAAAGCTCAACTGGTGGCGAAAGGTTATAGGCAGATCCAATGGATTGACTATGAGGAAACCTTCTCCCTAGTGGCTATGGTCAAAATCGATCCAAATTCTTCTTGACATAACTGCGTATCATAATTACGAGATATGGCAAGTGGATGTCAAAACCGCTTTCCTAAATGGAAATTTGACTGAGTACGTTTGTATGTCTCGGCCCAAAGATTTTGATGATCCGAAGAATAAGGGAAAGATTTATAAGTTGTTGAAATCCATTTATGGATTGAAACAAACTTCTCGGAGTTGGATCCTTCGTTTTGATGAAGCTGTAATTGGATTTGGCTTAATCAAGAACGAGGATGAATCTTGCGTTTATAAGAAGGCTAGTGGGAGCAAGATTACCTTTTTGGTTCTCATTGAAAATGACATCCCAACCTTGCACGAGACTTAAGCTGGGTTGAGGAAGTGTTTTTCAATTAATGACTTAGGCGATGCTTCTTATATCTTAGGGATTAAGATATGTAGAGATCGCACCAAGAGGATCTTGGATTTAAGTCAGGGAACCTATGTGAACAAGGCATTGAGTAGGTTCTTAATGCTCGATTCAAAGAAAGGACTCTTACCCACTAGTCATGGCATTCATCTCAGCAAGACTCAGTGTCCTAAGACACCTGATGAGCTGAAAAGGATGATGAAAATCATATGCGCCTGGGGCAGGATCGATCATATATGCCATGACATGTATGAGACCAGACGTCTCATAAGCCTTATGTTGTACCAGTAGACATCATTCTAACCCGGGGGAAAGATGATGCTGAACTAGTCGTCGAAGGATAAGTAGACGCTAGTTTTCCAAGACAAATCCAGATGACTTTAGAAGTCAATCAGGATATGTGTTTACGCTGAATGGCAGAGCTTTAGCTGGGAGAGCGTAAAGCAAGATATCATTGCCGAATCTACGACAGAGGCCAAGTACATGGATGCTGCAGAGGCAGCTAAGGAGGCTATGTGGATTTGGAAATTCATGGCAGGGCTGGGTGTAATTAATAACCCATCCAGCCCGGTGAATCCATCTTGCGACAACACAAGGGCCATTGCGCAAGCTAAAAGCCTAGATCGTATAACAAATCCAAACATGTATTGTGGCGTATCCACCTCATCAGATAAATACTGAACTGAGGTGAAGTGAAGATAACCTATATTGCAACAGATGATAACATAGCCAACCCTTTGACTAAGGCAGTGTCGCTGCCTGAACATGTTAGACATGTAAAGTCGATGGGGACATATTGGAGTTTAGATTGGAACTATGGCAAGTGGGAGATTGTTAGTCTTAGTGCCCGTAGTTCAATCCTAAATGTCCAAATGTATATATCATCGTTAGCAATAAAATTAAAGCGGCTTTATATTACTTATGTGTTGGAGTAATATATCGATGTGTGCTCTGATCTATGCCCACCATGCGAATAGAACCATAGATCGAGATAGATCACACTCGATGGGTCCCTAGTCAACAAAGCTTCACTAGAAGCGACTAGTATGAAAGATGGCTCTTTATGGCTTACGTTCTGTTAGTCATTGGAATGGGATTCCGGAGTTTGATCATAGATATCATGTGGGACATGATATTGGACGACCCGCCCTGAATATGTACCATAGATTAAGTCATGAACATATTCAGTGTTGTAGCTTGTCATGTATCCTTAGACCAAGGAGTCTTTGTGATCGCTATGTAGTCAACAACTGAGTTTGACCTGAGCCTAACGTTGTCCGTAACAGGGCTTCCATAACGGCCAGGATTGGCTTGGGGACGGGCTACATGAGTGACACGAAAGGCGGCTAAGGGATTTATCCCTCATACTGAGGTATGGGAAAGATATCGGTTCTCGGCCGCTTGATCGAGAGTGACTGAAAGAATAGCATGGCCATGCACATGATACTGGGTATCATATCTTCAGTCATCTCACATATCAAGGAACAGTGATTGAGAACAATAAGGATGACGACACTATGCCGTATCTCAATAAAGATATCGGTGATAAAATGATAATAACAGGGACGACAGAAAGGTTAGAATGGACAAGGTTGATTTGTTATGCAGTGTCAGACAATACTAAAGTCTCGTTAGTTGCCACTTAAATAGACTCAACTAAAATGGGATTTTACGTTCATCTATTGACATGCATAAACCTAAGGGTCACACCGGAGGATGAAACTCATTGACACATTTATGGAGAATGGCCAAAAAGGAGTTGTCTCAGGACATGACCAAAAGTGGGTTTTGGGTCATGTGCCCGTAAGTGAATAGGACTTTACGGATCGAGACAAGGCTTGGAGTCTTGGGATTGATCGCGTCGGATAATGTTGGACATTTCCGGTATGGAAGGCATGGAGGCGATGAGCGAATCATGGGACCTCGTTGGAAATGGCCACGGGCCATGTTCCAAGAGGCCCATGCAACCAAGGCCCATGCAACTAATTAATCAAGTCTTGATTAATTAGTACTAAGTAAGCAAGACAAGGATTAAGGTGTTGGTGATTCACCACCTAACCCAATCTTGTCTTACCATACTTTGTCTTATTTACACCTTACTTGACACCATACTTGTCCCATGCCTTTAGTTGGACAATTATGGGGTTTGTTATGTTTAAGTCATCTTTTTTCAACATAACAAACACAAGACAAGAATAGGAAACACATTTTATCTCCCTCTTCCATGGCCATTTCGGGTTTGGCTAGTTTCCACCTCCATTTTTGTGTTCTTGAGTCCTCAAAGAGAAGAACTACGTGGCTTTGATTCCCGTGTGGATACGTAGGCGTCTTGGAGACTCAAGCCAATCATTCGTTAACCAGTGTTCTTGTTTTGGTAAGAACTAGTGCTGAATTTTTCTCTTGTGAATCCATTCTTTGTTAGTTGTTTCATGGTTTTAATCGTCTCTTGGTTTTCATTGATTTTCCGCTGCGAGTTGGTTCATCTCCAACCCTACCTCGAGACCCAACAATAATATCATCGGTGTATTTCCGTTGTGACAGAAACATACCGCTAGGGTGTCGAGTGACGGAGATCCCCAAGAAATAGGATAGAGGACCTAAATACTTCATAGCAAACTCTGAGTTGAGCCGAGACATGATGAAAATTCTGAGAGCATCACTGGATGAGGTCAGAATGATGTCAGCCACATAAAGAAGGATGTATGCCGTGTCCTTGCCATGACGATATATAAACAGCGAGTGGTCAGACCTGCTATGAGAGAAGCCAATAGAGGAAACAAAGTCAGTGAAACGTTGATACCACGCCCGGGGAGCCTGTTTTAGTCCATAGAGTGAACGATGTAAGTTGACCCACTCCCGGTCAACGCCAGTCAAATCGGCGAAAAACAGGAAAATTTAAAAAATTTAGACAAACACTTAAATGAACCTAAATCTGACCCCGAGGGTCATACCGGACTTAAGTTGACCCCGATATCGACCAAAGTGAGTCCCGGGGGACTCAGGGCAACTTCTTGACCAATTTGGGAAAGGTTGACTTTTTGTTGGAAAAGTCAACCGAGCGATGTTTTGGTCCGTTCGAGGTCCGTTTTGGATCCAAAAAGCTTAGCCGTCGTCACATCGGTCTTAGTTGAGCCGTTTCCTTGTAACCCGTGAAGTTTCGTAATTTCTTGGAAAAACTACCCGTTCGGGGCCCGAGACGGCCGAATTTCGCGAATCTGACTGAAAAATATTTAGAAGATATTTTCCAAAAGGGGTGGGACCCACTTGCCATTTGTCAAACAAGTGGTGGTGTTAGGTTTTTGGGACAAAACAAGAAGAATACAAGGAGAGGGGGGTTCGGCCATGGTTCAAAAAAAGAGAAAAGAAGAGAGTTTTAAGGAGAGAGGAGAAGGAGAAAAGGAGAGAAAAAGAGAAGGGGTTCTAGGGTTTTGCCACTTTTCCCGATGATCAAACCGGTGGATCGTCTCAACGATCAAGGAATCGAGCTCCCACCGTCATTCCCTACGGTGAGCAACTATCCGATTTTCGTTTTGTTAAGTTTAAAGTTTAGGGTAGTTTATGGATGAGTTGAGGTGTGGGGTTCGTTGGAGGTGTTTTGGAGCGAAGGAGGAACGTTTTCCGGTGACCGGAGGCTCAGGGGAGCTCCGACCACCGTGTATAGTGGCTGGCTGGATGGGTGGTGGCTGGCCGGAGCTAGGACCGGCCACCACCATGGTGAACTGGCCCAAAAACGGCCCAACCACCCTTGGGTCTTAAGGTCCCGGTGGGGCCCACATCCTCGAGTATCGGGTTTTCGTGTTCGGGTGGTTTAGGACGATCCCCAAGTCGTTAATCCACACCCGAAACGAATTTTGGAATTAAATTGTAAAAGTTGTAAATGACGGGTTTAGAAACTTTAAACGCGAATTAAATTGCTCAGAAGTCGGAAATCGATTCCGTCAATTGCGTTGGAAACCTTGAATTATTCTAAGACCGTAGAAACGAAAACGGGAATTTTCGAAGCTCTGGAAGGACGTTTTCCAATCCCGGGCAGATTCGCCGGGTCGGGCGAAACGGGCCTTCCGGGTCCATTATCGACAATGTCGAGTAATGGGGAAGTTTGGGAGTGATCGACATTGTCGGGGATACATTTGGGCGTCAAGTATATTAAAATTCAGTTTATGCCTGCGAACTTAAAAGTGTTTTAAATTGTGTCCTTATTAGATCGTGCCACCGACAGAGGAAAGGGAAAGCTAGGCGAGTGATCGTGATCACGCCGGAGCTTGGTTGTGAGCTTTTGGGGGAAAGCATACAAGGTAGGGAAAAGTAGCCGGATCTCGGCCCTGATTAGGGAAACTTAACAGTAGAAATGCATGTGACACTTGGGTGTCGTGGGTTAAGTAAGTTTATCGAACAATAGAAAGGCAGGCGACACCGGGTGGTGTCGTATGATACGGGAACGTATCGAACAATAGAAAGGCATGTGACATTTAGTAGTGTCGTAGGATAAGTGAGCTTATCGATATTAGAATTACTGGAGGCATTTGGTTATGCCCGGAGGTTGATTGTATTGTTTGTGTTTATTGGGTGGCCATGAGTGCCCGTGGGGTTGTTGAACCCGTATTTTACTGTTGGTGTTGTTGGGTCTCAAGGTAGGGTTGGAGATGAACCAACTCGCAGCGGAAAATCAATGAAAACCAAGAGACAATTAAAATCATGAAACAAAACTAACAAAGAATGGATTCACAAGAGAAAAATTCAGCACTAGTTCTTACCAAACCAAGAACACCGGGTAACGAATGATTGGCTTGAGTCTCCAAGACGCCTACGTATCCACATGGGATTCAAAGCCACATAGTTCTTCTCTTTGAGGACTCAAGAACACAAAAATGGAGGTGGGAGCTTGCCAAACCCGAAATTGCAAGGGAAGGTGGAGAGAAGTTGTGTTTCCTATTCTTGTCTTGTGTTTGTTATGTTGAAAAAAGATGACTTAAACATAACAAAACCCATACTTGTCCAACAAAGGCATGAGACAAGTATGGTGTCAAGTAAGGTGTAAATAGGACAAAGTATGGCAAGACAAGATTGGGTCACACCAACACCTTAATCCTTGTCTTGCTTACTTAGTACTAATTAATCAAGACTTGATTAATTAGTTCCACAGGCCTTGGTTGCATGGGCCTTTCATGGGCCTCTTGGAACATGGCCCGTGGCCATTTCCAATGAGATCCCGTGATTCGCTCATCGCCTCCAAGCCTTCCATACCGGAAATGTCCAACATTATCCGACGCGATCAATCCCAAGACTCCAAGCCTTGTCTCGATCCGTAAAGTCCTATTCACTTACGGGCACATGACCCAAAACACAGTTTTGGTCATGTCCCGAGACAACTCCCTTTTGGCCATTCTCCATAAATGTGTCAATGAGTTTCATCCTCCGGTGTGACCCTTAGGTTTATGCATGTCAATAGATCAATGTAAAATCCCATTTTACTTGATCCTATTTAAGTGGCAACTAACGAGACTTTAGTATTGCCTGACACTGCATAACGTATCGACCCTGTCGATTCTAACCATTCCGTCGTCCCTGTCATTATCCTTTTATCTCCGATATCCTGATTGAGATAAGGCATAGAGCCGTCATCCTTATTATTCTCAATCACTGTTCCTTGATATGTGAGATGACTGAAGATATGATAACCAGTATCATGTGCATGGTCATGCTATTCTTTCAGTCACTCTCGATCAAGCGGTCGAGAACCGATATCTTTCCCATACCTCAGTATGAGGGATAAATCCCTTAGCCGTCTTTCGTGTCACTCATGTAGCCCGTCCCCAAGCCAATCCTGGCCGTTATGGAAGCCCTGTTACGGACAACGTTAGGCTCAGGTCAAACTCAGTTGTTGACTACATAGCGATCACAAAGACTCCTTGGTCTAAGGATACATGACAAGCTACGACACTGAATATGTCCATGACTTAATCTATGGCACATATTCAGGGCGGGTCGTCCAATATCATGTCCCACATGATATCTATGATCAGACTCCGGAATCCCATTCCAATGACTAGCAGAACGTAAGCCATAAAGAGCCATCTTTCATACTAGTCGCTTCTAGTGAAGCTTTGTTGACTAGGGACCCATCGAGTGTGATCTTTCTTGATCTATAGTTCTATTCGCATGGTGGGCATAGATCAGAGCACACATCGATATATTACTCCAACACATAAGTAATATAAAGCCGCTTTAATTTTATTGCTAACGATGATATATACATTTGGACATTTAGGATTGAACTACGAGCACTAAGACTAACAGGTGTGTCTTGGGTGGCCATGAGTGCCCGTGGGGTTGTTGAACCCGTATTTTACTGTTGGTGTGTCTTGGGTGGCCATGAGTGCCCGTGGGGTTATTGAACTCGTATTTTACTGTTGGTGTGTCTTGGGTGGCCATGAGTGCCCGTGGGGTTGTTGAACCCGTATTTTACTGTTGGTGTGTCTTGGGTGGCCATGAGTGCCTGTGGGGTTGTTGAGCCTGTGTCTTTACTGTTGGTGTGTCTTGGGTGGCCATGAGGGCCCGTGGGGTTGTTGAGCCCGTGTTTTACTGTTGACGTCTTGGGTGGCCGTGAGTGCCTGTGGAGTGCTAAACCTGTGTTGTTACCGTTTGTCGAACTTTGCTTGTGATTGTGGTTGTGGTTGCCTGAGGTATTGGAGACAGGTCGACCGCCTGATCCGACTGCGTGTCGGGAAAAGTTGCGTGGGTATTGGCTAGACAGGTCGACCGCCTGATCCGATTGTGTGTCGGGAAAAGTTGCGTGGGTATTGGCTAGGAAGGTCGACCGCCTATTCTGATTGTGTGTCGGGAAAAGTTGCGTGGGCAGGCTCGAGCTCAGCCGGTTAGTAACCGACACTGAGCAGCTGGAGTGTGATCCTTTACGATCTTGTTTGGTATGCGATCCTTTGTGATCTTGGGTGTTGCGTGGTTATCTTTCGCGTCTTCGGAGGAAGTCGTAATTGTTGTGTCGGGTCTACATCACGTGTCCGAGTGTTGAGTCGGTTTGGGAAAGTAACAGTTGTGTGTCAGTCGGGTTACTTGAGTTGGGGATAGTAGTCCCCGGTGTTGGGTTTGTTGTTGGTGTTTCCGGCATTGTCTGTTAGTATGCCGTAGTCAGTCTGGTATCTGTGGTGGTGAGCGAACGCTCACCCCTGGCTGCTTTTTCTACAGGTACTGGTCGCGGGATGAACTAGGTGAGCTCTCGAAGCTTGAAGAGCTGGGAGCGGGAGTCCGGGTTTCCTTTTGAGTTTAGCGACGTACGCCTTGTCTTTTGTCCGCTTGTTTGGACGTACTTTTGAGTTGTAAATTATTATTTTGATTAACTAAATGGTGATTTTTAGCAATTTATTGAAAAGGTTCGAAAATGGTTTTATTGTTTTATTGTTTTATCGTTCGCGTTCCGGGTTCGGTTGTACTGAATTTGGGGCGTGACACGAATGGTGGAGGGCTTGACAACCGGGTTGAATGTCTCCTCGCAGTCAACTCCAATCTGCTGAGACCTGCCATCACCAACAAGTCGAGCCTTGTACCGCTCAAATGATCCGTCCGAGCGAGTCTTGTGGCGAAAAATCCACATGGACATGATAATATTCTCTCCTGCAGGACGAAGAACTAGAACCCAAGTTTTATTGTTAAGTAAAGCATTAAATTCATCTACCATTGCTGATTTCCAATTCGGATCAAGTAAGGCATATTTGGGGCTCGAGGTATAGGGAAAATGGTGGTGGTGGAGGAGGAGAGAATAAAGGTAATTTTAGGTTTAGTAATACATAACCGGCCTCGGGTGATCATGGGACGGGCTGGAGGAAGCAGCAAGGGGCCAGGTGGCCTTGGTGGTCTCGAAGTAGTGGGGTCTGAACGAGCGGGAGAGGCAGATTGGGCCGGGGAAGCTGGAGAAGTGAGCTGGGCCGGTGTTTGTGTAACAGGAGAAACAGGTTGGGCTAGGTGCTGGTGGGTAAGCTCGGTTGGGCCGGTTTCTGGTGATGGGGCAGGCCCAAACCGAGTGGGGGAGTCTGAACATGTGGGAAAAAAACATGGGTTTTCACTGCAGGTGATATATGGTCAGTCAAGAAATCATAGGAGACGTGTGAGGCGGGTAATGTGGATGAGAAAGGAAAAATTGTTTCATCAAATATAACATGCCTCGAAATAATGAACTTTTTAGTTTTCAAATTGTAACATTTGTACCACCTATGATTCGGAGGATAACCGACAAAGACACACGGCATAGAACGAGCCTGCAATTTATTAATGGTTGTAGAAGGGACCAGAGGGAAACACAAACAACCAAAAATGCGAAGGTGAGAATACGAAGGAGCACGTTGATACAGATATAACGTGGGAGATGAAAATTTTAGCAACTTAGAGGGAAGAATATTAGATAAGTAAGTTGATATTGACAGAGCATGATGCCAAAAGGAAGGTGGAACACAAGCGTGAAGAAGCAATGTACGAACCATATTATTCAAACTCCGGATTTTCCGTTCTACGCGCCCGTTTTGAGAGGAGGTGTGAGGACACGAGAAGCGAAAGACCAATCCCGAGGATGCGCTGAAGCTACGAAACGGGGCGTTGTTGAACTCTTTGTCATTGTCACACTGAAATGTTTTGATTTTGCAACCAAATTGAGTAGAGACAAATATACTAAATGATGTGAACAGTTGAAAAACTTGAGATTTATGTGTCATAGGAAATGTACAGACAAAATTTGTATAATTATCAAGTAACACCATATAATATTTATGTCCCGAAGAACTCAATATTGGAGACGTCCACAAATCAACATGCACAATATCAAACGGGGCATAAGTAACAGACAATGAATCTTGAAATGGCAATCGAATATGTGTTCCAAAGACATAAGAATGACACATAAAGTCCAATTTATTACAGGAAATTAAATTAGAACGACGAAGTAAATCAAAGACCGGGGAACCTGGATGACCTAATCGAGAGTGCCAAATTCCTGGAGATAAAGCAACCAAAGCCGAAGACTGAAAAGACGAACTTGGGAAAGTGACCGGATATAAATCCCCATAACTATTGCATCTCAAAACCGGATGTCCCGTCCGAAAATCCTTCACACAAAAACCAAAGGGGTCAAATTCGATTGAGGCATTATTATCTTTGACAAAACGACGTACTGAAACCAAGTTCTTAACAATTTTGGGTGCATGTAAAACATCATGTAGGGTATAATGAGGGTGGGTGGGGAAAATAGATGCCCTACCATAACCGGTGATTGGAATTTGATTTCCATCACCAACAACAATAGATTTATTAATATTAGAATTAACAACAAAATCAAGGATACCTGAGTTCGCAGTCATGTGAGATGAGGCTCTGTTGTCCATATACCATGAGGAATTGGGGGTTGTTGCATGGATAAGTTGGCCATAGCTGAAGCAACATCCGTAGGGACAGCAGCATGGCCCTACGAAGGAGAGGAGCTGGCTGTGGAGAAGCCTGAACCCACTGTCATGGGGCTGTCGGGTATGGGCAGGGGGGTGGATAACCGGCCCACAGTCAAGTAGGACTAGGCCAGCCCGCTGGTGATTGGCCCGCCCACATAGGATACCCAGCCCATGGCATGGGTTGCTGAATTGGGCTCCAAGCAGAAGAAGGCCTGTTAGCTGCAGAACCATTCCGGGACGAGTTTCGTCCTCCTCAAATAGGACGCTGCGACTGCGATCGGCCACGCCCAGAGGAGCTGCGAGGTGAAACACGAGAGGATCCACGTTGATTTGGCTTGTCACCTGATTCCGTAGGTGAAGGAAAATTCGGAGAAGCATACAAAACAGAGCCGGCTGAAGCAGCTCCCGAAGCAACCTGTTTCGATTTGCGAGTCTCCTCTAAAATCAGCTTCGAGCGTGCCTCATAAAACTGAGGGAGAGGATCGCTATGTTGGATCAGCGTTGCAACATTTTCGTAGGCCTCAGACAGCCTAGAAACGAGTTGAAGGACCAACCGATTGTTCGAAATCGGAGCACCCAAATCCGACAATTGATCTGCAACATTCTTTAGTTCTTAACAAAAAACTAGAAATATTAGAGAAATCGTCTAGTTTTGTGGTCGAGAACTGATGTTCGAGATAAACGGCACGAGAGTGCCTGTTATCCTGAAAAATGAGGCGAAGAGCCTCCCAAGCTTGTGCAGCAGTGCTATCAGGAATTATAATCGTCTGAAGCAAATCAGAGGAGATCGTACCGTAAATCCATTGGAGGACGGTAGCGTCGAGACGATCTCAAATATCCGCTGGGACGTCCGTGGGAGCAGAGGAGCCGAGACCAGTTGTGGTCTGAGTCGAAGTGGCCGGTACCGAGGGAGCTGGAGCAGCTGGAATAGACTCGGCTTCTTCATCAGTTGTGCCATCTGAAACCGTGTGTGTAGCTGGAGCAGCAGGTGGAGGGGACGCATCAGTCACTGGTGCGATCGGAGAAGGGTCCAACACTGCCTTGGCCGGAAAAATGTGATGCAACACCCTATACACCCTGCAATGGATCTTAAAGAGCTCCGCCCATGAAGAGTATTGCTCTTTGTCCATCTCGAGGGTAATCGGGATTGAGCTACGTATGTTGGAGACGGTGAGTACGGGGTAGAGCCTCGGATCAACCACGGGAGCAGCTGCACAGAGATGGAGTTTGCAGGGTCTGCAGTCGTGTTCGTGAAAAGAGGGGAACAAGAACGCAGAAACACGGGTAAAAATGGAATAGAAACGGCGGAAAAACGTGAAAAGAAAATAGAGTATATTGGTTATCGCTCTGATACCATGTAAGATAGTTTAAACTGTTGTGTTGTTATGTAACTGTAACTCTCCCTATATAGGTACAATTTACATATAATATTAGTTTGAAACTATACATAAGTTCTATCCTTAGAGTTTGATATTATTCAAACTCTCTATACAGGATAATATCACTAACACTTACTCAATTTTCTGTCTTAGTGTTACTTCCGAACAAGGATGTAAAAGTCCCCTTCTACAAGCACCGAGGTGCTGAAATGGGCTTAGGGGACCCGATTTATCTTCTTAGGATGCTCCAAGTTGTTTGTGTAGAATAGAACCGATTAATCGCTGACCCGGTTGATTAATCGATAGGGTTAGATTCGTAATTAAACAAACAACTTTTAATCTTTACAAACTAAGTGAGACTATAAAATTATGCTAGTTGAGTTGACAAAACCCACCTTGTTCAAATGTTACGTCATGAGTTTGATTTATACTATTAATATTTCTTGTTTAGTATTTTCAAAATACAAAGATTGCACAAACATGCATTAATCGAGTTGATAGAACCATACTTATTTATCGTGTTTTAAGAATTATATGATACTTTTAGTTTAGTAGAATGCTTATGTTTTTTAATATATTTAATATTTGTTATTACTAATATTTTTATATAGTAAAATATAAAATTTGATAATACATATTTAACAATTTGAAAAAATATAATACGATTAATCCCATATTAATTTTCATTAATGCTTAAAACCTCTTTCAACCCAACAACTAACGTTTTACTATTTTTACAACCTTACGTGGATCAATCCTGAATAAATCTTTCAAATAGGGCTCCCCCGTGGTTAATGACCGAGCCCAAATTAGCCTTTTCAACAGGCTCACAGTAAGCCTACAACTAGCTCAAATAAAAGGCATGGTGGGCCAGCCATTGCCACGTGTAACTATTACAGCTCCTTTATCCAATATCCACAAGAAAAACTCTAGTAATCTTGGAGAGAAGAGGCTGTTCGATTCGATAGCAATGGAGGCAATGTCTCTGCTCTGTACCAAAATCTCGCCTAAACCTCCGATCTCCTCCCCCAGGTCCCGCCTCTGCAACGTACCGTCCGCTTCCATCTCCATTTCTTCCGGCAACCGTAAGCCTCAGGTACAACCATTCAGTCACTCGGACACATTATATGCGTGTGTGTGAGGGTTTTGCTTCTTGCTAACGGTTGGTATCAGGTACTGGAGACGAATCCCCCATCTCAGCAAAGCGTCGTCTCTTCTATATACGAGTCGGCCTCCAAAGCAACCTTGCTCGCACTCCTCTCGGCTTCTCTCTTCTTCGTTGACCCCGCGCTCGCGTACAAGGTAACGATTCTCAGAAGCTTGTATTATCTGCTCGGTTGCTGAGAAAATGAACTTTCGAGGTTAGATTTCGTTTTGTTTTTGCCCTAATTTGGAATTTGGGATGTGGTGATTAGGGAGGAGGTCCGTACGGGTCGGAAGTGACCAGGGGCCAAGATCTCACCGGGAAGGATTTCAGCGGCAAGACGTTGGTTAAACAGGACTTCAAAACGGTATCTTCTAACCAGACTGAACGAGCCCTTAAGGTTCCGTGACCTGTTTTTCTTAATTCGTGTGTGCTCTTTTGTTTCAGTCAATCCTAAGACAAGCCAAATTCAAAGGCGCCAAGTTACTGGGTGCTAGCTTCTTTGATGCTGATTTGACAGGTCTCTCACTCTATTGCCATTAATCTCATTTCTGTTTACTTCAACTATCATAACCACTGTCACTTTATCAATTAAGATAGATGATGAACAGTTAATTTAAAAGATTACCAATGTACCTTATAAACCATATTCATCTTGTTGTATGGCCTACAATGTGCACATGTATGAAAGCATGGTAATGGAAAGGCCAGTTTAATTTGCATGTTTCGTGATAGAGTTTCTACTTTTAAGTTGCAAACTATAGTGCATCGGTATATGAGTCTACGCTAGAGATAGGAGGAATGGCATTTGGGAGTTTTTTTTTTTTTTTTTTCAACCCAGCGGAGAGGCCTTAGAGAGATGATCTAAATAGTTTCTTTTGCTTCGCAACTACCTTTGAATGATGATGGGTGTATGGGTTGAAGGGGAGTCATGACTCATGCACAAACTCCCTACTTTAAGCAACTTTGTTTGGAATAAATCTACTTTCACTCTCAGAGCCAAGAGCATTTAGCTCATTCTTATTGTGTGATGCATGGTAATATATTGCAATGTAATTGCAAGACTCCCTTTCTTTGTTATGTATATTCAGGGGCTGATCTTTCGGATGCTGATCTTAGAGGTGCAGACTTTTCATTAGCAAATGTGACAAAGGTGCACTGTGCTCTTAGTTATGACTTATGATACCTGCTTTAATTTTAGAAACCATATGATTTTGAAATTAGAAAGCATCGCTCCTACTTCCGTACACAATTTGTTTATATGCCTCTGTGCTTTATGAGGAATTACCGTTGTCACCAATGTCCGTTTATTTAAATAGTAAACAATATAGTGTGTCCTTAGTATCAGCTGATCAGTATAGCACTTGTCTCTTTATGATGTAATTTTTGTGTAATAGCTACTATGCATGTGTCTGCAGGCAAATTTGACCAATGCTAACTTGGAAGGTGCACTTACCACGGGTAACACGTCTTTCAAGGGATCAATTATAACAGGTGCAGGTTAGTATTTGTACTACAGCTTATTTTTATCAGCTTTTGATATACAAGATGATTGATCTTCGGAGCAATGACTGATAATGAAAGTTAGCATAATGCTCTCATTTCTTGGTAGTTATACTAGACCTTAGAATATAATTTCTTATTCCTAAAGGAATATGAGCAATAGAAAAGGTTACTACTGTAAGGCTTTTACTATGCTTCACATTGGCTGATAAGACTTCCATATGACTAGACTTCACTGATGTACCTTTGAGAGATGACCAACGGGTATACCTTTGCAAGGCTGCAGACGGGTAAGATAATCTTTGAATACAGTTTCATAATTGTGTTTTTTATTCCTCCAATACATAGTAAAAGGCTGGCAACTGTGATTAGGGTGAATCCAACAACTGGAAATGAAACACGAGAGACGCTGCTTTGCAGATA
The DNA here is from genome assembly GCA_963921825.1 of Erodium maritimum. NCBI lineage: Eukaryota > Viridiplantae > Streptophyta > Magnoliopsida > Geraniales > Geraniaceae > Erodium > Erodium maritimum. Next base: position 109,774,200 of record OY997588.1, on the reverse strand, counting down.
ATCCATGCATCTGCAACTGTTGCATTTTCCATTTAAGATGACACGGGAAAATTATTTTGTACTCATTATCGTATGAAATGTGTAATATAGCGATACTAGATCTATATCCAACCAATTTATTTCTTGGTTTGGTCGGCAGAGATATTACCAGTTCACGATTCAGATCAGAAAGTCCATTTGAAAACCAATTTATTTGTCATCTTGTGATCGTCAAGTCACGCTCTTTGAATTAGCACCCTGTGTCTATTTTATTTTGCTTCTTCCTCAAGTTGTGAGTTAAGACATTTTAAGTAGAATCTAAATGTTGTTGGCATGGTATGATTCAATTCTAACCATTAATGAAATGGATGCAATCACAATTTCATATTTGTATTGAAGCCAGAGTTCTCAACTTCTGTGAATGGATCTTCTGATTGATTTTCTCTCTTAATTGGGCTCACATGGCAACTTCTTATGTGTTAAGTCTTGGCGTTTATATTTAAATAATCTTCTATCCATTTAAATCAGTCAGAGTCAGAATAGAAGTGGATGGATTGGGTCCATGATCCAACGATCAAATCTTCTGTGGTTGCTTATTTTATTTTTTAATTTTTTGAAATGTTCTGTGCTTGTTTATTAAAATCACCTTTATTTAAACTCGTTTACAATTAAATAACCACCATGCGAAAACGCAATGATTTGAGGAAACCCGAGAGATAGTCTGTGAACATATGGGAGAAGAACCAATGGATTATATTATACCATACGGTCAGTCCACAGTCACAAGTGCTCGTCTTCTTCCTTAATTAATACTCTATCCAAATTCTTATACGTCATAATAATTGTATGAGGTCCTTCATGGTTTGGTAGTTACTATAGAATTTAAGAGTTTCCATTAGAATTTTAAATCCTACTATTTAGAGCATTTTCAACGTTAGTCGGTTTGCTGACGATTCGTTGTTGGCGGAGAGGAAACGTCGGCAGCTCACAATCGGTTTGCAGGCGATTAAATGTTGGCGGAGACTGTCGACGCTGATGTTACCGTTGGCACGCTGCGCTAGCGAAAGAGCCGTTGGCAGTCAGCGGTCAACGCTGACTGCCTTGGTTTCGCCGCCGGTCGTTGCCAGCCTCTCCGATGCCGCCACGTGGCTGTGTCGATAGATGCATTTTTTCACTTCTCCCTTATATAAACAACACTCTTTCATTTGCACACACCAACACAATTCTCCTATAAATACGACTTTATTCTTTTTTTACATTTGTTTTTTTCGTTCGCAATGGAGTACGATTGGGTAATTTGTTGAGCAAGATGGGAGATAACAGTTACGTCCCGGAATCTCAAGAGAAATTTCTTCCGAGTCAAGACTCCGCATGGACAAGTCAAAAAAGTACCATGATTACCAAAGACGGCGCTGCGGTGTCAAACCCCCGTCAATCCAAGGGGCAAAAGGCTTGAAAACTAAAGCGAGGCATGAGCAACCACAGAAGGTCAATTCGTACGATTCAGTTCACAAAAGGTCAATTTGTACGATTCAGTTCACAGAAGGTCAAAGCGTCGAGGAGAACGGGCGTCTTGTTCGCGCTTGGATGGTCAATTCGTACGATTCAGTTCACAGGAATTGCAAGACGAACATGAAGTACCACTACTGCAGAAATCGACTTAGGAGACGGATAAAATGGATCCGTGGCCTAAGTTTTAGCCCTTAGGTCACGGATACAGCAATTCGTCTGCCAAGTGAACCACCAGGCCGACGGATGCTAGATCCGTAGATAAGGAAACTCATATCCGTCGGCCAAGTGGAAAAACTTGGCCCACGCATGCTGTATCCGTCAGCCAAGTGGAAAGAACTTGAGTGACGTATGTGGATCCGTCTGTCAAGTGCAAAAACTTGACCCACGCATGCTGTATCCGTCAGCCAACTGAAAAGAGCTTGAGTGACGTATGTGCATCCGTCTGCCAAGTTCAAAAACCTTAGCCACATATGTGCATCCGTCTGCCAACTGACATACCTTAGCCACATATGTTGCATCCGTCAGCCAAGTTCGTTGTATCCGTTGGTAAGGTGAGGCAATATACGAAAGAATGTAACGGTATCCCGATAAACATAACGACAGTACACATGAAATATGTATGAAACAATGCGTATATAAAAAAACAGTTCATAGATAAATTGTTTGGAAACATTTGCCAGATAATGTGTTCACAGAATCACAACATTAAACATAGTCATAAAAAAAAAACACAGACACGCCTAATAGAGTTACAAAACAAGCAGGTTTCTGATGACACGCTCCTGCATTTCTCTGGTCACTTCCATCCAGTCCTCAAAATGACGAAACCACGCAGGCTCCGCTCTAGCATGAAGGTCATTGTCTTGAACCTCGTTCATCCATTCCTCGTTCAACCATGGAGGGGTATGCTGCGGGCCTCCAACAGGGGGTGGAGGTATTTCCATACCTTTCTCATTCATCAGCTGAGAAATATAGTCGTAGCGTTGACGTGATTCCTGGACTAATAGGGAATAATGTTGGACCCACGATGGGGCAGCTGCAGCGTTGACTCTATGTGGACCAGATACAACGGTTCCCGCATTTTCATGTCGTTGCCACCTACGCTCTAGTCTACGATCAGAGTTTGGTTCCATATATCCTGACTTAGTCAAAGAACATATTACAATTATAATCAATCCCAAATAATTAAGTCAAATCATACGCAAATAATATTCATATAAACCAACAGTTAATAAATAAAGTGAACAATAATTAAAACAACTGTTAACCATTCAAAGTACAAAGTCATATAAAAAGTACTATTGAAGTAAAAGTCATCCTTAACACACATCCGTTAAATAGTAGGAAATTAATATTCTAGCTAGGCGTCTAGTCTTCGTCCTCGCGCACAAAGTTGTCTTTCAGCCACTGCACGTACACCCTTGCGTCATGCTTCGGGCCGCGCATGGAGGTGGCTCCATCAGATGTACCAGACTCTGAGAGAGCAGCAACCCTTGCATGAAGACGCCTACCTCTTTCCTCAAGCCTAGCTCTTGCAGCAGCTCGTTCAGCGGCTCGTTCAGCAGCAAGTGCTTGTCTTTCAGCAGCTTCTTCCTCCGCAATCCTTCGTCCCTCTCGGTTAATGAGGCCCAGTAACCTCATCCGAGCAGCTGCTACAGCTCTCGTGCGTGGAAAAGACGCTTTTGGAATGCTGTTGAATAAACGCATCATCTCAGCATGCAAATCAGGCCCCACTTGTTGAGGTCCATCATATTCGTCATCTGGGATGATGTTTTCCCCTACGCTACTTCTGTCATCCATTGACTAAATGAAAGCAAGTCTTAGTACTATATCAAAACGAATATAGCGGAAACAAATTGAAACTTACGTATATTAGCATCATAAAATGTATTAGCATATTAATCACCGAGTCATACAAAACGAACTTAAATATAACCTAATTTAAACATCGTTCATACACTAATTAAGTAGTAAACTAGTCTCGGGACGGGCGCTTAGAAGTCGATCAAACAGACGGAGTCCGTCTTGCGCTTTGAGCACTTTGTCTCGCAGCGGCGACCCTATCTCGTTCTTCCTTTTCCTTTCTAAGTCTATCTCCTTCAGCTGAAATCAGCCGCCTAATATACAAGCGAGTCTTTGCCTCGTGCATCGAAGAAAGTCCCCTAGGCAATTTGTTCATCACTAAGTTCATTGATTTTTCTCAGTCTACTTCCGTCACTACGGGAACTTCTTCATCAAAGTGATCTGCCCCAGTTAGGCTGTTCTCCCCAGCACTACTGCTATTGTTGTCATCCATCGAAAGGATAACCTAATACACACACGAATTAACTTGTTTTTCAGGATGCAAACATACCGTGCATTATATTAAACCCTACTTTTCTAACTTTTTGAATATTTGTCACACATGTATCGTATTTTATTAAACCCTAAAATATTTTGAAACTAAACTTCCCGAAAACCCTTATTGTGAAACTAAATTGCCCTGAAACCCGTAGCCTAATTCTATAACCCTACATTCTTTAAACCCTAAATTATGTTGACACTAAACTGCCCGGAAACTACGGATGTTATATGAGTCGGATTTTGTGATATCTGTACCTTATCTGATTTTAATACCCAAAACCTGATCAATACCTACCCAATCTCTACCCATTCGGGTCGGGTATTACCCCGACTTGTATATATATATTTTTTTTTGATCATCATGTTTTTTTATATAAAAATCCAACGATTACAAATTATAATCGAAGGAAACGGGTCAAGCCCTCGTTACAACAACCCAAAAGGGCGAACCAGGGAAACAAACAATTACAAGGTCAATACCTAGATGTCTAACGTTAAGCACAACTGAACCTACAGAACTCTAAAATCTAAAATCTAAAATCTAAAATTATATGAAATAAATCTAAATCATTCAACTGTTTGTACAGATTTGTTAAACATTACGTACCTTGAAGTGAGGGCGGCGGGTGGACGGCGGCGGCGAGTGGACGGCGGCGGCGGGCTGACGGCGGCGGTTGGCGGCGAACGGCGTCGAAGATGGCAGCGAGAGGCAGGGGCGGCTGGATGGAGAGAAGAGAGGAAGGGGGCTGTTCTGAAATAGGAGGAACTAGGGTTGAGGGAGTTATATACTCTATCGTCTTGGCCGATGGATAGGCACATCCGTCGGGCAAGGAAAAACGACATCGTATCCCTCAATGGACGCGTCCAGGCCTGAAAACGGTACCGTTTCACCTGGCCGATGGATACATGCATCCGTCGGTCAAGGAAAACGACACCGTATCGTTTAATGGCCGAGTCAAGGGCTGAACCGATAGCGTTTTTGTGTATCTGTTACACCTGGCCGATGGATAGATGCATCCGTCGGCCAAGTGTTCTCCGCTGGACAGATTCTCAGCCACTCAAAAAACTTTACCTTCTCTCCCACCTCTTTTTCATCTCCCAACTCTTTCTTTTTCTTTCTTCCCAAATCTCTTTTTTCTCTCCCACCTCCATTTCTTTTTCTCTACACAAGATTCTCATTTGTTTGTCTCTATTGAAAAGAATCTTTTGTCTTGTTCGATACTGACAACATTCGTGGCTCGTGTTGGTACTGACAACATTCGTGGCTCGTGGAAGGTGCTTGAAGCTCGATTATGGTACGTATGTTTATTACTAAAATTTTGTTCCTCTTGTTCTGTATATCGATCTATTTATTAGATATTGTGTTCAATAGTTGTTAGTATTGACTGTGTATCAGGATATTGCTAAGAGTTGGATGACTTTCAGTAAGTACGATCCGAAGTTTATGGAAGGGGTAGCGGTTTTTATCGAATATATACAGACAAATTTCCCTAATATAGAATCACACATGTAATAACCACTTCTGGTCAACGTCAGTCAAACCTGCGAAAAACAGGAAAATTTAAAAATTTTAAGACAGACACTTACCTTAACATAAACTGACCCCGAGGGTCATGCCGGACTTAAGTTGACCCCGTTATCGACTAAAATGAGTTACGGGGGACTCAGGGCAACTTTCTGGTCAATTTGGGAAAGATTGATTTTTCGCTGGAAAGGTCACCCGAGCGACGTTTTGGTCCATTCGAGGACCGTTTTGGACCCGAAAAGCTTAGCCGTCATCGTAGCGGTCTTAGTTGGGCCGTTTCCTTGAAGCCCGTCCAGTTTAAAATTTTCTTGGGAAAAGTGCCCGTTCGGGGCCCGAAACGTCCGTTTTTCGCGAATCTGATTGGAAAATATCAACTAGATATTTTCCAAAAGGTATGGGACCCACCTTGACACTTGTCAAGTATATGGTGGTGTAATTTTTGGAGGGAAAAGGTGTGGAGGAGAATAGTTGGCCGAGTATGAGGTTTTAAAGGAGGAAAATTAGTTTTGTTGTTAGTTTAATTAAATTAGAAATTAGAAGAGAGGTTTTAGAGAGAGAAGGAGAAGGAGAAGAAGAGAGAAGAAGGGAGGTTGAGCTAGGGTTTGTGATCGAGCCCTTGGATCGAGTCAAAGCAAAGAGCAATCCCGTTCCCCTCGTTCTCCTCTACGGTAATACCCGAACCGATTCTCGTTTTAGTTATTTTCTTGGAAGCTAGGGTTTGAGTATAAACTAAGGCTTAGGGTTGTGTAGAGTGTGGGGGAGGTGTTGGAGACGTTTTAGAGGTGTTTGGGGGTTAAATTTCACGTTTTCCGGTGACCGGAGGCTCGGGAGGAGCTCCGGCCACCGTGGGTGGTGGCCGGCCGGCCATGAGGTGGCTGGCCGGAGCTGGCAGCAGCCACCACATGGTGGCCGAGACTCCCCTTAAACCATATGGTCTCGGCCAAGTAGTGTGGGTGGGGCCCACATGCTCGGGTGCTCGGGTTTTATCGTTCGGGTGGTTTAAAACGTTCCCCGGACCATTTATCCTTAATCGAATCGAAATTTGGAATTAAATTGGAGAAGTTGTAATTAACGGGTTTGGGGAAACTTTAAACGTTAATTAATTGATTTAGAAGTCGGAATTCGATTCCGTCAAGTGCGTTGAGTTCCTTGATTTATTCTAAGACCGTAGAAACGAAAACGGGGGCTTTTGGAGCCCCGGAAGGCAATTAACCAAAATCGGGCAGATTCGCCATGTCGGGCGAATCTGGCCCTTACGGGTCCTTTTTCGGCAATATCGAATAATTGGGAAGTTTGGGAGTGACCGACATTGTCGGGGTTACGTTTGGGCGTTAAGTATGTAAATTTTTGGTTTATTCGTACTAGTTTAAAAGTACTTTAAATTTGTGTTCTTTTAGATCGTGCTACGGACCGAGGCAAGGGGAAGCTCGGCGAGTGACTGAGTGTGCTTCGGGTGTTGTTGGAGCGCTTTTGGGATTGTATACGAGGTAGGGAAAAGTAGCCGGATCTCGGCCCTGATTAGGGAAAGTTAATAGTAGAATTGCATGTGACACCGGGGTGTCGTGGGTTGAGTAGACTTATTTAATTATTAGAAAAGCATGATACGGGACTGTAGCGTTCAAGAGAAAAGCATGTGACACTTAGTAGTGTCGTAGGAACAGAGAACTTAGCGATAATTGAATTACTGGAGGCATATGACCATGCCCGGAGGTTGTTTGTGAAACTAGTGATTTTAGGACCGTTGGAGGCATCGAGTATGCCGGAGGTTGTCGTGCGTTTTATTTGTTTGTTGAGTTTGGGTGGCCTTGAGAGCCTGTATTTAATTGTTGAGTTTGGGTGGCCTTGAGAGCCCGTATTTAATTGTTGAGTTTGGGTGGCCTTGAGAGCCCGTATTTAATTGTTGAGTCGGGGTGGCCATGAGAGCCGTGTATTTAATTTGGTGTCTTGAGTGGCAGTGAGTGCCCGTGGGGTTGTTGAACCCGAGTCTTGACTGTTGAGGTGTCTTGAGTGGCCTTGAGTGACTGTGTGATTGAACTTGCCTGTGATTGTGATTGTGGTTACCTGGGGTGGTGAGTTCTAAAGGTCGACAGCCTGATCCGACTTAGTGTCGATGAATTGCGAGTTTTAAAGGTCGACAGCCTGATCCGACTTAGTGTCGATGAATTGCGAGTTCTAAGGGTCGACAGCCTGATCCGACTTAGTGTCGATGAATTGCGAGTTTTAAAGGTCGACAGCCTGATCCGACTTAGTGTCGAGGAATTGCGAGTTTGAAAGGTCGACAGCCTGATCCGACTTCGTGTCGAGGAATTGCGATAGATCGAACCCTGACCTGATGGAGATTGGTTACTGAGCAGCTGGTGTGCGATCCTTTGTGATCTTGTTTGGTGTTGTGTCGTTTCGTTCGAGTCCTTGAGGAGGTCGTCGATAGTTGTATCGGGTCTACATTGTTTTTATCGAGTGTCGAGTCTGTTGAGGAAGGTGACGGGTTGTGGGTCAGTTGGGTACTTGAGTTGGGGACTGTAGTCCCGGTGTTGGGTTTGGTTTTAGTGTTACTGGCTTTATCTACTAATTATGCCATAGTCAGTCTGTTATCCGTGGAGGTGAGCGAACGCTCACCCCTAGCTGCTTTTCCTACAGGTACTGATCACCGGACGGACTAGGTTAGCTCTTGAAGTCCATGGAGCTTGGAGCGGAGTCTGGTCTTTACTTTTTTTGAGTCTAGTGACGGGTGTGTACCTTGTCCACTTGTTGGGACGTTTTTGTATTGTAAATACTATTATTATTTTTGGTAATTAAATGGAAATATCAGAGTTTTATTCAAAACAGGTTTTAAGTGTTCATATTTTAAATGTTCGCGTCCCGAGTTCGGTTCGCTGAAATTGGGGCGTGACAACACAGGTGTCTGTGCGGTAGTTGTCTTAACGCATTTTACCAGACTGTGCCGGATATATATATATGCATTTGATTCGGAACGGAATGATGAGGGGGTACGATGTGTGGATTTTTCACGGTGAAAAATTTAACATGCCAATGTTAACAGAAGTAATGAGTAGTGGTAGAAGAAGTTGGGACACTGGAGGTTCATCAAGTAGCGCAAATGTAGTAGTGAATGAATAGCACCGGAGCGATCCAGTAATGATGGAGTATATGGAGGATGTGTTCCCATTTCGGTGTGGGGGACAAATGGATGAATTGGTACAGGATGACGATGAAATTGCGGATGTTGACAGGTCGATTGCACAAGAAGCGGCAGACAACTACACAAAGTTATTGAAAGAGCATAAAAACAGTTGTACAAAGACGCGACAACGGATAGGTTGACGGTTATCATGGAGTTGATGGCTCTGAAGGAGAAATATCAATTGTCGAATGAAGCATTCACTGCGTCTTGTGTGTTGCATAAAGCATTGTTACCGGCTGAGAATCATTATCCGGCTTCATTCAAAGAGGCAAAGAGTGTTTTGAAGAGTGTCGGGATGGGTTACAAGACTTACCATGCATGTGAAAATGGTTGTATCTTATTCGATGGACCTAATGCGAAAGATGTTGTGTGCTACAAATGTGATTCACCTCGCTATGAGAAGCTCGTCGGAATGCGAAAACCAAAGGCTAAGAAAACTGTAAGATATTTCCCAATTATTCCATAGTTGCAAAAATTGTACAGTTCACCTGATATTGCAAAGCAAATGCAATGGCATGGTAGTGAGGAAAGAAGGATCGACCCGGATAAGATGACTCACCCAGCAGACGGGGAAGGCTGGTTGGACTTCGTTAGAACGTGGCCTCGTTTTGGATCTGAAGCTGCCAATGTACGTCTTGCATTGGCAACTGACGGGTTTAGTCCGTTTGGTGCAAATGCTGTCCCTTATAGTGTGTGGCCCGTTGTAGTTATGCCTTACAATTTACCTCCAACCTCGTGCATGAAGAAAGAATTTAACATCTTAACGTTGTTGATTTCTGGCCCTAAGTCGCCTGGGAAGTGCCTAAATGTTTTAATGAGACCGTTGATTGATGATTTGAAAAAGTTGTGGTCCGAAGGGGTTGTAACCTTTGATGCAGCCAACAAGCGAACGTTCAAGATGCGAGCGGCGGTTTTATCGACTATTAGTGACTTTCCCAGTTTGGGAATGTTGGGAGGCATTCAGACGAAGGGTTATAATGTTGGGTATCGAGGTGGGGTTGGAGATGAACCAACTCGCAGCGGAAAATCAATAAAAACCAAGAGACGATTAAAACCATGAAACAACTAACAAAGAATGGATTCACAAGAGAAAAATTCAGCACTATCTCTTACCAAAACAAGAACACCGGTTAACGAATGATTGGCTTGAGTCTCCAAGACGCCTACGTATCCACATGGGAATCAAAGCCATGTAGTTCTTCTCTTTGAGGACTCAAGAACACAAAAAAGGAGGTGGAAACTAGCCAAACCCGAAATGGCCATGGAAGAGGGAGAGAAAATGTGTTTCCTATTCTTGTCTTGTGTTTGTTATGTTGAAAAAAGATGACTTAAACATAACAAAACCCATACTTGTCCAACTAAAGGCATGGGACAAGTATGGTGTCAAGTAAGGTGTAAATAGGACAAAGTATGGCAAGACAAGATTGGGTTAGGTGGTGAATCACCAACACCTTAATCCTTGTCTTGCTTACTTAGTACTAATTAATCAAGACTTGATTAATTAGTTCCATGGGCCTTGGTTGCATGGGCCTTTCATGGGCCTCTTGGAACATGGCCCGTGGCCATTTCTAACGAGGTCCCATGATTCGCTCATCGCCTCCAAGCCTTCCATACCGGAAATGTCCAACATTATCCGACGCGATCAATCCCAAGACTCCAAGCCTTGTCTCGATCGGTAAAGTCCTATTCACGTAAGGGCACATGACCCAAAACCCAGTTTTGGTCATGTCCCGAGACAACTCCCTTTTGGCCATTCTCCATAAATGTGTCAATGAGTTTCATCCTCCGGCGTGACCCTTAGGTTTATGCATGTCAATAGATCAACGTAAAATCCCATTTTACTTGATCCTATTTAAGTGGCAACTAACGAGACTTTAGTATTGCCTGACACTGCATAACGAATCGACCCTGTCGATTCTAACCTTTCCGTCATCCCTGTCATTATCCTTTTATCTCCGATATCCTGATTGAGATAAGGCATAGAGCCGTCATCCTTATTATTCTCAATCACCGTTCCTTGATATGTGAGATGACTGAAGATATGATACCCAGTATCATGTGCATGGCCATGCTATTCTTTCAGTCACTCTCGATCAAGCGGCCGAGAACCGATATCTTTCCCATACCTCAGTATGAGGGATAAATCCCTTAGCCGCCTTTCGTGTCACTCATGTAGCCCGTCCCCAAGCCAATCCTGGCCGTTATGGAAGCCCTGTTACGGACAACGTTAGGCTCAGGTCAAACTCAGTTGTTGACTACATAGCGATCACAAAGACTCCTTGGTCTAAGGATACATGACAAGCTATATGTTCATGACTTAATCTATGGCACATATTCAGGGCGGGTCGTCCAATATCATGTCCCACATGATATCTATGATCAGACTCCGGAATCTCATTCCAATGACTAACAGAACGTAAGCCATAAAGAGCCATCTTTCATACTAGTCGCTTCTAAAGAAGCTTTGTTGACTAGGGACCCATCGAGTGTGATCTATCTCGATCTATGGTTCTATTCGCATGGTGGGCATAGATCAGAGCACACATCGATATATTAATCCAACACATAAGTAATATAAAGCCGCTTTAATTTTATTGCTAACGATGATATATACATTTGGACATTTAGGATTGAACTATGGGCACTAAGACTAACATATAAGGCTTGTCCAATATGCCTGGATGATCTCGAAGGGCTTCACAATCATAATCGGGCGTACTACGTAGGAGCACGGAAGGACTTGCCAGAGAATCATGCATTACGGAAAAATAAAAAAATAAACGGGAAACGGGAGATGAAAAAATCCCGCCCTGAAAAGAGTGGGTATGAAATATATGAAGAAATATCAGACATTCAGTTTCCCGAACTGTCGTTACATCCAAAGTTTACTCAGAAGAACAAAGCCGGCCAGAAAAGGTTGTGTTGGACACATGAGTCGATATTTTGGGAACTCCCATATTGGAAATCTTTGCATACAAGGCACGCATTGGACGTGATGCATATCGAAAAAAATGTGTGCGACAATCTTATTGGAACGCTTTTTAACTTGCCTGGGAAAACAAAAGATGAAAGCCAGACAAATGTGGGAGGAATTGGGTGTGCATAAGGATCTTTGGGCCAAAACAACGGGCAACAAGACATTCATGCCTTATGCCGACTACACGATCAAGCCTGAGAAACGTGGTGAATCGCTTGATAAGGTTACAAATATAAGGTTTCCATCGGGCTATGCGGGATCCTTGAAAAACAAGATATGCGTGAAGGATAAGAAGTTTTTTGGGCTTAAAACACACGACAATCATGTTTTGCTGCAACGTATTCTTCCCATCATTGTACGCCCTTATGTGGCACCGCACGTAGCCACCGTGATATGTGAGCTTGCAAATTTCTTTCAGTCTCTTTGTGCAAGGGAGATTTCAAAGAAGAAGCTAAAAGAGATGCAGGTTGATATTGTATTGATTCTCAGTAAGTTGGAAATGATATTCCCTCCGCCGTTCCACACGATCATGGTGCATTTATGTAAACATCTCCCATCTCAAGTACTGCAAACCGGTCCTGTCCACTATACTTGGATGTTCTCGATGGAACGTGAATTGGGGTACTACAAAAAATGGGTGCGCAACCACCGATACCCAGAGGGTTGCATCGCAGAATCGTATATCAATCATCAATGTGCAACGTTCATCAATTTGTACCTCGATAAACGAGTCATGGATCCAGAGACCCCAGATACATGGGGCATTTCTATTGTTTCCAAACATGTCCTTCCAACTATTCAGATATGGGAGCCCTTGTTAACAAAGGAATTCGTGCGTATCGCTCATTGGACCGCTATGCAGAATGCTGAAGAATTCAGCTCCGAGATGATTGATTTCAAAGAGGATTATGAGACGGAATACCCACGGTCAACCGATTTACAACACCGAATTGGAAAATTTTGCTCAATGTTCAAGGAAACCGTAAGTTCAATATCAGTTAAACGTGTAGTCCTATATATATAAATAAACATATATTTGTCACTGTGTATATATTACTAATACCTGTAAGCACAATTTCCCAGATGGAATCGTATCCCGATGACGATCCACAATATACGGCATCAAAGGCTCTGAGTCGTTACGTGTAGAGAGTAAATTATTATGCGCAATGTCATGTACACGGTGTGAAATACTTGTCCGAACAGCGCGATAAAGGAAGAAGCTCACAGAACAGTGGTGTGATGCTAAATGCAGAGGGCGGTGTAGCTTATTACGGTGTGTTGTTATACGTCATTGAGCTTATGTACACTGGACGGATGCCGGTTGTTCTGTTTTACTGTCGATGGTATGATCTAAAATCCGTTAAAGTAGATAATGGTTTGATATCCATAAATACCAACACAAATGCATATCGCGACGATCCATTCTGTCTAGCAACCATGGCCAAACAGGCAAGTTGCATTACTTGTATATAGTACTGTACTTCATTGTTGGATGTGTTACTAATTATTTAATGTGCATTACAGATATTCTACATCGATGAACCGAAAATGGGTGGAGGGTATAAGATCGTGAACAAGGTTGCCCCTAGAGGACTATTCATCTCTGCATATCGTTTTCCATCCATTTCGTACGCGGTTGACGCTCCTTACCAAGAGTCCGAGCCTGAAACTGCACTTCTTGTAGCGGAACTAAATGTGCTACCCCATTATGATGGCGGTCTCCAAGAGGTACATGATGTGGACGATAACGACGAGAATAGTGAAGATGACTGCGAAGATCATGGATACAACAATGAAGAAATACATGAATCCGATTAAATAAGCATTGTACTAATATTGTACGTACAAACATGTAACTTCTAATGTGTTGTATGTGTGCAAACTTATCAAGTTGAAAGAAATGCAATGATTGGCTGTGCAGATAAACTGTTTTCCAGGTAGCATGACGTTTCTTGCAATTTTGTTCTACTCTGCCCTTTAACTTGGCCGATGGATGCAAGCATTCGTCGGTCAGGACAGTTCCTGGCCGACGGATCCAAGCAGACACAAAAACAGAGAGCAAATGCTCTGTTTCAGTGGGTAATTCGTGCATAAACACGTGATATTGCTTTGTTTTTGTATGTTACAGCGTTCATACATTGTTTTACAACACCCTAAACATATATATGATGTGAAAGAGAATTACGGAAATCATTAAGTCCATTAATCGATTTTTTTACTTCTGTACCGACATATCCACTGAATATGTCGGTAAGGTTGTTATCACTTGGCAGACGGATGCGTATCCGTCTGCCAAGGTCGACCTATATGTCGATAGAGATGGTTGACTAATTTGCAAAATATATTTGACCACCCTATTAACGACGAATGAACCGTTCGATGTTTGTTTTTTTTACATAAGTACACTAGTTTAGATAGTACATATGTGATGACCGGTCTTGATTATATCATATGCAAGATACCGACAGGTATTGATCGAAATCGCCAGTTCCAGTATGTGCATGAACATATTCAGCTTATAACGTATGACATTGTCTCGTTCATTTTTTTATGTCATATGTATGAGTATTATACGATCTTCTCTCTAAACTATGAGTCATACTAAGTACTTATATCGGTCCATTTTCAATACTCTAGTAGTCGGGAAATATGACGGGTTTTCGGGTTTTGGTCAATGGTAGTCAAACAAAGCTGGCCGACGGATGTAGATATCCATCGGCCAGGTGAAGAAATTTCTGCAAAATTTCTAAGTGTTGAAGGCAAAACGACATCGTATTTCCTTGGCCGATGGATAGCGACATCCGTCGGCAGAGGTCTAAATGTTAGGTCAAGACCGAGTCCGACTCCCTTTTCCCTCATTCCTCTTATCTTCTTCGTCAGTCTTCTCTCCCTCTCTCTGAGTCGCCGGTGACGTTTCTCGGTCGATCCTCTCGTCGCCGACCTGTTCGCGCCGCCGCCGAGTCCTACAAATCCAAGGGTTGCCGTCTCCGACCAGAGATCGCCGTCGACGACGTCTTCGAGGCCCAGCGCCAACGCCTCTCTCGTGGCCGACCCGTTTCTTAGCCTACCGTCATCGTCTCTGACCTGTAAGCCTCTCTCTCTCTCTCTTTCTGTCAATCGGTAGTGTTAAGTGGGGGCTAATTTTCTTAGGGTTCTGAGAGGGGGTAGTAGAGGTTTGTGAATTTTCTTAGGGTTCTGGTCTGCATTTTGGTGTTAAATGTGAAATGAAGGATGGTTATGGTGTCCTAAGTGTTGTCTGTTCAATGAAAAGTAACTTACAAGGAAAATGGCAAGTGATTTTAGGGACCATTTATCCTAAATTAGGAACATCCTAATGCGAGAAAGGCACACTTAAGTCTTTCATCATATACTGGATCATTTTTATCAATTATTATTCTTAAATATACTCAATTTGTTGGATAGTTGTAGCTTTAATTTGGAATGACACTATATCGTTGATTGTTAATACTGTACTCAAGTCAATAGTGGACCCTTTAGAGGAAAAGTCAGGATGGAGATGAAAGAGGCCAAAGAAATGGTGGATCCTAGTCTTGAGAGAGGGGAGAATGTAAGATCCATGTAGGGTGGGGTTGGGTTGTTTAGGGTAAGTGTCCCTTCTTGTGTATATGTGATTTATCTCTATGATTCAAGTTGTTGAAGTGCAAGTAGAGAGAGCTCCTATTAATTCACTATGGGCAAGTGGTTCAAATTTAAATGTACATATGATGGATAGATGTAAGGAAAGGCATGAGATGAGACTAAAATGTAGAGTGGTCTCAATGTGCTAGGCTGGCTTTCCCATACATGGGCAAAAAAGGTAGGTGACAAGTTTAAATTTTGACTAGGATGAGTAACCATTTTTGGATCCTCATTATAGGGTAGGGCTTGAATGATGTAACCATTAAATGCCTATGGTGGAGAAACACAAGTGTTTGAATGGTAGTTTATGTCCAAGAACTTTTGAATCAATGTGTATGTAACAAGTTGAATTCGAATAATCAAACTGTCGATGTTGGACGGGTAACATAGTTCAACCCACGAATTTGAGTTTCTGGATCAGGTTTAGTTTTAACGTGATATTATAGTCTAGTTTGGACTTGTGAGTCCGTTCTAACGTGTAATAACCTACCTTAGGAGCCAAAGTATGTATAAGTGTCCCAGAGGGATTGATCATATAACACAAATTATGAAATCTGATGAGTTTTAAGGTTGGGCTGAGCTTTTAACACATGAATTCAAAATCATATAGAGAACAAAATGTCAAAAATGTCAAACTGAACTTCTATACATACAGTTAACTACAAATACAATTAACTAGACTCATACAATACAATGTTTAAAAAAAATCTGATTGCACATGAATACAAATTTTATAACCAAGTAATCAACCTTAGATATGAGACATTTGCCTTCAATCCAACCACAAATATATATGCCTATGAAAGTAAATTTACATTTGCATTTGAGTTGTGTTGGTGACTTAGTGTACTATGAAATGTGATCTATGGTTATTTTTAAAACAAAGGGCTCTGAGTGTAGTAGGCCATGGCCATGCTTGATATTTTTCTTGAGAAACATCATGCTTTAGAGTTGAGAAAGATAAGGACCACACCAAAGCTATGAGTGTCTCAACACTCATGGAACAAAAACAAAAACAGAACAAAAAGAAGCATCTAAGATGTTTTTATTCATCACTTTCATGTGAAGAATATGTAAAAAAATATCAACTCTTACATCCTCAAGATAAGTAGAGTGTACATTTCACTATGTAGCCACACATTCCTATTTTTGTTTTGTTCTCATTCATTAACCTAAATTCATTGAAGAAATGGAGGAAGATTAATGTCATAAGACAAACTCCATCATTATATCCAAGAGCCGATTGATATGAATTTTTTAATTATAAATCAAAATTACTTACGAGGTTCAGCATGTTATCATTCTTCTGTCGGGTTCAAAAAATATATTTTATTATATTATAGTCATATATATAGTATCTTTAATTTTTATATATATATTTGTTAATAGTCTGTGACTTTAGCCCTTTCAATTTGTTGACATCCGATTCACTTAAAAGTTGACAATAAACTTGTGACATGTAGTGATTGCGAAATATCTTTGTAGACGATGATATCTAATTTCTTGTATATTTCATCAATCGTAGTATGATCTCGTAGTCCCAAGTTATTGCACTATACCATTACTATGTATAGGATTGCAATTTTGTTGTTCAGTTTCTATGCTTTATTTTCTAAATCAAAGTATGCTTTGACTTCACATCTGTTTTTCAGGATGGGGAAGAGAAATTATAACAAGTTCTACAACCGGCTCAACTTCTTGAGCGCCCCCGAGGCCCTTCGAGCGCAACCCTTCGCATCTGGTGGAACCACCCAAGACTCCACCCAAAATACAACGGCTCGGGCACCTACAATGCGGCGCCTTCGAGACTACGAGTCTCCTTCTGGCGGTTGTAGTGAGGCAGCCCCTTCTCCCGGTGGTAGTGAGGCAGCATCTACCACCAACAGGGAAGATGTCCTGAGCATTCGTTCCCAAAAAGCACTAGAGGACGATGAGGATGTGGCTGCCATGCTGGCCGGAGGAGAGGTGGCCTCCACCATAACCAAGACCAAGACGGGGAAGCGAGGTATTGTGACCAACAAGAACCTCCACCGTAGGCTCAAGGATCTGGCTCCGCCAGGGGGAAAATTTATCTTGGGCCATAACGGTAAAGAACTGACAGGGACGCTTGAGAGGGAGGATGCCGTACGGGTGATTGGGTCCATAGTGCGGACTTACATCCCCATGGGTCAGGCGTACTTCCATGAAGTTCCTGAAAGTGCTAAGGAGGTTATGTTCTACCAGCTCAGCGTAAGTACATTACATTTTCGCATTCATTGATTCATTTAATTAGTTCTTATATAATTACTAATCTTGGTGTTTTTATTTTCTCAGATGTTGTACGAGTTCGAAACCGGTCCATTCTTTACCAAGCTTCTGGATTTTGTCATGGAAACGGCATCCAGCCGCTACCGTGAATGGAAGTATGAAATCCATGAGTGGATCGTGAAGATGGAGGCGAAGTACAAAGACCCCGAGCACCCCGATGCTGAGATACACGTACCCACACCGCTGGAGTTCCTTGAACGCGAGGAGCAGTTCCGTTGGCTCTGCAGGCACTTCAAATCAGAGGAATTCAAAGTAAGTACTTTATTATTGTGTTTGGTAAATTCTGTAAAGTATTACTCACGAGTTATCAATAAGTAGTTTCGAATTAGAGTGTATTATAATTGATTACCATCTGATTTGTTTATTGTAGAAAGCGAGCGAGAAATCGAAGGCCTCTCGAGCACAGAACGTGACTGCACACCACGGGGGTAGTATGCCGCTCGCAAAACGGGCCAAACGGTTTCTTTCTAAATCCTCCCTCCTTCCACGCTGCGACGCCTACGTCGAGGTCTACACAAAGGAAAATGACCTCAACAAGGAGAACGTGAAAAGAGCGGTATATCTTGTTTTACTTAAATTTTTTGCATAACTTATTATTATATTGGTGTTTTATGTTTTATGTATTATAATACGATTATTTATATTTCTCTCCTGTATCGTATAAAACTTTAAATTATATTGGTGTTTTATGTTTTATGTATCTCAGGCACATGCAAAATCTGTTGTGGATGAGGCCCGTGAGCGGTTATCGCAGTCTTAGGTGACGGAGTGCGAGGGTTCATCGCCTACTGTGGCGAAGCCATTGACTTTGGAGGAAGAGCTCCCCCTCATCCAGATTATCACGGGTAAACAGCAGAAGGGAAGACTTCAATCAGGCATCGGGAAGGCGGTCAAGCTCCCAACCCAACGGGATGTGGGAGCCAGTGGGTGCTCGAGTGCGCGTTCAGTCAGCTCGTCTGAGGAGCTAGAAGAGCTGAAGACTCGCTTGGCTGATCAACAGGCTGAGTTCGCTCGGAAATTGGAGGAGCAACGCCGGTTGATGAAGGAGCAGCGCCTAGAAATGGGTGAGATCCGACTGCCAAGACATAACACTTGCCTGACGGGTGCGATCCGTTTGCCAACCCATAACACCCTGCCGACGGGTGACATCCATCTGTCAAGAAGTTACTCCTTGCCGACGGGTCGGATATGTCGGCCAGGTGGAAATTCTTGACAAACGGATGACACCCGTCGGCAGGGTCACCGAACCAGAGTGACGGATCGGATCCGTGACTCAGGTGCTCAGTTTTGGCAGACGGAAGGGATCCGTCGGGTCATTTTCCAGCTTACCGATGGATTGTTGCATCCGTCGGCCAAAAACTTGGCCGACGAGACCTGGCCGACGGATCTTGGCCGACGGATGTATCCGTTAGGCAAGATCCAGGCCGACGGATAAGCTAACCTGGGAGACGGATCTGATCCGTCTCCCAGGTCAAGTACAGCAGTAGTGTACTAGGATATCATCGGGAGAGAAGTCGTTGAGAAGTGTGGACTAGATGACCCGTTGCGATCCGAAAAGAACTACAAAGACCACTGGGGAAATGTGAACCCTAAAGTGATGAAGTTCCAAGGGTACTATGAATGGTGTGACAAGGATCATAGGAACGGCTGGTCCGATGACCAAGTTATGGCGTTGGGCGAGGAATTGTTCAGGAAGAAGGAAGGCGTGACTTTGTGTGGAAGCATTGATGGAATCTCGTCAAAGGCCAACACAAGTGGACGTCAAGGCACTTTTTTGTATCCGACACAGAGGAGCTTGAACAACATATGCCACTGACGTCTTCTTTCCAACCATATAGAGAATCGAGAAAGCGCAATCGGGAAGACATACCTGGGGATGGCAATGAGCGCACCACGGGGATGAACCAAAGTTCAGAGTACTGCTGGCCTATAGGTCAGAAGGCTGCCAGAGTTTCTAGGTTCAAAGGGAAAAGACAAATCTTGGAGTTAAAGGAGATAGTCTCGAATGTTGCGGAGGCCCAACAAGCGATGCGCAATGCGCTCGAATTGAAGCATAAACTCATGACAAACAAGCAGCAATACTTCGACATGTTCAAGGAGGAGAACTCCATGGACGCATCGAACATGACCTACCCGCAGCTTGAGGCCCACTATGCGACCCTTGCGATGTTACGCCATATAATTCAATAGTGACGTCCCGGTGTTCCTCTGTCCGGTTTATTAATTCCATTTCCAATTGCTCGTATTTGGTTTTCAACTAATGAATTGTAGTTGTTTCTTCCCGTTCAATGAATGAGGCTAATTAATTGTTTGTTCCTTTTTATCTTTGAATTATTTATTTTCACGTCTTATTTTATCGGTTTGACTCTCCGTTGCATATATGTTAATTAATTGCGGGGTTGAATTACATTTACATTTTGAATTGCATTTTCCCAACATTTCACTTGAATTTGGTGTTCATTCTAAATTCCCCAGTTTGTGTGAGATAATTGCACAACATATGAGAAAATTACCAAAATGCCTTTGTTTGGGCCGACATTTCGGTGGCCATAATTCCGCTCCTCACCTATAAATACCACCACTCCCATTACCTCTCCTCGCCACTTCCACCACCAAAATCCTCTTTTCTTCCAAAATCTCTCAAAGAACTTCTTCTCCACCGAACTACTGATGGACCACCACCTTCGAACCTTTTGATGGTCACAAGAAGAAGAAATGGTGTTGGACCTTGTGTGGCTCGAACATGCTCGCCCGGGCCCAAACATCCGATATTGGCCGGATGTATACAAAAACTACGTCCAATCGGCCCCTAATGTCGCCCGGTCCGAACCGAGAAGTAGTGCAAGGACCACTGGCAAAGGACGTCGGACAAGGTAAATCGTTTCAATTTAATCTGCCGTGAAAAACCTTATGCTCGCATGCTGGGACAAACCGATGATCAACTTAGAGCCTTGGTTGCGGACACGTATCGGGAGCAGCATCGCCAACCTTTCACCAAGTTCGCGATCTAGAATCTCGTCAAAGACCAACCGAAGTGGCTATAATACGTTCACGAAATATAAATCGTTCTTATGCTACGTTTAGTTTCCGCTTCGGTGATAATAAATTGTGGTTAACGTATGTTTAGTTTAAGCTTTTGGAATATTAACCATGTAATATTAATGTCTGTGTGTTTTTTAATAAAAGTGTTATGTTTAGTATTATTTTATTCGAGCAGCCAGCAACGAACAACTAGCAGAAAAAACACTACTGTAGGTTGTTGGCTGATAGTGCTGGTTGATGGATGAGAGAGGGCTGAAATAATATTTTTTGAATCGAACAGTCAACACAAATAGACTACCATTGGAGATTGTCTTATTTTGACTTGATTACGATAAACACGGCCAGTTATGTAAGATTCTTGTTTATGAATACACATATTTTTTTCTGCTCCATATAGAGTTTAAATATTCCAACATTATAACTTTTTTGAGGGAAAGGGACCAATTGAAACCAGAAACAGAAGAATAGTAAGAGAGCAAGCCATCTGAGGATAACTCGAAACCAAATCCTCTAGTTGTAATCGGGGTATGGTCGGTTATATTTAAACGTACAAAAATAGTAATAATTAAAATTAGAAAGAAGGAAAACCAACTCCGGCTCAACCCAAGGTCGACCATATAAGCATGTTTGCATGTGGAGCCTCCTATAAAGACCACTAAATGTCTAGATTGTGCGCATGGTTGAGGGAGGGAACTCTAAAGTTGGTGGAGGGACCTCATATAAGACCGAGTTGCATGTCCTCCAAAACAAACTGAGGTCATGAAAAGGCCTCATAGGTTCTGATCGGGCTGTTTACCAGCCTTCGTCTGATACTCCTCACGCCGATCCTCCACTTCCGCCCTCCTCTTAGTCAGGGTCTTCTTTGGCTCATTTCCATTCGATGGGCCTCTTAGGGTACTGGTTCGGGCCAATCCTTCTGCCTAAAGATTAAGGCACGCCATTAGATGTCACCGAAACCTCCTTTATCTCTATGATTGTACGATTGGACTAGGCGGGGTGGTGGTCCCCGATGGGTGCTAGTGACATAGACAGGACATTGGACACCATCTTCCGTCTGGTAAGCTAAAGATGAATGAATCCAGGTGCCATGTCTGGGAAGTTATTTGTCGTTAGAGCCTTCTAGTCCTTGGTGATTGGCTTGCCAATATTGGTAGGTTCATCCGTCGGGAGGGAGAGGTTAAATCTTGGCGTTCACGGCAATGGAATGTACATTCATGTTCTTTGTGCCTAGACGACCATATTTGAAACAAAACAGCAGGAGACACTCATATCTTAAGGTCACCCGAATTGGCTGAGAATTTCCTTGAATTGAAGAACCATCGAGCGGGCAACAGTTTCATGCCAGAAATAGAATCTGACTTGACCCCCCACTCCCACCTCGCCTCTGGGAGCAAAGGCAACAATTGTTTGAGTGCACCTTCACACATCCTCCTAGGCTATCGCCTACAATAGTACCAGCAATTACAGTCATTAGTTTCGGAGGAAGACCTAAAACCTGTATCCAAAGTTGGATCCGATCTAGACTAGGCAGGGTAAGCACATGGCTTGGGAGATCATCCAAGATGAGAGGTGCTTTGCCAAAGCACCATGGTGCTCATCTATCCTCACTCGATCCTTAGCCTGTTGGGATGCGAAGAAGAACTCATACGTACCTGAAGCTAGGTTTGTAATAACCAGCTCCTCAGCCGACGGACCTCATCCTTTGTAACTATGTAGAGCATGATGTCCTCATTATAGGGCCTCTAGTTCAGTAGCGTCCCGTCATCCCGCACTTCAAGCATACCGATGAAGTGTGATTGATTGGCATGGGAGGTACGTCAAAAATAACATCCTCGTATGGGAAGATAGAACATGACATAACGATGTGTTGAATATCTTCGAGATACGACATCCCGAGATATAAGTCTTGTCATCTGATCAGTGGGGCGTGCCTTAATGAACCAGATGGTCCGATGGTAGAGAGAAAGCAAAAACACCCCGTTGGATAACATCCACCAAAGAAGAAAAAGATGGGATCCCATTACCGGAGACGACCTCTCCATTATTGGGACATGAGACACCAGTTGGGTCTCTTTCTAGAACTAGCGGCTTTCGGGGAAGCCTGCGACGACATTCGGTGTGGTCTTGGGGCGAAGCTAATCCTACACTGAAACCCTTCAAAGTGGCTTCCCCACCTGAGGGGGCAAAGGCCATGACGTCGATCACCAGAGCGGTAAGTACATAGGTAGGTGACATGATCATTGTGGCCATGTAAGGCGCAAGAGGGGAGACCTTGTGGGAAGGTCGTAACGAAGGTATCTGAGAAGAAACTATCATCATTAAGGACGGAGGAATTGATGGTGACATCAAATTGGAGAGCGACGAGAGGGTAGAAGGCGGCGACGACGGAGCTGTTGTTGAGGAGATAGCCCTAAGGACTGCTTTCGGGTTTCTCCCCCGTGCAGGCTTGATGAATTCCCTGGTAAGGTGAGGAGGCAGTACCAACGATAGGGCGGAGATACGAGCCTCCAAAAGATCGTGACTAACAACGACAATGAGTAAGTAAAGAAGACAGTCGATAAATACGCTAGTAGAACATAAAGAAAAACGAGAGAGATTGTTTAGGTTGAATACTTTGATACTTTAGACGCACTCGACACTTATAATTAAATACAAGAACATAATCAACAAATCTTAATTTTGGTCACAAAAATAAAAACAAAAGTCCTTACATTAATTGGTACCATTGGATCTCTGTGGTACACGGTATGAATGGACCACCCAATAGGTACCCTCAAAAAAGAAATGACCCAAAAAACAGTAGTATACAAAGACCTGTTATCAAAGCCAGGAAAAAACCAAAAGAGTAACTTCACTGAAAAAGCCAAAGGAAGAAGCAGAAAAAAGCTAGCTTTAACCCGACCCTTTCTCCTCCTCCATTTATTCTCTCAGTTAAGTAGTGAACCTCTATTTCTTCTATATATATATATTGAGTGCACTTGTGTATGCTTATTCACAAAGCAAAACAAAAACTATCTCTGCAGAAGGCAGATGGAGCAAGCGGCAGCTCAGTACTGGATGCTGATGAAGAGGAAGCAAGACATTGTGAAGAGCAAGGTGTCAGAGTTTCAGACATGGGAGGAGAGAGCATTTGCAGAAGATCATGCAGCTGTTATGTGGCCTCCGAGGTCTTATTCTTGTACTTTCTGCAACAGAGAGTTCAGGTCTGCTCAAGCCCTTGGCGGTCACATGAATGTCCACAGGAGGGACAGAGCTAGGCTCAAACAATCACCTCCTACTAATAATGTTGTTGCATCAACTTCACCTCTTCCTCCTCCTCTTCCTAGGGTTTCATCTGGTTATGAACCTCTTTTCTCCTCCTCTTACAGTTCTTGGTCAGGTACTGGAGGTGCAATCAAGTTTCTGAGGGTTTCAGATTCTACAAGAACAGGTCATGACCATGAGGATGGTACAGAGCTTGACTTGTCAATGGTGATGGGTTGCAAGAGAGCAAAGCTTGCTGCTTCCTCACCATCTTCATCATCATCACTAGACTTGTTCCTCAAGCCATGCTTGCAAGCTGCAGAGATGCATATTGGTTTCAAGGCAAGCTCCATTGAAGACCTGGATCTTGAGCTCAGGCTTGGTCATGATCCTCCACAGGTCAAGTAGCTGGCACTTGACCTGTATTACTGTACTGTCTTGTAGTTAAGAGGCAGCAGCAACAACAACAACAAAAAAACAGCACAAAACAATGTTCCAGTCTTCATTTTCTTGTGGGAAGTAGTTATTACAGATTGATTTTGCAATGCATGTACTCTCTTTTACTATTTCATGACCAACAACAACAACATTGCATGTGGTAGCTGAAAACTGGAAAAATAAACATGTTCTAGTAATTGTTTGGTGAGTTATATGGAGGTGGTGAAAGTTGAAACCACCTCTTTATTAGATGTACCATAAAAGGTGTAAAAAAAGCTACAAGTCATTAAGCTGTGATCAGTCATGTAGTTGATGTTTTGAAGATGGTGGTGCTATAAGGACAAGAATGCATACACACACACACAGTAAGTACCATAAGTTAACTGCAAGTTTTTCTGATATCATGCACTGTAACACACAGGAGCAAGATATGGACTTGACTGTTGGTGGTTTTAATGGGACTGAGAGTGAAAGCAACTGACAGCATGTCATTATAGCATCATATCTATCTGTCTTGGACATTCAAATTCAACTTGAAACTATGATGATTTATATGTATAAAGTAGATGTGACCATGATTCAAGTGAAGAACCACGAGTCCAACTCTAAGATTCATCTATAAGATACAAAAATGTAATCACCATGAAACATGATATGTGGATTTGACTTTATGTAATGTCATGGAGCAGAAGAGTCTGCTCTGCTTCTTGGAGAAGGTGAGAAGGGGAAGGAAGGAATTTATGTTATAATTACCCAATACAAGGAGGTTTTAGTTTCTATTTTGGGTATGTGGAGGCAAGATTGGATAGGTGATGAGACAGGGAAGAGGATTGGTTGCTTTCTGGGAGTTTAATGTTAAGGAAACTGGTGTTGGCTACTTGGGTTTGTGTAAGAGGATAGGTTGTGTGTGTGTTGCATTTGGGAGGTTTCAGAGATGCACATGGTGGGCTTTGACATGTCTGTTTCTCTTTGGTTCAGAGCAGAGGAATGAGGAATTTATTCTCCGACTTTATGGCTGTTTCTTTATTCGGCTTGCTTTCAAAACCCAACATCTCCTCTCCATCCCATCCCTGCTCTTCCCTTTCCTTCTTGCTCATCTCCACATAATTGCTATTTTTCTACTCAGCTCGTGCTCTAAACACCGGCCCAATCACAACCCATGGCTTACAATTCGGTCCACACTCCAAAATATATAGATAAGTAATTCTTTGTATTGGCCCTCCACGGTAAAACCGTCTTCTCCCATCCCATATCAATCACGTTCTGGTTTGAATCTAATTTGTTACTTAGCTTCATGCAGCCCATGGGCCTAAACAATGGCTCACGGTCAAATAGGGATGGCAACGGGTCTGGTTTGGGTGGGTTTCACGAAACCCGGCCCGTCCCGAACCCAACCTTGCCACGATCATAACCCGCTCCGATCATGACCCGTTTGGGTCGGGTAATCCCCATCCCGCCTTGCATAAGGTGTCTCTTGGGAACAAAATGAGAGCCTTTAATAAATATTGAACTAATAACGACCCAAAATTTTGGACCAGAAAAATAATAATTTACTAACGAAAACGAGTTTTTAATGTAAAGTTCAAGGTTGGGTTTAATAAGAAAACTCAAATATTTTTGAATAAGATAGATGTAAATGATCTTATTTTATAAAGAGAGACATAAGAGTTTAACGTGGGGGCTATGTGAGAATGGAGATGTTGCATGGAATCTCATGAGAATAATAGATAATTATATTATAAAAATAAAATAAGAAGCTAAATTTGTTGTAGTTGAGTTGGTAGAATACTAACACTATCTATTTTTTTTTTTTTTGAGGAAACTAATACTATCTAATTGATCTTGAGTTCAAATCCTACCGCTTAAATTTATTTTATCATGTGAGCTCCATATTTTATATTTATAGAGGAGAAGTTTGGTGAGAATCATGTTTTAACGTAGGAACCGCGAGAACCAATCTAAGTCATCCATTTTAGGAATGGATGGATGAGATATAATTGAGTAGTTGACTTGTTGACTGCAAAAAAAACAGCACTTTTTAGTAAGTGGTAAGGGCTTTTTAGTAAAACTATCATATTATTTTTTTTAACCAATTCACTAATTTAATTTTTCCCGCTTCGTTTGAACTCCGATTGGCTTCAAACTTGCGTCATTAGTTTTTTTTTTAAGGGCTTTCAATCAAGATCAGTCATGAATATATTTTGAAGCACGAAAAAAAAAATTATTTCGGGGTAGATTTTTTTTAAAAAAAAATCTGGGTAATTTTTATCAACACTTTGCTCTGGATTTATCAACACTTTTACACTTGTTTTATCAACACTTTACACTGGTTTTATCACCTTATTTTCCAAAACTGATCATGATTTTATCACCTTATCGCGTGCTTTTTATGAACACTAGTTTTATCAACACTAAACACTAGGTTTATCATTCAAATTACGTGTGTTTTATCACCCCCATCACATGTTCTTTGAAGCACGCAAAAAAAAATTATTTCGGGGCTAGTTTTTAAAGGAATTATATATGGGTATTTGTTATCAACACTTTGCTCTGGGCTTATCAACACTTTACCCTGTTTTATCAACACTTTACACTGGTTTTATCACCCTATTCTCCAAAACTGATCATGATTTTTATCATCTCATCACGTGTTTTTTATGAACACTAGTTTTATCAACACTAAACACTAGATTTATCATTGAATTACGTGTTTTTTATCACCTCATCACAAGTTTTTTTTTATCAACGTTAAACTCTAGTGTATCACACTTATTATCAAAATTGAAAATGGTTATTATCACCTCATTATTCGTTTCTTATCACCTCATTACATGTTTTTTTATCAACATTTAGCACTAGTTTGGTACTCCGATATAAAACATTTATAGGTGAAGATTTATCAACGCTCAACATTATTTTTATCACCTTGATATAAATTTTTATTTTCGTGCTTCAAAATATATTCATGACTGGTCTTGATTTAAATCCCTTGAAAAAAGAAAAATATTGGCGCAAGTTTGAAGTTAATCGGAGTTCAAACGAATCGGGAAATATTAAATTAGTGAATTGGTGAAAAAAACAATGGACAATTGTCCACATGGCACCATGCTATTACAATTATGCCCTTGCTTGTGTGAGAATAGATGAAAGTGGCGTGTATGTTGGTTAAATTGGGGTGATGATGTGGAATCATGGTGAATGTTGGATCTTAAATGTGTGTGGTTAGGATTGGTTCTCATAGTTCTTATGTTAAGAGTGGTTCTCAATAGATTTCTCCTCTATATTTATATGCTGCTAACACAATGATAGCAAGAATTGGTATTTGTAGAGTTAGTGAGATAGAACTTTAATGTCTAAAATGTCTCAAGTTCGAACCATGTTGTAAACATTTTTGTGTATACATGCACATGGACCACTTGGGCCTTCTTGGGCTTGGGATATACATGGAGCACTTGGAGTTGGGTCTGCTTGGGTTATACATGAACACTATTGGGGCGGGTTCGGGCCCGACCCTAACCCGCCCCGATCTGTTTTTCGTCTCTTTTGCGAAAGAGTACGAAATGCGACATCGGGGGATTTCTGTCTGGCTTGGGGTATTGAGGGGCTTCGAGTGGTGAAGGGCAGAACAATAGGTATGCAAGTTTGCATTAGTACGGTTTGGACGAACTTGAGGATCAACTTAGAGGGATAGTCATTGAGGAAGCGGAGGACGAGCGTAACACTAGTAATATGTGTGTAAGCTTGGAAAATATGGAAATGAGGGAAGTAATATACTTTGGTACCGAAAATAGAAGAACGGAGCAATGAATCATCATCGTAGTAGCGTCGTTTTCCCTACTCTACTCCTATTACAGAATGAAATACCAAATCACCATATGGAACCCTAGCAAGGCACCATCAATCTATATACATAGGTCTCTTTCTCTCTGTCTGTCAGCTCAATATGCAGGACAACAACATGAGAACACAGGTGAGCGTGACAAGGTATGGATGAAGAAGACAGTTGAGCGTGGCATGTGACAAGCACACCTCAACTACCTGATTATACGTTGAGTTTTATTTAAACGTAAATAGAAAAGATAGCTTGCTGAAGACGACATCGTGACAATGTCTTCCCTTGAAATTTGGCTTTTCCTCAAGCCAACTCCTTAGCAATCCAATCCGGAAATTGAGCTCGAATGGCGCTCGCATCTTCCCAAGTGGCGTCTTTCACTGTCGAGCGACCCCATTGAATCTTGTATTGAACCACCGCTCTGTTGTTCCTCTTGAACATTCAGGTTTACAGGAGTGAATGTGGATGCATGTTTAAATGGCCTTCACCAGTAGCCTCAGGCAGAGATTTCAGTAACCTGTTTTTGTTGTCTAGTTGGCGTTTGAGAAGAGACACATGGAACACCAGATGGATGCGCGAAATTTCTGGCAACCTAGCGATAAGCAACTGAGCCCAAGCGCTTTGTAACTTGAAATGGGCCATAGAATCGACAAGCCAGCTTGATATTTTTGCGCAGATTAACAATTTTTACGGTATGGTTGTAATTTGAGGTACAACCATTACCCAACCTCAAAATGTCTCTCAGAGCGCTTCCTATTTGCGTGTTGTTTCATGCGTTCACCGCAAGATGCAGATTATACTTTAGTATTCCTGACAATTCATCTCGTGAAGTTACAAAAGACTCCAGAAACTTTATTAGTGATAGATTAGTATTGATCCCAAACAAAGGTGCTCCATAACCATACAAACCCTGAAAACGAGATTATTGCAAGGCCAAATGATCATAAGAATTGTACCAATACTCAACAAGGCTAATCCAACGTGCCCATCGTCTAGAAAATTGGTGTCATGGCTCGTAAGTATTGATCCATAAATTGATTAACACGCTCTGTTTGGCCATATGTTTAGGGATGATAGGTCAAAGAGAATTTCAGTTTGACACCCACTTTTAAACAACTCACCCTAGAAAGTACAAGAATATTTGATCTTTGTTCGAAATGATAGTAGATGGCAGGCCATGAAGGTGAAATGTAATAACCACTTCTGGTCAACGTCAGTCAAACCTGCGAAAAACAGGAAAATTTAAAAATTTTAAGACAGACACTTAACTTAACTTAAATTGACCCCGAGGGTCATGCCGGACTTAAGTTGACCCCGTTATCGACTAAAATGAGTTACGGGGGACTCAGGGCAACTTTCTGGTCATTTTGGGAAAGATTGATTTTTCGCTGGAAAAGTCACCCGAGCGACGTTTTGGTCCATTCGAGGACCGTGTTGGACCCGAAAAGCTTAGCCATCTTCGTAGCGGTCTTAGTTGGGCCGTTTCCTTGAAGCCCGTCCAGTTTAAAATATTTTTGGGAAAAGTGCCCGTTCGGGGCCCGAAACGTCCGTTTTTCGCGAATCTGATTGGAAAATATCAACTAGATATTTTCCAAAAGGTATGGGACCCACCTTGACACTTGTCAAGTATATGGTGGTGTATTTTTGGAGGGAAAAGGTGTGGTTGGAGAGGGTTGGCCGAGTATGGGGTTTTAAAAGGGAAAAATGTTAGTTTTTTTATTAGTTTTGTTGTTAGTTTAATTAAATTAGAAATTAGAAGAGAGGTTTTAGAGAGAGAAGGAGAAGGAGAAGAAGAGAGAAGAAGGGAGGTTGAGCTAGGGTTTGTGATCGAGCCCTTGGATCGAGTCAAAGCAAAGAGCAATCCCGTTCCCCTCGTTCTCCTCTACGGTAATACCCGAACCGATTCTCGTTTCGATTATTTTCAAGAGCTAGGGTTTGGTTATAAAATTTGGTTTAGGGTTGTGTAGAGATTAGAGAGGTGTTGGAGACGTTTTAGAGGTGTTTGGGAGAGAAATTTCACGTTTTCCGGTGACCGGAGGCTCGGGAGGAGCTCCGGCCATGTGGTGGCTGGCCGGAGGTGGCAGCAGCCACCACTTGGTGGCCGAGCCCCTCCCTCAAACCCTAGGGCACGGCCAAGCCCTTTGGGTGGGGCCCACGTGCTCGGTTGTTCGTGTTTTAATTACTCGGGTAGTTTAAAACGTTCCCCGGACCTTTTATCCCAAACCAAATCGAATTTTGGATTTAAATTGGAGAAGTTGTAATTAACGGGTTTTGGGAAACTTTAAACGTTAATTAATTGTTTTAGAAGTCGGAATTCGATTCCGTCAAGTGCGTTGAGTTCCTTGATTTATTCTAAGACCGTAGAAACGAAAACGGGGGCTTTTGGAGCCCCGGAAGGCAATTAACCAAAACCGGGCAGATTCGCCATGTCGGGCGAATCTGGCCCTTACGGGTCCTTTTTCGGGAATATCGAGTAACTGAGAAGTTTGGGAGTGATCGGCATTGTCGGGGTTACGTTTGGGCGTTAAGTGTGTTAATTTTTGGTTTACTCGTACTAGTTTAAAAGTACTTTAAATTTGTGTTCTTTTAGATCGTGCTACGGACCGAGGCAAGGGGAAGCTCGGCGAGTGACTGAGTGTGCTTCGGGTGTTGTTGGAGCGCTTTTGGGATTATATACGAGGTAGGGAAAAGTAGCCGGATCTCGGCCCTGATTAGGGAAAGTTAATAGTAGAATTGCATGTGACACCGGGGTGTCGTGGGTTGAGTAGATTTATTTAATTATTAGAAAAGCATGATACGGGATTGTAGCGTTCAAGAGAAAAGCATGTGACACTTAGTAGTGTCGTAGGAACAGAGAACTTAGCGATAATTGAATTACTGGAGGCATATGACCATGCCCGGAGGTTGTTTGTGAAACTAGTGATTTTAGGACCGTTGGAGGCATCGAGTATGCCGGAGGTTGTCGTGCGTTTTATTTAATTGTTGAGTTTGGGTGGCCTTGAGAGCCCGTATTTAATTGTTGAGTTTGGGTGGTCTTGAGAGCCCGTATTTAATTGTTGAGTCGGGGTGGCCATGAGAGCCGTGTATTTAATTTGGTGTCTTGAGTGGCAGCGAGTGCCCGTGGGGTTGTTGAACCCGAGTCTTGACTGTTGAGGTGTCTTGAGTGGCCTTGAGTGCCTGTGTGATTGAACTTGCCTGTGATTGTGATTGTGGTTACCTGGGGTGGTGAGTTCTAAAGGTCGACAGCCGGATCTGACTTAGTGTCGATGAATTGCGAGTTCTAAAGGTCGACAGCCTGATCCGACTTAGTGTCGATGAATTGCGAGTTTTAAAGGTCGACAGCCTGATCCGACTTAGTGTCGATGAATTGCGAGTTCTAAAGGTCGACAGCCTGATCCGACTTAGTGTCGATGAATTGCGAGTTTTAAAGGTCGACAGCCTGATCCGACTTAGTGTCGAGGAATTGCGAGTTTGAAAGGTCGACAGCCTGATCCGACCTCGTGTCGAGGAATTGCGATAGGTCGAACCCTGACCTGATTGAGATTGGTTACTGAGCAGCTGGTGTGCGATCCTTTGTGATCTTGGTTGGTGTTGTGTCGTTTCGTTCGAGTCCATGAGGAGGTCGTCGATAGTTGTGTCGGGTTTACACTGTTTTTATCGAGTGTCGAGTCTGTTGAGGAAGGTGACGGGTTGTGGGTCAGTTGAGTACTTGAGTTGGGGACTGTAGTCCCGGCGTTGGGTTTGGTTTTAGTGTTACTGGCTTTTCTGCTAATTATGCCATAGTAAGTCTGTTATCCGTGGAGGTGAGCGAACGCTCACCCCTAGCTGCTTTTCCTACAGGTACTGATCACCGGACGGACTAGGTTAGCTCTTGAAGTTCATGGAGCTTGGAGCGGAGTCTGGTCTTTACTTTTTGTTGAGTCTAGTGACGGATGTTGTACCTTGTCCACTTGTTGGGACGTTTTTGTATTGTAAATACTATTATTTTGAGAAGTAAATGGAAATGTCAAAGCTTTTATTGAAAACAGGTTTCAAGTGTTCATGTTTTTAAAAGTTCGCGTCCCGAGTTCGGTTCGCTGAAATTGGGGCGTGACATGAAAGATTTCATCAAAGAAGCGACCAATGACTTGAGAAGCCGTAAAAGGGTGTTACAGAGGTGTCACGCCTCAAATCCGGTTTTGACCGGACTCGACACGTGAACTAAAATGAATACAATAAATGCAAGTTTAAGCGAAATAATCCTCCTATAATAGATTAAAATCAATAATTCCGGTAACACGAGTCAAAAACTCAGAATTCAATTAAAAGAAGTTTAGTACGAAAAAGAAGGTACGTCTCTAGACCACACAAAACTAAAACTCTCGCTAGCTCCGAGACGTCCTCTAGATCAAATCACGCTCAAAACATGTAGAACAGTAAGGAAGGGGGTGAGCTTTCGCTCAGTAGGAAAAAGTAGTTAAGGGGATGAGCTATCCGCTCACCACCACGAGTAACCCTCCAATTATGTCATACTGGTAAAGCACAATAACTAACGAATCGAACAGTAACCACAATCACAACCATAATCATCCTCACTTAACCATACCTCGCGTGATCACAACACTTACCCAATCACCACACTACGCGTGTGAAATCAACCCTGCTCAACCATTATCAATTTCTCAACGTTCACACCCAACCCACATTTCAGAGAATCACCGAGTAAATACACGCCGTAAGACAACGCAATCACACAGCGATAAGGGCACATATCAATAGGGAGCACACAGCGATAGCCCATTTTACCGATACTTAGTCGGAAGGCAGGCTCACCTTATCACAGAACCCGAGCACATTTTTACCGACACCTAGTCGGAAGGTAGGCGTACCTTATCACATAACCTGAGCACATTTTTACCGACACCTAGTCGGAAGGTAGGCGTACCTTATCACATAACCTGAGCACATTTTTACCGACACCTAGTCGGAAGGTAGGCGTACCTTATCACATAACCTGAGCACATTTTTACTGACACCTAGTCGGAAGGCAGACGTACCTTATCACATAACCTAGGCACATTTTTACCGACACCTAGTCGGAAGGCAGGCGTAGCTTATCACATAACCTTATCATCGGGTACACGCCATACCAACATATCATGTCAAACATATCAAACCAACATATCACACCAAACATATCATACTAACCTATCATGCCAACACAACATACCAACATATCATACCGGGACACACAACATCGGTCTATCAATCACCCGATCATATCACAAGACAATAATTCAATGCCGAAACACACCACAGACTAATCATGACCAATCTATTACTCACACTAACATTCACCGCGTTCTCATAGCATAACATGATCCTCAGTTTACCACCGGACATACCATATATCAAACATGACAAGCTGCTAATCACAACAACACAATCAACACGCAATCCTACGAGCCCAACCAGGGACCCAAATGTGATACTACATCACAACAATTCCCACACCTACGACACGACCTGGCCGCAAGTGGTTCCATCTTTATGTGATTACGCTATTTATTCACATCCTACTTGTGATTCTATATTATACCGAGAATTCATAACCTATATGCATACGAGCAACTTTCCGCAATTAAACCGGTATTCGCTACTTTACCTACCTCAACCGCTATCCAAACGCGAACGATCACGGGTCGCCTAGTAGCCTCCTCTGCCGTGCTCGGGAACAACGTCTAAGATTACAAGTAATACGAGAATTAATAATAACTCAAAGGTGGTTCAAAGAGAGAAATAACCAAACTAACCCCCAATTACTCAATCTTGTCAAAATGGGCCCGGAAGGCCCATTTTGCTCGGAATATGGAAAACGTCCCTCGGGCTTCCGAAAATTCCCCTTTTTGTTTCTATCAACCCTAATTAAATGTACTTGTTCCAACGCACTTGACGGAATTAAATTCTGATGTCCGAGCGTTCTAAACCCGCAATTAAAGTTTCTAACTACAATTTCCGAAATTGCACGAACCACTTCCATAATTCGTTCCGGGCATGAATTATCGATCCAGGGTTCACCCAAGACCACCCGAACACGACAACCCGCATCCCGGGCCGAGTGGGCCCCATGGCCACACATGGACCGTGGGTGGCCGGACCGGACCGCCATCGTGTGGCCGGTCACGGTTCCGTGCTCTTCCTACGGCCATGGCCGGTTATACCCCCTGATGACCAGAATTTCCGGTGACAGGCCGGAGCTCTGATGAACCTCCGGTCGCCGGAAAAATACCCCATTTCTCCAAAAAGTTCCTAACAAGCTCTAACTTCTCAAAAAATTCCATTTTTAAGTTCCAACACCTCAAAATTAACCTCAACAACTCCAAAGTTCCAAGACCCGTGGTGGGTTTCATCAAAACAACACCAACTGAATGGAATTTCATCAAACTCTTCCACTTTCTCTCCACAATCATCTATTTAACCAACAAAACCCCAAACCCATAAAGCCCAAGTCTTGTTCATGCACTTTCTACCAAACCCGCAACTAGAAATTTAACAAAAGGGAAGTTAAGTGCTTGAATACCTTAGAGAATAGGCAGATGATGAAGAAAATGGAATAAAAAGGGAGGTTTTGGGGTAGAAATCAAGTGAAAGGAGACATTTTTCTTCTCTTCTTCTCCTTTCTTCTTCTTCAAGCTATGGAGGCTTCAATGGAGTTTTCTCTCTCTCCTTCTACTAGCTAGGTTCGGCCAACACTCAACAAATGAGTTGATTTTGCTCCAAAAATGGTCATTATCCTAAAGGTAGAAATGTCTCTTTCGTCATTTATGTTGGGTCTCGAGGTAGGGTTGGAGATGAACCAACTCGCAACGGAAAATCAATGAAAACCAAGAGACAATTAGAACCATGAAACAACTAACAAAGAATGGATTAACAAGAGAAAAATTTCAGCACTAGTTCTTACCAAAACAAGAACACCGGTTAACGAATGATTGGCTTGAGTCTCCAAGACGCCTACGTATCCACATGGGAATCAAAGCCACGTAGTTCTTCTCTTTGAGGACTCAAGAACACAAACATGGAGGTGGAAACTAGCCAAACCCGAAATGGCCATGGAAGAGGGAGAGAAAATGTGTTTCCTATTCTTGTCTTGTGTTTGTTATGTTGAAAAAAGATGACTTAAACATAACAAAACCCATACTTGTCCAACTAAAGGCATGGGACAAGTATGGTGTCAAGTAAGGTGTAAATAGGACAAAGTATGGCAAGACAAGATTGGGTTAGGTGGTGAATCACCAACACCTTAATCCTTGTCTTGCTTACTTAGTACTAATTAATCAAGACTTGATTAATTAGTTCCATGGGCCTTGGTTGCATGGGCCTTTCATGGGCCTATTGGAACATGGCCCGTGGCCATTTCCAACGAGGTCCCGTGATTCGCTCATCGCCTCCATGCCTTCCATACCGGAAATGTCCAACATTATCCGACGCGATCAATCCCAAGACTCCAAGCCTTGTCTCGATCCGTAAAGTCCTATTCACTTACGGGCACATGACCCAAAACCCAATTTTGGTCATGTCCCGAGACAACTCCGTTTTGGCCATTCTCCATAAATGTGTCAATGAGTTTCATCCTCCGGTGTGACCCTTAGGTGTATGCATGTCAATAGATCAACGTAAAATCCCATTTTACTTGATCCTATTTAAGTGGCAACTAACGAGACTTTAGTATTGCCTGACACTACATAACGAATTGACCCTGTCGATTCAAACCTTTCCGTCGTCCCTGTCATTATCCTTTTATCTCCGATATCCTGATTGAGATAAGGCATAGAGCCGTCATCCTTATTATTCTCAATCACCGTTCCTTGATATGTGAGATGACTGAAGATATGATACCCAGTATCATGTGCATGGCCATGCTATTCTTCCAGTCACTCTCGATCAAGTGGCCGAGAACCGATATCTTTCCCATACCTTAGTATGAGGGATAAATCCCTTAGCCGTCTTTCGTCTCACTCATGTAGCCCGTCCCCAAGCCAATCCTGGCCGTTATGGAAGCCCTGTTACGGACAACGTTAGGCTCAGGTCAAACTCAGTTGTTGACTACATAGCGATCACAAAGACTCCTTGGTCTAAGGATACATGACAAGCTATATGTTCATGACTTAATCTATGGCACATATTCAGGGCGGGTCGTCCAATATCATGTCCCACATGATATCTATGATCAGACTCCGGAATCTCATTCCAATGACTAACAGAACGTAAGCCATAAAGAGCCATCTTTCATACTAGTCGCTTCTAGTGAAGCTTTGTTGACTAGGGACCCATCGAATGTGATCTATCTCGATCTATGGTTCTATTCGCATGGTGGGCATAGATCAGAGCACACATCGATATATTACTCCAACACATAAGTAATATAAAGCCGCTTTAATTTTATTGCTAACGATGATATATACATTTGGACATTTAGGATTGAACTACGGGCACTAAGACTAACAATCTCTCACTTGCCCTAGTTCCAATCTAAACTCCAATATGTCCCCATCGACTTTACATGTCTAACATGTTCAGGCAGTGACACTGCCTTAGTCAAAGGGTTGGCTATGTTATCATCTGTTGCAATATCGGTTATCTTCACTTCACCTCAGTTCAGTATTTATCTGATGAGGTGGATACGCCGCAGTACATGTTTGGATTTGTTATGCGATCTAGGCTTTTACCTTGCGCAATGGCCCTTGTGTTGTCGCAAAATGGATTCACCGGACTGGATGGGTTTTTAATTACACCCAGCCCTGCCATGAATTTCCAAATCCACAAAGCCTCCTTAGCTGCCTCTGCAGCATCCATGTACTTGGCCTCTGTCGTAGATTCGGCAATGGTATCTTGCTTTACGCTTTCCCAGCTAAATCTCTGCCATTCAGCGTAAACACATATCCTGATTGACTTCTAAAGTCATCTAGATTTGTCTTGGAAAACTAGCGTCTACTCATCCTTCGACGACTAGTTCAGCATCATCTTTCCCCCGGTTAGAATGATGTCTACTGGTACAACATAAGGCTTACGAGACGTCTGGTCTCATACATGTCATGGCATATATGATCGATCCTGCCCCCAGGCGCATAGGATTCTCATACACCTTTTCAACTCATCAGGTGTCTTAAGACACTGAGTCTTGCTGAGATGAATGCCATGACTAGTGGGTAAGAGTCCTTTCTTTGAATCGAGCATTAAGAACCTACTCAATGCCTTGTTCACATAGGTTCCCTGACTTAAATCCAAGACCCTCTTGGTGCGATCTCTACATATCTTAATCCTTAAGATATGAGAAGCATCGCCTAAGTCCTTTATTGAAAAACACTTCCTCAACCAAGCTTTAGTCTCGTGCAAGGTTGGGATGTCGTTTTCAATGAGAACCAGAAAGGTAATATTGCTCCCACTAGCCTTCTTATAAACGCAAGATTCATCCTCGTTCTTGATTAAGCCAAATCCAATTACAGCTTCATCAAAACGAAGGATCCAACTCCGAGAAGTTCGTTTCAATCCATAAATGGATTTCAAAAACTTATAAATCTTTCCTTTATTCTTCGGATCGTCAAAACCTTTGGGCCGAGACATACAAACGTACTCAGTCAAATTTCCATTTAGGAAAGCGGTTTTGACATCCACTTGCCATATTTCGTAATTATGATACGCAGTTATGTTAAGAAGAATTTGGATCGATTTTGACCATAGCCACTAAGGAGAAGGTTTCCTCATAGTCAATCCATGCCTATAACCTTTCGCCACCAGTTGAGCTTTGTAGGTTAGAGGGTTGCCGTCCATGTCCATCTTCACCTTGAAGATCCATTTGCATCCTATGGTCCTCACACCATTGATGGGATCAACCGGTTCCCAGACTCGGTTGTCCGACATGGATTGCATTTCCTCCCTCATGGCTCCCAGCCATAACTCGGAGTTGGGCCCATCCACGACTTCCTGAAAGGTGGCTGGATCATCGTGATCCACCATGACTTCATTGTCACCTCCGGATACCATATCTTGGAGGTGGAAGATTGACCCTTTCAAATCGCCTTGGACCTTCCGGAATTGTAACAGGAATTAGTTCTCACTCTACGACAATCTCTGGCTCCATTCTATTGGGTTGTCAATTGGTTTAGACATATTTGTACCATCCTGAATTTCTTCGAGATGCACAGTCCTCCCAATGACGTCTTTGGAAACAAAACTTCTTTTCCATAAAGACCCCACCCCAAGCGACGAACACCATGTTCTCACTGGGATTGTAGAAATAGTATCCCCTTGTTGCTTTGGGATACCACACGAAGGTGCATATCTCAGATCTTGGTTCGAGCTAAGTCGAAACCAAATGTTTCACATAAGCCTCGCAACCACAAATCTTTAGGAAGGACAAAGCGGGCATCATCCCGTACCATTTTTTTAAAATGGTGTCCCTTCCACACCATTCGTCGAAGCCCGATTCACTATGAATGCGGTCGTCTCTAGAGCAAAACCCCTAAAAGAGATTGGGAGATCAGTCCAACTAATCATGGAACAGACCATTGTCTAACAATGTCCGATTTCTCCGTTTGGCTACACCTTTCAACTACAGTGACCTAGGAGGAGTCCATTCCAAAAGGATCCCATTCTCTTTTAGATGATCTAATAACTCTGTGGTCAAGTATTTTCCACCTCGATCCAATCGAAGTGCCTTAATACCTTTGTCGAGCTGGTTTTCTACTATAGTCTTAAACTCTTTGAATTTATCAAAAGCTTCAGACTTATGTCTCACCGAATAGACATAACCATATTTACTATAATAATCAGTAAATGTGATAAAGTAGCTAAAACCCCTCCTGGCAAGTGAACTTATTGGTCTACACACATTCGAGTGTATCAGCCCCAATAATTCACCCGCCCTTTCATCGCGATCGATAAAGGGCACTTTAGTCATTTTGCCCATCAAACAAACCTTGCACCTATCGATCGAATGGAATTCGAATGAACATGAAAGCCCGCACTTCTGAAGTGCTGATAGGCGCTTCTTGTTTATGCGACCCAAATGACAGTGCCATAACAGAGTTAGGTTTAAATCGTTAGATTTAGACCTCTTGGTATTAACGGAATATATAGAACTTGAGGCATTGTTACCCATATCTAATATGTACAATCCTCCAACCATGTCAGTACTGGTATAAAACATATCATTGCATAGAACATTGAAAACTCCATTTCCAATATTAACATTATATCCTTCCTTGTTAAACACGGATACAGATATAATATTCCTACTAAAAGTAGGTATGCAATATACATTATACAATACTAAGACAAGGCCTCTTGGCAAAGCAAGACTCATGGATCCTACAGCAGTTGCCACAACTCTGAGGTCCATTTCGTGCTTTCCAAATCTCTCCTACTTTCAGCCACCATATATTAGTGCATGTGTGAGATTCAGTCATGGTATCTAATACCCATGAATCTTTGGAAGTAGAGAGATGTAGCTCTATAGAGTTAATACCGATTGAAGGCACGGTCCCACCGCCCTTCCTTAGATCATCCAGGTTTCCTGATGAAGGCGCAGTCCTACTGCCCTTCTTCAGATCATCCAGGCTATTTGATGAAGGCACAGTCCCACTGCCCTTCTTCAGATCAGCCGTGAACTTCCTGTAATCCCGGTTCCAATGACCAGGCTGTTGGCAGTAGAAGCAGACATTCTCAGGTGTCTCATCTTTCCTGCCAAGTGCGCATGGGCCCAGCCCTTGCCACTTCCAATTTCCTTGTTGACCATCAGAATATCCTTGGATCCCATATCCCTGAGAAATTCTTCTCAGCAGTTAATGACACTTCATGTAACTCTGATATGGTCTTAGAGACAGCCTTGTCAAGGACATATTCTTTGCGTTCAGACTTGAGGACTATCCTCAAAATTCTGTACCAGTCCAAATAGTTTGTCCCATTTAGCTTGACCCTGTCAAGAATGGTTTTTAATGACAAACTATTAATGTTCGCTGAATTTGTCATTTGATCTACAACAAATAAAATTCAATCAGTAAACTGAATAAATTTTATGAAGATCAAGCTTAAACACCAATAATCAATTCTAAACCTTTAGAATCTGAAACCAAGATCCTTGATTCACTCGATTAAGCTGAACTAATGCTCACCACTTAATCGATCTATGTAGGTAGGACTCCATCCAATCACATACAGTGTGACTCTTGGCTAGGGTATGCACTTATGTACACGGCTTACCCTATCTGTTACCCTAGCTCAACCTCAGGCTGAGAATCGTAGTCGGGTCCACCAATTTTCAACTATGGCCCGTCACTATGTAGGTGCTCCGCTAATGCGCACGACACCCACATATGTCGTCCAAACCTACTACCCCGCTTTCCCATGGATGCTCCGCTAATGCGCATGACACCCATAGGACGGGGAGGTAGTAAGGTGTTGATAATTGGGAGGTATCGGACATGACCCGTTTTTACTTGTCCGGTTGTGTTTAAAACTTTGACACATCCTAGATGCGATGAGCACATCAACTACATTCCCAATGCAATGATGCCTCAAA
Organism: Erodium maritimum; assembly: GCA_963921825.1. NCBI lineage: Eukaryota > Viridiplantae > Streptophyta > Magnoliopsida > Geraniales > Geraniaceae > Erodium > Erodium maritimum. The sequence continues at coordinate 109,733,623 of OY997588.1, read as the reverse complement.
TTACATCCAATGTAATTCTTCCTTCGAACCCGTCAACTACATCCAATGTAATGACGATTCTAAGGGCTCACACACAAGGATTAAAATTCCAATTTTATCTTTGCATGTGCGGTGATATGCTCGGTAAATAAAGTTAAGCATGCAATTCTAAAACACATAGAATTAATCATGCATAAACTAAACCAAGCATAAAGCGATAAATGTGCACATAATAGCCCCCTAAACTAACTCCCACTAGCTTCTTGAGCTCCACCGACTCCAAGCCGATGCCAACACCCGAAAAGCCACCAAATGACCTTTTCGCCCTTTCTTCATCTTGAGTAAAATATTACAATTTAATACACGACTCGCAGGTCAGGAATAAATAAATATTACAAACAAGTGGTTCGACGACCACACCTTGAAAGAATAATTACGCGCTAACACTAACGACTCGCATGCCGTGAAAAGGCATAAATAATTAAATTGAGCTCGGGGCTATTATGTACACCATGCCAACATCACATCACACATCGTATTATCAAACAAGCATGTTATCAAACATCATGTGATTTTCCGGTTTTAATTAATAGCCAAGTTTCGAAATTTTTTGATGCTCGGTTTATCGAAACCGTTCAAAAATGAAACTTTTGAACATTTGATCTTCGAGTTCGTCATGACGGTTCCAAACTCGTCATAACTAACAAAACGGTTTAGCCTTGGTATATCAACCATCCAATGGTCATGCTTGGCCTAGCTCCGTCCAACGGAGCCCCGTTCGGTCCCGGTTTCGGCTCCCCGAGAGTCCCGCTCCCGAGACCCAAAAAATCAAATTTTTTTCAAAATTTCCAGATTTGAAATAATTTTCAAAAATTCATTTTACATGCATTAAATCCATAAACAATAATTTAAAACATGTTATCAAACAATTTAGCAAAACAACATGCCAAAAACGAAACTTTCAAGCAAAACCGAAACTTTGAACACCGTCTTGTGAATCCCGAAGGTAGCATGGCTCTGATACCACTGTTGGGTCTCGAGGTAGGGTTGGAGATGAACCAACTCGCAGCGGAAAATCAATGAAAACCAAGAGACAATTAGAACCATGAAACAACTAACAAAGAATGGATTAACAAGAGAAAAATTTCAGCACTAGTTCTTACCAAAACAAGAACACCGGTTAACGAATGATTGACTTGAGTCTCCAAGATGCCTACGTATCCACATGGGAATCAAAGCCACGTAGTTCTTCTCTTTGAGGACTCAAGAACACAAACATGGAGGTGGAAACTAGCCAAACCCGAAATGGCCATGGAAGAGGGAGAGAAAATGTGTTTCCTATTCTTGTCTTGTGTTTGTTATGTTGAAAAAAGATGACTTAAACATAACAAACCCCATAATTGTCCAACTAAAGGCATGAGACAAGTATGGTGTCAAGTAAGGTGTAAATAGGACAAAGTATGGTAAGACAAGATTGGGTTAGGTGGTGAATCACCAACACCTTAATCCTTGTCTTGCTTACTTAGTACTAATTAATCAAGACTTGATTAATTAGTTCCATGGGCCTTGGTTGCATGGGCCTTTCATGGGCCTATTGGAACATGGCCCGTGGCCATTTCCAACGAGGTCCCGTGATTCGCTCATCGCCTCCATGCCTTCCATACCGGAAATGTCCAACATTATCCGACGCGATCAATCCCAAGACTCCAAGCCTTGTCTCGATCCGTAAAGTCCTATTCACTTACGGGCACATGACCCAAAACCCAGTTTTGGTCATGTCCTGAGACAACTCCGTTTTGGCCATTCTCCATAAATGTGTCAATGAGTTTCATCCTCCGGTGTGACCCTTAGGTTTATGCATGTCAATAGATCAACGTAAAATCCCATTTTACTTGATCCTATTTAAGTGGCAACTAACGAGACTTTAGTATTGCCTGACACTACATAACGAATTGACCCTGTCGATTCTAACCTTTCCGTCGTCCCTGTCATTATCCTTTTATCTCCGATATCCTGATTGAGATAAGGCATAGAGCCGTCATCCTTATTATTCTCAATCACCGTTCCTTGATATGTGAGATGACTAAAGATATGATACCCAGTATCATGTGCATGGCCATGCTATTCTTCCAGTCACTCTCGATCAAGTGGCCGAGAACCGATATCTTTCCCATACCTTAGTATGAGGGATAAATCCCTTAGCCGTCTTTCGTGTCACTCATGTAGCCCGTTCCCAAGCCAATCCTGGCCGTTATGGAAGCCCTGTTACGGACAACGTTAGGCTCAGGTCAAACTCAGTTGTTGACTACATAGCGATCACAAAGACTCCTTGGTCTAAGGATACATGACAAGCTACAACACTGAATATGTTCATGACTTAATCTATGGCACATATTCAGGGCGGGTCGTCCAATATCATGTCCCACATGATATCTATGATCAGACTCCGGAATTTCATTCCAATGACTAATAGAACGTAAGCCATAAAGAGCCATCTTTCATACTAGTCGCTTCTAGTGAAGCTTTGTTGACTAGGGACCCATCGAGTGTGATCTATCTCGATCTATGGTTCTATTCGCATGGTGGGCATAGATCAGAGCACACATCGATATATTACTCCAACACATAAGTAATATAAAGCCGCTTTAATTTTATTGCTAACGATGATATATACATTTGGACATTTAGGATTGAACTACGGACACTAAGACTAACAATTTAACCCCTCTCTCTCTCTCTTTTGTCCACAAGTGGGGACCAAATGGTCTATTTCCCCTATTTTCTTCCCCTCCAAGACACATGGACATGTGTCCATATGGGGTCCTCCTCTACCCAAAATATCTCAGCTCAAATTAAATTAATTCGTTGAGACCTCTAATTCCACCCCGTTTTGACCCGAATTTGACTTTTTCCGCAAAAGTAGTCATTTGAAAGGAAACGACCCAACTAAGCTAACTGTAACGACGGCTAAGCTTTTTGGGTCCCGGAAAGGTCCCAAATGACTCCCGGAGCCATCGGTTGACATTTCCGGTGGAAAGTCAACTTTTCCCAAATTTCACCGGTTCGACCGGTGTCGACCGGGGCCGGTTCTTACAATCTACCCCCCTTAAAAGAATTTCGTCCGCGAAATTTTAAACGAACGTACTTCAAGGGTCGAACAGGCTGGGGTACTTCGCGCGAATCTCATCCTCACGCTCCCAGGTCGACGCTACGCGGTCCTCAACCGCTCGCTATCCGCGCGACCCCTTGATCGTCTCTCGAATAACCCAGGACCAATCAGGAGTCAACTCTTAACACACACATGTGCCCCGCGTGGGAAATTGACCCGACCTACCACACAATGCTTCGTACGGTGTCATCTTGTTACTAGCTTGGAAGCTTTATGGTAGTCGCACTCGGTTAACTATTTCCGGACTCCGTCGTGAGGTACTCTCACTTCTATTGTGCAAACATAGTGGTTTTACTATTTCACGCGGGGCGCTGGCGCTTGGCCTTCACTTGTTGATAAGTGATACGCCTCGATACGAACTCCGGACCCGCTCTCCGCATCATGCTCCACCGGGGATGTCGCCTAATGTCGCGGTACCTCTCGGTGCTTACCCGTCTGCACCGTCAGACGCGAACGATGTGACTCTCGCAACACGTCGTCTCTATCGTTGCACGGTACGAACAACCTTCTTCGATACGTTACATGCTCACAACCTTCGACTTTGTCATCACTGGTATTTTCGTCTAAAGCTCGGTCGTATCGGCATTTGAGTATCGGTTCTTCACCGTGACCCGGTCCAGATCCCGGTGGTCTATACACATCCTCAGCGCCCCACTCTTCGTCTCTACAAAGAGTGTTGCGTTCTCCACGACGAGGTGCTCAGACAGATAACCCCTTCTCTCAGGGCTCTTCGAACAGACGATTCAGTTCGGTCAACCCTACTGGTGCGAACCAGTACGGTGTCAACGATGTCGGTGCCATCCCCGGCATCCGTCGATCCGAGCTTGATCCCGTGAACTGGCAGTAGCCCGGTCAACTCCTCATTCACGAATTTAGGGAATTCGCACCATCCTCGCGGTCGCTCTTGGCTCTGCACGATCGATACTTTCTCTCATGCGGTCAAAGCGGGTCGGCAAACGCCGTTCTTGCTGTTCAGTACGCGCGAATCTGTCGTATCGCCTGCCAACGCCGACACTCGTCGCTGATAACAATCGAAGAAAGAAAGTCTTGTACGGAAAGGCCGTCAAGGAAACGGCGGTCTGTTACTCTAATCTCACACGCACGACACACACTCGTCAAAAAACATCACTGTAACCGGCGTGTCAAGACACAAAGGTCGTCTCAAAGGCTCTACTCTTAGGCCTAACTTCTCAGCAAGGGTAGAAGAAAAAGGAAGAGTACGACGCCTGTGGGTTATGGGCCCACCACGCTTCCGCTGCGCCACTCTGATCTCATCGTCACTCGGCCATCTCCCCTTATCGGTCTAACTGCTTACTGGTACTGCTGCGGCCCTCCTCCGCTCGGGCACTCGTCTTCGATGTCCCGGCTGCCGATAGTGTAAACACATTGGCCCCCGTTCTAACGTGACGGGCCCTGCCGATGCTACTAATCTTGTCTGCCTCAAACCGTCGGACAGAGACTATGGCCGGGAGAACCCTGCGGTTCCCTGCCTCCTCGGTTCTCGAGTCTAGTACGGTCCCGCAACACTGCTCGATCGCTGCCGAATCTCACGGACTCTCGCGGCCTCTCTGCGACCTCGCTCCACTGTCGTCGTCGTATGCACTAGCTCAGACTACACCCGAATTATCAGGGTGAGGACTCGATTCCAACTCTGGGCTCGGGGTCTTCTCTCGAACCTCCTGCATCGGTTTGCCTCGACTGCCACCAAAACTGGTGCAAACGGGTCAACGCCGTAACCCTGTCTTCGTACTTCATCTTAAATGATTATGCTAGTTATTCACATCCTACATGTGATTCTATATTATACCGAGAATTCATAACATATATGCATACTAGCAACTTTCCGCAATTAAACCGGTATTCGCTACTTTACCTACCTCAACCGATATCCAAACGCGGACGATCACGAGTCGCCTAGTAGCCTCATCTGCGTGCTCGGGAACAACGTCTAAGATTACAAGTAATACGAGAATTAATAATAGGGAAAATTTCATTTTACCACCCTGTCAAACATTTAACTTCAGTTTAATACCCTGACATAAATTTTTATCAGTTTCATACCCTAACCAAACTTTTAATTTCACTTCCATACCCAGCCGGGTAAAATGTCCAAAATACCCCTAACTATTACTCAAATTTTCATCTCATGCCACTGACTCAGAATTTGAAAAGAAGTGAAATGACAATAATACCCTTCATTATTTAGGGTGTTAAACTGAAAATTTCAATAATTTTAAAACAAAATCAGTTTTTTTTACAAATTCATTTTTTAATTTCAAAAAATCAGATTTTAATTTCAAAAAATCAGATTTTAATTTTAAAAATACATAAAATCAATTTTTTTATATAAAAATATTTTTTTATTAAAAACAGTTTTATTTTTAAAAAAAATTAATTTTATTTATATTAAAAAAAAAACTGGAGCTGGTCGCGACTTCCTTCTTTTCTGGCGTGGTCTCTGGCCACCCCTCCTCCGCCGGCGTCGTCCCCGGCCACCACCACTTCGCCGGCGTCGTCCCCGAGCTCCTCCCTCAAACCACGCCGGCGTGGTCAACTGGTTCCTCCCAAATCTGATCGGAATCGGAGTCGGAATCAGAACCAGAGCTCCAACGTGTTCTGGCTCCTGATGAAGAGCTGGGTTTTGTTCCCGTTCCTCCGATCGTCTCATCCACATCGTATGATGATGAAGAATCGAGCTTTCTGATCCCGATTTGCTCGTATTCATCGGAATCGGACTGGTTCAGATCTGAATCGATTTGGTTCAGATCTGAACCAAATCAGATCTGAACCCTAAACCCCTAACTGGGAGGAATCAGTTAACCACGCCGGTGTGGTTTGAGGGAGGAGCTCGGGGACGACGCCGGCGAAGTGGTGGTGGCCGGGGACGACGCCGGCGGAGGAGGGGTGGTCGGAGACCACGCCGGAGAAGAAGGAAGTCACGAGCAGCTCCAGTTTTTTTTTTGATATAAATCAAATTAATTTTTTTAAAAAAATAAAACTGTTTTTAATAAAAAAATATATTTTTTTATATAAAAAAATTGATTTTATGTATTTTTAAAATTAAAATTTGATTTTTTGAAATTAAAAAATGAATTCGTAAAAAGAACTGATTTTGTTTTAAAATTATTGAAATTTTCAGTTTAACACCCTAAACAATGAAGGGTATTATTGTCATTTCACTTCTTTTCAAATTCTGAGTGAGTGGCATGAGATGAAAATTTGAGTAATAGTTAGGGGTATGTTGGACATTTTACCCAGCTGGGTATGAAAGTGAAATTAAAAGTTTGGTTAGGGTATGAAACTGATAAAAATTTATGTCAGGGTATTAAACTGAAGTTAAATGTTTGACAGGGTGGTAAAATGAAATTTTCCCTTAATAATAACTCAAAGGTGGTTCAAAGAGAGAAATAACCAAACTAACCCCCAATTACTCAATCTTGTCAAAATGGGCCCGGAAGGCCCATTTTGCCTGGAATATGGAAAAAGTCCCTTGGGCTTCCGAAAATTCCCCTTTTTGTTTCTATCAATCCTAATTAAATGTACTTGTTCCAGCGCACTTGACGGAATTAAATTCCGATGTCCGAGCGTTCTAAAACCGCAACTAAAGTTTCTAACTACAATTTCCGAAATTGCACGAACCACTTCCATAATTCGTTCCGGGCATCAATTATCGATCCGGGGTTCACCCAAGACCACCCTAACATGACAACCCGCATCCCGGGCCGTGTGGGCCCCACGTGGACCGTGGGTGACCGCTCACGGTTTCGTGCTCTCCCTCCGGCCATGGCCGGTTATACCCCCCGATGACCGGAATTTTCGGTGACCGCCCGGAGCTTCGGCGAATCTGCGGTCGCCGGAAAAGTACCCCCTTTCTCCAAAAAGTTCCTAACAAGCTCTAACTTCTCCAAAAAATTCCATTTTTTAGTCCCAACACCTCAAAATTAACCTCAACAACTCCAAAGTTCTAAGACCCATGGTGAGTTTCATCAAAACAACACCAACTCAATGGAATTTCATCAAACTCTTCCACTTTCTCTCCACAATAATCAATTTAACCAACAAAACCCCAAACTCATAAAGCCCAAGTCTTGTTCATGCACTTTCTACCAAACCTACAACTAGAAATTTAACAAAAGGGAAGTTAAGTGCTTGAATACCTTAGAGAATAGGTAGATGATGAAGAAAATGGAAGAAAATTGAGGTTTTGTGGTAGAAATCAAGTGAAAGGAGACACTTTTCTTCTCTTCTTTTCCTTTTTCTTCAAGCTATGGAGGCTTCAATGGAGTTTTCTCTCTCTCCTTCTACTAGCTAGGTTCGGCCAACACTCAACAAGTGAGTTGATTTTGCTCCAAAAGTGGTCTGTATCCTAAAGGTAGAAATGTCCCTTTCGTCCTTTAACCCATCTCTCTCTTTTGTCCGCAAGTGGGGACTGAAGGGTGTTTTCCCCCTATTTTCTTCTCCTACAAGACACATGGACATGTGTCCATGTGGGGTCCACCTCTACTCAAAATATCTCAACTCAAATTAAATTAATTCGATAAGACCTCTAATTTGACCCCGTTTGACCCGGATTTGACTTTTTCGCAAAAGTAGTCATTTGAAAGGAAACGACCCAACTAAGCTAACCGTAATGGCGGCTAAGCTTTTTGGGTCCCGGAAAGGTCCTGAATGACTCCCGGAGCCATCGGTTGACTTTTCGGGTAGAAAGTCAACTTTTCCCAAATTTCACCAGTTCGACCGGAGGCGGTTCTTACAGAGGTATAAAGTGGTTGTACTTAATGTAGCGATCAACCACAACCATAATGCAATCAAATGAGTGAAAATGAGGGTAAAACTGTGACGAAGTCGATCGAGATGTCCGTCCAAGGTATTGTAGTTACTGTTAGGGGCTGCAACAAACCTGGGTAAGGAATATGCTTCGATTTAGGAAAATCACTGAAAAAGAACAACAAGGAGGGACAAAGAACAACATAAAAGTTGGCGCTTTCACATGATCTGGATGCGCTGATTGCTTACCGCGTGTCCGTGTGATCTCATATGACAGGCCTTATAAAAATAAAGATATTGGTGAAAGAATGAAGCAAAATGATTGTCAAACGAAGCGGGAATATAAAAATCGCTGAAAAAGAACAACTATGAGGGACAAAACACAACACAAAAGTTGGCGCTTTCACATGAGCTAGATGCGCTGACTGTTATCGCGTGTCCGCGTGATCTCATATGGTAGGAATTATAAAAAATAAAGATATTGGCGAAAGAACAATGCAAATCGGTTGTCAAACGGAGCGGGAATAGGAAAATCGCTGTAAAAGAACAACAAGGAAGGATAAGCACAACACAAAGGTTGGCGCTTTCACATGAATTGGATGCACTGACTGCTTACCGCATGTCCGCGATATCTCATATGGTCGGCCTTATAGAAATTAAGTTATTGGCGAAAGAACGAAACAAAACGGTTGACAAACGGAATGGGAATAATAAAATCGCTGAAAAGAATAACAAGGAGGGACAAAGCACAACATAAAAGTTGGCGCTTTAACATGCGCTTACTTTTTTCAGTTGGCCATATGTCCATGTGATCTCATATGGTAGGCCTTATAAAAATAAACATATTGGCGAAAGAACAGAGAAAAACGGTTGTCAAACGGAGCGGGAATTGGAGAATCGATGAAAAAGAGAAACAAGGAGGGACGAAGCATAACACAAAAGTTTGCGCTTTCGCATGCGTTGGGTGTGCTGACTTTTATAAGTTGACCGCGTGTCCGCGTGATCTCATATGGTAGGCCTTAATAAAAGAAAGATATTGGCGAAAGAACGAAGAAAAACGGATATCAAATGGAGTGGGAATAGGAAAATCGCAGAACAAGAACAACAAGGAGGGATAGAGCACAACACAAAATTGGCACTTTCACATGAACTAGATGCGATGAATGCTTACTACGTGTCCGCATGATCTCATAAGGTAGGTCGTATCAAAATAAAAATATTGGCTAAAAAACGAAACAAAACGGATGTCAAACGGAGCGGAAATAGGAAAATCGCTGAAAAAGAACAACAAAGAGGGAAAAGCACAACACAAAATTAGCGTGTAAGAACCGCCCCCGGTCGATCCGGTGAACTTTGGCGAAGTTTGACTTTCGGCCGAAAAAGTCAACCGATGACTCCGGGAGTTATTCGGGACCTTTCTGGGGCCCAAAAAGCTTATCCGTCATCACGGTTAGCTTAGTTGGGCCATTTTCTTTCGTTTGACTGTAATATTGGAAAAGTCAAATTTTGGTCAAACCCAAACTTTTTATCGACTAAATCCGATTTAATTTGGACTGCTGGAAATTAATTAAAGGAGAGTGGTCCCCACTAGGACACATGTCCTTAGTGGCTTGGAGGAAAAGAAAAGAGCCTTCAATGACCTTCATACCCCTACAAGTTGTCCTTAAAGGGATAAGAACTAAAAGGTTTTTGGTCTTTTCAACACACTAGGCCATTTAAGGCAATTGGATGACACAAATCAGCTCATTTCTACTTGTTCCAGCCGTATAGTGCTAGAGAGAGAGAGAGAGAGAGAGAGAGAGAGAGAGAGAGGTGCAACCTTGCTTGAGGAAGAAGAAAGGGAGAGAAAGGAGCCATCTTCAAGGCTTTTCTTCATCAAAACATCTCCAAATTGATCTTTTCTTCACCATCTCACCATCCTAAAGGTTTGTACACTCTTAGTTTCTCATTTCAATCACTTTCTAATTGTGGTTTTTTGCTAGAACTTGAAGAACTTGCTTCCTTGTTTGTTAGAGGTTGGTTTTGGAGAAGAATTAATGAAGAATAGGTTGGTTTTGTTGTGTTGGTTGAAGTTTTGATGGAACCCATTGAGGGTGTTGAAGTTTGGGGGTTTTTGATGACTGTTTTGGAGCTTGGTGATGTTTAAAAAGGATGTTTTGGTGTGGTTTTCGCAGAATTCGAGTTGGGGAAGAGAGGGGAAAAACTGTTCTGGTTCAGCATGGAAGGGGACCCGGAGAGGGCCACGTTCCGGCACGGCACGCGGCACGGAACGGGCCAGGTACCGGCGCAGAACGGTCTTGACTCCGGCACAGCACCTTGCACGGACTGTGTCTGATTCCGGGCCGGTGCGTTGCGCGGTCCGTGTCTGGTTCCGACCCGGTCTGTGACGCGGTCCGTGTCCGGCTCCGGGCCGGTCCGTGACACGCTTCGGTTCTGGTTCCGGGCCGGACTGTGGTACGGGTCGGGTCAGATTCCGGGCCTGATTCCAGAACTATGGGCCATCCTAATTGGGCCTAGTTCGGGCCCAATTCGTTCCTTTGACCCTAGAGTTGTAATTAGAGCGTTTTTAGGTAGATTAAGTTAAAGACCGTCTTTGTTTAGTTATTAATTTTAGTATTGTTTGTGATCCAAGACCGTGGACCCGAGCTCGAGGAAAGAAGAAGGCTTTGGGACCCGTGAGAAGACGGAGAGGAAGCTAGCCCGGACGTCAGCAGCTAAAAGTATTTTTAGCTTTGGAGTTCGAGGTAGGGAAAGTACTAAACTCCTTTAACTTACCGCTTTAGTATGCCTATAGGATAATAATAACCAGAAAGGTCCTAGTTTGCATATAGGATGTGATTCACTAGAATAATCGTTTTTCAATTACAATAATAACCGGACGAGTCTAGTGTGCATGTAGGATGTGATTCACTAGTTTAATCGATTTCAATACTTGGGAATTGTCGTGCTGGTAGAATGGCCATGACGAGCCTTAGGATTGTTTGTGATTGTCTCACATGCCCTGGTTGCCTAGTTCTTAGGTTAAGATAAGAGTCAAACTAAACTAGATGAATTGTGACGTTTGTGATCTGAATGTTTGAATGATTGATTGAATGAATGCTTGAATGTAATTGGTTGTGCCAAATGGTATGATCGGGTGAGTGATAGACCGATGGGACATGGTTGGTAAGTATGCCGGTAAGTGTGATCGTTAATGTGAGTTCTTTGTGGCATGTTGTGAAGACCACCTCGGTAAAATTAATTAGAATATTAATTCTATTCGTTTGGAACGGTGTGGTTGGAATATTGGTTAAAACTTTGGAGAGAACGCAATCGGAAAAAAAGAAGTTGGATCGGGCTGACCCGGCCAGACCCGCAGGCCCGGCCAAGCCAAGCCCACCACTCTTCCCTTGGGTCGCGAGGCCCATTCGTGCGTCAGAGGCCTTTTGAAGCCGGCCCAGGGTTTATAAACCCATTTTAGGGTTTCGGCAGCTTATTTTCACGCCTCCCTTCTTCTCCAGCGCCTCTCTTCCTCTCAAGTCGTCTCTCTCTTCTCACACCCGATCCCCTTTGACAGCTTCTCCCTCACGCACAAGCCCTCACCTCCCGATCCCCTCGCCCTCACGTCATCACCTCCATCTCCCACTCAGATCGGAGCAGAGCCCTCGAACCCAACCTCGCCACCCCTCCTTCTCCATCGTCTCCGTCCAGACCCGCCGCCACGCCCTAGCCTGTTCTCTCTCTCTCTTCTCCGTTCAACATCGAGTTCTCTGACCATCGCCGCCACGGATCCATGGATAGCCTCCCGGTCTCGTCCAGATCTGAGACAGAACCATACTATCAGATCTGAGACGGAATCACCGCCTTGCTCCGCCGCCCGCCACCGTTATTTTTCCCTACGGTGAACTACCACCGTGAGCCCTCGACCGACGACGTTGGCGCGTTGGCCGGTCGGGTTTTTTTTTTTACCGAAACTCCTCTATTTCCTTCTTCCCTTTTGTTCTCCGAGCCTTTTCTTGATCTGTTCGCTCGTGTTTATTCAAACAAGAAAAATCATTGTAATATCTTATAAGAGTTAAAACGGGTTTCAATTTGAAAATTGGGTTTCTGTATGTTTTTGGGACTGGTTTTGAATCTGAGAGAGAAAGAGGAAAGGAAACGTGTTTTCAAATTAAAAAGGGATTAAAACTTAATCGGTTTGAAGATCAAAAACTGAGTTTCGTTTTAGATGTGGTTTAATTTAAAAACGGTTTTAAATTTGAACTGTGGATCGAATTAGAACGGTTTTGGACTGTGGAACTAACCGGAACCCTGGATCGAATAAACGGACTGTAATTGGACTTAGAACGGGATTAAAGCGGAATGCTGAATCGGGTGCCTCGAGAATCGTGCCCGAAACCCGTGCCTCGGAAAACGTGCACCGGGTTTGTGCTCGGAGCACGAATACTCATGCCTGATTCGTCATTTATGCCCGCTTTTGAACCGTTCGAGTTTAAAGGTCAACTTGTCGTTATTTGGACTGTACCGTTTCTGAGTGTAAGTTGTACTTATTAAATTCAGACTGGGACTTCGCCCGAGAAGACCAGAGTTGAACCCAGACTTGGACTTCGTGGACTTCGCCCTAGAAGACGGTGTTGGCCCGGTCGTCAACAGCTAGGAGACACTGTTATGGTATCGTCTTGAGGTAAGGAAAGTAGTGAATACCGCTTTAATTACGGAATGATACTAGTGTGCATGATTAGGATTAATAATAAAAACCGGAAAGACCATAGTTTGGCATGTAGGAGGCGAACAACTAGCGTAGACGTATAAACTGTGAATATTTACGATTCATGTCTTGGGAATTGTCGTGCTGGTAGATTCGGGTCATGTCGTGCCTGTAGGATTGTTTGCTGAGTGTGCCTGCTGGTGTGCCTTGTGTTGTTTGAACGGATAATAAATAATGAACATGAAAAAGAGTAGAATTTCACTAGTGAAGCATGTTGATAACCTGTGTGGCTATTTCCTGTTTATTCGATATGTTGAACTGTGGGATGGTTGGGGATTTGATACCGGTTAAGCCGGTGGGGTTACAACGCTGAGTGTGGTGTCGGTAAGTGATGGTAAGTACGTGACGGTTATGAGTGTGATTAAGAGTCTAATGAGATTTTACTCGGTGTTGCATGATGTGACTGTGTGTGGGAAAGTGTGCCATGTTTGATTTCATGAACCCTTGGTTGTGATATGACCGGGTGAGTGATAGACCGGCTGTGTGCTATTTTGAGATGGTCCGGTTGGTATGCCGAGACCATCAGTGATTTGTACTGTGTGTTAAACCCTGATTGTGTTCAAGAGACGGCGTAGCCAGAGTGGACTTACACCGAGGGATAGTTCCGGTGATGTGGATCGAGGCCAAGGACGGCGCGATCAGTACCCGAAGACTCGTAGTCCGGGACGGTGTTCGACCGAGGTGTGTGCCAGTCCTGTACGTGTGGTGAGAGATGCCCCGAGTCTATGTGACAGGATTACACTTCGTCTGTGTGCGGAGGAAGATATAGTGCCCTTCGTCTGTGTGAGGAGGAAGACATCGGACTGAGAGATTTCCGGTCGAGGATGTTACCCTTCGTCTGTGTGAGGAGGAAGATATCGGGACTGATGTTGTGTGGTCCAGTACGGTATAAGTGGTTGTGTGCATCCGATGGTGTGGGCTTATGTCGTTTTATGATATATGTGTGTTTCTTGTTGTATGCCGGTTCAGTATGTATGTTGAGTAGTGCCCTTCGTCTGTGTGAGGAGGAAGATATCGGACTGAGTGATTTCCGGTCGAGGATGTTACCCTTCGTCTATGTGAGGAGGAAGATATCGGGACTGATGTTGTGTGGTCCAGTACGATATAAGTGGCTGTGTGCAATTGGCTTAGTGCATCCAACAACGTTGGGACTGTTTTACGATATCTGTGTGTATCTCGCTGTGTGCCCTTTCTTGCTGTTTGGATTTTTGCAATTCTTTTAAGTATGTTTATAACTTTGTGAAAGTGATCTGTAACCGGGTATCGGGACCGAGGCTTTGCATTCCGGTGCGACATAAGTGGACGGGTTGTGATAGCCGGAGACGTTGGAAATGGTTATATTATGTTTAGGGTGGGTCTGTTGTGTGTGTTGTGCGTGTTGTTGGGCTTTGTGCATTGTCTTTTGTGTGAGCCGTGCGGGCTGTCCGGCTTTGTGCATTGGGTTAAGTGAGACTTGAGTCTTGTGAGAGTGTTGGGTGGCTCGAGGTGATGTTGGTCCTGATTCCTGTGTTATAGTGCGAGTTCGCACGTGTGGTCGGTTGTGAGATAACCGTAGGTGTTGTTCATTGAGAATTGTTAGGTGATGGGTGTCAAGAGCTAGTTGTGGAAAGTTGTATGAGTTCGGTTCGTTGGGAGTTTGTTTTACGGGTTGTTCTGGGTGGAAGGCTACGGGTTGTCTTGGAGTAATTGTTTTAATTTGACGTTTAATAGTTGTGCTTTACCAGTATGCCCTAATTGGACGGTTACCCGTGGTGACGAACTGAGGTTCAGAACCTTAACTACTTTTCCTACTGAGCGTAAGGTCACCCCCTTACTTTGTTGTATTTCAGGTGTTGAGCGGGATCTGTACTGGCAGGATTCTCGGAGCTTGGGAGCTAGCGAGGGTTTAGCTAGTGTCTAGCGGCGTACCGTTAACTGTTGAACTATTTTACCGTTGTTTTGTTTTTTATCGAGCGACGACTCGCAGCATTGTATAAAGTTCTAAAATTATGAATTGAGACTTGTTGGCTTTATTTTTGATGAAAATTATTATTGTTTTAGTTCACGTCTCGAATTCGGTCAAAACCGGATTTGGGGCGTGACACGTGTTGTGGTAAGATTGTGAATTGCTAAGCTTTGGTTGTACTATGACTGTTTGGTATGTTGCTCTCTTGTGTGTGTGTTAAGAGGAGTTGTATTTCGGTATGGTACCTACACCGAGGGGGTAAGCCGATGTGGGGTAGTACCTAGGCCGATGACTTGTGATCCGGTATGGTACCTACACCGAGGGGGATACGCCGGTGTGGGGTAGTACCATAGCCGAGAGATTGTGTTCAACCCGATGTGAATCCCGGGAAGACGTCTAGGCCGAAGGGAATTCCGGTACGACGCGAGATTGTTTACCCTGCGGGGATGGTTACTTGTTGCTTCACCCTGGGTGTATGCGTCCTGCGGGAGCATTTCCGGAAGTTTATCTTGTTTCGCCCCGATGATCTATGGTCCTTTGGGGACATTTCCGAGAATCTCGACGATATGTGTCCCTTCAGGGATGTTTCCGGTAGCCCCGACGTATGTGTCTCCTCTGGACCGAGGGGAAATCCGACATGACACAAGGACTAATTTTGGATCGGAGTATTGTATCCGACGTGACACAAGGACTAATTGTGGATCGGAGTATTGTGATTTAGGTTATCGACGTGACGTTTAAATACTCTTTGTTTAGTTGTTTTATTCAATATTACACCGCCTTTCCCTAATCTTCTTGAGTTACTGTTTTACTTAAGCTTCGGAATTCTTATTGTTTTCTATTTATAGTATCTTGTTGGTTAATCGCATTAATCGTAACCTGCAGATAATTGTGCTAATTCAGTTTTTATTATCAAAGTGGAGGTTCCTTTACTTTATTATTTTCCCTACTGAGCGTAAGCTCACCCTTGTTTGTCTTATTTACTGTTTGTACAGGCTTACTTGGTGAGTAGTTCCTAGATCTGGGCTCGAGGCTCGGGAGCTTCTCGGAGAGTCCGGGTGGAGTTGATGTTAGAGACGTGTTTGCCGTTGTATTGAACCTTGTTTTATTTTGTTATATTCTGAGCTTTGACTCGTAACATCGGTTTTGGATCTTATTTTATCGAAGTTATTTGATCGGAACTAAATTTGGAGATTTAAATTTGTTTAAGTTTACTTTTATCTTTATTATTTAATTGTTAGTTTAACTCACGTCTCGAGTCCGGTCAAAACCGGATTTGGGGCGTGACAATTTGGTATCAGAGCCTGGTTTCATTTTGAACTTGTTTTCAAAACCTCGGACCGTACGTCAATTAGGTGGGTAGAGTTAGGTGGTCTAAGTCGTAGTACTCGGTGACGCAAGTCAGAAATATTCTATGCGGAGAGTCGAAACGACAAAGGTCTCGATTGTTGAAGTGCCTCGTTTAAGTGTTGATCTCTTTACGTTATGTTGTCTGCTTTACTTGACTTGTATCTTGTGCTCTATTTGATGTATGCCTCAGTTGATCTGTGAGGCCGACCGGTTGAGATCGAAGTTGATTTAACAAGAGTTGATCAAGTTGTTATGAATTGGTTGTTTTGGTAAATTGTTCGTTAAGTGAGTTGTCGCCTTGATCGGCCGTCGTTTAATTGGTGAATTGGAAAGGTTGACCCGATTGGGTGTTAGTCGAGTAATTCTAGAAACCCGAGTGGTACTGCGATATGTTACAGTGATGTGTACTTTTGCTGGTTGTGGTATGCCTTATGTGCTGGATGTTGTGTGCATTTGTTTATTAAATGTCCCGCTTAAGCGGATGGTTAGTGAAATATACGAACGGGTCATGCCGAAATTTCTGTAAAACTGAAATGTTTGCGCTATCACGGATTGACTCATGGGCGCCACTGTAGTCGAACGGGATAGGGGGATTTCAAGTGGTTACAACGAGATTCGAGGACGCCTAAATCGGGTTGTAACGACGCGAGATCGACGTGAATGTTAAGATAGAAAGATAAAGTGTTGAGAACTTGTGGAAATTAGTTAATGCTAAAAGTTTGTGGAATCGTTGTGTTATGATTTGCACCCCACGCAATGGGAAGATACCTGACCGAGATGTACGCCGGTCCGGTATGTTGTTGTACGAATTATTTGAAATTGTGCCTCCTATGGGAATTGGTTGAATTGCTTGTTTGTTGTTGTGAGACGCACAAGTGTGCGAAATTCTCTGCCTATATATAACTATTATATATGACTACTAGGACTAAGTATTGTTGGTCCGAGTATGACCCTTGTGAAACGCGTGTGAACATCTTTATGTTTTAATCGAACCGCTTTGTGCTAAACTGAGAAACTGAACATGTGCGTTATCCGTGCAGCTGGTATACGACATGTCTCGCGTCTACGTTCCGAGTGGCACCAAGAGCCGCCCAGTTGGGGGTCAGAGACAGGCACCTGGGATTGAGCAGGCAGTGGCAGCAAGTGCCCAGGGTGCTGCAGAGCACCAGAGTTTTGAGGCTGGACCGTCAGGGTCACCGGCCAGGGTTCCTCCAGTCGCAGAGCCGACTCAGGCGACCCCTCTAGAGGAGGTGGTTCGCGCAGTCCTTGCAGCGAACAGCGCTCAGCAGGGGACCACAGCACCGGCAGTAGAGCTTGTGCCTACTGTTGCCGCAACCACTATCGAGAGGCCATGCCAGTTTGACAGCTTCACGGCCTAGGCTCTCAGGGACTTCCGGCACGCTAGTCTATTCTGGGGGTTCAGACCCCGAGGCAGCCGCAGGTTGTTTGAGCTGATTACCCGCAATCTGGATACGTTTGGGGTATCTGATAGTCGTTTGAGGGTATCTTTCGCGACCTTTCAGCTAGAGGGAGAGGCGTACTACTGGTGGCAGCATGTGCAGACCAGGGTCGGCGATGATTTTCCGCTATTCAGCAGAATGTTTGTGGAGCAGTATTTCCCTCGATCGGTTCCGGACAACAGGCACCAGCAGTTCCTGGAACTGCGTCAGAGAGGGATGACCGTCTCTGAGTATGAGGCGAGGTTCACGTCCTTGTCTCGCTTCGCACCAGAGATGGTGCAGACTGAGGAGAGTCGCTGCAGGCGATTTGAGAGATGACTCATTCTGTCGATCGCGGATCGGGTCATTGCTTTCAGGACCGAGGAGTACTCTACACTGGTGGACCAGGCATTAGCTGTGGAGAGGCATTTTCGGGAGACCGCCAGGGCGCGGGAGATCAGGCCGAGGCCGAGTGGCTTCTTGAGGACGTCCGAGGGTCGCGATTCGAGGAGGCAGAGAGTCTCTGGATCTTTTCAGCCACAGTTCCAGTCTGGTGGCATGTGTCGGGTGGGGGAAATAGCGTCAGTTGGACCTGCCCCGTTAGCGCAGTTGTGCCCATTGTGCAGACAGTAGGGCCACCTAGCCCGAGACTGCACAAGGAGCAGCGGACCTGCAGGTCGTCAGATTGACCGTCCGCCGAGATTCGACGAGAGACCGCGTGCCGATGAGAGGGTGTGCTATCAGTGCGGCCGACAGGGACACCTCTCCTTCGCATGCCCTGATCGAGTTGGAGGAGCGCCCGCGCCGAGACCTCAGCAGGTGCAGCCTCTCCAGGCACCTACTGGCCGACCACGACAGGCACAGCCTCCGAGAGCTCCACATCAGGCGGTAGGAGCATCAGCCCATAGACACCAGTCGAGGGCTTTACAGCAGGTGGCACTTCCCCCACCACCGAGAGGAGGGCCCCCTGGCACAGCAGAGCCGAGTCTATGCAGTCACTGACGTTAGAGATGAGAGACAGTACGCCGGCCATGAGGCTACACAGGGTACGTGTTTGCTTTACAATTCGTGGGCATCTTTTCTTTTTGATACCGGAGCATCTCATTCATTCATATCTTCTTCTTTTGCTCGTATTTTGGGGTTGAGGGTGGAGTTTCTAAGTAGACCGTTATGTCTTGATACCCCTGTTATGGGGGAGATGTTGGATTCTAGGGAGCAAAACGCAGCGGAAAATATAAAAAAAATTCCCTAGAATAGCCTCAGGATCCATGTAATTTCAAGTAAACCGACAAACAAAATTAAAGGAGAAATTACCTCTTTCAATTTTTTAGCTTGGTTCGAGATAGAGACCAACATGCAGCTCGTATATCTTAGAAACGAACCGTTGAAATCGAAATCCCTCCGGTCAGATTGAAGACCAATATGTTTAGAACGTTAAATCCAAGAATCAACTCGATCGGACCTCGGATGAACCTCTGATCGTGCTCATTACAGTGACTGGTCGGACAGATTCTGGGCAGAAAAATCTGGACAGAATTTTCCTCTCTTCTTGCAAAAAACGAACACTCGAAAAAAAAATTGATTTGGCTTGATTCTTCCAAGACGCCTACGTATCCTCTTGGAGGAATCAAAGCCACGTAGTTCTTGAAAAATTCTTCCCAAAATCGTTTGTGTGCTAGCACAAGATGAAGAACACATAATCCTCTCTCTTTTCTCTCTACTCGTTCTTCTATCTACTCTTTGAGAATAATTCTCAACCCACCATTGAAATTATGAATTTTCCTCTTGTTTTGCATGTATAACTAACCCTCAAAAGTGACCACCTTCCAAGGGAGATGACTAGTGGAGACAATTTAGGAGTTGTGGACATGCAAGATAACCATCTTTTAATTTCATAAATTAGAGAGTTATTTTGTATTTTAAATTGCCTAATATAATATAACTATATTAGCAATTGAAAAAATGAGTTAATGAGTAAATAAATATTATATCAAATATAATATTATTTTATTCACTTAACCGATCGGCTTGGAAATATGACAGATCGGCTCGGACTTTAAAGTCCAATTCGATTTTGGGCTTATTGTTGGGTGCGACCCTATAGGCTCATACAACATTTGGTAGAGCACCCGAAATTCCCGTTTCGTCCACATGTCATAGTTGTCCTCTAACAAGGCATTATGACTACCCAAACGTGTATGATGATCGTCAGTACGACTTAACCTTTTACCGCTAATATCTTAATCCCTTTGTCATCGATATCTCGATCGAATAAGGCATAGGACCGTCATCTCTATTTTATTCGATCGCTGTTTCTTGATCTTAAGTAGACTGCAAGTGATAACTCTTTTATCAATTCGCATGGCCATGCATTTCCACAATCTCACTTATCAAGGGGCCCAAACGATATCTCTCATATTTACATGAGTGACAAATCCCTTATCAGTCAACCACGTCTCTCACATAGACAACTATGTGTCCAACAACAATCTTTATTGTTGCCCGGTTAAACACAACGTTGAATTGTGTCAAGACACACACCCACCTGTGTAGAAACAATGATGACTACAAAGTCAAAGGACTTAAGTCATATTACGGTACTGAGAAATACTCATGACAATTCCTATGTAGTATTTTCACATCGGGTCATCCAATGCCAGTTCCCTAAATGACATCTATGATTTGGCTTCATATCCAATATGTATGATCAGTAAAACGTGATCATCAGCCAACATCATACTAGCCTTAATATATCAGTAAGACCATGGATCAATGAAATAATACTCTTTTACTTATAAGAGTTTTACTATAAAATCACGTATTTGATGATCTTAGAAAGAGCCGATTATTCACGTTATTAACATTTTACAAATGATAATAGTAGTGCCAATATATTAATGAAATGGTAATGTCATCCAAGATCACGATTGGCCTAGGGCACAAAACCATGAGGTAGTTTTGAGTATCGTATGTCGGGACTGTGAGATCCGAGTGGCTGATTGCCCTTTTGTTGGTGACTTACTTGTTTTGGATATGACTGCTTTCGACGTGATCTTGGGGATGGACTGGCTCGCGCGATATCGGGCATCGATCGATTGCTACCGACGCCAGGTGACAGTGATGTCGGGCGACAGAGTTATTACTTGTGTTTTGGGTAGCAGGAGCGGAGTCCTTCTGTCCGCCTTGACTGTGGGAGATGAGACGGGTGTCGTGCAGAGTAGCAAAGAGCTACCGAGAGTAGTATGCGAGTTCCCGGAGGTCTTCCCGGAGGAGCTGTCAGGTTTACCGCCAGCACGCGAGGTGGAGTTTAGGATCGACTTGATCCCGGGTACGGCGCTGATCTCCATGGCCTCGTATCGTTTTGCACCAACCGAGTTAGTCAAGCTACAGCGACAACTCGAGGAACTTCAAGAAAAGGGTTTCATCTGTCCGAGCTTTTCCCCGTGGGGAGCACCCGCCCTCTTCGTGAAGAAGAAGGGTGGAGCATTGAGGATATGCATCGATTACCGGAAGTTGAACTGGGTTACGGTGAAGAACCGCTATCCGATGCCAAGGATCGATGACCTGTTCGATCAGCTGAGAGGAGCGAAGTGCTTCTCGAAGATTGATCTTCGATCAGGCTACTACCAGTTGAGAGTTCGGGAGGCGGATGTAGCGAAGACCGCATTCCGAACTCGGTACGGGCACTTCGAGTTTCTAGTGATGTCGTTCGGGTTGACGAACGCGCCAGCATCGTTCATGGACTTGATGAACGGTATTTTTAGACTGTACCTGTACCTGGACCAGTTCGTCGTAGGGTTTGTGGACGACATCCTGATTTATTCACCTAGTGAGGAGGCACATGAGGAGCACCTGAGGACACTCTTGACGCTGTTGCGCACTCACCGGTTGTACGGAAACCTAGAGAAGTGCAAATTCTGGCTCGCAGAGGTGAAATTCCTTGGGCATGTTGTGTCCCGAGAGGGCATCCTAGTCGATCCGGTGAAGGTCGATGCAGTGTCGAAGTGGGCACGGCCCAAGAGTGTATTTGAAATCCGTAGCTTCATGGGACTAGCAGGGTATTATCGATGATTCGTCCAGGACTTTTCACGTCTAGCCGCGCCTATGACCGCACTGACCCGCAAGGGAGCAGAGTTTCTATGGACCGATGAGTGTGAGCATTCCTTTACCGAGTTGAAGGCTCGCTTGACCACCGCTCCCGTGTTGGTTGTGCCGGAGCGGGGAGTCGGTTATGATGTGTACTGTGATGCGTCCGGCGAGGGACTGAGTGTGTGCTGATGCAGTCCGGGAAGGTAGTTGCTTATGGCTCGAGACAGTTGAAGATACATGAGCGCAACTACCCGACCCATGATCTAGAGTTGGCAGCAGTGGTCTTTGCTCTGAAGAGCTGGAGGCATTATTTGTACGGTGAGTGATTCCGAGTGTTCTCGGATCACAAGAGCCTCAAGTACATTTTCTCTCAGCGCGACTTGAACATGCGCCGGAGGCGATGGATGGAGCTACTAGAGGAGTACGACTTCGAGCTACTCTACCATCCGGGTAAGGCGAACGTCGTCGCCGACGCTTTGAGTAGGAAGTCGACTCACTACATTGCTAGTATATCAGTCCGAGAGTGGTACTTGATGGAGGAGTTGAGCTCGTTCAGACTTGAGCTAGAGGAGATCACGGATGGCATGACTCTGTGTGCATTAGTGGCTCAGCCCACGTTAGTTGCTCGGGTGCTAGAGGCACATGCCGAGGATGCCGAGACGGTACGGATCCGAGAGAGGATGATTAGCGATGTTGATGCCGAGGGTTGGGAGCAGAGTGTTGATCAGGGTCTACGTTACCGAGGACGATTGTTTGTACCGCGAGGTTGTAGGGACATTGTGTTGAGAGAGTGTCATCACTCCCATCTTGTTGTGCATTCGGGTGGCACCAAGTTGCAGATTTCGTCTCGAGATGCCTCACCTGTAAGTAGGTGAAGGCCGAGCATCAGCGTCCCGCCGGTTTACTACAGCCATTACCGATCGCAGAGTGGAAGTGGGAGCACGTCACTATGGACTTTGTCTGTGGTTTATGTGGTCGCCGAGAGGGCACAATGCCATTTGGGTAGTGGTTGACCGATTGACCAAGTCGGCGCACTTCTTAGCCATGCGGATGACCGACACGGTTGATACGTTGAGCCGGTTGTACGTTCGAGAGATTATCCGCCTTCACGGGGTACCGGTGTCTGTTGTATCCGATAGGGATCCTCGCTTCACCTCCAGATTTTGGGAGAGCTTGCAGAAGGCGTTGGGGACTGAGGTCTTGCTTAGTACGGCTTATCACCCGCAGACAGATGGACAGTTATAGTGCACTATACAGATCTTGGAGGATATGTTGTGAGCTTGTGTGTTGGACTTCCGAGGATCATGGGAGGATCATTTACCGTTAGCCGAGTTTACCTACAACAACAGTTATCACTCCAGTATTGGGATGGCACCATTTGAGGCATTGTACGGCATACCGTGCAGATCGCCCATGTGTTGGGCAAAGGTAGGAGACCGGAGTTTACTTGGTCCGGATCTTGTCCTGGAGACGACCGAGAAGGTTACGTTGATTCGAGAGCGGTTAAAGACCGCATAGAGCCGACAGAAGAGTTATGCAGATAGACGGCGTCGACCTCTTGAGTTTGCAGTTGGTGATCACGTGTTTTTTAGGGTGAGCTCGAAGAAGGGACTACTGCGGTTCAACCGCGGCGGAGGCAAGTTGGCCCTGCGGTTTATCGGACCTTTTGAGATCTTAGGCAGAGTTGGAGCCGTGGCTTACCGCCTTGCATTGCCACCGCAGCTTGGGAACGTGCATAACGTCTTCCACGCATCCCAGCTACGGAAATACACTACGGACCCCTCCCACGTTATCGAGTGGGCGGACATTGAGGTAGCTGATGATGTCTCGTACGAGGAATTGCGGGATGCACGGGAGAAGGTCCTGCGGGACAAGACTATCCCACTAGTACGAGTGCAGTGGAAGCACCAAGGAGCTGAGTCGACCTGGGAGCGCGAGGATGAGGTTCGCGCGAAGTATCCCTACCGTTTGACTTTGAGGTACTTTTGTTTTAAATTTCGAGGACGAAATTCTTTTAAGGGGGGTAGATTGTAAGAACCGCCCCCGGTCGATCCCGGTCGAACCGGTGAACTTTGGCGAAGTTGACTTTCGGCCGGAAAAGTCAACTGATGACTCCGGGAGTCATTCGGAACCTTTCCGGGGCCCAAAAAGCTTAGCCGTCATCACGGTTAGCTTAGTTGGGCCATTTCCTTTCGTTTGACTGTAATATTGGAAAAGTCAAATTTTCGTCAAATCCGAACTTTTTATCGACTAAATCCGATTTAATTTGGACTGCTGGAAATTATTTAAAGGACAGTGGTCCCCACTAGGACACATGTACTTAGTGGCTTGGAGGAAAAGAAAAGAGCCTTCAATGACCTTCATACCCCCACTAGTTGTCCTTAAAGGGATAAGTACTAAAGGGTTTTTGGTCTTTTCAACACACTAGGTCATTTAAGGCAATTGGATGACACAAAGCAGCTCATTTCTACTTGTTGCAGCCGAATAGTGCTAGAGAGAGAGAGGAGCAACCTTTCTTGAGGAAGAAGAAATGGAGAGAAAAGAGCCATCTTCAAGGCTTTTATTCATCAAAACATCTCCAAATTCATCTTTTCTTCGCCATCTCACAATCCTAAAGGTTTGTACACTCTTAGTTTCTCATTTCAATCACTTTCTAGTTGTGGGTTTTTGTGGGTTTTGCTAGAACTTGAAGAACTTGCTTCCTTGTTTGTTAGAGGTTGGTTTTAGAGAAGAATTAGTGAAAAATAGGTTGGTTTTGTTATGTTGGTTGAAGTTTTGATGGAACCCATTGAGGGTGTTGAAGTTTGGTGATTTTTGATAACTGTTTTAGAGTTTGGTGATGTTGAAAATGGAGGTTTTGGTGTGGTTTTCGCAGAATTCGAGTTAGGGAAGAGAGGGGAAAAGCTGTTCTGGTTCGGCACGGAAGGGGACCCGGAGAGGGCCACGTTCCGTCATGGCACGCGTCACGGAATGGGCCAGGTACCGGCACGGTACGCGGCGCGGAATGGTCCTGACTCTGGCATGGCACCTCACACGGTCCGTGTCTGATTCCGGGCCGGTGCGTTGCGCGGTCCGTGTCTGGTTCCGGACCGGTCTGTGACGCGGTCCGTGTCTGGTTCCGGGCCAGTCCGTGACACGCTCCGGTTCTGGTTCCGGGCCGGTCTGTGACACGCTCCGGTTCTGGTTCCGGGCCGGACTGTGGTACGGGTCGATTTCGGGCCCGATTCCAGAACTGTGGGCCATCCTAATTGGGCCTAGTTCGGGCCCAATTCGTTCCTTTGACCCTAGAGTTGTAATTAGAGCGTTTTTAGGTAGATTAAGTTAAAGAACATCTTTGTTTAGTTATTAATTTTAGTATTGTTTGTTATCCAAGACCGTGGACCCGAGCTCGAGGAAAGAAGAAGGCTTTGGGACCCGTGAGAAGACTGAGAGGAAGCTAGCCCGGACGTCAGCAGTTAGGAGTATTTTTAGCTTTGGAGTTTGAGGTAGGTAAAGTACTAAACTCCTTTAACTTACCGCTTTAGTATGCCTATAGGATAATAATAACCGGAAAGGTCCTAGTTTGCATATAGGATGTGATTCACTAGAATAATCATTTTTCAATTACAATAATAACCGGACGAGTCTAGTGTGCATGTAGGATGTGATTCACTAGTTTAATCGCTTTCAATACTTGGGAATTGTCGTGCTGGTAGAATGGCCATGACGAGCCTTAGGATTGTTTGTGATTGTCTCACATGCCCTGGTTGCCTAGTTCTTAGGTTAAGATAAGAGTCAAACTAAACTAGATGGATTGTGACGTTTGTGATCTGAATGTTTGAATGATTGATTGAATGAATGCTTGAATGATTGATTGAATGAATGCTTAAGTGTAATTGGTTGTGCCAAATGGTATGATCGGGTGAGTGATAGACCGATGGGACGTGGTTGGTAAGTATGTCGGTAAGTGTGATGGTTAATGTGAGTTCTTTGTGGCATGTTGTGGTAAGATTGTGATTTGCTAAGCTTTGGTTGTACTATGACTTTTTGGTATGTTTCTCTCTTGTGTGTGTGTTAAGAGGAGTTGTATTCTGGTATGGTACCTACACCGAGGGGGTAAGCCGGTGTGGGGTAGTACCTAGGCCGATGACTTGTGATCTGGTATGGTACCTACACCGAGGGGGATACGCCGGTGTGGGGTAGTACCATAGCCGAGAGATTGTGTTCAACTCGATGTGAATCCCGAGAAGACGTCTAGGCTGAAGGGCATTTCGGTACGACGTGAGATTGTTTACCCTGCGGGGATGGTTACTTGTTGCTTCACCCTGGGTGTATGCGTCCTGCGGGAGCATTTCCGAAAGTTTATCTTGTTTCGCCCCGATGATCTATGGTCCTTTGGGGACATTTCCGAGAATCTCGACGATATGTGTCCCTTCAGGGATGTTTCCGGTAGCCCCGGCGTATGTGTCTCCTCTGGACCGAGGGGAAATCCGACATGACACAAGGACTAATTGTGGATCGGAGTATTGTGATTTAAGTTATCGACGTGACGTTTAAAAACTCTCTCTTTAGTTGTTTTATTCAATATTACACCGCCTTTCCCTAATCTTCTTGAGTTACTGTTTTACTCAAGCTTCATAATTCTTATTGTTTTCTATTTATAGTATCTTGTTGGTTAAT
Source organism: Erodium maritimum (assembly GCA_963921825.1). Taxonomy (NCBI): domain Eukaryota; kingdom Viridiplantae; phylum Streptophyta; class Magnoliopsida; order Geraniales; family Geraniaceae; genus Erodium; species Erodium maritimum. Next base: position 109,707,479 of record OY997588.1, on the reverse strand, counting down.
CGCATTAATCGTAACCTACAGATAATTGTGCTAATTCAGTTTTTATTATCAAAGTGGAGATTCCTTTACTTTATTATTTTCCCTACTGAGCGTAAGCTCACCTCTGTTTGTCTTATTTACTAGTTTGTCCATGCTTACTTGGTGAGTAGTTCCTAGATCTTGGCTCGAGGCTCGGGAGCTTCTGGGTGGAGTTGATGTTAGAGACGTGTTTGTCGTTGTATTGAACCTTGTTTTATTTTGTTATATTCTGAGCTTTGACTCGTAACATCGGTTTTGGATCTTATTTTATCGAATTTATTTGATCGGAACTAAATTTGGAGATTTAAATTTGTTTAAGTTTACTTTTATCCTTATTATTTAATTGTTAGTTTGATTCACGTCTCGAGTCCGGTCAAAACCGGATTTGGGGCGTGACATAGCGCTATCACGTGAGCTAGATGCCCTGACAGCTTACCGTGTGTCCTTGAGATCTCATATATTAGGCCTTATAAAAATAAAGATATTTGTGAAAGAATGAAGCAAAACGGATGTCAAACGGAGCGGGAATAGGAAAATCGCTAAAAAAGAACAACATAGAGGGACAAAGCACAACACCAAAGTTTGCGCTTTCACATGAGCTGGATGCGCTGACTACTTATCGCGTGTCCGCGAGATCTCATATGTTTGGCCTTATAAAAATTAAGATATTGGTGAAAGAACGAAACAAAACGGCTGTCAAACGGAGTGTGGATAATAAAATCGCTGAAAAAGAACAACAATGAGGGACGAAGCACAACACAAAAGTTGGCGCTTTAACATGTGCTGACTTTTTTCAGTTGACCATATGCTCACGTGATCTCATATGGTAGGCCTTATTAAAAGAAAGATATTGGCAAAAGAATGAAGCAAAACCGATGTCAAACAGAGGGGGAATAGGAAAATCGCTGAAAAAGTACAATAAGGAGGGACAAAGCACAACACAAAATTTGGCGCTTTCACATGAGCTGGATACGCTGACTACTTACTGTGTGTCTGCGTGATCTCATATGGTAGGCCGTATAAAAATAAAAATATTGGCGAAAGAATGAAGCAAAACGGATTTTAAATGGAGCGGGAATAGGAAAATCACTGAAAAAGAACAACAAGGAGGGAAAAGCACAACACAAAAGTTGGTGCTTTCACATGATCTGGATGTGTTGACTGATTACCGCGTGTCCATGTGATCTCATATGGTAGGCCTTATAAAAATAAAGATATTGGTTAAAGAACGAAGCAAAACCGATGTCGAACGGAGCGGGAATAGAAAAATCTCTGGAAAAAAACAATAAGGAAGGACAAAATATAACACAAAAGGTGGCGCTTTCACATGCGCTAGATGTGTTGATGCTTACCACGTGTCCACGCGATCTCATATCGTAGGCCTTGTAAAAAAAACATATTGACGAAAAAACGACAAAAATAGATGTCAAACGGAGCGGGAATAGTAAAATCGCTGAAAAAACAAAAAGGAGGGACAAAGCACAACATAAAAGTTGGCGCTTTCACATGCGCTGGATGCACTGAATTTGATCAATTAATTGCGTGTTAGCAGAATCTCATATGATAGGCCTTATAAAATGAAAGATATTGGCGAAAGAACGAAGCGAAATGGATGTCAATCGGAGCGGGAATATGAAAATCGCTAAAAAAGAACAACAAGGAAGGACAAAGCACAACACAAAATTAGGCACTTTACGTTGAATTTTTTTAGTTGATCGCGTGTCCGTGTCATCTCATATGTTAGACCTTATAAAAATAAATATATTTACGAAACAAGGAAGCAAAACGGATGTCAAACAGAGCGGGAATAGGAAAATCTCTTAAAAATAACAACATCGAAAGACAAAACACAACACAAAAGGTGGCGCTTTCACATGCTCTGGAGATGTCAATCGGAGCAAGAATAGGAAAATCGTTGAAAAAGAACAACAAGGAAGGACAAAGCACAACACAAAAATCGGCACTTTGCGTTGACATTTTTCAGCTGATCGTGTGTCCGCGTGATCTCATATGTTAGGCCTTATAAAAATAAATATATTTACGAAAGAAGGAAGCAAAACGGATGTCAAACAGAGCGGGAATAGGAAAATCTCTGAAAAAGAACAACATTGAAGGACAAAACACAACACAAAAGGTAGCGCTTTCACATGCTCTGGATGTGTTAAATGCTTACCACGTGTCCGTGCAATCTCATATTGTAGGCCTTACAAAAATAAATATATTAGCGAAAAAACGAAGCAAAAAGGATGTCAAACGGAGCGGGAATAAGAAAATCGCTAAAAAGAACAATAAGAAGGGACAAATCACAACACAAAAGTCGGCGCTTTCAATTGCATTGGATACATTGAATTTTTTCAGCTGATTGCGTGTCCGCGTGATCTCATATGGTAGGCCTTGTAAAATGAAAGATATTGGCGAAAAAACGAAGCGAAATGGATATCAAACGGAGCGGGAATAGCAAAATCGCTGAAAAAGAACAACAAGGAAGGACAAAGCATAACACAAAAGTTGGTGCTTTCACATTAACTGAATGCGCTGACTTATTTCATCTGACCACGTGTCCGCGTGATCTCATATGGCATGCCTTATAAAAATAAATATATTGGCGAAATAACGAAGCAAAACGGATGTCAAATGGAGCGGGAATAGGAAAATCTCTGAAAAAACAACAACGAAAGACAAAACACAACACGAAAGGTGGCGCTTTCACATGAACTTGATGCGCTGACGGCTTACCACATGTATGCGCGGTTTCATATTGTAGGCCTTATAAAAATAAGGATATTGGCGAAAGAACGAAGCAAAACGTATGTTAAATAGAACGGGAATCGGAAAATCGCTGAAAAAGAACAACAAGGAAGGACAAAACACAACGCAGAAGATGGCGCTTTCACATGCGCTGGATGCGGTGCGCGGTTCAGGGTCACAGATTGACCCGACTGCACAGCTTTGGAGAAAAAAAATTATTTTTTAAAATTCTCTACATTTTGAATTTAACAGGAAAACAAATTGGAATTACGTTCCTAAACTGTTTTTCTCATATTCAAGAAAAGAACAAATTGGAATTATTTGCTAAATGGTTCCCTATTAGAATCGAACGAGTTTTCAACGTTTAGAAAACGATTCAATTTACGACTAACAAACCTTTTTAAATGAGAATAATTTGTTCGTGCATTAAACCTGACCATTTGAAGTATCAAATTTCCGAATTGGTTGATGATGCAATGATAGACATTGAACAATAAAAAGGTTCAAAGATTGCCGGGCCAAGCACCGAAACTGAAAAGCAGCAAATACCACTGCATGTGTCGATGACGCACGTAGAGGTTGAACGTATGTCGATGTTTGTGTCACTAATCCACTCCTACAGATCGGAAAAATTTATAGGGATATATTTCAAAACTTGGCAGCAGAAGATGATATTTTACTTGACAGTATTGAAAATTGCACGCTTAGTGATAGAGGACCCTCCTGTTGTCGACGAGAATGAAACCGATCATCTCACACAACGAGCATTTGAGGCATGGAAACATCAGGATTACGTGTGTTACAACTTAATTCTGAACAAGTTAACGTATTCCCTAAATCACGTGCATAATACGACAAAAACGGCCAAGGAACTGTGGACATCCTTAGAGTACCACGAGGTAGTAGAGGCCGACCCGCAGGGGGGCGAGGGCAGCCGCTTGCCATTTAGTCGGCAGGGGCAGCGAGTGCCCAAGGTGCCTCCACTGAGGAGTTTGGAGGAGGCGACGCCGGTCCATCAGGGCTTCCGCCCAGAGTTCCGCCGGTCGCAGAGCAGACCCAGGCGATAGTCCTATAGTTCGCACGGTATAGGGTTTAGAGGTGATCATCGCCTAGAGAGAGGCTGCGGCCCCAGCACGAGAGACCGTGCCTGCTGCTACTACAACTTCTACTGTGAGGCCTAGGCAAGATGAGGGCTACACAACCCAGACACTGAGAGACTTCCTTAGGCTGGGTACGCCCACTTTTTCCAGGGAGCCAGACCCCGATGTGGCCGAGAGATGGCTAGAGCAGATTACGCGGAACCTGGACACCTCAGGTATCATGGATGGGCACTATAGGGTGTCCTTTGCAACGTTCCAGCTGGGGGACGATGCTTACCACTGGTGGCAGCGTGAACAGCTGAGAGTCGGGGATGACTTCCAGCTGTTCGAAGAGGTGTTCCTGGAGCAGTACTTTCCAGGGTCAGCCCGAGAGGATAGACACCAGTAGTTCCTAGAGCTGCGTCAGGGTGGGATGACGGTGTTAGACTACGAAGCGAGATTCACCTCACTGTCCCGCTTTGCACTGGAGTTGGTGCCGACTGAGGCGCGCCGATGTAGGCGGTTTGGGGGGGGGGGGGGGGGCTTAATCCTTCGATTGTGGAACGAGTCACATCCCTGAGGACTCAGGTGTACACAGAGTTGGTGGACCAGGCATTGGCGGTGGAGCGACATTTCCGGGAGACCGCCAGGGTCCAGGAGAGCAGGCAGCGACCGAGTGGTTCCCTAAGTCCGTCTAAAGTCCGTGACCCGAGGAGGCAGAGGACCTTAGGATCTTTCCAACCACAGACGCAGTCTGACGGGGCGAGACAGGTCGGGTCGGTGGCATCTGTTGGACCTGTCTCGTCAGAGCGGATGTGTCCCCTGTACAGACAGCCGAGCCATCTGGCCCGAGACAGTTCGAGGAGCAATGGGCCCGCGGCACGCCCAACGAGTGACCAGACGAGATTTGAGGGGAGGCCGAGTGACGGAGAGAGGAGATGCTACGGTGCAGACGGCTAGGGCACATCTCTCCTGGGTGCCCCGAGCAGTTTGGAGGGATGTCAGCACCGCGACCGCAGCAGTCGCAGGCCGGCCAATCGTCTCAGTTCCGTCCGCGTCAGGCTCAGGCGACGAGAGCTCCACAGCCGGCAGTGAGCGCTCGAGCTCCGAGACAGGGTTCGCAGGTGTCGCGGGGCAGAGTGTACGCGTTGACCGACTCGCGAGTCGCGGATCCGCCTACCGATCATGAGATTGCTTAAGGTACGTGCTTACCGTATAAATTTTGAGTGTTGTTTTATTTGATACTGGAGTGTCACGCTCGTTCACTTCTTCGTGTTTGCTGAAATGTTGGGACTAAAATTAGAACCGTTGAACCCACCCCGTGCCTTGGCACGCTAGTTGGGGGTGTAGTGGTGTTGACTAGAGTTAGTCGTGAGTGTGAAATTAGAGTAGCAGACCGTCATTTTCTTGATGACCTTCCCGTACTGGACTTTCTTTCTTCGAGTGTGATGAGAGGGTCATGAGAGCTGAATTGTGAAGTATCAAGCGTTCATCGACTGTTATCGGCGACGAGTGTCGGCGTTAGCAGGCAATACGACAGTCTCGCACGTACTGAGCAGCAAGAACGGAGTTTTCCGACCAACGTTGGCCACAGAGGAGAAAGTGTCGACCGTGCGGAGCCGAGAGTGACCGCGAGGATGGCGCGAATTCCATGAGATCGTGTCTGAGAAGTTTACCGGGTTGCCGCCAGTTCACGAGGTCGAGTTTGGGATCGACGGATGCCAGAGATGGCACCGTACGAAGCATTGTATGGTGGGTCAGGTAAATTGCTCATGCGAGGCACCGGTGAGGGTTAAGAGTTCACTCTTGTTAGTCTTGAGTTGTTCGAGAGACGATAGAGGGTTTGCGCGGATCGTGAGCTTTTAAGGACCGCGCAGAGTCGACAGAAAAGCTATGCTGATAGACGACGCTGACCTCTCAATTTTATAGTTGGTGATCATGTGTTTCTGAAGGTGAGCCGAAGAAGGGGCTGGTGTGGTTCAACCGCGGCGGAGGCAAGTTGGCCCTGCGGTATTTCGGGTCTTTCGAGATTTTGGGCATAGCGGGAGCCGTCGCTTACCGTCTTGCATTACCACCGCAACTTGGGAATGTCCATAATGTCTTCCACGTGTCCCAACTGTGGAAGTACAATGCAAACCCCTCCCACGTCATGGAGTGGACGGACATCGAGGTAGCTGAGGGTGTCCCTTATGAGGAGCAGCCGGTCAGGATTTTGGATACACGGGAGTAGGTCTTACGTGGCAAGACTATCCGACTGGTACGGGTGCAATGGCGGCACCACGGAGCAGAGTCGACCTGGGAGCGCGAGGATGAGATTCGCGCGAAGTACCCCAGCCTGTTCGACCCCTGAGGTACTTTCGATTTAAATTTCGCGGATGAAATTCCTTTAAGGGGGGTAGATTGTAAGAACCTCCTCCGGTCAACACCGGTCAAACCGGCGGAAATCGGGAAGAGTTGACTTTTTTACCGAAAAAGGTCAACCGACGACACCGGGAGTCATTCGGGACCTATCCGGGACCCAAAAAGCTTGACCGTCGTTACGGTTAGCTTAGTTGGGTCATTTCCTTTCGAATAAGTGTTTTTGCGAAAAAGTCAATTTCGGGTCAAACGGGGTCGAAATAGGGTTTTTATCGGATTAATTAAATTGGGCTGGGATATTTGTGAGTGGAAACGGACCCCACATGGACACATGTCCATAAGTCCTTGGAGGAGGAGAAATGGGTGAGAGAAGACCCATTTGACCCCACTTTTGGGCATAAAAGGAAAGGGGGGAAAGGGGCATAAGAGATCTTTCTCTTTTAGGTTAAAGGACACATGTGAGCAAAAATCAGCTCATATTTTCCCCTTGACCGAAATTTACGAGAGAGAGAGTGAAAGAGAGCTCCATTGTTGAAGAAGGAGAAGAAGAGAAGAAGAAGAGGAGGAAAGAGCCATTTTCCTTGATTCCACCACCAAAATCCCTCATTTCTTCCATAATTGCCATCTTCTATTCATTTACTAAGGCAAGCATTCAATTAACTCCTCATTTGATGAACTTTAGGTTATGGGTTTTGTTGAGAAATCATGATTTAAGCTTGGGTATTGTGGGATTGGAGTTTTTCCTTGTTGAATTGATGAATTATGGTGGAAAGTGGAGGATTGTAGTTGAAATTGATTGGGTTTTGTTAATTTGATGAAACCCAACCTTGGGTCTTGAAGTTTTTGGGGTTATTGAGGCTGAATTTTTAGGTTTTGAACCTTAACAATGGAGTTTTGGAAGTTTGGATTCATTGGGATGGAGTTGAGGGAAGAAGAAGAAGGAAACTGCTCAGACCCGTCACGGATCCGTGACGGAGACCGTGACGGCACACGTCACGGCTCTGTGATGGAGCAGAAATGGACCTTTCCAAGTCCATTTTGTGACTATCAAGTAATTAGGAAGGTTATCTATGAACGAACGTATTGGGGGTTAGGTTGGGTGATTTCTCTTTAAATCACCCTTGGATTGTTATTAAAACTCGTGTTACTTTGTGATCCTAGACGTTGTTCCCGATCGCGGTGGAGGAGGCTAATGGACGGTTCGTGGTTGTTCGAGTTGGATCGCGTTGGAGGTAGGGAAAAGTAGCGGTTATTGGTTCGATTAAGGAAAGTTACTAGAATTGCATATAGGATATTAACAACTAGTAAAATAATTAGAATTGCATATAGTATGTGAATCTCTAGTGTACTCGTATTCAAATTGTAGAATCGCATGTGGGCCATGTCGTGCCCGTAGGTTTGTGGAATTGTCGTGCTGTAGAAATGCATGTGGGCCAGGTCGCGCCCGTAGGTTGTGTGTTGGTTGCACTTTGTCTTCGTAACTAGTAACGTTGGATTGATTGAATTGTGCTATGTTCCGTTGCTAAATTATGCTACGAGAAGGTAATGTTTTAGTTAGGTAACAGTGATGATTTGGTGATAATGCGGCTTGATTGATTGTTTTATGTTTGGTGGTGACTGTGATTGAATGTACTACTAAATGGTATGTAAAGTTGTGTGCTACTTAGTGATAAAAAGGACCCCCTCCTTCCGACACGTGAGCGGTAAGGGGTGGCAATAGATGTGTGCTCCTTAGTGGAATATATATATATATCGATAACGACCTAAGGTCGGTAAACCGTGACTAAGTTCCGGTGTTGTTTTGGATACCTGTTATGTCGGTTAATTGTTGTGCTGAGTGTGTTGCTTGGTGCTTAATTGTGTTACCCATTATTCTGTGTTCCTGTGTGGAAAGAATGGTGAAGGTATGGACGAGGAGACTTGTCCCCGTAGTAAGTAGTGGTAATAAGTGCAATATTATTGACATTTTGATGATCGGTCATGACTGTGTGTTACCACTTGTTGAGTGTTGTTTTGGTAATATCTGACTTGTTGTATGTTCGAGGCACGCCTGCCTTCCGACTAGATGCGATAAAATGTGCTAACCGATGCTGTGTGTTTTCCGGTATGATTCGTACCCCGGTGTTGTGTGTTCCAGGATGATATATAAACCGATGTTGTGTGTTCCAGTATAATTTGTACCCCTGTGTTCCGGGATGATATCCAGGTCGATGTTGTGTGTTCCGGTATGATATGTTTAAGTCGTGCTGTGTGATCCGGCGTATTATTGGATACTTACTGGGTGCGTGTTTGCTAATGATTTACCATGTGTATTTAATGGGTAAGAGTTAGACTACAGGTTAGCTCTTTTGCTTCTGTAGGATCATGCATACTTAGGGTTCTCAGTTATTCGTTGAAGGTTGAATGGTCTTGATTGTTGGTTAGGCCTCACATTGTTTAATCCCGTTTAAATAGTGATTTATGGTGCTTCACTAGTATGCCATGATCGGACGGATATCCGTGGAGGTGAGCGAAATGCTCATCCCCTTTACTACTTTTCCTACAGGTTTTTAATCGTGATCTGGACTAGAGGACGTCTCGAGGCTTGGGAACTTTAGCGAGAGTCTTAGTCTTGGATTGTCTAGAGACGTATTCCCTTTCGTACCAAACTTTCTATTTTGGATTTCGAGCATTTGACTCTTGTTATCGAAATTGCTATTTTTAAACTATTTTTGGAGTTTCGTGTTGTTTAAAATTGCATTCTTTATTATTATTTTCGGTTCACGTCTCGAGTCCGGTCAAAACCGGATTTGGGGCGTGACAAGATTGGTTCCCACATTCCGTTGGAGTCCCGTAGTCTGAGCCGTTTAGCCATTTTCCTGCTTTTAGTCTTCTCCTAGCCTATATCGTGCATCCGCCCCAAGTGGATCAGTTCTGCACCCGATAACGGCGCCCTCCTTGCCTCGATCCCAACGTCATGCTTCAGATGTCGATCGTGAGTAGCTCAAACTTGTTGTTGTTGTTGTTGTTGTTTATGTTTATATATGTTGTTTGTATTTTGATGTTCCCCCGGTCGGAATCCTGGATTTTCGGTAGGTGTGGTTGTTGTCTCAGGTAACGTGTCCGGTCGGGCTTTTCGATTGACATATCTCTCCGAGAGTTGATAAGAAAGACTGATCTGGTAGTTGTAGGTTATCAAGACATTGCGTCGTTTTTTTCGAGAGTTATTCATCTTGTCAATCGTTTCTCGAATTTCTAAAAACGATCAATGGATACAACTTTTATGTTGTTCCGTATGTTTGTTCGATCGGTAAGAGTTATGAATTATTAATAAATCTCTTTGTTGAAAAAAAAACTTGTCTATTTCTTGGCTCACGTCTTATACGTGTCGTCCATGTACCGGACCGCCCATTTCCACTCCAAATATCATTCCCCGACTCTTTTAGTATAGTTTTATTTATATACAGGCTTCCTAACGATTATTGATTCGTCTTTTGATAGCAACCTCAAAAACATGATATTCAATGCAACTCCCATTTACTTCCTCTTAAACTATGCTACATCTTTTCTCAAAAAAAAACTATGCTACAACTTTAGATATTTTCGGATTAATTTGTTGTCTTCATAAATTAATTTTAAAACACCAAGGCGGCACAAGAGTTTCGGACTCAAAAGTAACCTCGGTCGTTGGGTCAGTGCCTAACTATGATGACTCATCAGCTCCTACCCTAGGGACTCTCTCTGCTCTAGGGTGTTGTGCTGGCAATTCTTAGCTTATCCTCACCCGCCTGTCACTTGCCCGCATATTCTTTCGCAAGACTAGGACCAGTCGTCATTTTTGTAACGGCGATTATTGTGTACGTGGCGACCCATTACTGATTTTATACAACTGTCTTTGTGGTCCCCAATAAACTGGGCCTAAATCCTGTTTTTTTTCTGCCACGTTCGCCAAGGAATACCGATCCCGACCGTACACGTGCGATTAATTATTACTCCCTCTTATACCCTCAATAATGTACTGATTAAACAACAGATCTGTAACTGTTATTAACTGGGGAAGATCTTTTGTGTGGGGACCACTGTCATATGAGTAAAAATCAAATGGGTCACAAACGGAAAAAAATCTCAAGGGATAGATTTGAATAACTTGTATAGAAAAAAAAATGTGAATTTTCCTCCCAGGAATCGTTCAATTCCAGAAATTCGGTTAACCGCGACCAAATATATGTGTATAAAATAAATTAGTACAGTGCTCGAAACGTGTCTAGCGCGAGGAACCAGGAACGGCAGCTGCTTGCACGCCACGTCAGCAATGCCCACGTGTCCAGTTGTAAGGGCGACAGCAAACCCACAATAAAGATACATTCTAGGAAGAGTCAATCGGCATTGACATCCGGTTCTACGCGTGTCAATATCAGCCCTTCCTCACGTAGATGCGTTTTACCGGACAACTGGAACGAAATTACGCAGCGTCAGCTACCACATGTGGGATTGGGCGCGTTACCTCACTCGCCACTGATGGCCCCTTCCCCCACCCGTATTCTGTTTACGTGCTGCTAACCACTTACCCTGACGCGTGTGACTTGGGTGGATTGAGACGCGATTTTCGTATCCTCGGATCATGACACGACACGTGGTGGCATCCTCAGGGGAGGAGACTAGAGATGGGCATTGGGTGGTTAACCACCCAATGGAACTCTTTGCGAACCCAACCCGATATTACCGGTTTAGCATATCTTGGAACCAGCCCCAACCCAAAAATCAATTTTTTACCGTGAAACCAACCAGTTAGCTGACCGGTTGGCTAGTGGTTTTAACCAATTAACCACTTTACCACATGTAACTTGTAAGTACAAATCTGGATACCAATAACCATACACATATTTCTATTTCAAGGCAAAACATATTACTACATTCTCCTAAACAAAAGAAAAATTACATATAAGTCATCATGTTCTATGTTAGTAATCCGTGTGACACAAAAGAGTGTTCATGAGTCATTCATCTATATCAGATCAGTGGTTATTATGAAACCATATGTATATGATGAACAGTACCGGTTTGGTTGGTTAACCGATGGTTTGACATTTCAAGAACCGATAACCAACCGTTAACTTTCCGGTTCGATGCTCAAGAACCCGCAACCAACCGTTAACTTTCCGGTTTCGGATTTTCCGGTGCGGTATGCCGTTGGTGGTAGTTGATTTTAGCGGTTTCGGTTTTTTTTGCCCACCTCTGGAGGAGACCATTTAAAAGGGGACAAGAAATAAAATAAAGTTAATAGAAAAACAAAAATGGGTGTCTAGAGGCCACATGCGTGTCAGGAAAGGAAGGTTGTTCAACCAAACGTGTCCCCGAATGATTGGCCCACGTACACCCGTCGAAACAAAAGAACACGCGTCCTTATCGGGAGGCGGTTGTGATTAGATGAACGGACGAGATACTATCTTTGTACTTAGTAGATCGACGTCAGACCAACTGGACATGTCGGATCTACCTCTACCTCCTGCCTGCCCCTAGACGGTGGCGGGCAAGCTGCCCAATCGGCGAAGCTGTGGGCCCAGGTGTGAATAGTGGGGCCTACATCCACTCCGAGGCGTTTTTAAGGGTCCTCTTGCAGATGAGCCAGAGATCCATTTTTCCGTGTTTGAACGAAGCTCTGCTCTGTTGAATTCTCTGCTGCGATAAAGGGTTTTGTAGTTCTAATGGCGGGAATTTGCTGCGGTGTTGTCGGAGAGAGTGAGACGGCGGCCCCTGTTGAGCCCAGCTCGAGACGCCGGAGAATGGAGATCCGGCAGTTGAAGTTTGTGGCGGATATGCCACAGGTGGAGGAGAGCCGGAAAAGACAAAGGGTGGAAGTTCACCCCCGCGAGTGCCAAAACTCTGTTGAGAACTGTGACCGACAAGAAAAACCAACTTGTTTGGAGAAAACGGATACACAGTTGGGCTCGAATCCAAGTCCCAGAAACGGAGAGTCAGCGCCGGGGCCCAAGTTCGGCATGACCTCTGTATGCGGGAGGAGGAGAGACATGGAAGACGCCGTCTCCATTCACCCTTCCTTTTGCAACCAAGATAAAACTCACTTCTTCGGCGTGTTCGACGGCCATGGATGCTCTCATGTAATTTACGCACACCTAATAAACTTTTAAAATTATAAGTAGCTTGTATGTTATTGTGCGAATCCTGATTCAATCACTAATCACTAATCACTTTCAGGTGGCCATGAGATGTAGAGACCGGCTCCACGAGATCGTGAAGGTAGAGGTAGATTCAGCCGGAGGAGAATGGAAGGACGCGCTAGAACGAAGCTTCGACAAGATGGACAAGGAGGTGCACGAGTACAGCGGCCACGTACCCAACTGCCGCTGCGAACTTCGGACGCCGCAGTGCGATGCGGTGGGGTCCACCGCCGTCGTCGCCATCGTGACGCCGGACAAAATCATCGTCTCCAACTGCGGTGACTCGCGAGCCGTGCTGTCCCGAAACGGCGTCGCAGTCCCACTCTCGTCCGATCATAAGGTGAGGAGTCAAAATTGTTTCAAAACCGGGATCTCTAGGCTCTAGCTAACTGATTTCGTATTATTTACAGCCCGATCGGCCAGACGAGTTGACTCGAATCGAGAACGCGGGCGGGCGCGTGATCTACTGGGACGGAGCGCGTGTTCTGGGGGTCCTAGCCATGTCGAGAGCCATAGGAGACAACTATCTGAAACCGTACGTTATATCGGAGCCGGAGGTGTTGGTCATGGAGCGCACGCCGGAGGACGAGTGTCTGATACTAGGAAGCGACGGGCTGTGGGATGTGGTGTCCAACGACACCGCGTGCGGGGTGGCTCGCATGTGCCTCAAGGCCGAGAAGCCACCGACCCCACCCGGCGGAGACACTGTCGACAGCTCCGACAAGACGTGCTCGGACGCAACCATCCTGCTGACCAAACTGGCACTGGCCAGGCATAGTACCGATAACGTGAGTGTTGTGGTGGTAGACTTGAGAAGAGGGTGATGTGCATAATTCATATCGGAACCCTCTCGGAGTCCCCAAACGCGATCTCATGATCAGTTTCACTGTCCCTATACAAATACAAGGAACAAGAAAGAAATGAGGATTTGTTTTGTTTTTTGGATTTTAATTTAATCATAGTATTATTTTTCTGCAGAAATTTGGAATACAAATTCCATCCGTAGTTAATTAATATGTGCATTTTATGATGATATCATCTAGGTACTGGGTAATGGTTTGACCTTACAGATCCAGAACAGGATTAGTATACTGATATTGATATTGACATTATTCCAAGTATCTTGCCAACAAATATCATTTTGGTCACTATTTTGTCCAAATCGCTCTAATTATAAAATAAACATCTCCCGGCACAGATATGTTGTTTCTGTAAACTTTGGGATGTTAAAAGAGTAGAGATTAGATTTGGTTGGTGGCATAGCATCCAGTGGTGTCAAGTCAGAGAGATGCCATGGCTTTTTGTGCTAGCTGGGTGGGTATTGTTGAGGTCTCCCTCTATCAACGGTGTGATGATGAGGAAGATGATGAGGAAGAAATACTCCATGAGGTATTGGAGAGGGGGGCTCACCTGAATACAGTAGAGGACACGTAAGGGGTTCGAGTCATCAACATCCATCTTCTGCCGTAGATTTGGTCTCGATTTGATGCCGATGGCTTGCCCCTCGACTCCATGTTTGGTTTACTGTAGACCCACCTTAACTATCTCTTACCTAATAATATTTAGGAAATTTTTTAATTTAATACTCTGACAAACTTTTATTTGCAATATAACACCCTAACATGTTTTTTTGCATTATAATACCCTGGCAAACTATTATTTTCAGTTTCATACCCAATCGTTAACTTTCCATCCAAAATGGATGGAAAGTCCAAAATACCCCTTGACACCAATCAAAATTTCAAAACCTACCACAAAAAATCAGATTTTTTATATATTTCAAAAAACTATATTTTATTTAAAAAAAATCAGTTTTTATATATTTCAAAAATCCTATTTTTATATAATTCAAAAAATCAGATTTATTTCAAAAAAAAAATTCAAAAAACAGTTTTTACATATTAAAAAATATTTGTATATATTTTTTAAAAATAGATTTTATTTCAAAAAATATTTAAAAAATCAGTATTTATATATTTGAAAACTAAATTTTTATATATTTCGACGGGTTAGGTGGACAAGATGGGGTTAGGTGGTGAATCACCAACAATTAATCAAGACTTGATTAATTAGTTCCATGGGCCTTGGTTGCATGGGTCTCTCATGGGCCTCTTGGAACATGCCCGTGGAGGTCCCGTGAAGCTCTCATCGCCTCCAAGCCTTCCATACCTGAAATGTCCAACATTATCCGACGTGATTGTAAAAACCGCTCCCGGTCAACGCCGGTCAAATCGGCGGAAAAACAGAAAAATTTAAAATTTCGGGACAGACACCTAAATGAATCTAAATTTGACCCCGAGGGTCATATCAGACTTAAGTTGACCCCGATATCGACCAAAGTGAGTTCTGGGGGACTCAGGGCAACTTTTTGACCAATTTGGGAAAGGTTGACTTTTTGCAGGAAAAGTCAACCGAGCGACGTTTTGGTCCGTTCGAGGCCCGTTTTGGATCCAAAAAGCTTAGCCGTCGTTACAGCGGTCTTAGTTGGGCCGTTTCCTTGTAGCACGTGAAGTTTCGTAATTTCTTGGAAAATGGACCCATTCGGGGCCCGAGACGGCCGAATTTCGCGAATCTGACAGAAAAATATCTACAAAGATATTTTTTAAAAGGGTGGAACCCACTTTCCACTTGTCACACAAGTGGTGGTAGTTGTTATTTTTGAACAAAATAAAAGGAAGACAAGTGAGGGGGTTCGGCCATACCAAAAAAAAGAAGAGAAAAAGGAGAGAAAGAAGAGAGAAGAAGGAGAAGGAGAAAAGGGAAAAGAAGAAGAGAAAGAGCTAGGGTTTGGTGATTTCCCGACGATCCAACCGACGGATCGTCTCAACGGTTGTAGAATCGAACTCCCTTCGTCATTCCCTACGGTGAGAACCTATTTGTTTCTCGTTTTGGTACGTTTGAAAGTTAGGGTTTGTGTTTAAACGAGTTAAATATGGATGAGTTGAGGTGTAGGGTTCGTTGGGGACGTTTTGGGGTGAAAATGACCGGAATCCGGTGACCGGAGGCTCAGGGGAGCTCCGGCCACCGTGGGTGGTGGCTGGCCGGAGCTGGGACCGGCCACCACTGTGGTGAACCGGTCCAAAACCGGTTCAGCCACCCACGGGTGATGGTGGTCGGGTGGGGCCCACGTGTCGGGTCTCGGGTTTTTCGTGTTCGGGTGGTTTTGGACGATCCCCAAGTCGATAATTCACACCCGGAACGAATTATGGATTTAAATTGTGAAAGTTGGAAATTTCGGGTTTAGAAACTTTAAACGCGAATTAAATCGCTCGGAAGTCGGAAATTGATTATGTCGATTGCATTGGAACCCTTGAATTATTCTAAGATCGTATAAACGAAAACGGGAATTTTCAGAGCCCCGGAAGGGCATTTTCCAATCCCGGGCAAATTCACCGAGTTGGGCAAATCGGGCCTTTCCGAGCCTGTTGTTGACAATGTCGAGTGATTGGGAAGTTTGGGAGTGATCGACATTACCGGGGTTGCTTTTGGGCGTCTAGTTCTTTAAAATTGAGCTTTGCTCGCGAACTTAAAAAAGTGTTTTAATTGTGTTCTTGTTAGATCGTGCCGCCGACCGCGGAAAGGGGAGGCTAGGCGAGTGATCGCGAGCGCGCGGGAGCTTGAGCGTGGACTTTTGGGAAAGCGTTACGAGGTAGGGAAAAGTAGCCGGATCTCGGCCTTGACTAGGGAAATTTAACAGTAGAAATGCATGTGACACTTGGTGGTGTCGTAGGATAAGTAAAGTTATCGAACAATAGAAATGCAGGTGACACTTAGTGGTGTCGTAGGATACGTGAACGTATCGAACAATAGAAATGCATGTGACACTTACTAGTGTCGTAGGATAAGTGAACATATCGAACAATAGAAATACTGGTGGCTTTTGGTTGTGCCCGTAGGTTAAGTAACTTGTTGTGTTTATGAGGGTGGTCATGTGTGCCTTTGGGGTGTTGAACCCGTATGTTACTGTGTGTGTGTCGTGGGTGCTCATGTGTGCCTTTGGGGTGTTGAACCTGTATGTTACTGTTTGTGTGTCGTGGGTGGCCATGTGTGCCTTTGGGGTGTTCAACCTGTATTGTTGCTGACTGTCCTACTGAGGGGTAGTTAGTCGTTTATTATTGTCTCTATTCGTTGAACCTTGGGTGATGACTGTGATTGCATGGAGGTTGGGGCCCGCCTGACAGAAAATGGGTCCTGGGTCGCGCGCGTGGGGGTTGGCTAGCCTTCCGACTAACCATCAGTAAAGTTGTGCATTCTTCTACGATGAATGGCGGCTCCCCTTCCGACTAGCTATCAGAAAAGTATTGATGTATATGTCGCGAACAGGTCGACCGCCTGGCCCGACTGCGTGTCGGGGAAAGTTGCGTGGGGCAGGCTCAAGCCCAGCCGGTTAGCAACCGGTACTGAGTAGCTGGAGTGCGATCCTTTGTGATCTTGATTGTTGTGTGCGATCCTTTGTGATCTTGGGTGTGGCGTGGTTATTATTTGCGTTTTTTGGTTGAGGTCGTAACTGCTGTGTCGGGTCTACATTACGCGTCCGGGTTTGAGTTGGTTGGGAAAGCTTAGTAGTCGTTTTGCGTGACCTTCAATCTAATTTGAGTTTGGGGTAGTAGTCCCCGGTGTTTTGTTTGTCGTTGGTGTTCCCGGCATTTCTGTTAGTATGCCGTAGTCAGTCTGGTATCCGTGGTGGTGAGCGAAACGCTCACCCCTAGCTGCTTTTCCTACAGATACTGGTCGCGAGGAGGACTAGGGGAACTCTCGAAACTTGAAGAGCTGGGAGCGGGAGTCCGGGTTTTTGGGAGTTTAGCGACGTACGCTTTGGTTTTTGTCCGCTTGTTTTGGACGTATTTTAAGTTGTAAAATATTATTTTGATTAACTCAAAGTGGTGATTTTAAGCGGTTTATTAAAATGTTTAAAAACTGTTTTATTGTTTCACCGTTCGCGTTCCGGGTTTGGTCCTGCCGAATTCGGGGCGTGACAGTGATCAATCCCAAGACTCCAAGCCTTGTCTCGATCCGTACTGTCCTATTCACTTACAGGCACATGACCCAAAACCCAGTTTTGGTCATGTCCCAAGACAACTCCGTTTTGGCCATTCTCCATAAATGTGTTAATGAGTTTCACCATCCGGTGTAACCCTTAGGTTTATGCATGTCAATAGATCAACGTAAAATCTCATTTTACTTGATCTTATTTAAGTGGCAACTAACGAGACTTTAGTATTGCCTGACACTGCATAACGAATCGACCTTGTCGATTCTAACCTTTCCGTCGTCCCTGCCATTATCCTTTTATCTCCGATATCCTGATTGAGATAAGGCATAGAGTCGGCATCCTTATTATTCTCAATCACTGTTCGTTGATATGTGAGATGACTGAATATATGATACCTAGTATCATGTGCATGGCCATGCTATTCTTTTAGACACTCTCGATCAAGCAGCCGAGAATCGATATATTTCCCACACCGTAGTATGAGGGATAAATCCCTTAGCCGTCTTTCGTGTCACTCATGCAGTCCGTCCCCAAGCCAATCCTGGCCGTTATGGAAGTCATGTTATGGACAACGTTAAGCTCAGGTCAAACTCAGTTGTTTACTGCATAGCGATCACAAAGACTCCTTGGTCTAAGGACACATGACAAGCTACGACAATGAATATGTTCATGACTTTGTCTATGGCACATATTCATGTCGGGTCGTCCAATATCATGTCCCACATGATATCTATGATCAGACTACGGAATCCCATTCCAATGACTAACAGAACGTAAGCCATAAAAAGCCATCTTTCATACTAGTCTCTTCTAGTGAAGCTTTGTTGACTAGGGACCCATCGAGTGTGATCTATCTCGATCTATGTTTCTATTCGCATGGTGCACATAGATCAGAGCACACATCGATATATTACTCCAACACATAAGTAATATAAAGCCGCTTTAATTTTATTGCTAACGATGATATGTACATTTGGACATTTAGGATTGAACTACGTTATGTTTGGATTGCCTTTACACGTCTAACATGTTTAGGCAGCAACACTGCCTTAGTCAAAGGGTTGACTATGTTATGATCTGTTGCAATATAGATTATCTTCACTTCACCTCAGTTCAGTATTTCTCTGATGAGGTGGATACGCCGTAGTACATGTTTGGATTTGTTATACGATCTAGGCTTTTAGCTTGCGCAATGTCCCTTGTGTTGTCGCAAAATGGATTCACCAGGCTAAATTGGTTTTTAATTACACCCAACCCTGTCGTGAATTTCCAAATCCACATAGCCTCTTTAGCTGCTTGTGCAACATCCATGTACTTGGTCTCTGTTGTAGATTCGGCGACGGTATCTTTCTTTACGCTCTCCCAGCTAAAGCTCCGTCATTCAGCGCAAACACATATCCTGACTAACTTCTAAAGTCATCTGGATTTGTCTTGGAAAACTAGCGTCTACTTATCCTTCGACGACTAGTTCAACATCATCTTTCCCCCGGGTTAGACTGATGTCTACTGGTACAACATAAGGCTTACGAGACGTCCGGTCTCGTACATGTCATGGCATATATGATCGATCATGCCCCTAGGCGCATGGGATTCGCATCACCCTTTTCAGCTCATCAGGTGTCTTAGGACACTGAGTCTTGCTGAGATGAATTCCATGACTAGTGGGTAAGAGTCATTTCTTTGAATCGAGCATTAAGAACCTACTCAATGCCTTGTTCACATAGGTTCCCTGACTTAAATCCAAGACCCTCTTGGTGCGATCTCTACATATCTTAATCCCTAAGATATAATAAGCATCGCCTAAGTCCTTTATTGAAAAACACTTCCTCAACCAAGCTTTAGTCTCGTGCAAGGTTGGGATGTCGTTTTCAATGAGAACCAGAAAGGTAATCTTGCTCCCACTAGCCTTCTTATAAACGCAAGATTCATCCTCGTTCTTGATTAAGCCAAATCCAATTACAGCTTCACCAAAACAAAGGATCCAACTCTGAGAAGTTCGTTTCAATCCATAAATGGATTTCAACAACTTATAAATCTTTCCCTTATTCTTCGGATCGTCAAAACCTTTGGGCCGAGATATACAAACGTACTCAGTCAAATTTCCATTTAGGAAAGCGGTTTTGACATCCACTTGCCATATCTTGTAATTATGATACGCAATTATGTCAAGAAGAATTCGGATCGATTTTGACCATAGCCACTAGGGAGAAGGTTTCCTCATAGTCAATCCATTGGATCTGCCTATAACCTTTCGCCACCAGTCGAGCTTTGTAGGTCAGAGGGTTTCCGTCCATGTTCATCTTCACCTTGAAGATCCATTTGCATCCGATGGTCCTCACACCATTGATGGGATCAACCACTTCACAGACTCGGTTGTCCGACATGGATTGCATTTCCTCCCTCATGGCTCCCAGCCATAACTCGGAGTCGGGCCCATCCACGACTTCCTGAAAGGTGGCTGGATCATCGTGATCCACCATGACTTCATTCTCACCTCCGAATACCATATCTTGGAGGTGGACGACTGATCCTTTCAGATCGCCTTGGACTTTCCGAAATTGTAACAAGAATTGGTTCTTACTCTACGACCATCTCTGGCTCCCTTTCTACTGGTTGTCAATTGGTTTAGACGGATCTGTACCATCCTGAATTTCTTCAAGATGCATAGTCCTCTCAATGACATCTTTGGAAACAAAACTCCTTTTCGATAAAGACCCCACCCCAAGAGAGGAACATCATGTTCTCACTAGGTTTGTTGAAGTAGTATCCCCTTGTTGCTTTGGGATACCACACGAAGGTGCATATCTTAGATCTTTGTTCGAGCTTAGTCGAAACCAAATGTTTCACATAAGCCTTGCAACCACAAATATTTAGGAAGGACAAAGCGGGCATCTTCCCATGTCATTTCTAAAATGGTGTCCCTTCCACAGCCTTCGTCGGAACCCGATTCACTATGTATGAAGTCGTCTCTAGAGCATAACCCCATAAAGAGATTGGGAGATCAGTCCAACTGATCATGGATCGGACCATATCCAATAAAGTCTGATTTCTCTGCTTGGACACAACATTCAACTGCGGTGTTCCGGGAGGAGTCGGTTTAAAAACCTCAGAAAGAGATTGGGAGATCAGTCCAAAAGTCCCGCTCTCCACCTAATGATCTAAAAACTTTGTGTTTAAGTATTTTCCACCTCGATCCAATAGAAGTGTTCTTAATACTTTTCCCGAGCCGATTTTCTACTTCAGTCTTGAACTCTTTGAATTTATCAAAAGTTTCAGACTTGTGTCTCATCGAATAGACATAACCATATTTACTGTAAGCAGCAATAAATGTGATAAAATAGCTAAAACCCCTCCTGGCAAGCGAACTTATTGGTCTACACACACCCGAGTATATTAGCCCCAATAACTCACCCGTCCTTTCACCTTAACCGATAAAGGGCGCTTTAGTCATTTTGCCCATCAAACAAGCCTTGCACCTATCAATCGAATGGAATTCGAATGGACCTGAAAGTCCGCACTTCTGAAGTGATGATAGGCGCTTCTTGTTTATGCGGCCTAAATGACAGTGCCATAACTGAGTTAGGTTTAAATCGTTGGATTTGGATCTCTTAGTGTTAACATAATATATAGAACTTGAGGCATTGTTACCCATATCTAATATGTACAATCCTCCAACCAAGTTAGTACTAGCATAAAACATATCATTGCATAGAACATTGAAAACTCCATTTCCAATATTAATATTATATACTTCCTTGTAAACCACAGATACAAATATAATATTCCTACTAAAAGTAGGTATGCAATATACATACAATACTAAGACAAGACCACTTTGCAAAGCAAGACTCATGGATCCTACATCAGTTGCCACAAATCTGAGGTCAACTTCGTGCGTTCCAAACCTCTCTTACTTTCAGCCACTATGCGTTAGCGCATGTGTAAGATTCAGTACTGGTATCTAATACCCATTGGAAGTAGAGAGATGTAGCTCTATAGAGTTAATACCGGAAGAAGGCACGGTCCCACCGCCCTTCCTTAGATCATCCAGGTTTCCTAATGAAGGCGCAGTCTTACTGCCCTTCTTCAGATCATCCAGGCTATTTGATGAAGGCACAATCCCACTGCCCTTCTTCAGATCAGCCGTGAACTTCCTATAATCTCGTTTCCAATGACCCGGTTGTTGGTAGTAGAAGCAGACATTCTCATGTGTCTCACCTTTCCCGCCAAGTGCGCATAGGCCCCGCCCTTGGCACTTCCAATTCCCTTGTTGACCATCAGAATATCCTTGGATCCCAGATCCCTAATGTTCTTCTCAGCAGTTAATGACACTTCATGTAACTCTGATATGGTCTTAGAGACAGTCTTGTCAAGGACATATTCTTTGCGTTCAGACTTGAGGACTATCCTCAAAATTCTGTACCAGTCCAAATAGTTTGTCCCAGTTAGCTTGACCCTGTCAAGAATGGTTTTTAATGACAAACTATTACTGTTCGCTGAATTTGCCATATGATCTACAAAAGATAAAATTCAATCAGTAAACTGAATTTTTTTTATGAAGATCAAACTTAAACACCAACAGTCGATTCTATACCTTTAGAATCTAAAACCAAGATCCTTGATTCACCCGATTAAGCTGAACTAATGCTCACCACTTAATTGAGCTATGTAGGTAGGACTGTAAGAACCACTCCCAGTCAACGCCAGTCAAATCGGCGAAAAACTGGAAAATTTAAAATTTTGGGACATACACCTAAATTTGACCCCGAGGGTCATATCGGACTTGAGTTGATCCCGATATCGACCAAAGTGAGTTCTGGGGGACTCAGGGCAACGTTTTGACCAATTTGGGAAAGGTTGACTTTTTGCTGGAAAAGTCAACCGAGCGACTTTTTGCTGAAATTTCGTAATTTCTTGGAAAATGGGCCCGTTCGGGGCCCGAGACGGCCGAATTTCGCGAATCTGACTGAAAAGTATCTAGGAGGATATTTTTCTAAAAGGTGGGACCCACTTGACACTTGTCACACTTTTGGTGGTTGGTTTTTAAAATAAAGAAAAAGGAAGGGGATGTTAGTTTTGTAATTAAGAGGTTGGTTGTGTTTTTAAAACAAATTAAAAGAGAATGTGAAGAGAGGTCTCGGCCAAAAACAGAAAAAGGGTGAGTTTTTGGTGATTTCCCGACGATCCGACCGACCGATCGACTCAACGACTGCGGATGTGGCCGTGTGGGGCCCACTTTCCCATGCCTCGGGTTTTTCGTGTTCGGATGGTTTTGAACGATCCCCGAATCAATAATTCACACCCGGAACGAAATATGGGATTAAATTGTGGAAATTGGAAATTTCAGGTTTAGAAACTTTAAACGCGAATTAAATCGCTCGGAAGTCGGAAATTGATTCCGTCGATTGCATTGGAACCCTTGAATTATTTTAGGATCGTAGAAACAAAAACGGGAATTTTCGGACCCCCGGAAGGGCGTTTTCCAATCCCAGGCAGATTCGCCGAGCTGGGTAAATCGGGTCTTTTTGGGCCCATTATTGACAATGTCGAGTAATTGGGAAGTTTGGGAGTGATCGGCATTGTCGGGGTTGCGTTCGAGCGTTAAGTTCATTAAATTCGGGTTTCGCCTGCTTATTTAAAAAGTGTGTTAATTGTAATCATTGTAGACCGTGTCGCCGGCCGTGGAAAGAGGAGGCTAAGCGGGTAATTCTGGAGCACGCCGGAGCTTGGGCGTGGACTTTTGTGAAAGCGTTACGAGGTAGGGAAAAGCACCCGAATCTCGGCCTTAACTAGGGAAAGTTAACAGTAGAAATGCATGTGACACCTAGTGGCGTCGTAGGATAAGTAAGTTTATCGAACACTAGAAATGCAGGCGACACTTAGTGGTGTCGTATGATACGTGAACATATCGAACAATAGAAACACATGTGACACTTAGTGGTGTCGTAGGATAAGTAAGTTTATCGAACACTAGAAATGCAGGCGACACTTAGTGGTGTCGTATGATACGTGAACGTATCGAACAATAGAAAGGCATGTGACACTTAGTAGTGTCGTAGGATAAGTGAGCTTATCGAACAATAGAAATACTTGTGGCATTTGGTTATGCCCGGAGGTTGATTTAATTGTTTGTGGTTGTGGGTGGCCATGAGTGCCCGGGGGGAGTTGAACCTGTATTTTACCGTTGCGTGTCTTGGGTGGCCATGAGTGCCCGTGGGGAGTTGAACCCGTATTTTACCGTTGTGTGTCTTGGGTGGCCATGAGTGCCCGTGAGGAGTTGAACCCGTATTTTACCGTTGTGTGTCTTGGGTGGCCATGAGTGCATGTGGGGAGTTGAACCCGTATTTTACTGTTGTGTGTCTCGGGTGGCCATGAGTGCATGTGGGGAGTTGAACCCGTATTTTACCGTTGTGTGTCTTGGGTGGCCATGAGTGCCTGTGGGGTGTTGAACCCGTATTTTACCGTTGTGTGTCTTGGGTGGCCATGAGTTCCGTGGGGAGATGAACCCGTATTTTACCGTTGTGTGTCTTGGGTGGGCATGAGTGCCTGTGGGGAGTTGAACCCGTATTTTACCGTTGTGTGTCTTGGGTGGCCATGAGTGCCTGTGGGGAGTTGAACCCGTACTTTACCGTTGTGTGTCTTGGGTGGCCATGAGTGCCTGTGGGGAGTTGAACCCGTATTTTACCGTTGTGTGTCTTGGGTGGCCATGAGTGCCCGTGGGGAGTTGAACCCCTATTTTATTGTTTGTGTGTCATTTTATTGTGATTGTGATTGTTCTGGTGGTACTGTTGAGCTATGCCCGATGGGTGTGTCGTACCCTCCGGTGCGCGGTCGATAAAGAGCAGAGGGATGTGTTCCCCGTTGGTGAGTAGCACCTTCCGGCGCGTGATCGGTAAAGTGCTAAGGTTAGAGCTGTGCCCGAGGGGTGTGTCGTACTCTCCAATGTGCGGTCGGTAAAGAGCAGAGGGATGTGTTCCCTGTAGGTGAGTAGCACCTTCCAGCGCGTGATCAGTAAAGTGCTAAGGTTAGAGTTGTGCCCGAGGGGTGTGTCCTACTCTCCAATGCGTGGTCGGTAAAGAGCAGAGGGATGTGTTCCCCGTAGGTGAGTAGCAGCTTCCGGCGCGTGATTGGTGAAATGCTAAGTCTAGATTTCTGCCCGAGGGGTGTGTCGTACCCTCCGGTGCGCGGTCGGTAAAGAGCAGAGGGATGTGTCCCCATCAGGTGAGTAGCACCTTTCGGCACGTGATCGGTAAAGTTCTGAGGCTTGTGGTTGTGGTTTGCGTGATTTTGATCACTTCTGCGTTGTGTTCCTTGAGGTCGTCATTACGTTGTCGGGTCTACATTATGTGTGCGGGTGTTTAGTTTGGTTGGGGAAAGTAACCGCTTTCGTGTGACAGTGGGGTTATTTGAGTTTGGGGATAGTAGTCCCCGGTTTTTGTTTGTTGTTGGTGTTTCCGGTATTTCTGCTAGTATGCCGTAGTCAGTCGGGTATCCGTGGTGGTGAGCGAACGCTCACCCCTAGTTGCTTTTCCTACAGGTACTGGTCGCGAGACGGACTAGGGGAACTCTCGAAGCTTGAAGAGTTGGGAGCGGGAGTCCGGGTTTTTGGGAGTTTAGCGACGTACGCTTTGGTTTTTGTCCGCTTGTTTTGGACGTGTTTTCAGTTGTAAAATATTATTTTGTTTAACTCAAAGTGGTAATTTTAAGCGGTTTATTAAAATGTTTGAAAACTGTTTTATTGTTTCACCGTTCGAGTTCCGTGTTCGTATCTACCGAATTCGGGGCGTGACAGTTTGGTATCAGAGCTCGAGGTTTCACACCTCGGACTGTACGTCAATTAGGTGGGGAGAGTTGAGTCATTAAAAGTCCCGTCGTGCGTGGGTTGCACAAGTCGGAAACCGTGTGTAGACCCGTAGTGACATGAGTCATGTTTGTGATTATGTGTATGTGCAGTATTATTATTACTGGCATACTGATTGTGTGTTGCTGCCTGAAACTTTTTTAAGCTGTCGCGACTCGACTCAGGAGCGCTCCTGTAGTCGAACGTGACGGTGCTGATATCAAGTGGGTACAATTTAGTTCGGGGACGCCTGGACTGGGTTGTAACTACGTGAGTTCAAAAATGAGATTTTATGATGAAGAGGAGAAAGTTTTAAAATTGGTTGGCCCTGTGGGCGTGTGTTTAAATTGGTCGGCCCGACGGGCGTGTTTTGAAATAGGTTGGCCTTGTGGGCTTGTGATTGAGGTTGGGTGACTTGAATTTGTCCGTGAGTCGTTGCGCGTGTGTTTGATAACTTTGTGATCGAACGTGTGTGGCCCTTAAGGTTGATTTTAGGGTAAAATGGGGTAAAGATCGAGTCTGAAACGAATTTGGAAAACAGGACCGTGATGGGGTCTGTCACGGATCCGTGATTCCTGTCTTGTTCCACCGTCTTGATTGTGCAGTTTGAGTGTTGGTTTTGCGTGGCTGTGTTAATGATTGTGGTTGTTGTAGAGGCCGTAAGTTCGGTGTTAAAGGGTTAGGTCTTGGGTTCAAAACTCATCAATAACCTACGGTAGTGATACAGCGCATCGGTGTGAGAGTCTCACCACGGAGAGGAGTTAGGGTTGATGCGCTGCGGCGCCATACGAACTAGGTTTCCCCTATGTGAACGGGTGTTCGAGGTTTCCGTCATGTGAACGGGTGGTTTGAGGTTTCCTTCACGTGAGTGGGTTGTTTGAGGTTTCCCTACGTGATCGGGTAATTGGGGTATTGAGGTTGTGAGCAATAGTGGCTTGCTGAGTTGAGAACATAATCCCCGTTTGAGGTTTCCCTACGTGATCGGGTAATTGGGGTATTGAGGTTGTGAGCAATAGTGGCTTGCGGAGTTGAGAACATGATCCCCGTTTGAGGTTTCCCTACGTGATCGGGTAATTAGGGTATTGAGGTTGTGAGCAATTGTGGCTTGCGGAGTTGAGAATATGATCCCCATTCGAGGTTTCCCTTGCGTGAGCGAGTATTTGAGGTATGGATAGCGTGAGCAGTGTGACGTTTTGGTATCAGGTTTTGAGGTAGTGGTTTTCCCTGGTTAGATTGGTAAGTCGTTAGTGCTTTACTAGTATGCCATAATCGAACGGGTGTCCGTGGAGGTGAGCAGAACGCTCATCCCCTTTACTACTTTTCCCGCAGGGGACGAGTAGCGAATACTGGTTTGGTTGCGGAAAGTTATAAGTAAATGCATAGAGGATCGTGTGAGGGTTGGGCTATACCTTATCGGTGTGACTAATGGAGTGGTTGTTCGGTCTTTCATTTGGGCGTCATTTTTATTGGATACCGGGGCGTCACACTCGTTTGCTTCGTCGAGTTGTGCTGGGATGTTGGGGCTGAGTTTAGAGCCGTTGAGTCGACCCTTGCGTCTGGACACGCCGGTTGGGGGTGATGTGGTGTTGACTAGGGTATGTCGTGCCTGTGAAGTTAGAGAAGCGAACTGATACAGGAGGTTCGAGAGAGGTCTCAAGATCCCTGATGATGGATCGAGTCCTCACCCCGAGGTTTCGGGTATGTTCGGAGTTGGTGGGCACGACGACGGTAGTGGAGCGAGATCTTAGAGAGACCGCGAGGGTCCGTGAGGTTCGGCAGTGACTAAGCTTGTGCGTGTATCCGTGGGAAGGATACTTACAAAATCACAGCCCTTGACGTGATCTTGGGAATGGATTGGATGGCGACATACCGAGCCAATATCGACCGCTATAGGCAACGAGTGACGGTGTCGGCAGGCAACATGAAGGTTTCGTGTATTCTGCACAGCAAGAGCGGGGTTCTCCTGTCGGCTTTGTCCGCAGTGGAGGAAGTATCGGCCGTGTAGAGCCGAGAGTTACCGCGAGTGGTGTGCGAGTTCCCCGAGGTCTTTCCTGAGGAGTTGAGCGGGTTACCACCAGTTTGTGAGGTGGAGTTCGGGATTGACTTGATGCCGGGAACGGCAGCGATATCGATGGCGCCTTACAGGTTCGCACCAGTAGAGTTGACCGAGCTGAAGCGTCAGCTCGAGGAGCTTCGGGAGAAAGGTTTATCCGTCCGAGCACATCATCGTGGGGAGCGCCAGCACTCTTCGTGAAGAAGAAGAGTGGAAAGCTTCGGATGTGTATAGACTACCGGAAGCTGAACCGGGTTACGGTGAAGAACCGATACCCGATGCCGAGAATTGACGACTTGTTCGACCAACTGAGAGGATCGACATGCTTCTCGAAGATCGACCTGCGATCCGGATATTACCAGTTGCGAGTCCGAGAGGGGGACGTTGCAAAGACTGCATTCCGGACACGCTATGGGCATTACGAGTTCCTGGTGATGCCATTTGGACTGACAAACGCACCTGCAACGTTCATGGATCAGACGAACAGTATGTTCCGGCCGTTCTTACTTAAATTTGTGGTGGTGTTTGTAGACGACATCTTGACCTACTCGCAGAACGAGGCTGCGCATGAGGAGCATCTGAGGACTGTTCTGACCCTGTTGCGCACGCATCAACTATACGCCAACCTGGAGAAGTGTGAGTTTTGGTCGCTGAGGTGAAATTCCTCGGTCACATTGTGTCCCGTGACGGTATATTGGTCGATCCGGCGAAGATCGACGCGGTTTCGAAGTGGGCGCGGCCCACGAACGTCTTTGAGATCCGCAGCTTTTGGGGTTGGCAGGCTATTATCAGCGGTTCGTCCAGAACTTTGCGCGTCTAGACGTGCCTATGACTCTTTTGACGTGCAAGGGAGTCGGGTTTGTGTGGATTAATGATTGTGAACGTGCGTTCACGGAGCTGAAGGCTCGTCTGACTACCGCTTCAGTATTGATAGTGCCAGAGCGCAGGATCGGGTATGAGGTCTACTGTGACGCGTCCGGGGAAGGACTGGGCTGCGTGCTAATGCAGTTAGGTAAGGTGGTTGCCTATGGCTCCAGGCAGTTGAAGACGCACGAGCGCAACTATCCTACCCATGACCTGAAATTAGCAGCATTAGTGTTCACGCTGAAGGACTGGCGGTATTATCTGTATGGCGAGAGATTTCAGGTGTTCTCGGGTCACAAGAGCCTCAAGTACATCTTTTCCCAACGAGACCTGAACATGCACAAGCGTCGATGGATGGAACTACTTGAGGAGTACGACTTTGAGCTACTCTACCATCCGAGTAAGGCGAACGTGGTTGCCGACGCCTTGAGTAGGAAGTCGATGCCGTGTCCTGCTAGCATCTCAGTCCGGGAGTGGGACATGATGGGAGAGCTAGGCACGTTCGGGTTGGAGCTAGAAGATGTTACCGGCGGCGTGTCCATATGCTTCTTGGTGGCTCAGCCCACCCTGTTTGGCCAGGGGATAGAGGAACAGTCGGTGGATGTAGAGACGATAGAGATCCGGGAGAGAGTTGCCAGCGGTGTTGACGCCGAGGGCTGGGATCGTCGTGCTAATCGGGAGTTACGGTACCGTGGAGGTTTGTTCATATCGTGTAACGGTGGAGGCGACGAGTTGCGAGAGTCGCATTATTCGCATCTGACAGTGCATGTGGGTAGCACTAAGAGGAGCACGACATCAGGCGGCATGTCTAGTGGAGCGGGATGCGGAGAGCGGTTGCGGAGTCAGTATCGCGGTGCCTCACTCGTCAGCAGGTGAGAGCCGACAACAGTGTCCCGCTGGATTATTGCAACCACTGCGGGTTGCACAGTGGAAATGGGGGCACGTCACGATGGATTTCGTGAGCGGTTAGCCGAGTTCGCCTACAACAACAGCTTTCAGGCCAGTATCAGGATGGCACCGTTCGAAGCGTTGTATGGTAGGCCGTGTCGATCGCCCGTGTGCTGGGCAGAAGTGAGGAATAAGAGTTTACTGGGTCTAGAACTGGTCCGAGAGACAGCTGAGTCGGTTGTGTCGAAGCGCGAGCGGTTGAAGACCGCGCAGAGTCGGCAGGAGCTATGTTGACAGACTGCGCCAACCTCTCGAGTCAGCAGTCGGTGACCATGTATCCCTGGAGGTGAGTCCGAAAGGTGGACTGGTGCGTTTCAACCGCGACGGAGGCAGCTTGGGAATATCCACGTTTCCCAATTGCGGAAGTATATGTGGACCCCTCGCACGTCATTGAGTGGGCAGATATCGAGGTGGCTGACGATGTCTCTTATGAGGAGCATCTGGTTCGAATCATGGACACCCGGGAGCAGGTCCTACGTGGCAAGGTTATCCGCCTGGTACGGGTGCAGTGGCGACACCACGGGGCTGAGTCGACTTGGGAGCGCAAGGACGAGGTTCGCGCGAAGTACCCCGACCTGTTCGACTCCGGAGGTACGTTTGTTTTAAATTTCGCAGACGAAATTCCTTTTAGGGGGGTAGATTGTAAGAACCACTCCCGGTCAACGCCAGTCAAATCGGCGAAAAACAGGAAAATTTAAAATTTTGGGACAAACACCTAAATGAACCTAAATTTGACCCCGAGGGTCATATCGGACTTGAGTTTATCCCGATATCGACCAAAGTGAGTTCTGGGGGACTCAGGGAACCTTTTTGACCAATTTAGGAAAGGTTGACTTTTTGCCAAAAAAGTCAACCGAGCGACGTTTTGGTCCGTTCGAGACCCGTTTTGGATCCAAAAAGCTTAGCCGTCATTACAGCGGTCTTAGTTGGGCCGTTTCCTTGTAGCCCGTGAAATTTCGTAATTTCTTGGAAAATGGGCCCGTTCGGGGCCCGAGACGGCCGAATTTCGCGAATCTGACTGAAAAATATCTAGGAAGATATTTTTCTGAAAGGTGGGACCCACTTGACACTTGTCACACTTTTGGTGGTTGGTTTTTAAAATAAAGAAAAAGAAAGGGAATGTTAGTTTTGTAATTAAGAGGTTGGTTGTGGTTTTAAAACAAATTAAAACAGAATGTGAAGAGAGGTCTCGGCCAAAAACAAAAAAGGAGAGAGAGTTAGAAAGAGAAAGAAGAGAGAAGGAGAAGAGAGAAAGTAAGGAAAAAGGGTGTGTTTTTGGTGGCCATGAGTGCCCATGGGGAGTTGAACCCGTATTTTACCGTTGTGTGTCTTGGGTGGCCATGAGTGCCCGTGGGGAGTTGAACCCGTATTTTACCGTTGTGTGTCTTGGGTGGCCATGAGTGCCTGTGGGGAGTTGAACCCGTATTTTACCGTTGTGTGTCTTGGGTGGCCATGAGTGCATGTGGGGTGTTGAACCCGTATTTTACCGTTGTGTGTCTTGGGTGGCCATGAGTGCCGTGGGGAGATGAATCCGTATTTTACCGTTGTGTGTCTTGGGTGGCCATGAGTGCCCGTGGGGAATTGAACCCGTATTTTACCGTTGTGTGTCTTGGGTGGCCATGAGTGCTCGTGGGGAGTTGAACCCGTATTTTACCGTTGTGTGTCTTAGGTGGCCATGAGTGCCTGTGGGGAGTTGAACCCGTATTTTACCGTTGTGTGTCTTGGGTGCCATGAATGCCCGTGGGGAGTTGAACCCGTATTTTACTGTTTGTGTGTCATTTGGTTGTAACTGTGATTGTTCTGGTGGTACTGTCGAGCTATGCCCGATGGGTGTGTCGTACCCTCCGGTGCGCGGTCGGTAAAGAGCAGAGGGATGTGTTCCCCGTAGGTGAGTAGCACCTTCCGGCGCGTGATCGGTAAAGTGCTAAGGTTAGAGCTGTGCCCGAGGGGAGTGTCGTACTCTCCAATGCGCGGTCGGTAAAGAGCAGAGTGATGTGTTCCCCGTAGGTGAGTAGCACCTTCCGGCGCGTGATCAGTAAAGTGCTAAGGTTAGAGCTGTGCCCGAGGGGTGTGTCGTACTCTCCAATGCGTGTTCGGTAAAGAGTAGAGGGATGTGTTCCCCGTAGGTGAGTAGCACCTTCCGGCGCGTGATTGGTGAAGTGCTAAGTTTAGATTTCTGCCCGAGGGGTGTGTCGTACCCTCCGGTGCGCGGTCGGTAAAGAGCAGAGGGCTGTGTCCCCATCAGGTGAGTAGTACCTTCCGGCGCGTGATCGGTAAAGTGCTGAGGCTTGTGGTTGTGGTTTGCGTGATTTTGATCAGTTCTGTGTTGTGTTCCTTGAGGTCGTCATTACGGTGTCAGGTCTAAATTACGTGTGCAGGTCTTTAGTTTGGTTGGGGAAATTAACCGTTTTCGTGTGACAGTCGGGTTATTTGAGTTTGGGGATAGTAGTCCCCGGTGTTTTGTTTGTTGTTGGTGTTTCCGGTATTTATGCTAGTATGTCGTAGTCATTCGGATATTCGTGGTGGTGAGCGAACGCTCACCCGTAGCTGCTTTTCCTACAGGTACTAGTCGCGAGACGGACTAGGGGAACTCTCGAAGCTTGAAGAGCTGGGAGCGGGAGTCCGGGTTTTGGGGAGTTTAGCGACGTACACTTTGGTTTTTGTCCGCTTGTTTTGGACGTGTTTTCAGTTGTAAAATATTATTTTGTTTAACTCAAAGTGGTAATTTTAAGCGGTTTATTAAAATGTTTGAAAACTGTTTTTTTGTTTCACCGTTCGCGTTCCAGGTTCAGTTCTACCGAATTCGGGGCGTGACAAGGACTCCATCCAATCACATCCAATGTGACTCTTGGCTAGGGTATGTACTTATGTACACGGCTTACCCTATCTGTTACCCTAGCTCAACCTCAGACTATGGCCCGTCACTATGTAGGTGCTCCGCTAATGCGCACGACACCCACATATGTCGTCCAAACCTACTACCCCGCTTTCCCATGGATGCTCCGCTAATGCGCACGACACCCATAGGACGGGGAGGAAGTAAGGTGTTGATAATTGGGAGGTATCGGACATGACCCGTTTTTACTTGTCTGGTTGTGTTTGAAACTTTGGCACATCCTAGATGCGATGAGCACATCAACTACATTCCAAATGCAATGATGCCTCATATTACATCCAATATAATTATTCCTTTGAACCCGTCAACTACATCCAATGCAATGACAGTTCTAAGGGCTCACATACAATGATCAAAAACCAATTTTATCTTTGCATGTGAGGTGATATGCTCTTTAAATAAAGTTAAGCATGCAATTCTAATCCAACACATAGAATTAATCATGTATAAACTAAACCAAGCATAAAGCGATAAATGTGCACATAATAATCCCCCTCAACTAACTCCCACTAGTTTCTTGAGCTCCATCGAATCCAAGCCGATGCCAACACCCGAAAAGCAACCAAATGACCTTTTCGCCGTTTCTTCGTCTTAAGTAAATAAATTACAATTTAATAAACGACTCACAGGTCGGGAATTAATAAATATTACAAACAAGTGGTTCGACGACCACACCTTGAAAGAATAATTACACGCTAACTCTAACGGCTCGCAGGCTGTGAAAAGCGATAAATAATTAAATCTAGCTCGAGGCTATTATGTACACCATGTCAACAACACACCACACATCGTGTTATCAAACAATCATGTGATTGTCCGGTTTTATTTAATAGCCAAGTTTCGAAATTTTTTGATGCTCGGTTCATTGAAACTGTTCAAAAATGAAACTTTTGAACATTTGATCTTCGAGTTTGTCATGACGGTTCCAAACTCATCATAACTAACAAAACGGTTTAGCCTTGGCATATCAACCATCCAATGGTCATGCTTGGCCTAGCTCCGTCCAACGGAGCCCTGTTTGGTCCCGGTTTTGGCTCCACTAGAGTCCCGCTCCCGAGACCCGAAAAATCAAATTTTTTTCAAAATTTCCAGATTTGAATTTTTTTTCAAAAATTCATTTTTCATGCTTTAAACCCATAAACAAGAATTTAAAACATGTTATCAAACAAGTTGGCAAATTAACATG
Source organism: Erodium maritimum (assembly GCA_963921825.1). NCBI lineage: Eukaryota > Viridiplantae > Streptophyta > Magnoliopsida > Geraniales > Geraniaceae > Erodium > Erodium maritimum. The sequence goes on along the minus strand of OY997588.1, from coordinate 109,674,338 downwards.
TCAAAACCGAAACTTTCAACATCGTCTTGTGAATCCCAAAGGTAGCATGGCTCTGATACCACTGTTGAGTCTCGAGGTAGGGTTGGAGATGAACCAACTCGCAGCGGAAAATCAATGAAAACAAAGAGACAATTAAAACCATGAAACAACTAACAAAGAATGGATTCACAAGAGAAAAATTCAGCACTATTTCTTACCAAAACAAGAACACCGGGTAACAAATGATTGGATTGAGTCTCCAAGACGCCTACGTATCCACATGGGAATCAAAGCCACTTAGTTCTTCTCTTTGAGGACTCAAGAACACAAAAATGGAGATGAGAGCTTGCCTTGGCCGAAATTGCCATGGAGAGGAGGGAGAAGTTGTGTTTCCTATTTTTGTCTTGTGTTTATTATGTTGAAAAAAGATGACTTAAACATAAAAAAACCCCATACTTGTCCAACTAAAGGCATGGGACAAGTATGGTGTCAAGTAAGGTGTAAATAGGACAAAGTATGGCTAGACAAGATGGGGTTAGGTGGTGAATCACCAACACCTTAATCCTTGTCTTGCTTACTTAGTACTAATTAATCAAGACTTGATTAATTAGTTCCATGGGCCTTGGTTGCATGGGCCTCTCACGAGCCTCTTGGAACATGCATGTGGCCATTCCCAACGAGGTCCCGTGATGCGTTCATCGCCTCCAAGCCTTCCATGCCGGAAATGTCCAACATTATCCGACGTGATCAATCCCAAGACTCCAAGTCTTGTCTCGATCCGTAATGTCCTATTCACTTACGGGCACATGACCCAAAACCTAGTTTTGGTCATGTCCCGAGACAACTCCCTTTTGGCCATTCTCCATAAATGTGTCAATGAGTTTCACCCTCCGGTGTGACCCTTAGGTTTATGCATGTCAATTGATCAACGTAAAATCCCATTTTAGTTGATCCTATTTAAGTGGCAACTAACGAGACTTTAGTATTGCCTGACACTGCATAACGAATTGACCTTGTCGATTCTAACCTTTCCGTCATCCATGTCATTATCCTTTTATCTCCGATATCCTGATTGAGATAAGGCATAGAGCCGTCATCCTTATTATTCTCAATCATTGTTCGTTGATATGTGAGATGACTGAATATATGATACCTAGTATCATGTGCATGGCCATGCTATTCTTTTAGTCACTCTCGATCAAGCGGCCGAGAACCGATATCTTTCCTACACCGTAGTATGAGGGATAAATCCCTTAGCCGTCTTTCGTGTCACTCATGTCGTCCGTCCCCAAGCCAATCCTGGCCGTCATGGAAGCCCTGTTACGGACAACGTTAGGCTCAGGTCAAACTCAGTTGTTTACTGCATAACGATCACAAAGACTCATTGGTCTAAGGATACATGACAAGGTATGACAATGAATATGTTCATGACTTGATCTATGGCACATATTCATGTCGGGTCGTCCAATATCATGTCCCACATGATATTTATGATCAGACTCGGGAATCTCATTCCAATGACTAACAGAACGTAAGCCATAAAGCCATAAAGAGTCATCTTTCATACTAGTCGCTTCTAGTGAAGCTCTGTTGACTAGGTGTTGGGTCTCGAGGTAGGGTTGGAGATGAACCAACTCGCAGCGGAAAATCAATAAAAACCAAGAGACGATTAAAACCATGAAACAACTAACAAAGAATGGATTCACAAGAGAAAAATTCAGCACTATCTCTTACCAAAACAAGAACACCGGTTAACGAATGATTGACTTGAGTCTCCAAGACGCCTACGTATCCACATGGGAATCAAAGCCACGTAGTTCTTCTCTTTGAGGACTCAAGAACACAAAAATGGAGGTGGAAACTAGCCAAACCCGAAATGGCCATGGAAGAGGGAGAGAAAATGTGTTTCCTATTCTTGTCTTGTGTTTGTTATGTTGAAAAAAGATGACTTGAACATAACAAAACCCATACTTGTCCAACTAAAGGCATGGGACAAGTATGGTGTCAAGTAAGGTGTAAATAGGACAAAGTATGGCAAGACAAGATTGGGTTAGGTGGTGAATCACCAACACCTTAATCCTTGTCTTGCTTACTTAGTACTAATTAATCAAGACTTGATTAATTAGTTCCATGGGCCTTGGTTGCATGGGCCTTTCATGGGCCTCTTGGAACATGGCCCGTGGCCATTTCTAACGAGGTCCCGTGATCCGCTCATCGCCTCCAAGCCTTCCATACCGGAAATGTCCAACATTATCCGACGCGATCAATCCCAAGACTCCAAGCCTTGTCTCGATCTGTAAAGTCCTATTCACGTACGGGCACATGACCCAAAACCCAGTTTTGGTCATGTCCCGAGACAATTCCCTTTTGGCCATTCTCCATAAATGTGTCAATGAGTTTCATCCTCCGGTGTGACCCTTAGGTTTATGCATGTCAATAGATCAACGTAAAATCCCATTCTACTTGATCCTATTTAAGTGGCAACTAACGAGACTTTAGTATTGCCTGACACTACATAACGAATCGACCCTGTCGATTCTAACCTTTCCGTCGTCCCTGTCATTATCCTTTTATCTCCGATATCCTGATTGAGATAAGGCATAGAGCCGTCATCCTTATTATTCTCAATCATCGTTCCTTGATATGTGAGATGACTGAAGATATGATACCCAGTATCATGTGCATGGCCATGCTATTCTTCCAGTCACTCTCGATCAAGTGGCCGAGAACCGATATCTTTCCCATACCTTAGTATGAGGGATAAATCCCTTAGCCGTCTTTCGTGTCACTCATGTAGCCCGTCCCCAAGCCAATCCTGGCCGTTATGGAAGCCCTGTTATGGACAACGTTAGGCTCAGGTCAAACTCAGTTGTTGACTACACAGCGATCACAAAGACTCCTTGGTCTAAGGATACATGACAAGCTACAACACTGAATATGTTCATGACTTAATCTATGGCACATATTCAGGGCGGGTCGTCCAATATCATGTCCCACATGATATCTATGATCAGACTCCGGAATCCCATTCCAATGACTAACAGAACGTAAGCCATAAAGAGCCATCTTTCATACTAGTCGCTTCTAGTGAAGCTTTGTTGACTAGGGACCCATCGAGTGTGATCTATCTCGATCTATGGTTCTATTCGCATGGTGGGCATAGATCAGAGCACACATCGATATATTACTCCAACACATAAGTAATATAAAGCCGCTTTAACTTTATTGCTAACGATGATATATACATTTGGACATTTAGGATTGAACTACGGGCACTAAGACTAACAATCTCCCACTTGCCCTAGTTCCAATCTAAACTCCAATATGTCCCCATCGACTTTACATGTCTAACATGTTCAGGCAGTGACACTGCCTTAGTCAAAGGGTTGGCTATGTTATCATCTGTTGCAATATCGGTTATCTTCACTTCACCTCAGTTCAGTATTTATCTGATGAGGTGGATACGCCGCAGTACATGTTTGGATTTTTTATACGATCTAGGCTTTTAGCTTGCGCAATGGCCCTTGTGTTGTCGCAAAATGGATTCACCGGGCTGGATGGGTTTTTAATTACACCCAACCCTGCCGTGAATTTCCAAATCCACATAGCCTCCTTAGCTGCCACTGCAGCATCCATGTACTTGGCCTCTGTCGTAGATTCGGCAATGGTATCTTGCTTTATGCTCTCCCAGCTAAAGCTCTGCCATTCAGCATAAACACATATCCTGACTGACTTCCAAAGTCATCTGGATTTGTTTTGGAAAACTAGCGTCTACTCATCCTTCGACGAATAGTTCAACATCATCTTTCCCCCCGGGTTAGACTGATGTCTACTGGTACAACATAAGGCTTACGAGACGTCTGGTCTCATACATGTCATGGCATATATGATCGATCCTGCCCCCAGGCGCATAGGATTCTCATCATCCTTTTCAGCTCATCAGGTGTCTTAGGACACTGAGTCTTGCTGAGATGAATGCCATGACTAGTGGGTAAGAGTCCTTTCTTTGAATCGAGCATTAAGAACCTACTCAATGCCTTGTTCACATAGGTTCCCTGACTTAAATCCAAGACCCTCTTGGTGCGATCTCTACATATCTTAATCCTTAAGATATGAGAAGCATCGCCTAAGTCCTTTATTGAAAAACACTTCCTCAACCAAGCTTTAGTCTCGTGCAAGGTTGGGATGTCGTTTTCAATGAGAACCAGAAAGGTAATATTGCTCCCACTAGCCTTCTTATAAACGCAAGATTCATCCTCGTTCTTGATTAAGCCAAATCCAATTATAGCTTCATCAAAACGAAGGATCCAACTCCGAGAAGTTCGTTTCAATCCATAAATGGATTTCAACAACTTATAAATCTTTCCTTTATTCTTCGGATCGTCAAAACCTTTGGGCCGAGACATACAAACGTACTCAGTCAAATTTCCATTTAGGAAAGCGGTTTTGACATCCACTTGCCATATCTCGTAATTATGATACGCAGTTATGTCAAGAAGAATTTGGATCGATTTTCACCATAGCCACTAAGGAGAAGGTTTCCTCATAGTCAATCCATTGGATCTGCCTATAACCTTTCGCCACCAGTTGAGCTTTGTAGGTCAGAGGGTTGCCGTCCATGTCCATCTTCACCTTGAAGATCCATTTGCATCCTATGGTCCTCACACCATTGATGGGATCAACCGGTTCCCAGACTCGGTTGTCCGACATGGATTGCATTTCCTCCCTCATGGCTCCCAGCCATAACTCGGAGTTGGGCCCATCCACGACTTCCTGAAAGGTGGCTGGATCATCGTGATCCACCATGACTTCATTGTCACCTCCGGATACCATATCTTGGAGGTGGAAGATTGATCCTTTCAAATCGCCTTGGACATTCCGGAATTGTAACAGGAATTGGTTCTTACTCTATGACAATCTCTGGCTCCTTTCTACTGGGTTGCCAATTGGTTTAGACAGATCTATACCATCCTGAATTTCTTCGAGATGCACAGTCCTCCCAATGACGTCTTTGGAAACAAAACTTCTTTTCCATAAAGACCCCACCCCAAGCGACGAACACCATGTTCTCACTAGGATTGTAGAAATAGTATCCCCTTGTTGCTTTGGGATACCACACGAAGGTGCATATCTCAGATCTTGGTTCGAGCTTAGTCAAAACCAAATATTTCACATAAGCCTCGCAACCACAAATCTTTAGGAAGGACAAAGCGGGCATCATCCCGTACCATTTTTAAAATAATGTCCCTTCCACACCATTCGTCGAAGCCCGATTCACTATGAATGCGGTCGTCTCTAGAGCATAACCCCTGAAAGAGATTGGGAGATCAGTCCAACTAATCATGGAACGGACCATTGTCTAACAATGTCCGATTTCTCCGTTTGGCTACACATTTCAACTACAGTGTCCCAGGAGGAGTCCATTCCAAAAGGATCCCATTCTCTTTTAGATGATCTAATAACTCTGTGGTCAAGTATTTTCCACCTCGATCCAATCGAAGTGCCTTACTACCTTTGTCGAGCTGGTTTTCTACTTTAGTCTTAAACTCTTTGAATTTATCAAAAGCTTCAGACTTATGTCTCACCGAATAGACATAACCATATTTACTGTAATCATAAGTAAATGTGGTAAAGTAGCTAAAACCCCTCCTGGCAAGTGAACTTATTGGTCTACACACATTCGAGTGTATCAGCCCCAATAATTCACCCGCCCTTTCATCGCGATCGATAAAAGGGAACTTTATTCATTTTTCCCATCAAACAAACCTTGCACCTATCGATCGAATGGAACTCGAATGAACCTGAAAGTTCGCACTTCTGAAGTGCTGATAGGTGCTTCTTGTTTATGCGACCTAAATGACAGTGCCATAACAGAGTTAGGTTTAAATTGTTGGATTTAGACCTCTTGGTATTAACGGAATATATAGAACTTGAGGCATTGTTACCCATATCTAATATGTACAATCCTCCAACCAAGTCAGTACTGGTATAAAACATATCATTGCATAGAACATTGAAAACTTCATTTCCAATATTAACATTATATCCTTCCTTGTCAAACACGGATACAGATATAATATTCCTACTAAAAGTAGGTATGCAATATACATTATACAATACTAAGACAAGGCCTCTTGGCAAAGCAAGACTCATGGATCCTACAGCAGTTGCCACAACTCTGAGGTCCACTTCGTGCTTTCCAGACCTCTCCTACTTTCAGCCACCATATATAAGTGCATGTGTGAGATTCAGTCCTGGTATCTAATACCCATGAATCTTTGGAAGTAGAGAGATGTAGCTCTATAGAGTTAATACCGGATGAAGGCACGGTCCCACCGCCCTTCCTTAGATCATTCAGGTTTCCTGATGAAGGCGCAGTCCTACTGCCCTTCTTCAGATCATCCACGCTATTTTATGAAGGCCCAGTCCCACTGCCCTTCTTCAGATCAGCCGTGAACTTCCTGTAATCCCGGTTCCAATGACCAGGTTGTTGGCAGTAGAAGCAGACATTCTCATGTGTCTCATCTTTCCTGCTAAGTGCGCATGGGCCCCGCCCTTGCCACTTCCAATTCCCTTGTTGACCATCAGAATATCCTTGGATCCCAGATCCCTGATATATTCTTCTCAGCAATTAATGACACTTCATGTAACTCTGATATGGTCTTAGAGACAGCCTTGTCATGGACATATTCTTTGCGTTCAGACTTGAGGACTATCCTCAAAATTCTGTACCAGTCCAAATAGTTTGTCCCATTTAGCTTGACCCTGTCAAGAATGGTTTTTAATGACAAACTATTAATGTTCGCTGAATTTGCCATTTGATCTACAACAGATAAAATTCAATCAGTAAACTGAATAAATTTTATGAAGATCAAGCTTAAACACCAACAATCGATTCTAAACCTTTAGAATCTGAAACCAAGATCCTTGATTCACTCGATTAAGCTGAACTAATGCTCACCACTTAATCGAGCTATGTAGGTAGGACTCCATCCAATCACATCCAATGTGACTCTTGGCTAGGGTATGTACTTATGTACACGGCTTACCCTATCTGTTACCCTAGCTCAACCTCAGGCTGAGAATCGTAGTCGGGTCCACCAATTTTCAACTATGGCCCGTCACTATGTAGGTGCTCCGCTAATGCGCACGACACCCACATATGTCGTCCAAACCTACTACCCCGCTTTCCCATGGATGCTCCGCTAATGCGCACGACACCCATAGGACGGGGAGGTAGTAAGGTGTTGATAATTGGGAGGTATCGGACATGACCCGCTTTTACTTGTCCGGTTGTGTTTAAAACTTTGGCACATCCTAGATGCGATGAGCACATCAACTACATTCCAAATGCAATGATGCCTCAAATTACATCCAATGTAATTCTTCCTTCGAACCCGTCAACTACATCCAATGTAATGACGATTCTAAGGGCTCACACACAAGGATTAAAATTCCAATTTTATCTTTGCATGTGAGGTGATATGCTCGGTAAATAAAGTTAAGCATGCAATTCTAAAACACATAGAATTAGTCATGCATAAACTAAACCAAGCATAAAGCGATAAATGTGCACATAATAGCCCCCTAAACTAACTCCCACTAGCTTCTTGAGCTCCACCGACTCCAAGCCGATGCCAACACCCGAAAAGCCACCAAATGACCTTTTCGCCCTTTCTTCGTCTTGAGTAAAAAAAATACAATTTAATACACGACTCGCAGGTCGGGAATAAATAAATATTACAAACAAGTGGTTCGACGACCACACCTTGAAAGAATAATTACACGTTAACTCTAACGGCTCGCAGGCCGTGAAAAGCGATAAATAATTAAATCGAGCTCGGGGCTATTATGTACACCATGCCAACATCACATCACACATCGTGTTATCAAAGAAGCATGTTATCAAACATCATGTGATTTTCCGGTTTTAATTCATAGCCAAGTTTCGAAAATTTTTGATGCTCGGTTTATCGAAACCGTTCAAAAATGAAACTTTTGAACATTTGATCTTCGAGTTCGTCATGACGGTTCCAAACTCGTCATAACTAACAAAATGGTTTAGCCTTGGCATATCAACCATCCAATGGTCATGCTTGGCCTAGCTCCGTCCAACGGAGCCCCATTCGGTCTCGGTTTCGGCTCCCCGAGAGTCCCGCTCCCGAGACCCGAAAAATCAAACTTTTTTCAAAATTTCCAGATTTGAAATAATTTTCAAAAATTCATTTTACATGCATTAAATACATAAACAAGAATTTAAAACATGTTATCAAACAATTTAGCAAAACAACATGCCAAAAAACGAAACTTTCAAGCAAAACCGAAACTTTGAACACCGTCTTGTGAATCCCGAAGGTAGCACGGCTCTGATACCACTGTTGGGTCTCGAGGTAGGGTTGGAGATGAACCAACTCGCAGCGGAAAATCAATAAAAACCAAGAGACGATTAAAACCATGAAACAACTAACAAAGAATGGATTCACAAGAGAAAAATTCAGCACTATCTCTTACCAAAACAAGAACACCGGTTAACGAATGATTGACTTGAGTCTCCAAGACGCCTACGTATCCACATGGGAATCAAAGCCACGTAGTTCTTCTCTTTGAGGACTCAAGAACACAAAAATGGAGGTGGAAACTAGCCAAACCCGAAATGGCCATGGAAGAGGGAGAGAAAATGTGTTTCCTATTCTTGTCTTGTGTTTGTTATGTTGAAAAAAGATGACTTGAACATAACAAAACCCATACTTGTCCAACTAAAGGCATGGGACAAGTATGGTGTCAAGTAAGGTGTAAATAGGACAAAGTATGGCAAGACAAGATTGGGTTAGGTGGTGAATCACCAACACCTTAATCCTTGTCTTGCTTACTTAGTACTAATTAATCAAGACTTGATTAATTAGTTCCATGGGCCTTGGTTGCATGGGCCTTTCATGGGCCTCTTGGAACATGGCCCGTGGCCATTTCTAACGAGGTCCCGTGATCCGCTCATCGCCTCCAAGCCTTCCATACCGGAAATGTCCAACATTATCCGACGCGATCAATCCCAAGACTCCAAGCCTTGTCTCGATCTGTAAAGTCCTATTCACGTACGGGCACATGACCCAAAACCCAGTTTTGGTCATGTCCCGAGACAATTCCCTTTTGGCCATTCTCCATAAATGTGTCAATGAGTTTCATCCTCCGGTGTGACCCTTAGGTTTATGCATGTCAATAGATCAACGTAAAATCCCATTCTACTTGATCCTATTTAAGTGGCAACTAACGAGACTTTAGTATTGCCTGACACTACATAACGAATCGACCCTGTCGATTCTAACCTTTCCGTCGTCCCTGTCATTATCCTTTTATCTCCGATATCCTGATTGAGATAAGGCATAGAGCCGTCATCCTTATTATTCTCAATCATCGTTCCTTGATATGTGAGATGACTGAAGATATGATACCCAGTATCATGTGCATGGCCATGCTATTCTTCCAGTCACTCTCGATCAAGTGGCCGAGAACCGATATCTTTCCCATACCTTAGTATGAGGGATAAATCCCTTAGCCGTCTTTCGTGTCACTCATGTAGCCCGTCCCCAAGCCAATCCTGGCCGTTATGGAAGCCCTGTTATGGACAACGTTAGGCTCAGGTCAAACTCAGTTGTTGACTACACAGCGATCACAAAGACTCCTTGGTCTAAGGATACATGACAAGCTACAACACTGAATATGTTCATGACTTAATCTATGGCACATATTCAGGGCGGGTCGTCCAATATCATGTCCCACATGATATCTATGATCAGACTCCGGAATCCCATTCCAATGACTAACAGAACGTAAGCCATAAAGAGCCATCTTTCATACTAGTCGCTTCTAGTGAAGCTTTGTTGACTAGGGACCCATCGAGTGTGATCTATCTCGATCTATGGTTCTATTCGCATGGTGGGCATAGATCAGAGCACACATCGATATATTACTCCAACACATAAGTAATATAAAGCCGCTTTAACTTTATTGCTAACGATGATATATACATTTGGACATTTAGGATTGAACTACGGGCACTAAGACTAACACTAGGGACCCATCGATTGTGATCTATCTGGATTGGAAGGATGAAGACAAGGAACAGATGAATCTAGCGGAGGTAGGTCATCTGCCTATGCAGGAATGAGAGGACCCGGCGGGGGTAGGTCTGGCCGATGCTGGCCTATATCCACATAACCGGGATAGCCAGGGAAGCTCGCACTCACAACTCTCTACTTCTGGTCGTTTTTATATTATTCTGTTTTTTGTTGGAACAATTTGTTCTATGTTTTGGTTTGGACAATTTTTTAATGTCTCGTTGTTTTGAGACGTCGGTAAGGGGATGTCCTGAGGTATTGTCTATGATATCAAGTAGGTTATTTTTATGGGTCCATGAGCGCTGGGCTTGGTACGGTCGGCCCAGACATATATCTGGAACCCAGGGCGGTTACGCTCTACCATGTATGGTTTCTTTTTTGCATTAATGCACTTCCCCGGTTACCCATTTAAAAAAAACTATTTCTTACCTAAGAGCGTCCACAACGTCGACTGCTGGCGGAGAGTTGCTGGTGGTGAGCATTAAAATAATATTTTTATTTCCCCGTCAGCTCACTCTATATGTTAAACGCCAGCAACCTGCAATGTGCAATTTTTTATCGGCGGGGAGCCGCCGACTGTGAGAAGAAAATAATAATTAAAAGCATAATTTTTATTTAAAATAAATAGAAAATTAACACAAACAAGCTCGACAAACTCGTGAACGGAAAAGTACACGTTATTATCACCGAAAAGGGAAAGCCAACTTAGCATGTTCACGATTTACAGTTCGTGCACGTACTGGAGGAATTTCGGGTGGTCTTTAACGTTCTACCTAAGCAAGAACTTCGTGAAGTGGTGGCCATATTGGGCAAGATACCGGTCCACTGCTGTAGTTTGAAGAAAAGCTTTGGTTTGTATCGGAAGGCGAGCACGCACTGCTTCGCGGTGACATACATTGAAACGGTGCATCTTCAAGGATATCCTCTTCCAATGGCCCCTGCACTGCTTCTCTATGCGTGGCGAGGCGTCGGCAGGTGCATTTCTGACATATTTTGCGAACACTTCCGGCCAATACCTATTATTTGAGCCCGAACGGGCATCGTGTAACCAACATAGCACCAAAACCATCTCTTCCTCATGGCGCTAGGGGTAGGTTGCTGTTGTGCCGACCATTTGCCCTTCGAAAAAGGGAAGAATGATAGCAAGGGGTTTGATGGATTGAAGCTCGTGGAAGAAGAGAGGTAGTGGATTGAAGAGGTGTGAAAACAATGGAAAGAAGAGGTGGCTCTTATAGCCACAAAACTGTCGGCCTCCAAAGGATAATTTGGACTTTTTACATGAAAATGACAATAATTTCATGCCAACCAAGGCATAGAAAAGGTTACGATTCATTAATTAAAAAACAACTAATGAAAAAAAAACAACATTAGGGAACACAAAGATAATTCGGAAGGCGACACTACTTCATCAAATTGTGCAACATCGCAAGGTTCGCAAAGTGTGACTCAAGCTCGGCGGGGGTCACGGCCGACTTGTCCTTCACTTCCTCTTGCACCCATCGATCGAAGGCCATGAGCTTCAGCTTCGCTTGGTTTTCTCTTTCTACCGTTAAATGGGTCTGGTGAACATACTTGACAAGCTCCTTCTTGGCTGCTACAGGGCATTTACCTTTGAGCTTCACGACTTTTTCCGCCTTCTGACCCATAGGCCGTTTGTACGCCGGTGAGCAGTCGGACATAGCACCCGTGGTTCGCTCATTGTCCTCCCCAGGCATATCTTCACGAGTGCGCTTTCCCGAGTCGGTAGATGGGTGGAAATTACCCGCTGGTGTGCCTTCGTATTCTTCCTCGGGTATGTCGACGGTAAAATGTTTAGACGTCCACTTGTGCTCGTTTCTGACGAGCCACCACCAACGTTTCCAAGTGAATGGAGCGTCTTCTCTCTTCAGGTACATTTCCTCGGCCAATGTCGTGATTTGATCATCGGAACGACCGCTCATGTGGTCATTCATACACCGTGTGTAGTACCCCTTGAACTTCGTCACTTTAGGATTGACTTGGCCCCAGTGGTCTTTACACTGCTTCAGGGTCCTCTTATGATCATCCGGTCCACGCATAGAAGAAACTTCTTCCACGATAGCCCCCCAATACTTCATGTTATGCTTCGTATTCTCGTGAATTGAATCGTAGGAATTGTGCATCCAACCATGAGCTAGACGCTCAACCTCATCGACGCTCCACAGTATTCGCCTTGCTTTTGGTTTAGGTTCAACCGGGCCGCCGGCCTCGGTAACCGTTGGAGATGGGTCGGTTGTCGCTCCGAATACATTGCTCGAAGGGAAAAATTGTTGCGTTGCCTGGTCAAACATGTCGTCGCCCAACTCGATTACCATATCCCACCAGTCGTTGAGATCCAACTCCATTTCAAAACAAACAAAAATATAAATTGTGGAGAAAGAATAGAGAGTTAGATTGAGAGAGTGTTGTGCATGTGTTTAACAAAAAATGGGGTGCTATTTATAGAGAGGAATATTTGATTTTTGTTGCTGCCAGCGCCTTCCACGTGTCGCCAGCGTGTAGAGGTCCAACGGTCGGCGCGGTCAACGAGGTGGACTAGCTCTCCACGCCAGCGATAAGTGCGGCATGGAGCTTAACGACTACTTTCCCCGCCAGCGCTGAAAAAGCTACTCCCCGCCAGCTCACCGCCTGCTCTACGCTAGCTTCTCCTCCACGCCTACACCTCACCGCCAGCTCACCATCCACCACTGTGGATGCTCTAAAAGGTTAAACCTGGTCAAAAAGTTATAACCGGCTCATGACAAGACCTAGAAATTTCAAAGAACATATTGAAGTGATGCCAAAGCTCGATGTGATACTTCACTTTAGTACTTCAAAATTTTCATATTTTATTTGAGTACCTTATATTTTTATTATGTCATCTCGGCACCCTAAATTTTATTTGACTCAATTTAATACCCACCGTAATTTCCGTTTATTTCTGAACGGAAAATGATCATGTGCGAAGCACACGACCTTACGTTTTCAGAAAATGACCAAACTACACTTTGTCCTCTTTTTTTATCAGCAAAAAAATATATTAAAACCATTTTTAGAGCTTGAAAAGGAAACCAAGAACAATACAGTACCAAGCACAACTATAAACAAAGAGTCTCTCAACTCACACCCCAAATCTAAACCACCAAGCTCAATCAAACAGTTAGAAGAATCACATATAATAAAATTTCATAAATTCTTGTGGAGCTAAGAAACCAAACCTACCCACATACCAGTATACTACCCCTTAGACCAGAACATATGCAGGATGTATGACATCTCCATCCAAAACTTTAAATAATTTCCTTTGAATCTTGGCACAAACTCAATAACTTTGACAATGAAGGACTTTAAGAGTTGGTAAAACTGAGACCTTCCAAAGAAACCAGATAAAACATTTACCCTTTTTGTTGTTGATAATTAAGCATTGAAATCCTTAAAGATTTTCACTAGTTGTGACAAACCTAAATGAATTGAATCAAGCTAAGTGATGTACCTCTGGGACTGCAAAGATAAGAACTAATCAAAACTTGAGAGGTTGGACCAAACAAAAAAGAGCAGCAACAGTTAGAACAACCTAAAATAGTTATACCCACACACAAACCCCAAAGAAGACAAACCAGTCTTGCAAAATTGAACTAAGAACTACCCAAGAAAAGAGAGGGAGAGAGGAAGAACACACATGCTCACTAGAGAAACCAACCCTTAACCTAAACCCCAAAAGAGAAGGAGAACCAAACACCATATACTACTGAGGGCTAAAAATTGCAAGTGAAGAAACCCAAAATAGAGCAGTAATTAAAACGGTGAAGAGAAGAAACCCAGTCCTCATTTTTTGCACACACCCAAGAAGATAGCCATTCTTCAAATCTAAAATGATATTTCTCATGAAATTTTTCCCATTCCTAGCTCAAAGCCATGCTTCTAGTTTTGTTGAAGATATCCTCTGCTGAGGAGAGAGTGCCTTTGAATACTAGGGCATTTCTAGCTAACCATATTTGCCAAATAGTTGCTTTGAGAATTAGCCCCCATACCCTTCTTAATCTTGAGGGTACTAGATGAAACCAGCAGCTGAATAAATCTTTGACAAGATCAGGACAAACTCAACAAAGCTTCCACAAAGCTATGATTTTACTCCAAATATCACATGCTTCTCTACAATGTAGAATTATATGAACCCCATCCTCAAAGTCCCAAGAGCAATGGGGGCAAACCAGTTCATCAAATGAAAAATGCATTCTTCTTGTTTCCAGTAAGCATCTATAGGGGATAGCTTCATGGAAAGCTAACCAACAAAAGGCAGTAACCTTAGAAGAAGCCCCAGGTTTCTAGAGGTTTGATCTCTAATAAGTTTCAGAGTTGCCTTGTTGAGCAAGTAAAGAGTACATTCTATTAATAGAGAAACCGTTTGGATCTACAATCCAATTTAGGCTGCCATCTTCCTCTCCTAGATGAATAGAGAGAAGAATTGCAGTAATGATGCCCCATTCTTGACATTCCCAACCCCTTGAAGATCTTTTAAGGTCTAAATCCCAACCAACACCATCCCACAACTCAGAAATAGTCCTTTTCTTTTTGTTTGACAACAAATAGATCCTTGGGAATAAAAGTTTGAAAGATAAATCTCCCCACCAGAGATCTTCCCAGAATAGTATCTTATTGCCTCTCCCTAGATTCCATTGTAAGCCATGAGAGCTAAATAAATAAGCAAACCTAGGATCTTGAAAGAGATTGATTATATGTGAGGTGAAACTTTGGCTACTGATTTTACTGAAATTTGAAAGATCCCATTCTTGAAAGTTCCATTTGAACCTTGCACAAAGGACTTCTTTCCATAAACTTTTCTTCTCATTAGCAAACATCCACCACCACTTGGCTAAAAGAGCTACATTCATAATTTTTAAATTTCTAATACCCAACCCACCTTCCCTTTTTTATTTGCAGACCGTGTGCCAACTGAGATTGCAAAATACTCTTGAATTAGAAGAACCATGCCACAAAAATCTTCTTTGCCAACTCTCTAGAGATTTCAGAACTGTTGAAGGGGCCTTTAGAAGTGAGAAATAGTATAGAGGTAAGGCCCCCAAAGTTGATTTGATCAAGGTGATTCTTCCCCCAAATGACAGCAGTTTAGCTTGCCAAAGCACTAAAGCTTTTTTGACATTTTGAATAACAGGTTACCAGGTGATTAATCTTTTTGGATTTGCTCCCAATGAGAATCCCATCTATTTCAAGGGTAATGTCTCTGTTTCACAACATAATACAGATGCATAGAGACTGATTTCTTATTGAGATAAATTCATAAGAATCTAGACAGACTTGTTGTAATTGACTTTGAGACCTGAAGCTGATTTGAACATAGTGAGGGCGTGCTTGAGATTTATAATACCTTCTGGAGATGCTTTAATGAAAAATATGGAGTCATCTACAAATTACAGGTGTGAGATAGTAGGACCAGAGAAATCTACTCTTCCTAACTGAATTCCTTGAAATTGATTAAATAATAGGCATGCTTTCAAGATTTGATTTAAACGTCAGCCACTATTGCAAATAGTAGTGGAGATAGAGCACAACCTTATCTAAGGTATGTTTGCATTTTGAAATCTAAAGTGGGAGTGCCATTGATTAGCACTAAGACATGTGCTCTAACACAGGAGATCATCCAGAGTCTCTATTGGAATCCACAACCTAATCTGGCCAACAATTTCATTAAGTACATCCAATTCATTTTATCAAAGGCCTTCTCAAAATATGTCTTTAAAATTATTTCCTCTTCTTTTGATTTTTTTTAGATGCTAAACCACCTCACTTGCAACCAATATACCATCCATAATTTGCCTGCCAACAATGAATCCTGTTTTTTCATATCCTACTTGTTGGGCTTGTGTGAAGACTTCCTATTTTAATTAGGAAAGTTTTAAGTCTTCCTAATAGATTTAGGTAAGAGACTTGAGTAGACAATTAGGAGAAATTTCTTATTAGAATTAGGAAGCCTAATTCCTATCTATTTACCCATTTTCTTCTCCTATAATTACCATGTACTTGTAAACCCAAATTACTCATTAGTTATGAAAGCAATAAGAAGAGAGTAGTGAGGCCGTGGACGTGGGAAAATTGTCGAACCACGTAAATTCTTGTGTTCTTGTGTGATTGCTTATTTTCTCTTAGTTTCTTCTTGCTTCAATATTTTTCCATGTTGTTATACCCCAACAACTGGTATCAGAGCCAGGTGTTTGGCAAGTGAGAGCAATAACAGAAGATGGGAAAGTTCGAATCGACAAGTTTGATGGGAAAGATTTTGGATTCTGGATAATGCAGATTAAATATTAGTTGTACTAGAAGAAGCTACATGAGCCCTTGTCAGAGACCAAACCAGAGAAGCTAAGTTCAGCCGATTGGAAGTTGGTAGATCGACAAGCACTCAGAGCAGCGAAGTTGACATTGACAAGGAACGTTGCCTACAACGTTATGAAGGAGACGACTACCTACAGACTCATAAAGGCGCTATCAAATATGTACGAAAATTTGTCTGCATCAAATAAGGTATATTTGATTCGTCTATTAGTTAATACGAAGATGAGGGAAGATGCAAATGTTACCGATCATGTGAAATAATTTAATATGATACTATCAAGATTAGTATAAGTGGACATTAAATTCGATGATGAGGTACAAGCCTTATTATTGCTGTCTTCATTACCTTATAGTTGGCCAGGAACTGTAACAATAGTTAGTAGTTCATCTGGATCTACTAAATTGTCGTTCGATGGGATAAGAGACTTGATTCTCGGGGAAAATATTTGTAGAAGGAATTTCGGAGAATCATTAGGCTCCGTGTTGAACGTGGAAGGAAGAGGTAGGAACTCTGAAAGGGGGAAGAACAAAGGGCGAGGAAGATCAAAGTCCAGAAGGAGAGGACAATCTAAAAGCAGAGCAGACGTGACTTGCTATAATTGTCAACAAACTGGTCACTTCAAGAATCAGTGCCCGAACCCGAAGAAGGAAAGAAAGGAGAACAATTAGGTGAATGCGATAGAGGAATTTGAAGATGATGCTTTGATCTGTTGTGCAGAAAGCCCAGTGGATTCATGGATCATAGACCCATTATAAAGATATGCTAGTGAACTTTAGACCTATAAAAGGTATAGTTCATCTAGCTAATGATCAGATGGAAGAAATTGCGGGCATAGGAGATGTGAGTCTCAAAACTCCTATGGGTACAATTTGGACGTTAAAAGATGTAAAGTGTATCTCTACCATAAGGATAATGTTGATCTCTGTAAGTCATCTGGACAGTTTGGGATACGGTATAACCTTTAAAGATGGTCAATGGAAGGTATCAAAAGGGAACTTGATTATTGCTCGAGGATGGAAGAGGGGAACTTTTTACGTGGCAGAAATGCCAATAAAAGAGGTTAATGAAGTTATTGATGAGCCAGATCCTTCAACTATATGGCACCTACGACTTGGTCCTATGAGTGAGAAAGGGATGAAGATGCTAGCTTCAAAAGGGAAGATTCCAGAACTAAAGAATGTGAAGGTTAGTTTTTGCGAACCATGTGTGTTCGGAAAGTAGAAACGAGTCAGCTTCGCGAAGTCAAGGAAGCCTCCTAAGGTAAAGAAGCTGGAAATGGTACATGCAAACGTGTATGGACCTACAAAAGTTCTATCCATTAGAGGATCTCACTACTATGTCACCTTCATTGATGATTCCATAAGAAAGGTATGGGTTTACTTTCTAAAGCACAAAGATGAAGTTTTTCATATCTTTAAGAAGTGGAAAGCTGCTATTGAGAATGAAACTAACTTAAAAATGATGTTTTTAAAGTCTAATGGTGGTGAGTATATTAATGATGAGTTTATTGATTATTGTATTGAGCATGATATAAGGATGCTGAAGACTGAGCCTGAGATGCCTCAGCATAATGGTGTTGCTGAGAGGATGAACAAAACGTTGAACGAGAGGGCGAAGAGTATGAGGATTCACGCAGGATTGCCTAAAAGGTTTTGGGCAGACGCAATGAGCACAATAACATACCTCATCAATCATGGACCCCCAGTTCCTTTGGGATTCAAGATTCCTGAAGAAGAATGGAGTGAAAAAGAGGTAAATCTTCAACATTTGTGAGTCTTTGGTTGTGTTTCTTATGTGAGAGTAAAGGATTCCGACAGAGACAAGCTTGATCCAAAAGCAAAGAAGTGTGTATTCATTGGCTTTAGATCTGATGACATGGGGTGTAGGTTATGGGATGAGTCAATGATGAAAGTCATCAGAAGCAGAGATGTCACATTCTATGAAAGCGCTACATACAAGGATCTCTTGAGTGTTGAGCAAGATATCACTAAAGAAACCAAAGGAAAGGAAGAAGCAATGTTGGAAGATGTTACAGGAAACAGTGAGAGTCTAATGCATAAAAATAATGAGGAGATACTACCGGCTACCCTAGTAGCTGAAGTGAGGAGATCAAGCAGAATTTCTATACCTCCAGAACGGTTCTCTCCATCACAACATTATTTTTTGTTGACTGAGAATGGAGAGCCTCAGTGTTACATAGAGGCAATTCATATGAATGATTCAATTAAGTGGGTGTCATCCATGAATGAAGAGATGAAGTCTCTTGAAAAGAATGAAACTTGATCGTTGACTAAGTTACCAGCTGGGGAAAAGGCTCTACAAAATAAATGGGTGTTCAGGGTCAAAGAAGAACATGATGGTAGCAAGAGGTACAAGGCAAGGTTAGTAGTCTAAAGCTTCTAACAGAAGAAAGGGATTGACTATAACAAGATATTCTCTCCAGTAGTGAAGATGACTACTATCAGGCTTGTGTTAGGTATCGTGGATGCAGAAGATCTTCATCTAGAGCAACTAGATGTGAAACCGTGTTCTTACATGGTGATCTTGATGAAGATATTTATATGGTACAACCTGAAGGTTTCCAGAGAGCTGGGAGTGAAGACCTAGTTTGCAAACTGCAGAAAAGTTTGTGTGGTCTGAAACAAGCACCAAGACAGTGGTACTTGAAGTTTGACGATTTTATGATGAGGAATGGATACTCAAGATGTGTCATGGATCATTGTTGGTATGTCAAGCACTTCAATGGATCCTACATCATATTATTGTTGAACGTTGATGACATGTTTATTGCATGATCCAACATGGTAGAAATCAACAAGTTAAAGAGACATATATCTGAACAGTTTGAGATGAAGGACTTAGGCGCATCGAAGCAAATACACGGAATGAGCATTAGTAGGGATCGATCTGATGGAAGTTTAGAGTTGGCTAAAGAGAAGTATATTGAGGAGATTTTGAACAAGTTCCGTCTCCAAGATGCGAAGATAAGAAGTACACCGTTGGGAAGTTACTTCAAACTCACTCGAGAGCACTCACCTAAAATGGATAAAGACAAGGAAAAATTGGCTAAAGTCTCGTACGTATCGGCAGTTGACAGTTTAATGTATGCAATGGTTTTCACAAGACCAGACATTGCACATGCAGTGGGAGTTGTTAGTAGATTCATGTCTAATCTTGGTAGAGAGCATTGGGAAGGAATTAAGTGGTTGTTTCGCTACTTGAAAGGCATTTCAAAGATTTCACTACACTTTAAGAACAATGATATGATCTTAGAAGGGTTTTCTGATGCAAACTTAGGTGGATGCTTGGACAGAAGGAAGAGTACTACAAGGTACGTCTTTACTTTGGGTGGCACAACAATTAGTTGGATGTCTCTACTACAGAAGAGTGTTTCTCTTTCAACCATTGAAGTGGAGTACATGGCTATTTCTGAAGCTGGAAAAGAAATGATCTGGTTGAAGAATTTCTTGGAGGAGTTAGGGAAGAAACAGGCAAACAGTCATTTGTATAGCGACAGTTAGAGCACTATTCACCTTGCCAAGAATCTCGTGTTTCATGCTAGGACGAAGCATATTCAGTTGAGATATCATTTCATTAGGGGTTTAATGAATGATGGTACTTTTTCCTTGAAGAAAATCCTCGGGTCAAATAATCCTGCAGATATGTTGACCAAGGTGGTTACAACGGAGAAGCTGAAGTTATGCATAACTTCAGCTAGCCTTCATGGTTAGTTGTAGGAAGATGCCTCACTACCTCGGAAGCTTATTGATGGTGCATTGGGGTGTTATTGGAGTTACATGAGTAGGAGTGAAGTGAAGACATTCATGGACAGTCTCCAAGTGGGAGATTGTTGGGCTTGTGTGGAGACCTCCTATTTTATCTAAAAAAAGTTTTTTTTAAGTCTTCCTAATAGATTTAGGTACGAGACTTGAGTAGAAAATTAGGAGAAATTTCCTATTCTAATTAGGAAGCCTAATTCGTACCTATTTACCCATTGTCTTCTCCTGTAATTACCATGTACTTGTAAACCCAAATCATTCATTAGTTGTAAAGCAATAAGACGAGAGTAGTGAGGCCGTGGATGTACGCAAATTGTCGAACCACGTAAATTCTTATGTTCTTGTGTGATTTATTATTTTCTCTTGGTTTCTTCTTGCTTGAATATTGTTCCACGTTGTTATACCCCAAGACTACCAAGTCTCCAATAACTTATCTCAACCCCAGAGATAGTAATTTGGATAGGATCTTGTAAGTGCCTCCCATTAAGCTTATAGGTATGAAATCTCCAAAATCAAGAGGGGATTCACATTTGGGAATTAAATTCATGAGGGAGGAATTTATGTTGGTTTTTGTGCCCTAGGCCAATCGTGATCATGGACGACATTATCATTTCATTAATATATCGACACTACTATTATCATTTGCGAAGTGTTAATAGTGTGAATAATACTCTTTCTTAAGATCATTGGGTTGAGGACCTGATAGTAAAACTCTTAGAAGTAATAGAGTATTATTCACTTGATCCCTGGTCTTACTGATATACCAAGACTAGTATGATGTTGGCTGATGATTACGTTTTATTGATCATACATATTGGATATGAAGCCAAATCATAGATGTCATTTAGGGAAATGACATTGGATGACCCACTATGAGAATACTACATAGGAACTATTATGAGTATTTCTCAGTACCGTAATATGACTTAAATCCTCTGACCTTATAGTCATCATGATTTCGACATAGGTGGTTGTGTGCTTTGACACAGTTAAAAATTGTCTTTAACCGGGCAATTATAAAGGCTGTGATTGGGTGCATAAGTGTCTATGTGAGAGATATGGTTGACTGATAAGGGATCTCTCACTCATACAAATATGAGAGATATCGTTTGGGCCCCTTAATAAGTGGGACTGCAGGAAAAACCTGGCCATGCGAATTGATAAAGAGTTATCACTGGCAGTCTACTTAAGATCAAGAAACATCGATCGAATAAAATAAGGATGACGGCCCTATGCCTTATTCGATCGAGATATCGTTGACAGAAGGGTTAGCATATTAGCGTGTAAAAGGTTAAGTCGCATTGACAATCATCATACACGTTTGAGTAGTCATATTGCTTTGCTAGAAGACAACTATGACATGTGGACGAATCGAGGAATTCGGGCCCACTGCCGAACGTCGTATGAGCCTGCAGGGTCACACCTAACAACAAGCCCAAAATTGTATTGGACTTTGGAAGTCCATTAAGTGAATAAAATAATATATTATATTTGATATAATATTTATTTATTCATTAAACTCGTTTTTCGAATTGCCAATATAATAAAGATCATGTTGGGCATTAAAATGCAAAAATGACTCTTTAATTTTTGAAATTCAAAGAGGGTATTTTTGCATGAGCACTACTCCTAAAATGAGACACTTGTCATAAAAGAAAGTCCAAGAGTTGGACTTGCTTGAAATGACTTAGCGGAGTCATGTTTAGGAATAGTAAGCACGCAAAACCTAAGTGAGACACTTGTCCAAGTTGGAAGTCCAAGTGTTGGGTTTTTCCAAATAAAATAAGTGTGGTCATGTTGGGTTAAGTATGCATGCAAGAGAGAGAAGAAAAAACAGATTTTTCTCAAGGTTGTGTTGAGAATGGTTCTCAAAGTGTAGAGAGAAAAACGAGTAGAGAGAAAAGAGAGAGGAAGAAGTGTTCTTCATCTTGTGCTAGCACACAAACGATTTTGGGAAGGATTGTTCAAGAACTACGTGGCTTTGATTCCTCCAAGAGGATACGTAGGCGTCTTTGAGACTCTAGCCAAATCCATTTATTTCGGGTGTTGTTTGTTTGCAAGAAAAAGAAGAAAAATCTGGACAGATTTTTCTGCCCAGATTCTGTCCGACCAGCCACTGTAAAGAGCCCGATCGGAGATTCATCTGAGGTCCGATCTTTCTGATTTTTAGAGTGATCGTTCTACACATATTTTTATTCAATTTGACCGGAGGGATTTGGATTCCAACGGTTCGTTGCTGAGATATACGATCTGAAAGTTGGTCCCTGTCTCGAACCAAGCTGAAAAATTGAAAGAGGTAATCTCTCCTTTAATTTTTGTTTGTCGGTTTACTCGAAATTACATGGATCCTGAGGCTATTCTAGGGAAAGTTTTATTTTCCGCTGCGTTTTGCTCCCTAGAATTCCAACAATTTAAACCTTTTCCTAGGAATCCTGATTGATGGAAATGAGTGAAGAAATTCATCAGAATGCTTTTCAATATTGGCCAACAGACTTGAAAGAATTTTAGAGTGTATCCATTAGGCCCTGGAGCTTTTGTATTCTGCACAAGCCTTATGGCCTTGAGAACTTTTTCTTCTGAGAAATACCTTTCTAGCCAAGAGGACTGAATCTCTGATAAGGTTGTAGTAGTAGTAGTGGTAGTGGTAGTGGTAGTGGTAGTGGTAGTGGTAGTGGTAGTGGTAGTGGTAGTGGTAGTGGTAGTAGTAGTATCAGTTCATCATTTGCCACAATTTGAGTGATTTTCTTTCTTTTCCCTTTGACATTAGCCACCTTATGAAAGTATATAGATCGTTTGTTCCCTTCTCTAATCCACTTTTCACTTGCTTTTTGGTTCCATAACTGAGATAGTAGCTTACTTTTCCTGATTAATTCAGCTTTCAAAGACCCTTTATCACTGAATTATAAAGTTGTTAAATCTCTTTGCTCCACAATTGCATCCAATTTGTCCAGATCTTTTCTTAACTGCAAGATTTTTGTATCAAGATGACTAAAAACTTATGTGTTCCATTGTTTCAACTTATCTTTCAATAGCTTTAGTTTCTGCCACAATACATAATGAGGGAGGCCTGTAATGTTGAAGGAAGACCAAAATGATTGAACTGTATGAAAGAATATGTAGTCATCTATCCAGATATTCAGAAATTCGAAGGGCCTTTGCCCTCAATCTACCACACTATTAAATAAAACAAGAGCCCTATAATCAGAAAGGCATTTGGGCAAGTAGAGTTGAGTGAGATCCCTGAATACAGCAAGAAATTCTGAAGAGACTAGAATCTTATCTATTCTAGAGGTAATAGAGCTAGGGCCAAACCAAGTAAACCTCCCTCCTGAAAGTGGTAGATCTATAAGTGACAAGGAATCTACCAAATTTTGAAATTGAACCATTTCAGTAGAAACATGCCTATCATTTGAACTTTCAAATGTATCTAGAATTGTGTTAAAATCTCCAGGCATCGCCAATAGAGGATTATTCAATAAGTTAGAAAACTCATTTTCCAAATCTCTCCATAAGTCATCCTTTCTTCTTCTTGAGCAAGGAGCATAAACATTGAATATCCAGCAAATTTTGTAGATTTCTTCTAACAATCCACAAAAGATTAAAGCTCCAAGGATTTTCTTTACAGATATCTTCTGAAAGTGATGAGATTTCCAGATAGATATTAATCCCCAGAGGATCCTAGTGAAGGTATGAAATATAATTCTCATCCCTAAGTAAGGCCACAAGATATAAGGAAACTGATAGGAATTTCTTCCATTTTAGAGTCTTAAATTAAAATTAAATGTGGACTTTGCTTGCGAGCCACGTCACTAATAGTTCTCCAATTTTGTGAGGAGGATAGAACTCTCATGTTCCATGAGAGAATATTCATGGATTAGAGAATTATAGATGATGATTGTGAGCAGATTTACTCACTCCCATCTCAATATTCGAGTCCCTTTCAAGATCAACAAATTCATCTCCACTGCCCAACTCTAAATCCACACTTAGGTTCCTTCCATCACCAGAATTGAATCTTTCATCATCCAAGGAGGAAATGTATTGCAATAAAAGAGCTTCATTAAAATCAGCTTGCAATCCCGTCACTACAGATTCTTTATTAGGTTTCTTGATAGAGTGAGATTTTAGGAGATGACCATTCTCTTTGCTTTTGGACCTAGTAGTATACCCATGAGGAGAGAGAGTAGGCTTTTTGAATTCATATTTTACTTTTTTTTTAAATGTTGAGAGGAGGGAAATGTGAGTGGGAATGATTAATTCCCAAAAAATCAGCAATTTCATTGACCTGAGATTGTTCAAGACTTGCAGCTAGTCCTAAGATTTGTGGAGCTGTTCAGTCAAAGCTTAATTGAGGGTTGGATTTTTTGAAGTTCGTGTTTTTGGGATTTTTTTACTGTCTAATTCCATGCACTATGTTTTTTTTTATGATTCTGTAAAGTTTTGAATTTGGAAAAAGTGATGGTAATTGATGGGTTGGGTTTTTATAATTTGATCTTTTCGTGGGATTATTAGGTGCAATTTAACTATTGTGGATTGGTATCCTAATTCTATATATATATATATATATATATATGGAAAGAACTTATTAACGGGGCTGAATGAATATGGTTTGGGCATAAGGTGCGAGGAAAAGATTTTGCAATTGTGAAATGAAGATTTTGCAATTGTGAAATGAAGATGTTGTTATGATTATGAGGGATGCTTAGAGCACTTACAGTGTGCGAATCACAATTCGGACCACGACTCACGATTCACGGAATTGTGATTCGCGGTTTACGAGTCGCACGTGGCGGCGTGCGTGATTCGCGAATCGTGAATCACATTTTTCCGGAATCGCGAGTCATGGTGCGAACCGTTGTTTGTCGGCCGTCAATCACAGCACAACATGTGGCCAAGGGGGGAGAAAAAAGTTCGAACTGTTTCCCCCATCGGTCATTAATAACTATTTTTTAAAAAAAAGAATCAAAATGAATACAAAAAACATTTTTTCCACACTTATTTTGATCAAAAATGTCCGACGACAAGGCTCAAACGAGGGAGGACTTCGAAGCCAAACTTCGTGCTTGGGAGCAACGACTCTGGCGGAGGACCGATAGAATGATAAAGAGAGATGAGTTAATAAATTTGATGTACCAAAAGCATTATAGTTTGATGTACTAAGAGGTTAGTAAAGAAATTTTAAGTTTAATTTCCCATTTTGGTTAATTAATTTGATTTATTAATTAGTTTTACATTTTAGTTAATTTATTAATTAATTAATTTTATCAACTTTATTTCAATATTATTTAGTATTTATTATTCAAATCTGAATTTAATACATTCAAAAAAATAATAATTAATTATTCAGTCAGCATCCACTTAGTACTTCTTCACACCATGATCCCCATATGTGATCCTCTAATTGTGGAACTCTGCTCAGTTTCAGGGGTGCGTATCACAAATGATCCCACTCACCACATGATTCGCGCATCATGATCTCCATATGTGATCCCCTTACTGTACATGCTTTTAGAGGAACCACAACAAGTGAATCACAACCCGGACCACGACTCGTGATTCGTGAAAATGTGATTCGTGGTTCGCGAGTCGCACGTTGTGGCGTGCGTGATTCGCGAACCGCGACTCACAATAGTGAGTTGTTGGTTCGCAAATCATGGTTCACCGCCCACCAATCACAGTGCGATACGTGGCCAAGGGGGAGAAAAAAAATTTGGACTATTGCCTCAAACGGTCCTTAACGTCTATTTTTTAATCAAAAAAAAAACATCTTCCCCCAAACTATAAATACCCCTCATCCCATTCATCAAACCACCAACATTTCTCTCAAAATTCTCTCTACTTTTTCTCTCAAATGTTCCACACTTATTTCGATCAAAACTGTTCGACGACGAGGCCCAAATGATCTGACCCATCGGAAACTCCAAGATGACCTTCTTGAGCACATATGTGGGTTTGTTTGGAGCGACTTACCATGACGTAGACGACGAGTGAGATGAATTAATAAATTTGATGTACCAAAAGCATTGTAGTTTGATGTACTAAAAGAGGAGTAATGAAATTTCAAGTTTAATTATCCATTTTTGTTAATTAATTTTATTTATTAATTAGTTTTGCATTTTAGTTAATTTATTTATTAATTAATTTTATCAAATTTATTTCAATTTTATTTAGTATTTATTTTTTAAAATTTAAATATAATAAATTTAGCAAAAGAATAATTAATTATCCGCTCAGCACTTCTGCAAACCATGATCCCTATATGTGAATCACCTAATTATCCACTCGTGTGTCGGTAATTAATGTTTATGCACCTAAAGAGGTTCGGGGATAGACGTTTATTGTGGAATGAGTTCTTTCAGGTTGCAGACCATATTTATGATGTTGCTATTTGGGCCGGGGATTTCAATTCGTTTCTCTCACCTGATGAACGTCTACTTTGCCCGGCAAGTCCTACTGATATGAGGAATTTTCAGCAGTTCGTCTCTTCTTTGGAGCTTATTGATTTACCATTGTTAGGTTCTCAATTTACTTGGGTTCATTCCAGTGGTAAAATGTGTAGAATTGATCGTGTCTTTGTTTTTGTTTAATTTGTATCGACTTTCAGTATTTTGGTTCAGATTTCGTTACCTAGGTCGTTGTCTGATCATCGTCCTTTATTGTTAAAAGTTGATGAGGCTATTTGGGGTGCTAAACCAGTCAAATTTATAAACACCTGGAATTATCATGACAATTTTTTGCCGGCTGTGCAAGCCTTTCGGTCTGAATATCCTGCCCATGTTTCAACAAGTTTCAACTTATTTTATAAACTCAAGGCCATGCGTTCTGATCTGCAAACTTGGAAGAAGGAGGTCTTCGAGAACGCTGAAGAGAAGGTAAAGCAATTGATAAGTGAGATTGATATGGTTGATAAATTGCAGGAGGACCAGGTATTATCAAGTGCGGAGACGAGTCACCGTTCTTGGTTGCGAGCAGTATTGATCCTTGAGACGAAAATTCTGAGTAAAATTTGGCGTCAAAAGGCAAGGATGGCCTGGTTTCGTTGTGGTGATAGATGCACGAAATTCTTTCACCGAATAGCGAATTTTAGAGCGCACCGGAATCGTTTATCTAAGATTCGATCGGAGACAGGTTTTATTTCGAACCGGTCTGAAATTTTGGACAGTGCATCTTCTCATTTTGAAGGCCAGTTGCGTAATCCTCTCCCTAGCCGATTACCCCAACCATAGTTACCATTTAAAATTTTAACTCATGACCAACAGACAGAATTAGAGAAGCCCTTTCTTTTATCTGAGATAAAAGATGCAGTTGATTTATGTGGGAGCGAGAAGTCCCCGGGCCTACTAGGGAAGAGAAGGAAGTTGTTGTTGCTGAGGCAAAACATTGGAAGAAACAAGCATACATGTATTGTAAAAACCAGACAAGCAAATGTTTGATTTAGGTAGATACCTAGATTTACCATAATACAAACCATGAAATATATATTCTGGAAATTGAAATGGGCCAAGAGACTTGTAAGCATCGAGGATATCAAGGACATGGACAAACCGTTCGAAAAGAGCAGCATAAGTATCCCATTCGGCGTCTGGCCAGGAACTTGCGTCGAACTGAGTAAGCACATTGATGACCCTCGCCACATCTGTCTGCAGTTGATTCATTCAGATGATGACCTTCTGGAACTCCGCCAGCATCCTCCGCAAAGCAATCATCCTATAAAGGTGCTGCCCTCGTTCGACCATGGCCGCCATGACGGTTTTCGGTGATTCCACATTCTTGTTGACTTTGGGGGAGTCTATTTCTTCTTGTTTAGAGTTGTTGCGGGTTTTGAGTTTAGAGTACAATAGAAGAGGTAGAAGTACGTTTAGGTTTTCTGTGGGTCACGTTTCGGTTACGTTAACCCCGAGGATCACGTCTTTTTGCATTCTTATTTTGTACCGCGCAAATTCTTATCCTGACAATATATGTCACATCTTTTGGAAAGAAATTTTTGCACGTCAAAAATTTAAATTTTACATTAATTTTATTGTTGGTATGTAGTCTTGCAATTGAGACTCAGTTTGTGTAATCCAATCCAACTCGTTTGCATTGTTTAACTTTGGGCCGAGGGTGATATCTGAATACGGGTCACGTTTGCTTAGCATAATGGGCTCAACTCTTGAAGGTTTTTGAGGAATTGGAGTGAGCTGACATTTGAATCAATCCAGCATCTTCAACATCGCTTCCT
Source organism: Erodium maritimum (assembly GCA_963921825.1). Lineage (NCBI taxonomy): Eukaryota > Viridiplantae > Streptophyta > Magnoliopsida > Geraniales > Geraniaceae > Erodium > Erodium maritimum. Next base: position 109,645,898 of record OY997588.1, on the reverse strand, counting down.
TCACATCAGGTATATCCGGTCGCAATCCAGAAAGTAGAAAGTCAAGATCCCTCGGCTTCATCAAAGCAAAACCCGTCGTAATCACTCGTCATTGATCCTGACTCACTAGCGGAGAAAGTGTCGAGGCTGAGTCAGATTTCTTTTTCCTCCTGCACTCTGCTTCCTCTATGGGGTCTTCGGAGGTCTCCAAAAGCCGATAATGGCATAGACGGAGCAAACCCTTCTCGTTAAGCGAACCCCTCTACAGTTTCGCCCTCGCGCACTGTATGTTCCGCACAAAGCCAACTCCTTTTTGTTGTTTCGTTAAGAATAAGGAATGGTAATAATGTCAGATTGTCTTTGTTCTTACCGCTGACCCGTACAAAAAAGAAAGCGCTACTGGAATCTTGTCACTACCCATTGCCCAAATTCTTTGCTTTCTGTTTCTATGAGGAAAGACAATATTGCCTTGCAACGTGTTTGGGGATATATGTATAGAGTCCATTATGTTTTGTCTGTGATACTATTAATTTTGCTTGTTGATTGCAATTTGAAGCTCAGTGTTTTGTTATCTTAGAAGGGTCGTAGTCTCTTATTTAATCAACAGATGTAGTTTTGATATGTGAGGTATTAACTATAAGTCATTATGAATTTGCAGGTTGTAATTGTCATTCAGGGGCTTTGAGACACTGTTGATACAGCATTTATTTTACTGGATAAGGGTTCTGCACATACAGGTGAAATTTCCTTTCCTGCATCTACCTTGTGCTATTGTCTATCCAAATTCTTCAGCTTAAGCTTTATGATGGGTTGCACTGTATTTTCAACAGTGCACAGTGCCATAAAAGAATGGATGCCAACAATGTATTGGACATCTCTCTTACTGAGGTACTTAATGTTATCCGACCCTTACGAGAAGATTGGGTTGTTCGATCTCAAATCATAGAGGAGTTGCGAGCTCTTGTCTCATCTTTGGAAAGCCTAAGAGGTAATATTTGCTGCATTTCAGCCGTGTTCTCTTATCGCAATTTCTAATTTTTGGAAAACTGATAGCGGCCTTAAGCTCTGAAAACACTTTCATGAACAAAGTGTCATTTGTTTGTCTTCTGCTAGTTATAACCTGTTGACCTCATATTATCTGTGAGCGTAATATGACTTCCTAGTTGATTAAGCAATGGAATTTTCTGATGGTTTGATAAATTCATTTGCAACAATGTAAAAATTGACTGTATTGGTACAAACAGGTGCTGTTGTGGAGCCATTTGGATCATTTGTGTCTAATCTCTTTACACGGCAGGGAGATTTGGATATTTCTATTGACCTGCCCTATAATTCGTACATTGCATCTTCTGGAAAAAGACACAAACAGGCTTTACTAGGAGAGGTACTAAAAGCTTTGAGGCGGAGAGGTAATTTGCTTTTAAATTATTCCTTCTAGTAATAGTATAAAATGTATGTATTACATCCTATATCAGCACTTGGATATATGTTACTGATGTGCATTGTTTTCAATATAGATTTGAGTTCTTTGCATGTTCTTTTTTTTTTATATTCCTGGCACGTGTTGATTATTGCAGTGCATGGAGTTAATATTAGCAATTACCTTTATTTAAAATATATGTAAGGACTATGGAGTTCATGGTTTTAGAGGATTGGGTGGGTGGGGATCATTTTCACTGTTTCATACCAGACTGTCATGTAGTTCATTTGATAGCAACACTGAATTGCAGGTGGAGTGCGCAGATTGCAATTCATATCCAATGCCAGAGTTCCCATATTGAAGTTTGTGAGCAACCGCCAAGGAATCTCTTGTGATATATCTGTTGATAACTTTCAGGGCCAAATGAAGTCCAAGTTGCTATTTTGGCTCACTAGGATAGATGAGCGCTTCCATGACATGATTCTAATTGTATGTTCTATAGAAAGCCCTCTTCCTGATATTATCCCATGTTATTGGTTTTCTCATATCTTGCTTGCTAGTGCAGGTAAAGGAATGGGCCAAAGCTCATTATATCAATGATTCAAAGACTGGGACTTTAAACTCATACTCTCTCTGTTTGCTTGTCATCTTACATTTTCAGGTAGGGTTGTGTTTATTTAGGTATCACTTTATAAAGTAACATTTAAGAGGAAGCATTTTTAATGCTATGGATATTACTAGAATGCAATATGAAGTAGTTGCAGCAGACAATTAACCACTACATCTGTAAACTTCTCACACCAGACAAATCTTGCCAGAATTGCATCCTTTGTGTGATAAAACTGATCATATTTGTTATATCTTTATTTGAAGAAAGCTGACAGGTTCCTCTCTATCCTAGATACATGATGTCTATCTTCTTCATAGTGATGTTAATGGTTTGCTTGATTTAGTTCAGACTTCAGAATGGACATGGCAGAAATTGCTTTACATATATTTTACTGCCCCACCTTGCAGACATGCGCTCCGGCAATTTTTCCTCCTCTAAAGGATATATATCCAGGAAATATAATTGATGATCTCAAAGGTACTATACATCTATGATATATCATTCTTTACTAGGTTCTGCATGCCATTCATTAATCATATGCCCAAGCACACTAGCCAACTTGTACTGTATTTCCTAAAAGGAGTGTCCATTTACCATTTAGGAAGTTAGTTATGCTTGTCTTGCCAATATCATCCCTCGGATAGTTATGTAGTGGGTTAACACATGGAAAAAAAAGGACAGTGTAGGATAAGTCTAGTCCCAACTTTACTAATCTTTAACTCTTACAAATGTTTAATAGGAACCCGTTTTGGGACTGATGGAGTATAACTAAAGGCTTGATCCACTAAGCTGATTTTCCAAGCAGATCTCTTAATTTACCAACTTGGGATTGTATTTAACTCATAAACATGGTGTAAGGGTGGATTTGCTCTCGAGCATGAATCTGTATCATTGACCCTTGACCATTTAATTCTCTAGCATGAATCTGAACCATTGATCCTTGTCCATTTAACTTTAGTGAGATGCTAGGTTTGCATCTTTCCTGCCTGGAAAAGAAAAACATGAATCCAAATACCAGAAATTGAACTCTAAGAAGGAATACTGATAGAACTTCATGCAGGTGTGAGGGCTGATGCTGAGAGACAAATAGAGGAGACTTGCATTGCTAATATAGCCAAGTTCAACTCTGACAAACACCGAGTAATTAATAGAAGCTCTTTGTCTGAACTGTTCATTTCATTCCTCGCGAAGGTAATCATTTTTCCTCAACAAGGTAATAAGCTTTTTGTATGCATTATGAGTAATGTAGAATACCAAGAAGGAGAAATATCTATGATGCGTGTTAAATGTAGAAACATATTGTGATACAACCCTGAATTCCCAGATGTTGTTAAATGTTAATTCCCAAATAAGGCACCACAGTTCATAGTATTTTTACATAATTTTATAATTATGTATGCATCACTTGTTTGACTCTATATAGAGACACTGATGCTGAAGATACCTTTATTGGGTTTTCTTATGTTTTTGCAGTTCTCTGACATAAGTTTGAAGGCCTCAGAGCTAGGAATATGCACATATATGGGGCAATGGCAAGACATAGGGAGCAATATGAGATGGTTGCCAAAAACGTATGCCCTACTTGTAAGTGCCTGTCTTGTTTGGTTAGGTTACTAACAATTGTTTCTTGGAGGTTGCTGATAAATTTTTTTAACCTGCATTGCTATGTGTGGATTGTCAGATTGAGGATCCTTTTGAGCAACCAGAGAACACTGCAAGGGCTGTTAGCACTGCTAACCTGAAGAGAATATCTCAAGCATTTGGGACAACGTATAGTAGGCTTACTGCTGCAACCTATGCAGACCGGAATTCTCTTCTGGCCACACTTGTCAAGCCTCAAACGTTTCAATATCTTACAGGAACACCATTAAGGAGCCCTATTCTCAACAATGGGCGTCTATTCAACCATGCGAAGCCTCGACCTGACAATTCGTCTGCAAATGCAGCTACTCATCCTCGCCCATTTAGGGCTGTGAACCCACAAGTGCAACAACAACAACAACAAAAGAACACAAGAACAAGTGGAAAGGCAACGATGCAAAGAACCACCCAACCTAATCAGACACAAAAAACAAGCCAGCCAAATCAAATGCAAGGAACTAGCCAGCCATATCAGATGCAAAGAGCCAGCCAGCCAAATCAGATGCAAGGAACTAGCCTGCCATATCAGATGCAAAGAGCCAGCCAGCCAAATCTGATGCAAGGAACTAGCCGGCCATATCAGATGCAAAGAGCCGGCCAGCCAAATCAGATGCAAGGAACCAGCCTGCCATGTCAGATGCAAAGAACCAGCCAGCCATATCAGATGCAAGGAACCAGCCAGCCATATCAGATGCAAGGAATAACCCAGCCAAATCAGATGCAAAGTCAGTTGCAAAGAACAACCCATCCAAATCAGATGCAAAGTCAAATGCACAGTGTGACTCAGCCAAACCAGACGCAAAGAACGGCCCCAATGCAAAGTCAGATGCAAAGAATTACCCAGCCAAATCAGAGCCGGAGACAGCAAGCGTGGAGACTAAAATCTGATACTGATCCAAAAAATGATGGATAAGACACATCCTCGGAGTTGCTGAGCAAACGTCAGTTTATTTGGTATGCACTGCTTGTACGATATGTTTTCAGAAAATTATATGTGAACTATGATCTTGTTGTGATTACTGAGATGGGATGACATTGTTCTGATGAAAATATTGAATTTTGGTGAGGCATTACGTATTTGGTGCTCAAGAAAACGATTTTGCTCAGTGTTCTAAAAATCCCGACTGGGCGCCGCCTAGGCACCCGCCTACGCCTAGCCGACCCGCCTAGCCGCCTAGCCGCCTAGGCGATTACAACAATTTTGCGTAGTATACTGACTCAATGAAAATAATTAGATGGTTATGCAGAGTTGTTTGGTGTTGGTGATATTAGGGGTTGTGCTTCTATGTTATTTGGTGTTATTTTTTAGGTATTTTAAATATTTGTTACAATTTTTAATATAATGAAATTCATATTTTATTCCTATATATAATAATATATCTATTAAAAATAAAAAAATACAAATCCAATTAATCCCCGATTAATCCCCGTCTAATCCCCGATTAATTCCCGAAGGAACTAGCTGCCCGACTAGCGCCTAGCGACTTTTAGAACCTTGGCTCACAGTAATGTGTCATTTGGTGATCGCTCAAAGCTGCATCCAATAGGTCCGTGCTTGTTTACAGGGACAGTGGTCATGTACTTATGTCACAAATACCAGAAGTGGTCAAAAGGTCCTACTCGATCTCCTCATCTAATCCTAAAGAGGGAAGGAAATGCTTGTTTACAGGGACAGTGGTCATGTACTTATGTCACAAATACCAGAAGTGGTCAAAAGGTCCTATTGGATCTCTTCATCTAATCCTAAAGAGGGAAGGAAATAGATGATATAAAGATGATAAGATATGCTAAGTAGAAGGACTGTTATGAATATAGGTACAAGGTTTAGGTAGGATTTTTGTACCGGTTGTAATGATATGGTGATTAGGTAACATGATACCAGATTTATCATGCACAAGTGCAACTTTACAAATTCATTGTATGATTTAGGTTAAATATTTTTTGGTACCCATATGTTCGGTCTACGAACGTTTTGATACTCTTATGATTTTTTTATTCCAATTTGGTACTTAATGTTAGGTTCACGGACGTTTTGAGTCATTGGAGTTTAAAAACTAACAGCAGAAAGTTAAATGACCATTATATCTTTAAATATTTTGGTTAACTTTTGACTTAAGAATAAAAATACCGTTTTACCCTTCACTATTTTAGTTGACTTTGACTTTTTATTTAATAATTTATTCAACTTATTCTTATTCAATTTTTTTTAAAAAAATCATTTATTCTTTTGATAATAATTTTTTAATTAAAAAATTCATTTAATTTTTCTAATTTCCATAATAAAAAAATATTTCATTTTTTTCATTTGATAATATTTTATAATTATAGTTTTTTTTCATAATTATTTTAAAATTTTAATAAATTTCATTAATTAAAATATAATTTTAACAAATATAATTTTGTTTTTTTATTTTCATAATAATTCTAATCATCTTTAAAATTATTTTTTTCTAATTTATTATTATTTTTGAAATAAAAAATTACCAAGTCTGTTCGTCTTCTTTGCGAGTGTTCTTCCCGAGCAAAAACCTCTCCAGCGAGTACGGCCATCGTCCCAAATTCGTTCAAAATTAGTTCATCAAATTTCGTTCAACCAAGCCAAAAGTCATTCGTTCAATCAATTTACAGATCGAGTGAAGAAAAATTCAAGAAGCGCTGAATTTTTTTTCCAGATACAACAAATATCTACTAACTGATGAACAAATCGCTAGAAGAACAAGCTAGAACAACAAAAATCATAGCAACCCATGTTATAATTGATCCCCAAATTCCCCTCAAATAAAATATATTTGTACAATTGATCCCCAATCCATAGTTTATACAAACCCTAGACTCATGCGAGAGACGAGAGCCCTAAATTCGACCTCGCCACTGCGTAGAGAGAGAAAAAGAGAGATGAAGAGGGATGAGAGTAGGGAGCTTCCCCTTCCGATTTGGTTGTAGATCTACCGAACTGTGCGAAGCAGCTCCAGCTAGATGTGGACAACATCTTCACAACGCCGGAGTTTTTGTTCATCCTCATTGTGGCCTCGCCCCAGATCCAAATCTGCAGCGGCGGCTCGAGCTCCACAACCCCAAAATTCACGGCTCGGGCGGCGCATGGATGAGCGACGGCCAAAATCCGTGGACGGCGAGCTTCGATCTGGCTCAGGCTGCGCATGGATAAGTGATGGCGAAGGTCGTGGACGGCGAGGCTGACCAGATCTGCTCGCTAGTTTCGGGTTTGTGCTCGTCGACGCGAGGAATATGAAGAACGGTGAAGACGTCTTTTCCGGCGTGGTCTGGCCGTGTTCTCCGAGGATCTGAACCAACATCAGATGTCGTCGGAGAAAACGACCTCGCCTCTTATTCATTAGTCTGTAAGTTGATTTTGGAGAAGATGTAGGAACGAAGAACAGAGATTTAAATGAAAGTGGAGAGATAAGGGCAATTAATAAGGGCAAGTTGATTTTATTTTATAGTTTTAATTAAATATAGTTTTAATTAATTCTTATATTTCTTTATTTTATTTTTTATTCGTTTAATTTGATTAATTGATTATTTATTGTATTAAAACTAAGGGTAAAATGGTAATTTTAATATTAAATTTATAAGGTTGAAATTGATAAGGGAAAAATTGTCATTTCACCCTCTACTTAATTTCACATGGCTAACTTAGAGGAATATTCAGTTAGTTTTCTAAGGAGTATGTCAATTCCGTCTGTAGACCGAACATAAGGGTACCAAATCGTTCGTAGACCGAACATAAGGATACCAAAAAGTATATAACCCTATGATTGAAACATGTATAATCTCCATCTTTTATAATACACTAACCATAACATCAATCTCCATATAACACAAATGGAAAAACTCATTCCGACATACATTAACAGAACTTAAAGATTAAGTCAGAGCGACGTATAATTCCCCAGCCTAAATTGTCTTGCTCTTTAAATATTTCACATCACTATTAATAATTATTTATCCCGCAAAAAGGGCGTCCAGTTAGTATCACCTAGCATGCGTGGACTGTATCTGGATCCGGAAGCTTGTTTCAAAGCTTCCTGCCATATGAGATGATGTCAGTACTTGGTGATTGTTAAACGAGACCCTTCAAGATTCTATCTTGAATGTGAATAGGGTTGTATTAGTTATGAATTACGATGATGGCTTGCCAAAAATAGGTGGATGAAGATTAGAGATGTAAAGGAAAACTTAGCTAGACATAGAGAGAATTTTCATAAGGTAAAATATATAGGAATTTTGAACTTGATTTGACATGAAGATAAAACTTCTTATATTAAGCTCTTCATAAACTATTACAATAATGCATCTTACTATTCTAGTAACTAGTATAATAATAGTCTTACTATTTTAACAACTTGGTCTTACTATTCTAGTAACTAGTCCAATAAAGCTCTTACAAAGATTCCATTTTATTTGACTTCTTACATTCTTTTCATTCTATCACATGTCATTGATTCCTTTTGTCAGTTATTGTCTTCCTTCTTTTGTAAATTACCTGTGAAGACCTGTTAATTGGTTCGCCTAAATTGACGGTTTTAAATCGACAGAATTGGAAATTGGATCAAAAATTTGGAACGAGAGCGAAACAAAGGGGAAAATCAAAAAAAAAGGAAGAGGGTAAAGGGCTGACCCGACCAGACCCGAAGGCCCGGCCAAGCCAAGCCCGCCCCATCTTGGGCCGCTAGGCCCATCTACTCGCTGTGGCCCAAAACTCAAGCCGGCCCGCCCTTTATAACCCAAAAAATTAGGGTTTCATGGCACTTTCTCTCCTCCTTCCCTCAATCGGTTCTCTCCCTCTCTCCTTCAGACACCCGCCTCCATCGTCCGTCTCCCTCTACCCCCTCGAAACCAGACAGCCGTCGCCCTCTCTCGCCACCTCATCCCGTCCTCCTCTCCATTCAGTCCCCAAGCCGCCGCCCTCTCTCGCCACCTCCTCCCGTCCTCCTCTCCGTTCAGTCCACAAGCCGCCACCGCCACCGTCTCCGTCTCCCTATCCCGAGTCCTCTCCGCTCAGGCGAGCTCTCCCCGCCGTCTCTTCCTCTCCCTCGATCGTCCGCGCCGGCGCCACCCCAGGAGCATCGCAGCTTCGTCGAGATCCCCGTCGTGCGGTCCAGTTCTGAGACGGGAGAGTCGCCGTGCTCCGTCGCGCCCTCAACCGCGACCTCAGCCCCTCCGTCGCCTTTCTTTTCCCTACGGTGAGTGTCACCGTGAGGTTCGGCTGGTACTGCCTTCGCCGGTGACCGGCCAGACTCAAACCGAAACTCTCTCTCCTTCTTCTTCTTCTTCTTTGTTCTCGAGTTTTCTTGGGGTTCTGAGTTTTTGTTGAAACCGTTTTTGTTTTTATTCCGGATCTGGGCGAGTTTGACTCTGTAATTTAAGAAACAAAAAGAAAAAGGGGAAAAGATTTCAGATCTGGGTTCGAATCATTGAAGCTTAGAAAGAACAAAAAGGGAACTAATTAATCAACCGGATTTAACTAGTTGAGCACTAAAGCCAGATTCGATTAATGACGGTTTTGAACTCGAAACGAAACTGGATGTGGAAACCCTAACGAGTGAACTGGACGTTATATCGGTTTGGAACGGGACAAAAAGCGAGAACGCAGAATCGGACATCGGGAATCGTGCCACGGAACCCGTATCTCGGGAATCGTGCCACGAAACCTGTGCCTTGGGATCTGTGCATCGGGAAACGTGCACTGGGTTCTGAGTTCGGTGCGCGGGTGCTCGAACCCGATTCGTCGTAATCCCGCTTTTATCCCGCTCGAATTTAAAAGACAAATGTCGGATTTAAACTGGACTAATCGTAACCTTTGAATTAACTTTGGAACCGTTTTTTATTACGGTTTTACGTGTAATTTAGAGTCCGGCTTCGATCGAGGAGAAGACCGGTGTTGGCCAGGACGTCAGCAGCTAGGAGACGCAGCTGCTGGCTCTTCAAGAGGTAGGGATTTCCTCAAACCCGCTTTAATTCGATCGTACTAGAACGCATATAGGGAAACCTAATAACCGGTAAACAACTAGTATGCATGTAGGATGAGAACAACTAGCGTAGCCGATTGAACTGCGAACTTTTACGTTTCTGTCTTTGGAATTGTCGTGCTGGTAGAATCGGGCCATGTCGTGCCCGTATGGTTGACTGCTGATTGTTGGATTTGTGTTGTGCTGTCTGAATCGGTTAATAAACAATAAGCATGTAAAGAGTAGAGTTGACTAGAGAACGCATGATCTGTGATTTGCGTGTTTTTCCCTATTTTAATTGATATGTTGGATTGGGAATGTTTGGGGATACCGGTTAAGTCGGTGGGGTAACCTCGTGGAGTGTGGTGTTGGTAAGTGATGGTAAGTACGGAACAGTTGTGAGTGTCATTTAAGGGTCAAAGCATATTATGTTCGGTGTAACATGTCGTTGCTATGTGTGGGCAAGTGTGCCGTGATTGTTTTGATGCGCGGGCGGTAAAGTGTGAGAGAAGTACTTCTGTCGGGTGTATCGTACCTTCTGGCGCGTAATCGGTAAAGTGTTGTGATTGTGGTTACATGAGAAAGGTGGTTTCCTTACCTTCCGACCGTGAGTCAGTAAAACGTTGTGTTCCGCGAAGAGGTGATTTCCCTACCTTCCGACTAGCACTCGGTAAAACGCTGTGTTGAGCACCGCGAGAGACGAGGCCGCGAAGGGCGATTTACCTGCCTTCCGTTGATCGGTAAAACGCTGTGTGAGCACCGAGATGAGGTCGACCTCCTATCCCGACTTTGTGTTGGGGAAGTTGCATACGGAAGCGTCGGGCTGAGAGGGTTGCTCCCTAGACCGTGAAAGGGTTACGATTTGTGTATTGATATTGCCTGAATTGAATGTGTATTTTTGTGTTGTGACTTTGGGTGTTTTCCTTGGTTATGAGTGTGTGTTTAAGAACGCCTTGCTTGGATTGTTTATAATTGTACTTGTGAGTGTCGTGACTATGTATTTGGGAAATTGTGTTTGGGTTGTTCCGTGGTGTGGCCTCGGGGTAGGCGTTGTGTGGAATCGGTGATGGTATAGTTGGACATTGAGTATCCGAGTTTAAAGAGGGGTCGTGGCTTTTATTAGGTTTAAATGTCGTATTGTATTAAAACCTTTATTATATTTTAAATTGTGGAAAATCGTTTTGGTAAGTTCGAGATAAGGAGGTTTTGATGATTTTCCCTACTGAGCGTCAAGCTCACCCCCTATTTCACTGTGTTTTCTATAGGTAGTGGTCATGACTTGGAGTAGAGGACATCGCGGAGCATGGGGCTAGCGAGGGTCCGGGTCATGTTATTTTATGTTTCGTAGTGACGTAACGAATATTTGGATTTATGTATTTTACTGAGCGTAGGACTCATAAATTCTAATACCTTTGAACTATTTTATTTACCGTTATCGAATATTATGGTTTTAAATTGTTATTGTTTAAATTTCACTAAGTCGCATCTCGGATCCGGTCAATACTGGATTTGGGGCGTGACATTACCATTTTCTCTTTATTTTGCGATCATTGTTTGTCATTCTCTTCATATCTTCTTATATGAGGGATAATCTATTGAGAACCACTCTTAACATAGGAACCGTGAGAACCAATCCTAGCCACACACACCTAAGATTCAAGATTCACCATGATGTCACATCATCACCCCAATTCTACCTAAATTCACGTGACTTTCATCCATTCTCACAAAAGCAAGGGCATAATTGTAATAGCATGGTGTCATGTGGACAAGTGTCCATTTTTTTAACCAAATCACTAATTTAATATTTCCCGATTCGTTTGAACTCCGATTAACTTCAAACTTGCGCCAATATTTTTCTTTTTTCAAGGGCTTTAAATCAAGATTAGTCATGAATATATTTTGAAGCACGTAAATAAAAATTTATATCAAGGTGACAAAAATAATGTTGAGCGTTGATAAATCTTCACTAATAAATGTTTATATCGGAGTACCAAACTAGTGCTAAATGTTGATAAAAAAACATGTAATGAGGTGATAAGAAACAAATAATGAGGTGATAAAAACCATGTTCAATTTTGATAATAAGTGTGATACACTAGAGTTTAACGTTGATAAAAAAAACTTGTGATGAGGTGATAAAACACACGTAATGCAATGATAAATCTAGTGTTTAGTGTTGATAAAACTGGTGTTCATAAAAAGCACGTGATGAGATGATAAAAATCATGATCAGTTTTGGAGAATGAGAAGATAAAACCAGTGTAAAGTGTTGATAAAACCAGTGTAAAGTGTTGATAAACTCAGAGCAAAGTGTTATTAAAAATTACCCATATATAATTTCTTTAAAAACCAACACCGAAATAAAAAAATTCGTGCTTAAAAAAAACATGTGATGGGGGTGATAAAACACACGTATTTTAAATGATAAACCTATTGTTTAGTGTTGATAAAACTAGTGTTCATAAATAGCACGCGATGAGGTGATAAAATCATGATCCGTTTTGGAAAATGAGGTGATAAAACCAGTGTAAAGTGTTGATAAAACTAGTGTAAAGTGTTGATAAACCCAGAGCAAAATGTTGATAAAAATTACCCAGGTATAATTTCTTTAAAAACCAGCCCCGAAATAAAAAAAAATCGTGCTTCAAAAAAAACATATGAAGGGGTGATAAAACACACGTAAATTGAATGATAAACCTAGTGTTTAGTGTTGATAAAACTAGTGTTCATAAAAAGCACGCGATGAGGTGATAAAATCATGATCCGTTTTGGAAAATGAGGTGATAAAGCCAGTGTAAAGTGTTGATAAAACCAGTGTAAAAGTGTTGATAAATCCAGAGCAAAGTGTTGATAAAAATTACCCAGATTTTTTTTAAAAAAAAAAATCAACCCCGAAATAATTTTTTTTCGTGCTTCAAAATATATTCATGACTGATCTTGATAGAAAGTCCTTAAAAAACAAAACTAGTGGCGCAAGTTTGAAGCCAATCGGAGTTCAAACGAAGCGGGAAAAATTAAATTAGTGAATTGATTAAAAAATATATGATAGTTTTACTAAAAAGCCCTTAAAACATGGTTCTCACCAGATTTCTCCTCCTTCTTATCTTGGGGTTTCATATTGTCTTGGATTTCTATCTTGGACTTCTATTCCTTTATCTTGGCTTTCATAGTTTGTCTCTGTCTTTTTGAGTTGGGCCTCCACTTGTATAAGTAATATGATAATGTTTTGGGTCTTTTCTATGAATCTTTAAGGCCTATATCTTTTTTCGGGTCTTATCGGCGAATTTTATGACTTATATCATTTTTTTGGATCCTTATCCATGAATTTTCTAGTGTATATCCTCCTGGGCATCAACCCACTAATATTTTAAGGCTTATATGGTTTTTACATGGTTCTTAAAGCTCTTTAAGTTTTATAAAATGTAGATTTTGGATTGTGGAAAAAAAGGAATTAAGTTTTAAAGGAGTTCAAAGAGAGAAGATCCCAAATCGTATAAAAAAATATAATTAGGGTTAAATATTTTTTTGGTACTCTTTTGTTCGGTCCACAGACCTTAATCTACCCTTGTGTTTAGAAAATATATTTTGGTACCTTTATGTTCGGTCCACAAACCCTTTGTGTATCTGGGGTTAAAAAACTAACGGAATATTTCATTCCGTTAGTCATGTGACATATGTGGTAGTTAAGATAATTGTAAAATAACAATTTTACCCTTAGGCATTTAAACCTTATGTTTTGTAAACAAGAAATTACAATTCTACCATCTTATAATAATAATAAAATTAATTATAATTATGAAAAAGAAATAACATAAAATAATTTTAAAACTACAAATAAAGAAAAATAAAAATCTATCATAATTAAACCTCTCTGTACATTTCAGATCTCTCTTTTCATCTTCTTCCCTCAACCTGAGTTCCCAGCCAAGTCAAGCGATGAAGGAGGTAGAACTTGGGGAACAAATATGGTAGAACCCATCCCCTCCGACGTCTTACTAGTTGTCCCGTCTTCGACACTAACGTCGACGCGATGGTTCTACTCCATATCTCTAGTTCGTGCGTCTCCTTTTATAGCGAGACCTTCCACGAAACGTCGGTGGCTTCTACACCATCTAGGGGACTGGTTCCGCACTCCTTAGGTCATCATGATGAGACCACGGCGAGCAAATCCACCTATAACTCGTCACCAGAATCGTAAGGGTTTTCTTCTCCTCGTCACCGGAATCATACCTCTGGTCTTCGTCTCTCTAACGACCTCGTCAGTCTCAGGTAGATTTGAGGCCGAATCCTGAACAAAGAGGAGGGCGCAAATCTGGACATGGAGGTCTGACTAAATTGAGACAATCGAAACTTCAAAATAGTAAGAAGAAGAAAAAAATAAGGTAATAATTTTGAAATCTCGTAATAACATGTAGAAAGATGAAATTATCAGTTAAAATAATCATGTAAATTTAACTGATACGTGAATAGTCATCAGTAGTAAGGAGTAATTATCTTACTTAAAATACACCAGATGCCTGGTTCAAACCATCTAGGACCTTCCGCAGCCTAGACAAATCTCACAATCATCCATGGACATCGGGAATCCTCACAGACGAGCTGAAGACAACTAGCAAACATATGCTTCCAAAGCTCAAAGGGAGAAATCTAAGAATCAATAGATCCCAAAGCTCTTCTCTAAACTAGAGGAACAATCATACACGAAAATAACTGGGGAGGCTCTGCCCTCTCTCTAGAAAACCCCAGCTTCCTTCCTCAGAGTTTTGCCGCCGCTCCTCCTACACCTCCGCCGGCGATCTTCCTGGTCCTCTCGACCTTGGAGATCGCCGGTGGTGGCTCCCCACCCTCCATCTTCTTGCTCTCCTCACTTTTCACCCCTTCTCCTCCTCCTTCTTCCTCGGGCTCGAGAGATCCTCTAACCCCCTTTCCTCTCCGTGTTCTTTTGGTGGCCGTCTCGCCCACTCGTGGAGGTGTCGGGGAGGCTAGATCTGGTCGTGGGTCGGTTTTATTCTGAGGATTGCTGCAGATCTGGTCCACCCTTGCTTTTTGAGGCTTCGTCACAGCTGCGGTGTATACTACCTCTCAAATCTCGGCGATTTGGACTTGTTCCAACGTGGGATGCCTTTCCTCCTCATCTCCGTGGTGGATTGATGTGGATCGGGTCTGATTTCACTGTTTCCGGTCGGTGTCCCCTTCGGATTTTGGTAAGAATACTGATTCTCCTTCGGTTTTGTCCTCTGCCTCGGTTTTCCCCTTCCTTTGCTCCTCGCTTTACACTGATTTGCTCTCCTCCGGTCACTTTTGTGGTGGAGGCTCGATGTTTCCGGTGTTGGCCGGCATCGAGGGTTTGGCTTAAATGCCCTTGTTACAAATCAATCTAAGTGGGAGTGGGAGTTAAAACTTTGTCGTTCATTGGTGTTGGCCTCGGCGTGTCGGGGTCCTTGTGACCCCGGAAAGTTTAGTGAATTCTGAGGTTTGGACTTTCACTGGCCGTGAACTGGTCTGATTGGTAGTTTTGGGGTCACTGCTCACCATTGGTTCACCCTTCTGGCTTTCGGTGTTTTGCCCTTGTTTTGGACTTCTTGGTAGTTTATTCTGGGTTCTCTAGACCTTCTTTGTTCTTGTGTTTTAGGCCCTTATTGTTTAGGTTGTTTTGAGGTCCTTTTTTGGGATGCTCGGGTCTGTATTCTTGTTTGGTTTGCTCTCTGTTTGCTTATTATCTGTCTTTCTTAGCATTAAGGCTTTGTTGGTTTGAGGTGTCTACTGTGACATGTTCTGTGTTTGTAATCGGTTGGTTTCCTTTGGGAGGTTCTTTCCTCCTCTCTTTTGAATCTTTCTCATATTCTTGAGAGCTTAATAAATTTCATTTGCCTCTTCAAAAAAAAAACTAGAGGAGCAATCCGAACGACTCGATCTCGTTTATGAAACTCTCGAGAATCGAGAGGTCGAGTTCGAAGCCATCCGCACCCAAATGGATGGACTTGATGGCACCCTAGATGCCAAACTCACCGAGTTGACCACGCCTCTCACGATGGCCAACGACCAATTCAGTGACACTATACGAAGCCTAGAAGCAATACTTCTAGATAAAATCGACCGCATTGAGGTTTCGTATCGAAGACAAATCGACAACCTTCGAATTGACTTAGGATTCTACAAACGAACCACCGCATCCGAAACAACCAACGCTCTTGTCTTAAAGAGGCATAGCACTAGACATCCCTCGTCCCAAGCCCTTTCACCGGCAGCCCTAACACGGAAAAAGGCGACAATTTTGTGTGACACCTGACCCAATACTTGAAAGTCCAACCCATACCAGAACTTGGCTCTCTACGTCACATTTTGGCGTCTCATTGCGGATTTCCTATCCGCGCCCATTTTGCTCCCTCCGTCTGTCTCTGCCACCGCCACGACCTTCGCGGCCCGCCGAATCTCCGATTTTCCGTCGCCACCAGATCCTCGCTCCCCAATTTCCTTGGTCGTTTATCTCGGAGCTACAATCACTCGATTTCCCCTCAAAATCTTCTCACGAATCACGGTGGTTTCTCTCATGTGACCTCTCTTCTAAGGGTTTCTCCGACCGTGCAATGGCTCCCAAATCGTCGAGGACATCTCAATTGCGCGAAGCGATGGTCAATTCCAAGCCTAGTATAGATTCGTGTTCGAAGTCGATCAACGAAACGGTGAACGGCTCCCACGATTTCACGATCAAGGGGTATTCCCTGGCAAAAGGGATAGGCTCGGGGCAGTACATAGCGAGCGATACGTTCACGGTCGGTGGGTACGATTGGGCGCTTTACTTTTATCCAGACGGCAAGAACCCGGAGGACAGCTCCATGTACGTCTCAGTCTTCATTGCGTTGGCGAGCGAGGGCACGGACGTCAGGGCGTTGTTTGAGCTGACGCTGGTGGACCAGAGCGGGAAAGGGAAGCACAAGGTGCACAGCCACTTTGATCGTGCGCTGGAGAGCGGCCCCTATACGCTGAAGTATAGAGGAAGCATGTGGTATTCATTTATTTTTGCTCAACTGTGCTTTAATAAGTTTGGGTTTGTGTTCTGACGTCTCCAATTAGTAATTGTGTGTTCAGTTATATTCTTATGATTCATCTTAGGAAGAGGAATGTGATTTCTTGTGGATAGTTAACTAGTTGCAGCTGTGTAGTTCAATACCTTCATAGACTAGTTTGGTGATTATTTTGAATTGGGTGTTTAGATTAGTTTGTACATGTTTCATTATTAATATATACGAGTAGTGATCTTACAAATCTTAAGTTAATGACAGAGTCCTACACTTGTAATACACCATGTCTCTCACATTTTATTCGTTAAGTCACTATATTCCTCCAAAAATTTCTTGAATGAGAAAACGTCCTAGCAAAGCTGATAGGACTGGTAAAAGCTCAATTGAAAAGGCTTGAATGGATTTCAGGGGATACAAGCGCTTTTTGAGAAGAACAGCTTTAGAAACTTCTGATTATATAAAGGATGATTGCCTCGTCATGCACTGCACTGTTGGAGTTGTTAGAAACCGCCTTGAGGGACCAAAGCAGTATACTGTTTCTGTACCACCGTCAAACATGGCTCGGGGTCTTAAGGAGCTGCTGGAAGCTGAAATTGGGTGTGACATAGTTTTTCATGTGGGCGAGGAAACATTTAAAGCTCACAAACTGATCCTTGCTGCTCGTTCGCCTGTGTTTAGAGCCCAGTTTTTTGGTCTTGTTGGGGATCCTAATGTTGATAAAGTAGTGGTAGAGGATGTTGAACCATCGATTTTCAAGGTAAGGCTTCGTGTCTTGTTTAATCTATTACCATATGATAGGGAAAATAGTCAAGGAAATGCATATGCTTGTAAAATTGATTCTTCTACACTTTCTTGAGTTCATAAACCACTCCCATTGCTTGTTTTGGGTATTGATGGATTGTTATTGTATTCGTTTTCATGGGGAATTATGGATTATTTTTTCTACTGTTTATAACATTACTATAATTCAGCTTAGAAATGTATGGTTTTGTATTTGAGTAGCGCTTTGGCTGTTTGAATATAGGGAAGTCAATTTCACACTAGGAATCATTGTAATGTGTGATTATGTTTTCACTCAATAAGCTGTCAAACCTCATAAACAAGTTAATATTTACTTTTCCTACATAACAACTTATTGTCGTCACTCATCATCATAAATCGCTTGCTACTATCCTTGGGCATTAATACCTTTAATTTTGTAGTGGTAATTAGTCCTAAAGGCCATAACTTTTATGGGAGTCCGGTTTTTGTTGTTCCTAATTTTGTTATCATTTAACTATAATAGTGAAAGAATGAGAAATTGTGTGATCAAGGGACCATAATACCCGATTACCAGAGTCTCATCTTAAAAAATCTGAGCACTGATGTTCAAAGTCCCAAAAGTCCTGATATAATATTTCCAGGTTTTGACTTAAGATAATCACTGTTGTGTTTTTTCAGGCAATGCTTTTCTATATTTACATGGATAGGCTTCCTGATGTCCATGAAATTACTGGTTTGACGTCTATGTGCACATCTACTATTATGGTGCAACACTTGTTGGCTGCTGCTGACCTTTACAATTTAGATAGACTGAAGCTATTGTGTGAAGCAAAACTGTGTGAAGAAGTTAATGCTGATACAGTGGCAACGACACTTGCCCTGGCTGACCAGCACCACTGTCCCCAGCTTAAGTCTGTCTGCTTGAAGTTTGCTGTTGATCGAACAAATTTAGGAGGTTGGTGTTTTCCATAGTATCTGAATGATCCACTGTTGCAGGAGTTCTGGTTCATCATTTCAGTTATTTTTTTCTTTATTCTAACTATTGGAATGGTCACTTTCTTTGGCTGATCTTGTCGAATACTTCTATGTCAGATCACATGCTGCAATTGTTTTTAGCGAAGTCACTCGGCGTGCCTGGTTTTCATTTGCCTTGGTAGAAAATAAGTGTCTAGATTTTCCTTTTAGTTATGACTGCCTTCTTTTGAGGAAAGCCTCCCATGTCCTCTTACTAGGTGGCTCATAAACCATTGCTTACACTCAGAAGACTTGCCTTTGCTACTATTAGTCACAGGTTTTTTTTATTACTTGTTAGTTTTTTTTAAGATCCTTGATAGTTTTTTTGGTATGGCCAGCCTCCAAAGGAAACTGGGGTATTTTTATTAAGTGAATGTAGTGAGTAGTTACTGTTCAATCTTTTGAAAAATCTATATGGATAGATGGATAATATGTCTTTATGACTTCATTTATACACTTGGTCGCAGGACTTATTAGGGGTACAATGTGGAAGATTAGAGGTCAGGAGTTTGGACTTTCATGTGGAGTATCAATCCAAGTGGCTTTTTCTTAGTCCACTTGATGGATGGGATGTTATTTTTTGAATGTTTAGGTGAGAACCTCTTTTTGGTCGTCTATCATGATGTATTCTGATTAGTTAAGCCTAAAGCGTAGAAAGGTTGGGAAGGTTAGCATACTCTTTAGTTAGTCAAGATAGGACGCTTAAAGTGGTTTGACCTATGTTTTTTTGCCTTATGAGACACAGGTGCAAAATTCCTGTAAGGTGAGTTTCAAAGGGTTTTAAGGAGATGGATACTTTTACTAGGATTAGTGGACTTTAGGGATCAAGAACGGAAGGAATTTGAGTTTTTGTCAGCGGAGTATGAGAAGTCTCTGGGCCCCATTCAGGCAGTTTTCTACAATGATTTTACTATCCTATGTAGGTTGAGCAGCCAGTAGGACACCATATATTATCTTGGTCATGTTAGGATGCTTTACATATTTTTGGAGTAGGTTCGGGGTTTTATTCTATATTGGACTTGAAGGTCCTATTTTAATCATAGATACTATTATTTCATTAATCTTTTGTGGCTGTTTTGTAAAACTTGATTCAATGTTTTCCTTCTGTCAAATTCAATAATTTGGGGGAATATATGTCTCTTTGTTAATGTGCCTCGGATTGGAAATTGTATCCATCGGGTAAGATAAATGGTGATTAGGCAACTAGTGGCTGTCTATTTAAAGGGTACTTCGTGGAGGTATGTGCAAGCCAATGAACTGAAGAAAAGAAGATTCCAAATTAAGATTATGGGTGCAATTCTGTGAGGGGATATCCCACTGTCTGTACCATCCATTCTATTACGGGGAAACAAAGGGTATGATATATGTTATTTACGTTGTTGCTTCACTATTCCTCCAATCCCGCTCTCTTTATTTTCAACAGACGGCTTGCTTTGGAACCCAGGAAATGGGTTTTTTTTTTTTTATTTCAAGGCCAGCCACTAGTTTCCAAGCATAAATCTTAAAATTTTGCAGTAGTAATTAGTCTGGCATTGTAGATGGTGCAAACTCACATGTGTTATTAGTAATGTCATATATGAATAATCTACAGTGATTTTCCATACGTTATAGCAGTACCCGTTGATATTGGCACACTGATGTCTTGCTCATTTATCAGTGTTTTCCCTCTCTAGAATAGTAATTATTTACTTCTGTTTTCATGTGTTTGTGGGTGCATTCAGTATATAGTACTTGTGTTCAAAACTTGAATGAACATCTTTTCGTTTCAACAGTTGTTATGCAGTCGGATGGATTCAAGCACCTAGAAGAGAGTTGCCCACAGTTATTGTCTGAACTACTACAAACCTTTGCGGCGGGTGATGAGATATTGAATCTGTTGTCCAGTAGGAAAAGGAGTGGTATCAGTGTGCACGGTCTGGATCAGGCTAATGGAGCTGTTGCAGAATCAGTAAACCCAATTAGCAGGCGCATCCGGAGGCGGTTTTAGCGACATTATGTACTGTTTGTTGAACTTAACGCTAATGAAAATCAACTTGCATTGCATTTGGATTTATTGTGCCACGATCTATTGTGTCTTTTGGTTTAGTTTTAATAGCTGTGAGGAAGATCGATGTTCCCTAATCGCTTGATAGTGGATTGTGCTTCATGGTAAAGTTTGTTCCAACCTTTTTGTTTCCTCCAATTCGTTCCTGAGTATTGTTAGATCGTTTCTCCCATTTGAAAGAGCCTGATTTTCAGTTCGATGTAGCGTAATTCAAAGTAAAGCCTATTTGTCTCAGATTAATCACTTCCTCTTTACTTTTATTTTCATTCATAGTCTAGTGTTTGATGCTCTAACGCTTTATTTTTTAAATCACCAGTATATTAATTGACTTGTAATAACTTAAAAGTACAAATTGGAATTCTCTTTAAACTTTGGATTCATATAAATGCTGAAGATGTAATTAGTTTAGAGCTTGAGTTGGTCAGGTGGGCAGTAGACTATCACATCGCAGCAAATAACTGACTTATACAACTTGTATCATTTATTTAGATATAACATATCTGTTTTTGATGAATAGTTTAGTTTTGCTGCAGATATGATGTGATGTATATCAATTTCTCCTCCTAAGCATATTAAATTATTAATAATCAATCATGATCCATCCACATGCAGCTATCGTGTACACATTCCTGACCATAAGATTACACACATGAAACAGTTTTACCCACAAACTGGTTGCTGGATCTCCTTTCGTAACCACACAATTCCTTGCCCTGATAACTCACTACCAATCATATGATTCAATAAAACAAGTCACGGTTATCGGTATATCATAGGGCCCATTTGGATATTGTTTGACCTTAGAAGGCCCAAACAGTAACTGCTTGTGTAATTTTGACGGAGACTGATCCAACGCCCCATATACCTGTTTGTGGCTCTAACATTTCTTCATGTCTACGTTACATTCGGGTTATGCTGGTTGAATTTGGTCGTCCACATCATGGGCCTATCGGTCCTTCTGGAGTCCACACTATGGGCCTTGGCCCAATCAACTAGGCGATGCAGCAACCCTACGTATTCGGGAAGAGCAACGTGTGTCATGTGATAGTCCACCGAGTCCAACTTCCTCGGCCAACATCGTGTACACACAAGATCCACTCCTCCGTGGACACACAAATCATTGAAGGTGTGCCCACGACCACACGATGGGACATGGCCCACGAAATGATTTGGTTGTAAATTGGAAGGCCCAGATCTGTTGCATGGTACGGAGCCGCGCTGAGTCGTCCACGAGGCCCCCGAAATGAAGCTGAGTGAAGGAGGACGCTGCCCCATCCGCGTTACGTGGTACGTACGTGTCACGCTGACGCGCGCCCTGCTTTTGTTATTTTGTATTGCACGTCTTACCACATCAATCGTTTCGTATTGTCATTCTTAAGCACTCTGTACAAGTTAGCATTTGTCGTCATAATAAAAAAGCTAGTCTTGAACCCCTCCCTTTCCTGTGTATTCTCTATCCTTTCTGTAGCATAGTGTCGATCATTGGTGTCGTCTGTTTTTTTCGATTTTGACAAAAAAAAATTTGTCGTTCTCCTCTCTCCTCTCCAACTGTCTTTTCTTTTCTCTCCGGTAGTTTTTTCCCATCCTCTCCCACTATGCTTTGTGTTTTGAGCACTGGTTGGCCTACCCGATCTGACCCTCCTGACATCGTCCTCTCCATCCTAACTCGAGCTCACCGTTTACTTTCCCGCCCCAAAAATCACCATGTAATCTTTTTTGCCGTCGGTCTTCCTCTCCCGATCGATTCATACCTGCCACCCTCAAGGAACAGGACATGCAAGGCCCGTGCCAGATTTGATTAGTCTAGAACCACATCCTCGTCACCCTAGATTCTAGTTCTTTCCTCCCCTACGCCCAGACCCCGACATCGGAACAAGATATCACAAGCTCAGTTACTCCCATCCCCCTCTTTCTTCAATCCCCCCCCCCCCTCGCTTCACATGCACCGGTCGGATTTCCCTCCAACCCGGCATTAGAACACCCCCCCCCCCATCACCGCCTGAAGCTCTCGCTCACAAATTCGATCTTCGTCGTCCTCCACATCGCTCTTCTGCTTTTGGACATCCTCGTCGGCCACCCCCTCGTTCTACCCCATCCAACCAGCTTTTCGTTTCCACTTGTACCAGAACAATCTCGTTGGACCAGTTGGGGTTCAAAGCTAGTCGGGCGGGATGTGATACGGCCTCACCGGAGAAGATAGAGCTTGGATCTCCTCGGATCGGGCTCACAAGTGAGCGTGGTCATCTGCCTTTGCCTGGACGATCCAATCCACGACCGATGCCGGCTTGCCCTATCTTTTTTTAGCCTACTTATCGCCGGATCTATGTTCCCCAAACCAGATCTCCATTGGCGGCGCTTAGAGAGTGTCCAGACTTTCTTTTATGCCTAGATCAGTTTACAACACCCTTTTATGGTCGGGATTTGGTGGATGACATCGATCTTCAACGGGGCCAAACCAAATCGAAGCAAGCCTCGCCGGGGTGTTGCACTTCTCGGCCAGTTTGGGACTCTTCTATTCATACATCGAAGGAGGGAGACGATCTCAGTCTGATTCTTACCAGTGATCGAGTTTCTCACCTCGTGCTCCGACCGCGTGCTCTTTTTATGCCCGTATGGTCAAAGTTTGGGCTTTTCCTAGCCGACCCCCCGGTGAACGACCCTCCCAGCCTATGTCGTATCGTGCATTTATCATGCCCTACCATCACGCTCGCCACAACGTCTTGGCTCCCGGCTGCCCCCCTTGCAACTATCTGCAGCGCCAAGTACATCGGATCCCTGGTCCATGCATCATCGACAGGGACCCGAACTCTGATCATAATCCTTTGAGGTCGGGGCCCAGTGGGGGAAGGAAACCCATTGGGCCCAGAATCAGACAACCTTCCTCGAGTTTCCTTCGTGAGTGCAACTCACCATTGAGGGTGCAGTCTCAACCAGATCTGGGCCCCACCTGGACGGGCCATGTTCCTTGGGGTGATCGTAGCTGCCCATCCGCGAGCCAGAACAACCACCTTCACCGGTATTTAGTTTCGTGGCATTGCGTTAAAGTGCGTATCTTTGGTCCCTACCCAGTTATATGAAAGGAATTAAACCCCTAATTCATGTCCCCGAAGAGCGATTAAACAAAATAACGATGAAAAGAAAAGACACCAGAGATTTATACTGGTTCACTCCCATAATAGGAGCTACATCCAGTGTCCTCCTGTAAAGCTTTTTACTATAATCTGTAATGTATTATACACTTTGTTATTTCTCTCTTCTACCTCTCAAGCACAATACCGTGATTTACTGATTTGTGCTACACACCACACAATACTACAATTGGTGGTTTTGGGGTGATTTATAAATGAGGGGTTAGGCCTCTATTTATACTACTCTAGCCAAGACATCTTGGATAGCAATAAGAGATTGTATCTATATCCCCCTTCAATCCCTATCCTTATCTTGGATAGTTCTTATCCTTCCTATCTCTATCTTAGATCAATCTCTATCCTAATCTTGGATAATTTTTATCCTTATCTTGGATCCTCCTTATCTCTATCTTGGATAGATCTAGAGTGAGCCCACGAGGCCCATTAGGCTTCACAACCCAACAATCTCCCACTTGAAGACTAATCTCGAACACCTATCTTTAAGCATTTAGAAGCGACAACTTGGCTCTTCACTCGGTTAAGCCCACTGAAGTTGCACACAACTTCAGCTTCTCATTTGGCACGACCTTCGTAGACATATCCGCATGATTCTCATTACATGCGATCTTCTTAAGAACTAGCATCTTGTCCTCCAAATCCTCTCTGATGAAGTGGTAACAAAGTTGTATATGCTTCGTTCGAGCATGGTACGTCGGTTTCTTCTCCAAGTGAATGACGCTCTAGCTGTCGCAGTGAAGAACACTACATTCTTGATTATGCCCCAGCTCTTGTAGAAAAGACTGAAGCCAAATCATCTCTTTCGTAGCCTCCGTCACGGCCACGTACTCAACATCACAACTAGAAAGTGTAACAATCTTCTGCAACCTTGAAATCCAACTGATTGCAGTACCTCCGAATGTGTAGACATAACCGGACGTACTCTTTCTACTATCAATGTCGCCACCGTAGTCTGCATCCACGAACCCTTCAAGTCCCAAACTGGACGTCCTGAAACACGGTGTCGTACTTGATCTTCCTTTAAGGTACCTGAAAATCCACTTCACGACTTCCCAATGTTGTTTGCTCGGATCACTCATAAATTAGCTCACAACTCCCACTGCATGTGCAACGTACGGTCTCGTGCATAACATCGCATACATAAGACTTCCAATAGCTGAAGCGTAAAGAATCTTATCCATGTACACCCTATCATCTTCTGTAACGGGCGAGTCACCTTTAGACAACCGAAAGTGATTTCCTAAAGGAGTTTCAACAGACTTGGCATCGTCCATGTTGAACTTTTTCACGACCTTCTTCACATAATCTTCTTGTGACAATTTTAGCCCCTATTTGCTCTGTGTAATCCTCATTCCGAGGATTTGCTTTGCAGCCCCAAGATCCTTCATCTCAAATTACTTTAATAGCCTCTTCTTCAACTTTTCAATCTCTTTAAGATCTGCTCCTGTTATTAACATGTCAAATACGAGTTACCGAGTCTCTTGAAGTAGCATTAATGATCTGCCTCACACCTCCTGAACGCAGCTTTCTTCATGAAGTTGTCGAACTTCTTATACCACTACCTTGGAGCTTGCTTCAAACCGTACAAACTCTTTTGGAGCTTGCACACCATCTTCTCCTTTCCTTTGACCTCGAAACCCTCTAGTTGCCTCATGTAGATCTCTTCTTCTAACTCACCGTGAAGTAAAGTAGTCCTCACATCCATCTATTGAAGGTGTAGATCTTCTTTTGCCATTAACCCAAGAACTATTCGAATAGTCACCAGCTTAACAACTGGGGAGAAAATTTTGGTGTAGTCAATGTCTTCCTTCTGCTGAAAGCCCTTGACAACCAACTGCGCTTTATAGCGCTAGCTTCCATCGTGCTCTTCTTTAATCTGATATGCTCACTTGTTTTGCAATGCTTTCTTGCCAGTTGGAAGCTCAGCTAGCTTCCATGTTCGGTTTGACAATAGTGAGTCCATCTCATCCTTCATTGCCAACTCCCACTTGCTCGATTCCTCAACAATCTTTGCTTCATCATAGAATTCAGGCTCTCCTCTATCGGTAAGCAGGATGAAGTCCAGCGACGGAGAGAACCTCTGCGTCGGTCTTTTTATCCGAGAAGATCGACGTACGGCGGAGGTCGACGTTTGTTCTTCGACTTCCGGGTCGCTATCTTCCTGAATCTCTTCTTGAACTTCAGGTTCCTCTTCTTCCGACATATCCCGCTCTAGTTCATATGTATAGGGGTGTCCATGGGCTGGGTCCCCGCCCCGTGGCTAATTTTTTGAACCGACCCGTAGTGACCGGGTTCAAAAAATTTAACCCGCTCCCGGCCCTAGGCCCAAACAGACACCTTTGAACCCGCTCATCCGGATTATGGGCCGGTTCACCGGGTTGGACCAACCCATCCGAATTTGTTAACAATTGATCACATTAACCGTATGTAGTAGCACGTATACTTTCAAATATTTTTTCATTATCCAAAAACCCTTAAAAAGACATCAAAGAGTGCTTAGAAGCTCTCAATTTGGTCACTTCATAATTATGAAAAAACTCTCTACCCTATTAAAATTTTATCAAAGGTTCAAGGATTAAAAACGTCAAACATGAAGTTCAAGTTGACTCAAAACAGATTATGATTACAAAAGATGAGTTCAACTCAACACAAAACTATGACATGTTCTATTACAAAATTGGTAATCATCTTCAAAATCTCAAACAATCAATCTTTATCTTTATACGTAAAAGTAATTAAAATTGTAAGAATGTAGCTCTAGGCATTGAACTTGAACCATATCCGGGTGGTCCGGGTTATGTAGGAAAGCATGTGACGAATCCGTAACCCGGACCGCTCACTCCGGGTTTGGTATTTCTGAACCCGGCCCCGTCCCCATAACCCATGAGGACAAACCCACTGGGGCCGGGTGAGCCGGGTTGACCGGGTGGATTGGATTCCGGGCCAATTTTGGACACCCCTACATATGTAGGAATCTCTCTCAATCAACCATAGCTGATTTTTCATTCTCGGACTCTCGGCTCTCCAGAGTCTGTTACAGCTTGTCTTTGTAGAGCACATGTTCATTAAAGATGACATCCCTAGTACCCTATAAGCAGTAGTTGAAGTCGGTCTTTTTAACTCCTAGTAAAAGGAGGTAAATAGGATAGAGACTAAAGAAAGTGAGTGCACGCCCTTGGCCATTTGATCCGATGGAGAGATAAACCAGTGGCTCTGTCTATTGTGCAAGCAAGATTGGTTGGATTAGCCCATTTTTTCCGTAGGTTATATATTCAGCTTTCTTGATTGCCTCCACATCGGGCAAATTCGGTTCATTTTTTTATCTGATGATCTTCCGGTTTTGATCATCCTAGAAACAATAACCAAACTCGGAATCACCATAGACAATAAAATAACACTTCTTAGATTTTGCATCAAATTTACTTCTAAGAACCGGCATCAATATGAACATAAGACAAACAACAAAATACTTTCAGAAAAGATAAGTTTATCTCTTTTCCTCTCCACACCTCTTCTGGAATTCTGAAATTCAAAGGAACAGACGGTCCTCGATTGATCAGATACGCCGCGGTGTTAACCGCATCAGCCCAATACGTCTTCGGTAGCCCGGAGTGTAACCTCGTGCTTCTGGAAAGCTCGTTTAGCGTCCGACTCATCCTCTCCGCTACTTCGTTTTGCTGAGGTGTCTTTGGAATGGTTTTCACCATATTGATCCCGTTTTGAGCACAATATTTCCTAAAGGGACCGTCAATGTATTCTACACCATTATCATACTTTAAACTCTTAATCTTCAAGTTAGTCTCGTTCTCAACCAATGCTTTCTAGGTCTTGAAAACAATGAACAAATCAGACTTGTGTTTCATGAAGTACACCCAAACCTTTCTGGTTGAGTCATCTATGAACGTCACATAAAAATGTGACCCTCCAAGGGAAGCTACCGGGGCTGGTCCCCATACATCGATGTGAACCAATACCAATTTCTCCCTCTTCATCTCCCTTCTTCCGATTGAGAAACTCACTCTCTTTTGTTTCCCAAGCACATAACTCTCACATAAATGGCGATTACCTATTTTAAATCTGAAATCTTTCCCTCCTTGATGAGAATCTGCATACCTTTCTCACTCATATGCCCAAGTCGTTGATGCCACAACTCGGTCTTCACTAAGGAAGAAGTTCTCAAAGCCTTGATGGCTTGTGCTAGGGATAAAGCTCCTGATCCAGATGAAATCTCACTCAAACTCTTCTATGAATTTTGTCACTCATTTCTATTCATCTGGCCATATGGGAGAACTATTGAATTCCTCTTCATGAACCTCATACCTAAATGTGATACCCCTCTTACCTTTGATGAATACATGCCAATTAGTCTCATAGGAGGTCCTTCGAAATAATCACCAAACTCCTAGCCACAAGGCTTAAATCTGTCGTGAGACAATTGATAAGTCTAAAGCAAAGTGGCTTTTTTGCTGGTAGGAAAATCACAAATGGAATACTAGTGGTTTCTGAAGTATTTTTTTCATCTCAAAAAATCAAAAGAAAAGGCCTTGATCTTCAAAGAAGATTTCTAAAGAGCTTTTGACAATATCAACTTTCCTGAAGCTCTTAAGAAGAATGGGATTTGGATCCTTATGGAGAATGTGGATGATCTCCTGCTTTAGAGCTTCAGTATTAATTCTGATAAATAGAACCCCCTCCCCTGATTTTGAACTAAAAAAGAGCTTAGGACAAGGATGTGCACTACCTGCCCTTATTTTTGTGATGGTGACTGAAGGCCTAAATCAAATTCTAAAGGCAAGAATATCAGGGATATGTATCAAGGCGTAAGGTTGGGACTTGCTGGGCCTTAGAGGAATGGGTCTCCAATATTAAATCTGCATTAGCTTTATTTCATTTAGTTGTAGGCTTTGGAGTCAATTATAACAAATCAGTGATTGTGTCTATGAACGCATCTGATGAAGAGGCTTCACAATATGCTACTATATTGGACTGTGAAATTGACACGCTTTCCTTACCCTATCTTGGTTTTTCTCTTGGTGCCAATCCAAGGAGAATAAAGACTTGGAAACCAGTACTTGACATATTCAAGAAAACTCTTGGCTTATGGCAGGAAAAATTATTTTCTTTAGGTGGGAGGATTAATATGATCAACTCAACATAGGGTGCTTTGCCATTGTATTATTTCTCAATCATTTTGGCTCCAAAAACAGTTATCAGATCTTTTGAAAGCTTGCAGAGGAGATTCCTATGACATGGTTCTTCAAACTCAAGAGTTTTTTGTAAGGTAAATTGGAAAAATGTCTGCAAATCAAAAGACATTGGTGGCTTGGGAATAAAGAATTTGCATAATATGAACTTATCTCTTCTTGCCAAGTGGTGGTGGAGGTTTGTTTTGGAAGATCACTCACTTTGGAAACAAGCAATATGTGCAAGATTTAATTGGAATCCCAATGAATGAGATCTATCAAAATTCAGTGAATTGGGCTCCCAGGTTTCATGAATCACATTCTAGGGCTCCATAATGATTCAAGATTTAGAGAACTTTTCAGCATAAAAGGTCTATAGTGGAATGTTGGCCAAGGGAACATATAACATTTTTGGCTAGATATATGGTAAGGAGAATTATCCTTGAAAGACCTCTTCCCCAGAATTTATCTGTTCAAAAACTCTAAAAGAGGTCTTATTGCATCTCTATGGAATGATGTCATTTGGGATCTAAAACTTAGAAGAAGTCCTAGAGCATGAGAGACTCAAGAATGGAGAATTCTCTACTCTATCATATCTGAAATTCATCTAAGCTTTGAGGAAGATCAATTAACTTGGAACTCGGATCCTAATGGCTTCTCAGTTAGGAGAATGTATTCTTTATTTGCAGATCAAGTCTCTATTGATTCAGGATGGACAAAGAACCTATAGAGTCCTGGCGTTCCTCCTAAGATATTTGCATTTTGCTAGCTTTCATGTTTTGAAGCACTTCCCTTAAGATGCTTTCTGGAGTCAAGAGATATGCCCCTTATCTTGATCAACTGATCTTCCCAGCATGTGACTGGGATCTTGAGGATGACTCCCATATCTTACAACACTGTCAAGGGGCTTGGAAGGTTTGGAGCTTAATTGTGTCATGGTGGGGCATCAGATAGGTCATCCCTGGTCAATTTACGCAACTGATAGGTTCTTGATTTTCTTTGGTTAGAAGAAGCTCCGAAAAACTTTGGGGAAATATTCTCAAACTAACCAGTTCGCAATTATGATTATCTAGAAACTCCTTGGTTTTTCAAAATGTTGTTGAATCCCCTAATTAGATCTTTGCCAAGGTTCATAGTAAGATATACAGTAGGGAATGAGTTTCCTTTAATCATCACTATTATTTCTCTTATGATCATTAGTTAACGATCCAAAGAGTTGTGCAGATGTTAGAACACCTACAACACTTTAAGCTGTAGTTCTTATTGGACTAGTTGGTACCTTTTTAAAGATCTTTTCTGAATTGAATTATGCAGGTGGCACTCTTCTTGCATCATTGATGTTGTGACAGATCATTCTACTCTTGTCAAGTCCACTTTGTTTTATGAAGATCAAAATCAACTAACACAGTTCCATTTTCATCATGGTAACAACTATATTCCCGATGTGAGATACAACGTATCCGGTTAACTTGCTCCACAAGTTATCTTCTTAGTTCAGATGTCTTATGTTTTCTCTTCTCAATTTCAATTTTAGCTTATTTGTAATATAATTTAGGATTGTTTCTTGTGATTTTTGTAGCTAGAAATATGTATTTGATCCACCTAATTCAACCTTTAAATTAGTGATGATTTATAATACTTTCTTTGCCGATAAAAAATGAAAGAAATTTTTAACCCTAAGGTCCCCGAATAAGAAATATCAAAATTGGAGAAGAATGGCTAAGAAACAAGCCCAAACACGAAAGCCCAGTGGGCCGGTTGTAGCCGATTAAAATCCGACATCGACATGAAATATTCCGACCAATTTCTTACCATGTCGTCAGTTTTTAGTGTTGACTCCAATAGGGACTTGAACAACCTGAAGTTCTGATACCGATGGTCACAATGGATTCTAGTGTTGGTTAACCGGTTGTACATACTCTTAATAAAAACCATACTTGTCAAGTTGGTAAAAAAAAGCATGTAACCGATTGTTGCCACCAAATCTTTCATCATTCATGAATCAAATTTAGTGTGATATATATTGTACTGAAAACAAGTTTGATATTGTCGACTTTTTTGGTACAATAGATCGGAGGAGAAATCTGGTGAGAACCATGTTTTAACGTAGGAACCACGAGAACCAATGTAGGTCATCTATTTTAGGAATGGGTGGCTGCGATGCAATTGAGTAGTTGACTGCAAAAAAACAACACTTTTTAGTTAGTGGTAAGAGCTTTTTAGTAAAATTATCATATATTTTTTTAACCAATTCACTAATTTAATTTTTCCCGCTTCGTTTGAACTCCGATTGGCTTCAAACTTGCGCCATTAGTTTTGTTTTTTAAGGGCTTTCAATCAAGATCAATCATGAATATATTTTGAAGCACGAAAAAAAATTATTTCGAGGTAGATTTTTTTAAAAAAATCTGGTTAATTTTTATTAACACTTTGCTCTGGATTTATCAACACTTTTACACTGGTTTTATCAACACTTTACACTTGTTTTATCACCTCATTTCCCAAAACTGATCATGATTTTATCACCTCATCGCGTGCTTTTATGAACACTAGTTTTATCAACACTAAACACTAGGTTTATCATTCAAATTACGTGTGTTTTATCACCCCCATCACATGTTTTTTTGAAGCACAAATTTTTTTTATTTCGAGGCTAGTTTTTAAAGGAATTATATATGGATAATTTTTATCAACACTTTGCTCTGGGTTTATCAACACTTTACCCTGTTTTTATCAACACTTTACACTGGTTTTATCACCCCATTCTCCAAAACTGATCATGATTTTTATCATCTCATCACGTGCTTTTTATGAACACCAGTTTTATCAACACTAAACACTAGATTTATCATTGAATTACGTGTTTTTTATCACCTCATCACAAGTTGTTTTTTTATCAACATTAAACTCTAGTGTATCACACTTATTATCAAAATTGAAAATGGTTTTTATCACCTCATTATTTGTTTATTATCACCTCATTACATGTTTTTTTTATCAACATTTAGCACTAGTTTGGTACTCCGATATAAAAAAATTATTAGTGAAGATTTATCAACGCTCAACATTATTTTTATCACCTTGATATAAATTTTTATTTTCGTGCTTCAAAATATATTCATGACTGATCTTGATTTAAAGCCATTGAAAAAAGAAAAATATTGGCGCCAATTTGAAGTTAATCGGAGTTCAAACGAATCGGGAAATATTAAATTAGTGAATTGGTGGAAAAACAAAATGGACAATTGTCCACATGACACCATGCTATTACAATTATGTCCTTGCTTGTGTGAGAATAGATGAAAGTAACGTGAACTATGGTAGAATTGAGATGATGATGTGGATCATGGTTAATGTTGGATCTCAAATGTGTGTGACTAAGATTGGTTCTCACAGTTCCTATGTTAAGAATGGTTCTCAATAGATTTCTCCTCCAATAGATCGAAACAACAAACAAGTTCGTATGTTTCGATCTTTATGTATAGTAATCCTCATAATTCAGTGGTGAAGAAATATGGGTCAAACCGAAGTGAGGGTTGAGCAACTTAACGTTCGAAAATGCACAACATACTTTGACATCACACTATCTGCTGCCTACAAAAATGTTAGTTTTAATAAAATAAAAGAAAAGAGAGTCAATTACTAAATCTTCATTCTCAAGAGATACACGTGCGACATGAAATTCTCCTCGGACCTCCCACTAAAGGGTCTACTGTGAGTAGTATATCGACACGTGGCAGCAATGCATGCATGTAGCGTAGACATATACTATAGAGGAAGCTGTTGAAGACATAGACTCGTGGCTCAAAATGGGCGAGGCTGTCTACAGGTCAGGATATGGCCACGTGTAAGGAGTGACACGCGAGCATCCTACCTGGCAACGTCTTGCTCGAGATAATGATTTTTCCCTTTTAAGCACCGGCGATGATTAGGGCACTTTCCAACCCAAACTTTAAAAACGACGACGAATGAACCTTTATCTGTGGTGATGAACAGAGAGAGGGAGAAGCTTGTGTTCATGTGGGGCTACTTGCCTGGAGCTCAGCAGCAGCGTTCTCCGCTGCTTTCCCCGGTCTCCGTCAGGATCCCGACGTCGTGGAAGGACGTTTGCGGCGGAGGCTGCGGATTCGCCATGGCCATTTCTGGTATCTTCTTACTCTCTGTTTTCCCCAACTTGGTTACTTAACTTCTTCTCTTCTCCCTCCCGATTAATTAACCTCCATTCCTACCAATCTGGTTTATTCTAATCAGATGTTGCTTTCAGCACTTATGCCTCTGTTTGGTTGACGAGAAAATGTAGGTCCATTTTTAGTTTTCCTTCTTCGGAAACGGAATTTATGGATATGAGTTTCCCGATTGTATTACGCATGTTTTGATTTCACGCAAAACGCATATCTGCGTGTTTGGGGGAATTTCACAATGTAAATATCTCAACTCTCCGTTCTCTCATTTGTCCTTTTCAACGGCTCAATTTTGTGGTTGAGGAATATTCAGGCACTTCTATTTATACAAAACATTCCCTTTCACACATTATGTGAATTTGTATTTTGTGGTGCGTCGTGGGTTCAATTTTGTGTTCTTCCTCTAATTGATTGCGATTGCAGCTCTTGTATTTTTTTTTCATTTGAATCGTCAATGAACTACTAATTAAAGATAAGATGTTTTGTTAGTTTAATTAGGCAACTCTATTTTGCTAGTGTCACCTTATATGCTTCTGTGATGTTTATACGGAATGGCCATGTTGTTTGTTCTTAAACCAGAGTCTGGGAAGCTCATAACATGGGGTTCAACAGATGATCTAGGTCAAAGCTACTTGACATCAGGGAGACATGGGGTATCACAGTACCACCTGATGTTTCAATTTTTCAAAATTTTCTTCTTATCTTTGGTGATATGACCTACATTTCGATCTCTTCATTTTTATTCTTTTAGGAAACTCCCGAGGCATTCCCTCTTCCAACTGAAGCTCCTATAGTAAAGGCTGAAGCAGGTTGGGGCCATTGTGTTGTCATTAGAGGTAATCAAGGAAATTTATATTGGATTAGAGTTCTATGGAGTAGGAAGTAATTGCCTAAATACTGGAGTTCATTGTTTGTAAACACCATTCATTCTTTAAATGCAGAAAACGCTCAAGTTTACACATGGGGATGGAGGGAGTGTGTGCCCTCTGGGAAGGAGTCTACCGAGGGAAGCTTAGATACGGATCCATACGAAAGACCAAATTCATTTTTGAGAGAGCAGGGTAATGTCACTTTGGCCTCCTTGTCTCTATTTGTCACAGATGATTTTGTGACAACAAAAATCACATTGCAGTGAGCCCTCGCTCTCAAGACTCAAGATATGGTAATGGAACCGTGTCAGCTATTGATGGTAGATGGGGTGGAGAGGGAAGCTCGAAACGAAGGAGAATTTCAACAACTAGACAGGCATCTGAAAATTCAACATCCAGTGATGATACCCTCTCAGCATTTCCATGTTTAGTAACATTCAACCCAGGTGTAAGGATTGCCAGTGTTGCAGCTGGTGGGCGCCATTCTCTTGCACTGTCAGGTAATGTCAGTATACACTAAATTAAGCACATTTATCTTTGTATTTATCAAGGAAGGAACTCATGTATGTGGTTGGAAGTTGCAGATACAGGACAGGTGTGGGCGTGGGGCTATGGAGGAGAAGGGCAGCTAGGATTGGGCTCTCGTATACGTATGGTGTCCTCTCCTCATCCAGTGCCATGTGTTGAGCCTTCGTCACATGGACTAGATCATTCTTTTGCATTTTCTAGAGGAAGCATTATTCCAGATGGATCACCTAGAGCTCCTGGAAAGTATGTCAAGGCAATTGCATGTGGGGGGCGGCATAGCGCTGTGCTCACAGGTACCCATTTTATACCATTCTCCATACTATCTTGTTTGAATAAAATGTTTATGAAACTTTATCTACCTATGTGTTCCCTCTAAAGGATTTCAAGATTGGTACTGTTTTGAAGTCAAGAAAGGATAGATGTCTCAGAGATTAAAGTTCAGTATTAAGAATCATAAGACTTTGTATGAGTAGAAAGGGAATAAAGAATGAATATTCATTTGGAACGAAGGTCATAACACGGAAACTGATTGGCAATGGTAAGCGAATAAGATCATTTGCAATTTCATAAACTGAGGGAGAAATACAGAAATAATGGAAGCTACTATCCAACCTAAAGTTACAAATATGAGTATAACATATCTATTTGACGCAGTAGTTTGGATAGTTTCTCCGTTCACACATGATTGACTCTGCATACATGATGGTCATTGTTCAACATTTTAATGCATTTATTCTCAGATGCTGGTGCACTACTAACATTTGGTTGGGGACTCTATGGGCAGGTGACTCACTCAGTACCACTAAATTCTTCTCATTAGTTGCTCTATTCCAGTGTTTTCTTATTCTGGTTATTTTTGCATGTTATCTCATTATGTGGTTCTCCATTCATGTTGGCTCATGATTGGGATGAATGTGGTTGATTTCAACGATCTTTAGCTACTCAAGATCTCCAAGTTCACTCAAATCCAATCCTCAGCATGAAGTTACTTGAATCCTTTGATATGTTACTAGTACTGTTTAACGTCGTCCATTTTGTAGTGATAGTGTTTTGGCTTTATGATGATGGAGTGATGTTGTGTTCATTGTGATTCAAGTGTGGGCAAGGGAGTAGAGATGACGAGGTGAGTCCAGGTTGTGTATCTTCCTTACTGGGCATTAGGATACAGGGAGTTGCAGCGGGGCTCTGGCACACTGTCTGCTTTTCTGCTGATGGCGATGTGTACGCATTTGGTGGGAATCAGTTTGGGCAGTTAGGAACTGGGCTTGATCAATTTGAGGTGTGCTCTAAATTAATCCGATTATTCAATAGAAACAAAGCTGAGTTGTGTTGCTGAACAAGGATATAATCTGACTACATGATCTTTGACTTGTAATCCAGGCTTTCCCAAGGCTGTTGGATTGTCCAAATACACGTGCAAAAATTGTATCTTG
Organism: Erodium maritimum; assembly: GCA_963921825.1. NCBI lineage: Eukaryota > Viridiplantae > Streptophyta > Magnoliopsida > Geraniales > Geraniaceae > Erodium > Erodium maritimum. Next base: position 109,610,094 of record OY997588.1, on the reverse strand, counting down.
CGGGGCTCGTCACAGTGCCATGATCACTGGTGCGTGCAAAAAATCGTGTTTATTGTAAGAGAACCAACTCAACTAAAAGCTCAAGCTGATAGTTGAAGGCCCAATTATATATATATTCTAACACGCGCCCTCACAGACAAACCCGTTTTTACGGGTTTGGAGGTGAATTATTTAGAAGAGAGGATAAGCCCATTGAGAAGAGATATAAGAGCTGGCCCATTTTGGGCATATTTAAGAAATTGAGAAGAATTAGTGTTTTTGTAAAGAGTGGGGTTTGAACCCGGGTCTGTGAGGAACACAGACTCTGATACCATGTAAGAGAACCAACTCAACTAAAAGCTCAAGCTGATAGTTGAAGGCCCAATTATATATATATTCTAACATTTATAAGAATGTTTTTTCAAACCTAACTCATAATGACTAACTCTCTGTTTCTGTTCCTTGTAGAGGATGGGAATGTGTTCTGCTGGGGATGGAACAAGTATGGCCAGGTAACAAACCCCGGAATGGTTTTGTATTTAAGTGCTCCATGCTGTTCAAAAACTAATATCATATTTTGTGAAACACAGCTTGGGTTGGGGGATGTGGTAGACCGCAACACACCTACTCAGCTCCCCATTGAAGGCTGCTTGCCTAAAAATGTTGCATGCGGCTGGTGGCACACTCTCCTTTTAGCAGAACCGCCAACTTGAGTGGTTACTTCCTTGGCAGAGTTTTGTTAGGTTATCACCTCCTCTTTGACATGTATATGCAGTGTGTCAAATGTCTATACGTATTTATATGTTCCTTCACGGCTTAGCATCCGAGGTTCGAAAATTGGCCACCTGCTAACCATGGCAAACGGCAAGAAAGCAGAGCAGACACTGCTTTCCCAAGTCATTTTATTGTGCCATATATGCATCACGTGTATGTGATGAGATGGCTGTGTAAATGGGTGTGTTTCTTTGGCTATCATCAATAAAAATGTCCCCTTTGTGCCTTCAAAGGAACTAGCTAAAACAAAGATCTGTTATTCCGTCGCATCTTTGCCAAATTCTTCTGCCTCGGCTAACCTTCCAGCAAGGAAGTGATGGGTGCAAACAACCCCATAAACTTCTTTTAGTTAGTTATGGTGAATGTCCCTTTCTAGTCACTGCATATTAAACTGTAAAACCGGACTGTTGAAGAATCTCCTTCAATTACAATTGATGCAAACATTATTGCTGCATGGTACTGAGAACAACCGAGGATGTAGACTGCTATTCATGTATCATATCTCAACGTGGATAAAATAGCAGCAGCTTTCCCTGTATGCTCTATTGACTTCCAATGATGCTTGCCTCTTGCAAATGTGAAATGTTGCATGCTGTTGTCTGTCTTTATTTCAGGCCAAAGAGCTGGAACTGGAATCTTGTGCAGTTGTCTATTTCAGGCCAAGATTCTCTGTGATGTTCCCTTCTCTAAGATGAGCGTCAAAATATTAAGTTGAGCCATTTGTATGCCTATCAGGGTTTACTTGTTCAGGGGCGTGCAAAATTTGAAGAAGAATATTTTGTACAGGAGAGGAATGAGTTGATTGATCCTTCTGGTAAGATGAGTGGTTTTGTAATACTCTACTATTTATAATGAACCCACATATGTTAGTAATTTGTTTTACCTCGATGGAGTTGAGTGTTCAATTTTCATCTCTTTCTTACAGCAAGCCGGATTGATGGGAAGGACAATGTATTAAATTGGCCCAAGACTGGAAAAGTTTTCAGATTGGTTTCTTCGAGCTATGGAAGCGGCTGCTCGTGAATATTGTTGAAGAGTTATGGAATGATCCAGTCATTCAAGCTACATACAACCTGAGGAATGAAATACTATTGCTCCCCAGAGCTGCTTCATATTTCCTCCATAACGTAGGGTTGTGCTATATAATCTATTTTAGCTATAGTTCAAAAACAATTATGGTCTTTCTCTCTCACTTTACTTATAAGATGGACATCAATGTTCATTAGTATCACTTATCCGAAGTAAAAGTAATAAAACAGCCAATTGGGCATGGTTTATACTTTTGTTATGTCAAAAAGAACTAAAGTGTAGATTCTGGAGTAGAAATAAAAAAGGAAGGAAGAAAAAATAAAGCAATATAAAGGAAAACATAAAGTGTCCACCTCAAGATACAACACGAGCGAAAGCCCAAACTAGACTAGTAAACGTGTTATAGGGAATCGATCGGGGTTGTCCAAACGGTCTTCAGAACAATACTATGGGAGACCACGTAAGTGAATTATATGACCTAAAAAGGCTAGATGGTCCAAGCTCCTTTCCCAACTATGACAAGGGGATTAGCCCCAAACGCGACTTCGGAGTAAGTACTCGTCAAACTCGATTAGATAACTGCAATCCATAAGAGACTTCTAAACAAGCACTCACCGGACCTAGCGAGGAAGAAGAGCTGAAGCAGAGACTTGTGGGACAACAACGAAGCATCAAAACTCGTTATAATAGTCATCGAGTATGACCAAACTGGACAACCGTAGAAGAGTCGGGTCATTCAAGGATGTTGAGTTGTTGTTCTGAAGCACTCAACCTAGAGAAATCTTCATATTGAACTCTCATCACAAGCACATCTAGAGTAATAGCAGCAAGCTCGAAAAGACACGCCTGTTGTGCTAGAGTCGAATGAACCATAAAGCTAATAAGTCGAAAACTACATACTCCCCCGCAACCTAGGGAGCACGGAAATCAATAAAGATTGAGGGTAAAGCAAGAAGAACACCCACCAACTTCCACATGAGCTGACTGATAACCCTCAACACATCTACCATCGATTTGGATTGGTCGGACACCTCCTCTCATCCCATCCTTTTAACCAAAAGATGATACTCGAGCTCATGAAGAAATCGTGGGGGACCGATGGCCTCGTGATTGAAGATCTCTTTCACGGTATTTCCTTCTCTATTTCGCATCCCATGAGGCTAAGGACATGGTCTGACGGGATGGGCCTTGATGTTTCAAACGAGCGTTTCTCATCCTCTCGGATATCCCGACGTATGTGGTGGCCTTGATGATCCCGTTTAACCGCATCCAACACTGGGCGCACGTCTCATACATAAATATGGATGACATGACTGTCGCGGCTAGGACCATGATCGGAAACACACTCGACGGCTGCGTGAAGGTGGCATGTGACAAATAGGCATCTACTAGGGGTGGTTTTATGGGTACGTTTTTGGATGAATTGTGCACACCCACTTCGCCTCTCCTTGATCTTGAAGTTTTTTTGACATGCTTAATTGGTCCGCATGAGGCCGTAGTACAAGAGGCTTCCCCTCTTCTTATTTTCATATGGCTGGTTGGGTCATGCAGATCATGAGTGCCCGACGACCGCCCTTGAGGAGGACCCTGGACCCTTTTGGTTTGACATGACGCTTCTAGATGAGAAAACTCATCCGTTGGGAAGCCAATTACGAACTGATTTGACGAACCCACAACTCTCACAACTACCAGCATTTCACCTCAACCACCTGCCACGGGCCCAACTCACCCTCCAGGTTTCGTAGCGATCGTTTAGGCTGAGTTGATGATGACGCCAAACGTCTTGACTGAGGCTCCAAAATATCCTTGGAGTGGGAATAACACGGGGCCCAACCATATGATATAGGGCTTAGAGGGGATTTTTTAAAGATTTGCCCTCCGACCATAATACTCAACATCCTAACAATCCAGATCCAGGATGGTTAGCCTAATGGAGAGGATGCGTGGAGCTTTGTCCAAGTACCCATTTGAGCCCCAATTCACCTTTAGGTCCTCAGTAGGTTCTTTAAAGCCTAGGAAGGACAAGAAATAGAAGTTTGAACCGAGGACAAAGAAGTAGTCAACTAGGGAAGGCCATTTTAAAGAAATGGTCCCTCATTAGTCCTGCCCCAACAACTATAAAGGAGGTCTTGAATGATCAAACGAGGTCTGCTAAATAAACTCGTCAGGCTCAATGAGAGGCCCACGGAAATACGAGGCACTAGGGAGTAGATGTACTCCGCCCCTATCGTGGTTAGCTGTAGCTAATCACACTCCTAGACCAATCATAGAGTTTTTTGAGCAACTAACGCACCTTATCATATTTTACCACGTCCCTCCTTTTTAGGGTCAAGACACATTATGGCACCTTAGTGAATACCAAGTTGGGTCGTGTTTGGTTGCCTATAAACTTATATTTTTACACATTAGCATATGTCAAATTATGTTTCAAAATTGAGATTCGAAAATCGGTGATGTGTATAGATAAGAGAAATGGAAATGTTCACTCTCAAACCTGGTCATTTTATAACCTTTGTTTCTTCCCTTCGAAAAAAATATATATGGGTCGGATCGAATTACCGTCCATGAACAACCTTGAAACTAAGATTTCTTAGAACAATTTCTTGGTCCATTAAATCCCAATAAATATGGAAATTTTCAGACAAGGATTGCTCATTGGAAATGTCACGGTTAAATTGAGATACGATTGTAGATTCGATGTCAAGATAAACACACTTCACAGAATTTATGTAAGATCCATCTCTATAAACCTGAGCCACACGATTAGGAATTATTGTAACTAAGAGCATGTACAGTGAGGGACTTGTCCTCGCGATTATGTGTGAGATCTCGTGGTGACCCTTCATCCTCCGTCTGAGCGTGTCCTTTCCTCGATTCTGGTTAGTCGCCCCTGTTCTCGCGATAGTCGGTACGTTTCCGAGTTCCTCTATGTTGCCCTGCCTCCGGGAGCCAGCCTGGTTCTCGCCGTTTCGATTGGTTTAGCATCCGAAGAACTCCGCTTCCAAGCCATCTCGGTGTGGGTTTCTTACCGTTTGTTTTCGTTGGTAGCTAGAGCTTTGTGAGGAACCAGATTCTGGAAAGGTTGAGAAATGCATCTCCTTTCCTTCTCTGCTTTCTGTTTCACTCTATTATCGTTATATGCAGAGTAGTACACTGTTGCAGGATCTGTTGCTCGGAATGACAAAAAGGGTGGTGAAAAAAAGACGAAGTAGGGTCGAGAGAAGGTGAAGAAGGGCCGAGTAAAGCTTGTCGATGGCTCGGTTTCTTTAGGGGTTTCCAATGGGCCTGTCCAGGAGAGTCGCATGCGTAGAAGTCCGACCAAATCGAAGGCATTTGGCAATCCCGCTGCTCTTTCAATAATAGAGGACCCTAATTTGGGAGCCATGAACGCAGGCCCTGCAATGGGTGGAGCAACCTCTCTCCGGGACAGTTCTCGTCTGGAGTTTACTGAGCAGAGGATCTCCGGTGATGTAGTGCCGCTAATGGGTCAAGGGAGGATTTTCCTCTAAAATCTACCTTGCGGCACCTCGTCGGAGTGGGCTCGGAGTACCTTGGTGACCTTCAGAGAGGTAACTTCCGTTAACATTGTTAAGAGGCGAACTGAAAAGGCTGCTTATTTGGTTTTGGTGAATTCTCTTCTCCGAAGTCGGCGTCGCAGGTAATTGAAGCTCTCAAAGGTTTCAATTCCAATTGCCAACTGCTCTTTGTTGCGTTAGCTCACCCGGGCAGAAAATTCGTTGGCTCGCCGACGTTAGAAGGGATGTGGGGTACAAAGGTTCCGATGGATATGGTCCTCTCTGTTTCTGTGATTCTCGTGGTTTCAAATTTTCTTCCTGCTTTGGATGAGATTCGTTTTGAACCAGACTGTGATGCGCGACAAGACGCAAGCCTTGAGCGTGGGGAAGACTTGGGAAGCGTCAATGCTGCGTGTGAGCTGGTATTGGATACAGTTGAGCAGGATGGGCCTGCACAAGCTGCTGATCTGGGCCTGTCTATAAGCCGGGTTATGGATGTCCAACCTCTTGGATAAGGTGGTGGACCCAAATCTGTGGTGGTATCTGATTCGGTTTCAGCGGGTCAGTCCACACATCAATTGGCAGATTTCGCTGGGGACCAACAGAGTAGTACATGGAATGAGGCGCTTCTTAATCTAATTCCAAGAAATTTCATTACTCAACCAAAAAGATGTGGTCGTCCAAAGAAGGGATAGTCAAACGGGATTGCTCCTTTAACTGTTATTTATTAGACAAAAGCTAAAACTTCTGTTGATAAATGAGGCAACTCGGGAAGCTTTGTTGTTGATATTGCTAAGAAAGATAGATCGAGTGATTGGAGCTTTTGCAAGAAAATGGGGGGAAAGGTTGTTAACCTAGGTTCTTTGGCGCTCGATCAGTTAAATTCGCTAGACGTCCCGTCTTGGGGAAGACATCGAGGAAATTGAAGATGATGATTACTCTGAACCGAGCACAGAAGAAGCTATAATTTCTATTTCGGTATCCAACCGTTTTGTTGCTTGAACTCGTGTAGGACGTAGGCAAGGGGGTGGGGGTGGGGAGGAGTTAAGTGTTTCTCTTGTTGCTTTCCTACTTTAGTTTTCGCGTTTTGTTTTGCTATTGGTAGTTGTTTTGGCCAGATGAAAAGTTCTTTTTTTAGGATCATTTTCTTGCAGTGTTCTACTGTCTTGTATAATGCTTGTTTAATAAATTTTCTCTTATAAAAAAACAATGAGGGACTCATATATGGGACTCATGAGTTGAGACTCATGTGATGACAGTATTGAGTTGTGATGTAAACCCCTTAAATTGAGTTGTGTTCCACAGTGTGAGACTCATGTATGGGACTCATGAGTTGCAGGGATGCTGAGTGAATGTTGACTGGATATTAAATTGATGTTTTGCTAAATTTATTAATTTCTGATTTAAAACAGTAAAATTGAAATAAAATTGACAAAATCAATTAATAAATTAACTAAAATGAAATTGAAATTGAAATTTTAGTAACGCAACGGTGCATTTCTGGTGCGTTGATAACCCCATGCGTCCTGCATCGTCCAAATTCTGAACGAAGTAATCATCATGCTCCGCTACCTTTTCCATCACCCGTTGAAAGAGTGGTTGGGACACACGGAATCGACGCCTAAACATATTGGGCCCATATGTTGGGTTCTCGATGAAATAATCTTGCATCAGTCGGTGGTGGGTTTTGATGCGGCCTCTATCAATTTGTCGTCGGAAAGGTTCACCATGTTCGAGCCTTTTCCTCAGTGCGTTGATCTTTGGCATTACTCTCTATATCATTCTGTCAGTCTTTCTCCGGATTCGTTGCTCCATTGCACAAATTTGGCTTCCAACTCCTCTCTTATTTGAGGCGAGAAAATTTTGGGATTTTGATAGGGAAAGTGGAGAGAAATATTGGTGGTTTGATGAATGGGGTAAGAGGTATTTATAGGTGGGAAAAAAATGTTTTTTGTGTTTATTTTAATTTTTTTTAAAATAGTTGTTATCAGACCGTTTCCCCAATGGTCCGAATTTTTTTCCCTCCCACGCCACGTGTCGGTATCTGGTTGGTCCGTCAATGACTTGCGGTTCGGCCCACCAATCGCAAAGCACAATTTAGTGAGTCGCGACTCACAATGGTGAGCGAGAGAGAATTCAAGAGTGAGCCGGTGAGGTCTTTTTCCACCGTGCATGAGTTGGCTCATGGGAAAGCTTTCAGAGACGTCGTCGTTGGAGGGTCGACTTCCCACGGAGCTTCTCGGCCGCGCGTTTCCCAGGAAGGGGTTAGGGTTTTCGTTTCAAACCTTCCATTTGGAACATCGGAGAAATCGTTTCATTCGTTCTTCGGGAGCTGTGGCAAAATTCTCAATTATGTGCTAGTAAAGAGACCCAATTTGAGGGGCAGGTACTTTGGGTTTCTTCAAGCCTCTTCTAGGGCAGAAGCTATGAAGATTGTAGCCTGGGGTAATGGATCGAAGGTCAGGGGCCATGTCTTACTAGTTGCTCTGGCTTGGGACTCATCAAAGGGGCGGAGCCCAAAGAAGGTCTGGAAACGAGTCGCTCGCAAGGCGGAACCGATTCCGAATCGTGAAGAGGAGGTGTGAAGGAATTGGGTCAAGACCAGCGTTGTAGGGATTAATACCTCTGCTCTGTCTCGATCTGAGCTTCTGAGTGCTTTTGTTGCACATGGTGCCAAGGACATGGAACTTCGTCATATTGGGGGAGGAGTCTATTTAATCAATTGCTCCGACGTGATTTTTGGCGCAATGTTGAGGGAGACAGGTTGGAAATGGATTGAATCATCATTCAAAATTATTCATCCCTCAGGCAATGTGGTGTTTCAAGGGGGAAATTGGAACTGGTTTCGCCTCTCTGGTATTCCATGGCACCTGTGCACTATCGCTGCTTTGTCTGTTTTTTTGCAGGAATTGGGCTTTGTCATTTGGTTATCGTTTGATCCTAATGATGAAGGGGATTTTTTCTCTTCTGCCATAGTTTTATTATCCTCGAAAGGACAATTTTTGGGTGGCAATCGGGACTTGACCAGTGGAAGTGGAATTTTTCCGATCAGCATCTCTTCGGCGGAGAAGCCTGTCTTCACGTCCCTAGATTCCGGTGCATCTTCCCAAATGCCAGGTAACCCTTCTCCGGTTTCTCAGAACCCCGTTCAAAATTTTGAATCCCATGAAGAAGAGGAGATTGTTAGCCCTCAGATTCTTGAAAATCAGGTGCTTGTAGCCATTGAGCCTCCTCCACCTTTTTCTCTTCACCCGAATGCTCAGGATTGTGCACAATTCGGGAGAAGAAAAAAAGAACACCGATTAAATATACTCCCACTCGTACCTATAATACTCGTTCTCATTCGAGATCAGTAGAGAAGGAACGTTCAGGTGATAATTCAGTGAATCGGATTAGAGTTCTTTCCAAGCTAGCTGATAAGGTCAGTGATAAAGCCATTCTTTCTGGGTAACAGTTTTTGCATCAGCTCAATAATATTGAACTTGATGGTTCTAAATTTCTTTGTAATGGTGATCAATCAGATGATGGTGAATGGGAGGAAGATGATGACCCATTAGGCACGATAGAGGGTGCCATTTTTTTGCCATCGTTGTGAAATATGAAAGTCCTCTCATGGAATGTGAGAGGACTTAACTCACCTCAGAAACGCCATAGTCTGAGGGAGTTGGTTTTTAAGCTTAAACCTGATTTTATCTTGTTGCAAGAAGTGAAATGGCAGGTCATTGATTATACTCTTTTGCGTAGCTGTGGTTTAAATGGAGGTTGGCTTTGTGACCTATTGCCAACAATTGGAAGTGCTGGGGGCATTATGTGCTTGTGGATAACTGATCGGTTTGTTATGGAGTCATATGTTGCCGTTGATTCCTCTCTAGTTTGGCAGGGTCGGTATGTGCCTACCAATTGTTCTGTTTCTTTCATAAATGTTTACGCTCCTCATTCTATTGTTGGTAGGAAGTCTCTTTGGGAAAATTTTCTTGTTGTGATACCTCTATTGGTTGATAATCTAGTAGCTGGAGGAGATTTTAATGCTGTCCTAAGTGATTCTGAGCGTAGGAATTGTGTTTCCTCGCGTGTGGACATTCGGAATTTCTTGGAATTTGTTTCTAGATCGGGCCTTGTTGATTTACCTCTTGTAGGCTCGCTGTATACCAGGTATGAGCACTCATCTAAGGCATCCAGGCTCGACCGATTATTTGTTTCCCCTGATTTTATGGCTGGTTTTGGCCCTTTAAAGCAGTCCAGTTTTCCTCGCGACTTGTCTGATCATCGTCCGGTTATGATTGTTGAGGAATCACACAATTGGGGTCCTAGACCTATAAAATTTCTAAATGTTTGGGTAAAGCATAAGGACTTCCTTCCTAGTGTGACTAGACTGTGGAGCTCTTATCCCACTTTTGAATCTGCGAGCTATACTTTGTGGTACAAGTTGAGAGCCTTGAGGCATGATTTGCAGGTCTGGAATAAAGAGGTCTTTGGTTTTGTTGAGACATAAATTGAAAAGTTAAGGGCTAATATTGACCTCCTTGATATCCTCCAAGAGTCTCGTGACTTGACTGATGTGGAGAAGCATGATCGTTCTTGGTTTAGTGCTTTGCTTATCTTAAAACGCAAGCAATTAGCCAAGATTTGGAGACAAAAGGCACGAGTTGCTTGGTTTAAAGGGGGTGATCGTTGTTCTCGGTATTTCCACCGGGCTGCAAATTTCAAAGCCCATAGAAACCGGGTTCAGCGTTTTCGTACTGCCCAAGGCGTTGTGGACCTGCCTGATGATATGAAGGAGGCTGCGACCTTGCATTTTGAGAGTAGATTCTCTCCCCCCTCAGCTGATCGTATTCCTTTACCTATTTTGCCTTTCTCCACTCTTACTTCTATGCAGGCTTCGGACTTGGAATTGGTCTTTACTGTGGATGAGATTAAAGCTGCCATAGATGTGTAAGAACCGCTCCCGGTCGATCCCGGTCGAACCGGTGAATTCTAGACAAGTTTGACTTTCGGCCGGAAAAGTCAACCGATGGCTCAGGAAGCCATTCGGGACCTTTCCGGGGCCCAAAAAGCTTAGCCGTCATCACGGTTAGCTTAGTTGGGCCATTTCCTTCAGTTTGACTGTAATATTGGTTGGGTCAATTTTGGTCAAACTTGGACTTTATATCGGTTAATTTCCGATAAAATCTTGGAAAGATGGAAATTAATTAAATGAAAGTGACCCCACATGACACTTTTCATGTTTGGCTTGGAGGATGAAAAAGGAGCTTCAATTGACTCTTATACCCTCCCAACTTACCTTTAAAGGGATAGGACCTTAAGGGCTTTTTGGTAATTGGACCAAGTAGGTCATTTAAAGCAACATGAGCACACAAATCAGCTCATTCCCTATTGTTGCAGCCGAAAATCACAAGGAGAGAAGAGGAGGAGAGCTCATTTCTTGAGGAAGAAGAAAGAGAAGAAAGCTTGCATCTTGGAGCTTGTTCTTGGTCCTTTTGCCTCCATTTTCCTTCCATATTCTTCATCTCACCATCCTAAAGGTATGGATGCTCTCAACTCTCCATTTCATCTACTCTCAAATTTGGGGTTTTTGTGTGTTTTTGGCTTGAAGTTGAAGAACTAGTGGTTGGGTTGTTGCTTGGAGAAGAAGTAGTGAAGTAGGTTGCTTGGATTGTGTTATTGGTTGAAGTTTTGATGAACCCATTGTGGGTGTTGTTGTTTGGCAACTTTGGATGAACATTTTGGAGTTAGAAGGACTTGGAAATGTGGTTTTTGATGTGATTTTCATGAAACTCGAGTTGGGGAAGAAAGGGGGAGAACCTGGACTGGTTCGCTACGGAGCGTGACCCGGGCCGGGCCCTGTGTCGGCACAGCAAGCCGCACGGAACGGGCCAGGTACCGGCACGGCGTGCTGCGCGAAACGGGCTCATCACGGCCTCTCTACCAATAAATCAATTCCCAAGTATTGAAAGCGAGTTACACTAGTTATTCTCATCCTAAGCATGCATTCTAGACACATCCGGTTATTAGTAATTGAAAGACGATTATTCTAGTTATTCGCATCCTATATGCAATTCTAGGACCTTTCCGATTTTATTAACCTAACATGCATACTAGTAATGAAATACTCGAGTAGTTAGGATTTTCCCTACCTTGTGGTCTTCCTCTAAAACTCTGCTGTAAAGCCGGTTAGTCGCTCCTCCGTTCTTCACACGGGTTCTGGAGTGATCTTCGACTCTCTACCTCGGGTCCAAGGCCTTTCCTTCTCTTGAGCTCGGGCTCACGGTCTTGGACCATAACAATACCAAAATTAGTAACCCAACGGAGTGTTCCTCAACCCAAAATTCACATAATAAACCTCAAACAATGGAAACAAGGTCAAAGAAGTGATCTAGAAATCAAAATGAGCTAAAAGGGAGGGTTTTTGGATCTGGAGGCCTGATCCGGAAGGTGGCCCTAACCGTAGCACAGGCCGTGCCAGAATCTGGCACGGACCGTGTCATAGACTGGCCCGGTAACCAGCACGGACCGTGCGACGCACCGGCCCGGAGTCTGACACGGACCGTGCGAGGTTCCGTGCCGGACTCGCGCCCGTTTCGCGCAGCACGCCGTGCCGGTACCTGGCCCGTTCCGTGCGGCTTGCTGTGCCGACACAGGGCCCGGCTCGGGTCACGCTCCGTAGCGAACCAGTCCAGGTTCTCCCCCTTTCTTCCCCAACTCGAGTTTCATGAAAATCACATCAAAAACCACATTTCCAAGTCCTTCTAACTCCAAAATGTTCATCCAAAGTTGCCAAACAACAACACCCACAATGGGTTCATCAAAACTTCAACCAATAACACAATCCAAGCAACCTACTTCACTACTTCTTCTCCAAGCAACAACCCAACCACTAGTTCTTCAACTTCAAGCCAAAAACACACAAAAACCCCAAATTTGAGAGTAGATGAAATGGAGAGTTGAGAGCATCCATACCTTTAGGATGGTGAGATGAAGAATATGGAAGGAAAATGGAGGCAAAAGGACCAAGAACAAGCTCCAAGATGCAAGCTTTCTTCTCTTTCTTCTTCCTCAAGAAATGAGCTCTCCTCCTCTTCTCTCCTTGTGATTTTCGGCTGCAACAATAGGGAATGAGCTGATTTGTGTGCTCATGTTGCTTTAAATGACCTACTTGGTCCAATTACCAAAAAGCCCTTAAGGTCCTATCCCTTTAAAGGTAAGTTGGGAGGGTATAAGAGTCAATTGAAGCTCATTTTTCATCCTCCAAGCCAAACATGACAAGTGTCATGGGGGTCACTTTCATTTAATTAATTTCCAGGTTTCCAATATTTTATCGGAAATTAACCGATATAAAGTCCAAGTTTGACCGAAATTTGACCCAACCAATATTACAGTCAAACTGAAGGAAATGGCCCAACTATGCTAACCGTGATGACGGCTAAGCTTTTTGGTCCCCGGAAAGGTCCCGAATGGCTTCATGAGCCATCAGTTGACTTTTCCGGTCGAAAGTCAAACTTGTCTAGAATTCTCCGGTTCGACCAGGAGCGGTTCTTACACAATCTCATGCTCGACTTGAACCCGACCACTGTGGCCTAAATGCTAGAAGGATTTCTCATAGAAATCACTATAATACAGAGAAATGCGCCTAGTACAGGCAGAGATCACATGAGATGGTGAAGGAAATCGAAAACATGATGGGTTCTCAATCCTCCAAGACAGCCCAAGGCCGATAGGCCTCATGTACCTCGGTGGGGCTGTTTCCTAGCCCTCTCATTTTTCAGCTCCACTTGATCGTCCCCCTACCTCTTACGTGACAAGACCTTCATCGGCTCACTACTCCCAAGATGCTCTAGTGCCTCTCCCTCTAGAGAACCTTTAGGTACACGTCCTGACTTGTGGTTAGGAAGGACGATGGATGTCATCGAAAAACCTTTTGTCCCTTAAAGGCGCGGGGTGAACCTAGCTGGGTTAGAAGTCCCAGTTGATTTAGGCGACATAGGCAAGACGACTGTTCATTATTCTTTGTTTATGATTTTAGAGCTCCTTAGTGTGTTGGACTAGCGTGTTGGGAGGATGAATGAGTTGAACAAAAAAGAACGTTGCTGTGCTCAAACATTATTCGTAACTGAATGTGTGATCGAGTTGTGTTTGCGTGATTGAAGATTCACGAACAACCTCTGAAGAACAAGGACTAATCAGAGACTAAAGGGCTCGAAGGGTGGAATCGAGAGATGATCTCGGATTCAGGGGGAGACTCTAAGATAGGTTTGCACTTGTAATGATAACATAGGATTTGATCTAGGATGATTTGAAACTTGAATGTTGGTTGATTACATATAGTGAAATATTTGCATTGGCAGAGTGCCCCTAGATATAGGCGATGATGCATCGAACTAGGTAACAAACTTGTGTGTCGTTATTGTTCTTGTTTGCTATTATTTGTGTTTTCACACTGTTCTAAAGCATGGTGTTTGTCAACAAGGCCGAACATTGTGTAAGACATCTTGCTATTGCACTTAACCAAAATTTCAATTAGGGGTGGGTATGTTCCGACTATGGCTTCGCCATTATTGGTTCTCGGTTGATTGTGGTGTTGGCCGCCAACCGATTGCACACCTACTTACCGTTGAGGGTTCGTGGTGTCGTCTGCCTGGTTTACTTTGGATTTTAGGAAGTGTTGGGGGTCGTCGTTTCTACTCCAAAACTTTTCATGGTGGTAAATTCAGGATTTTAGAGATTTTGTTTTGTTTTCTTTTCTGTTTTCTCTTGGAGATTAATTGTTGTATTTAAGTTTTTTGTTGGAGATTAATTGTTTTATTTAAGTTTGTTTAGACATGTTGTTTCTGGGATCGACTTGTTGTAGTCCTGGTACTTGTTTCCTTTGTGGTAGATAAATCTAGGTACTAGACATGCAACACATTGTTTGAGTTTGTTCTCTTTCTCGAGAAGTCATTTTGGCTTGCTCTTTATTGTACGGAGATCTGCCCTTGGATCTTCTGACACCCATTGGGTGATCTTGACCCTAATTTTTTCTCAAAAGATTGGGTCGTTAATATATTTGAATTGCTGATAAAAAAATTATAAAAGAGTTGTGTCTGCCGGTAAAATCTTGGCTTCACCCATTCTTTAATGGTATTGCCAAAATTATAGGATTGGTTTGAGCCTTAATGGTGGCGCATGTAAACAATTTTTTATTTAGGTATAACGAAGTGAAAATGCATAGAATTAAGTAAGATATCGTGTTATTAACCATGTAACCGAAAATAATTCTTCTCACTCTCGTGTTGTGTGCTCTTTAAACATGTCTAGCCCTAACACTATCTTGTCAATGTCGCCTGCCTCCTCGACTGCTGCGCCACCGCTCGGCCCACCAATAGCGCTCACCACGTCCCCTCCTCCTTCTACAGTGAAGCCTTCCCATATCCATTTGATAATGCCTCCCAAACTGTCACGCCCCAAATCCGGTTTGGGCCGGGACTCGAGCCTCGGGCCAGATCCAGGCTGGGCCTTGGGCCAGGCCCAGGTCTCTGAACTGGGTTTTGGACTTGGGCCTGGACCGGGTCTGGGTCGGGTCTGGGCCGGGTCTGGACCGGGTTCGGGTCGGTTCTGGGTCAACCCAGGTCTGGATTCTAGACCGGGTCAGATTCGGACCTGGTTTTTGGATCCGGGTCGGATCCAGGTCGGGCAGTTTAATAAATTAATTAATTAATTTAAATAAATTAAAATGGAGCACTTAAAGGACTAAATTGACAAATTAGAGTACTTTTGGATTGTGCCGGGACTGATTACCAACTTTACCTGTTAAAACCAGACTTTGACTGCGTCCGAGAAGACCGGAGGTAGGCCCGAACGTCAGCAGCTAGGAGACGTAGCTATTTGTTCTTCTCGAGATAGGGAAAAGTCGTAAACTCCACTCCTAATTTAAGAATGCCAATAGTATGCCTATAGGATAATTAATAATCGGAAAGGTCCTAGTCTGCATATAGGATGTGATTCACTAGAATAACCGCTTTTCAATGAAAATAATAACCGGACGAGTCTTAGTATGCATATAGGATGTGATTCACTAGACTAATCGCCCTCATCTATAGTCATCCTCCCGAAGAAAGTTAGGAAAAAAAGGAATCCTGAGGCACCCTCTCTTGTTTCACTGATTGTCCCATCACTGTCGTTGCTCATCCTACCTGGCTAGCCGACTACGGAGGAGTCGGCTATGGTGGTCTTCTCCTCAGGTCATGTCGCGTTAGGGTTCATTCCGGACAAACCTATGTAGGGTCGCCCTGCCAAGCTTTCCTCTTATCCATCGTCGTCGCAATCCTATCCGTCACCACCAACCACGGATGGTCCTATTTCTATGGGTTCGGCGACGACTAGGGCTCAAGGCATATCTGCCTCGTTGCTTCTCGGGAACCCGCTACTTCGTAAGGACCCATCGTCATCGATGTGAACCCTTCAGGCCTATTTCTCGGTGTGCTCCCTCGCTAATGAGGATGAGATGGAGGTTCTGGTGCCCTACACTCCGTTGGACCCTACGATCCTTTCTCTTCAATAGTATGACATGGTGGGCCGTCTGCTCTCTCCAAACCCACCCCGAAAAGACTTCATGCTCACGATCATCATGCGAGCATAGGGGTGATCGACAACGGGGTTAGTGGTCAAAAAACTAGAGCCTAGGACCTATAGCTTTTATTTCACGTCTCTGGAGGCGAGGACCTAGGCTCATGATAATGAGTCTTGGTGCTTCAATGGTTATCCGATGCTACTAGGGTAAATATTGGACCCGACGGCTTGGCACCTCCCCAAGTTGGGTCGGATCCAACTATGGGTGCATGCACGGGGTCTCATGCGCTATGTCCGTACAAAGTCCATCGGGGAAGTCATAGGAGCTACGTTAGGGGGGTGTGGAAGTCTCTTTTAACCAGTGGGGTCTATGTTGGGGTGGGAATGTCAAAGTCTGGTTTTGAATGGACCTCCATCAGCCCTTTCGTCAGACTATGATCATGAAGTTCTGGGAGTTTCCATAGCCTGTTTGGGTCACTTTAACCTATGATCGTCTCCCGAATTTTTGTTAAAACTATGGCCAGATAGGCCATGTGGTCCGTGATTACGACCTAGATATGTCAAGGATACCGAAGTTTGATGACTCTCTCTTGGAGTTCAAGCCGAACAAGCTCGAGAAGCCCTATGCTACGGATTGGGGAACGGTGACATTAGTACCACCCCGGGGTTTTCACCTCTGTCCTCGGACATGCTACCTAAGGCCTCGTCATCTTTGGGAAAAGGGACCAATTGTAACCCCGAACACACTACCTAACCCCCTTCTAGGGGTGAGGGAGCACATTGTGTTCAGGACACAGCCCCGAGAGGACAGTCATGGCTAAGGGACCGGGCTCCCATGCCCTGTCCCATCTGCGACACTGCTTATCTTACATGGGACACTACCTGACCCACCTAGGAGTTTGGGCCACAAGAGAGACAAAGCGGGGGAACCTCGTGAAGACCAGGCGAAGATTGGGAAACAGCCCGCCAAGAGGAATGTTAGAAGCACATGGCTCTAATGACTTAACTAGGGAGGGGTCCTTAGTTGAAGCCTCACCTCCCATTAAAACTGTCGATTTTCGTTCGTCCTCCTCATGGCGAAAAGAGTCCTCTCCATGGGATCAAACAGCGTTTAAGCACTACTTTGAGCGGTTCTCTTCAGTTTCTGCGCTTCAATATCATCAAGCTACTATGCTTCTTCAAAACTGTCTCTTACAGTCAATATGTCTTACAGTTTTGATCAAAGACATTATAGGGATTTGTTCGTTATAATGAATTATTTTCTAGTATTAATAAAGTTTGCACATTCGGTGAACAATAAAACCATGTAACCTATGTTGACCTAGTTTCAGAATGCTCAGATCGAGTTACATCCTTGGATCTCCGGTATTGATGATTTCCTACAGCCTGCTTAGAAGTCTAAACTCGTTCTTGATAGAAATACTGGTACTCTCTCTTCGGGCCTTTTCTCGGTGTTGGCCGGAATTGAGCTATGGAGGGTCGAGTGCGAGTTTCAGCGACTGGTAGCTAAGGGGTGGAGTTTTTGAAGGGTTGTTGTTTTGGCTTTCACTGTGGCGTTGTGCTTCTCGGTTGGCTTTGGTGTTAATTATGTCCGGATTCGGGTTGGATTGTACTTGGTATAGTTACAAGCCTTCCCCTATGGGTTCTTGCTAGGTTTTGGCCGGTGAGGGGTTACCGATCACGGTTTGGGAACGCTCAGCTCGAGTTCCAGCCTCAGATTCCCATAAGAAATGACTTGATGTTGCCTGCTTGAAGGTCTGAGTTCGTTCTCGGTATAAATACTGGTCCTCCCCCTTTGGGGAATTTTTGGGTGTTGGTCGGAATTGGGTTTCGGAGGACTAAGTTTGAGCTCTAGCGTTTGTTGGAAGTCATTTCTCTATGTGATTCATGTTGGTTAAATCTGGATGTTTATAGATCCTTTTTACTTCAGCGCTTCATGGTTGTTAAATTTGGGTATTAGACCTTATTTTAGTTGGTAGATTCTTGCGTGAAGCGGTGTGGTTTCTAGAATTGGTTGTCTTTTGATGTTCATGTTGGTTCTTCTGGTGTTGTATTTTTTTTTATTGTGGTCTGTTTTTGTTGGAGAATTTGTAGCTAGACTCTTTGTTGTATTTATTTTTTAAGAGAGATTTAATCTAAATATGTTTTAGTGATAAAAAAATGTACGTTGACCATGGTTGTAAAAAGCACTAGGCGCTAGTCAGGCGGTGAGTACCCCTAGGCGTTAGGTGGGGACTAGTCGGGGCCTAGGCGGATTTAATTTATTAATATTATTAAATATACATTACAAATATAACACAAAATTCAAAATATATAATGTATTTGTATAATATAAAAAATATCAAGCATCAAAATACAAAAACTAAACTAAACCAAATAATGCTCTCATTTTGATTTTACTCTAAATTTTATAAAAATCTAAATTATAATGATAAATCATCAAAGAGGCACACGTCTCATATTCTTTTTATCAAGAAATTCAAGACCATTACAACTATATTGTGTCTCTCACATTTCCATCTTTGTTTTAGAAGTCTAATTTCACATAGCAGAGTCTCAAGTTTCAGACAAATCAAACGAAACAACGAGTGAAATGGTTTTTAAATTTTGGAGTCTAGATGAGACAAAGACTCAGACGTTTTTATAGATTTTAAAGTCCAAACGAGGGTCTAAACAAACTAAGCAGAGACTTTTACAACAATAGTATTGAGCTATTTGCACGTTACAATAAAGTAAAATGACTTGAAATTAAATAATAAAAATCTATCATTCCATCAATTGCAGATCTTGGTCGCTTCCTCAAGATTAAGAGCATGAACAACAGAAAGGACCTTGGTGAGGTCCTGGGAGTGCAGATTTTGTGCTGACTGGACAAAAGTGAGGTCTTGGGAGTGCAGAATAGTGGGTGTTTTGCAACAGAGAGGCCCTCTGAGGTCCTGGGAGTGCAGAACAGTGTTGACTGGATGTTGATTGGATTATTAATTGATATTTTGCTGTTTTATTTAATTCTTAATCAGAAACCGTTTAAATTATTTATAATTTAAATAATTTTGGACATAAATAATTAATGACAACAAAATAATTAATAAATAAATTTAACACGAATATAAATGAACTTCTAATTTTATTCAACCCCTTTTAATACAACCCACAAAAAACCAGCTCCAAGAGCACAAACGACTACTCGTCGTCATGGAAATCAGCTCCATATAGACCCCATAAGTGCTCCATAAGATCATATTGTAGTTGATAGTGGGTCTCAGGATTTAGGACACTTTGTTGACAATCAACTCGTTGCTGGTATTGCAATGGCCCTCCGTGGTGCCATCGTTCTGGTGGTGTTCAATTCGGCATTTCTGGAGGTTGCGCGTACAACAACTCCTCATCCCCATACTCGTACCGGTCGCGCTCATCCTCTACAATCATGTTGTGTAGAATTATGCAAGTGTGCATGATATCAACCAAAGTGTGTTTGCTCCAACTACGAGCGGGACGGGAGATGATGTGCCACCTTGCTTGAAGTACCCCAAAAGTCCTTTCAATATCTTTCCGAGCACCTTCTTGGCATCTAGCAAACAACTTCTCTTTGGGCTCGAAGGGATGCCGAATAGTCTTCACGAACCGTGCCCAAGTTGGGTAAATGTCGTCCACCAAGTAATAAGGTCGGTCGTACCGATGACCGTTGATCTCGTACTCCACAGCTAGCTCACGGTCGTAGTAAGCGTCTTGGAATAGGTGGCTGTTGTTGAGGACGTTGATGTCGTTGTTCGAGCCAACCATCCCGAAAAACGCATGCCAAATCCACAAATCACGGGACGCTACAACTTCAAGCATAATCGTCTTGTCCCCGTGGTGACTTCCCCGTCCATGGGCTCCCTGGTCTTCGGTTGGGCAGTTCTTCCTCTTCCAATGCATGCAGTCAAGATTCCCCTCCATTCCGGGAAACCCTCGGCTGTACCCTTCTCGGAGTAAGCGTTGCATGTCAGTCGGTGTGGGTGTACGCTCATACTCGGATCTGAATACCTCAATGACGGCCTTGTAAAACTTACGTAAACATTCAAGTATGGTGCTTACCCCAATGCGCAGAGTTTCGTCCAATGAATCGGCCGAGGACCCATACGCAAGCATCCATATAGCGGCGGTGCACTTCTGCTTCGTTGATAAGCCCGGCCGTGAGGCAGCATCGGGCCTCTGTTCGAAGTACCTGTCGTGAGCCTTGACCGCGTCCATAGTCCGTTGAAAAAGTGGTATGCACATACGGAACCGACGCCTAAACATATCAGGGCCATATATGGGTTGTTCGTCAAAATAGTTCCTCATCAATTGGTTGTGGCCTTCAGAACGACCTCTGTTAATCTCTCGTCACATTGGTTCCCCACGGATGGCCCTCTGGATCTTTGGCATTACTCTCTGCATGTGCCTCTCCATCATCCGCCGGAATCGTCGCTCAACTGGCCGCATTTGGGCTGCCATCTCCTCATATGTCGGCAGTTGGGCTGCTATCTCCTCATGCGTCGACATTCGGGGTAGCCAGCTCCTCGTACATCGGAACCTCAACGTCGGACTTAACCTCGTCATCGGACATTTTCGAAAATAGAGAGTACAAAGGGAGAATAAAAGATTGAAAGTAGAGAATGGTGTGGGAAAAATGAGGAATGAGGTTGGGTATTTATAGGGTTTGATTTTTTTGATTTTGAATTAAAAAAAAGAGTCGTTACCCGACCGTTGTCAAACGGTCAGGTTTGGCGACGCCACATGGCGGCACGTGAGAGGACCACGCCAGCAACTCGGGAGCGAGGAGCGAGGTGCGGCCAACAACTCGGGAGCGAGGAGCGGGCCGTCTGTTTCGGGAGCGCGGACCGCGTTTTTTTCGCGCCCACAGCGGAACGGACCGCGGTCCTCGGACCGGGCGCGCGCGGAGCGGGGAGCGGGTGCGTTTCGTTTTTCATGCTCTAAGGAACTCTCATTTCAGAGGACCCGAACGTGGTCTTCTTCTGACCAGCCAACAAAAACTTTCATTTGTATTACGTATTTTAGTATATTAACATGTTTTTGATATGAAGAAATCATAAAATAAAATAAAAAGGAATCATAATTGACAGAGAAGTTATTTAGTGCTATTAGGCGGACTTAGCTAGATTTTAGATTTTAATTCAAATATTTTTTGAGAAATTACGAGATAATATTATAATTGAAAAGTGCTTACAGTAAAGAAACATTAAAATGCAGTAGAATTGAAATAACAATAGAACATAAAGTAAATTCGTTTTATAAATACCAGTTGTTGTCTGGAGGAAGATACTGCGTTAGCGTCCTATGCTGTGCTGAGATAGCGTCCTGTGAACACCAATACAACGGCTCCAAACTAAGGGGCAAGGGCCAAGAAAACCCATTGTTCATTGGTATTATGGTGGACTGGGTATTCCCCCAGGATGTCAGTGTGCGTCGTCCTCCCTTTTTATGATAGATAGGGCTCCAAAACGCGGGAATGCTGACCCCTGAACTGGTAGGGGAATACCGAACCGGTTTTTGGTGGTACCGCTGTCACCTTACGTCCAGAGGGGTGGTATCACCGACAGACCCCCCGGACCAACAAGCATTCATTCCCCAAGGCGAGGGTGCTTGTGGCCCCCCACCGCAGTATGTGATGCACCATCTGACCGACATCCCTCCGAATCTCCGTCTTTCTACTGCGACGAGACGTGTATGACTGAAGCCGAATTGCTTGGCAGCAGCTCATCTTCCCCAACCATCTTCTCCATATGGCGTGTCATCATCATTCCCCATCTAAATCTCAACGGCGATGATCCCATCCTCGCCGGGAATTCTCCCTTCTTCTCCACACCAGCACGTCGTTTCCGTGGACCTATTGTCGGCGTCCGACGCAACAGACCATTCTTGTATGGCGGTAAAGTCTCCAGGCGGCGTCGTCCCGGCTCGCGAGTCCTGTCTGACCGGTCACCCTCCTCTCTATGGGCCGAGAACCGCATCAATTCTTGTTCCTCCTCCGAAGCCGCCCTCGACGAGCCTGACCGAGAGAACCCCACGCGGAGGATGGAGATCGTCGCGACGATCGTAGCGGCATCACGTCGCTCTCCTCCTCCTCCTCGTGCAACATAGGTTCCGACGTGGGTTCCTTTAACAGGTCCACAACGAAACCTTCATCAGCGCTTGATAGATCGGCAACCGAGTTCGTCATCTCCTCTGTACGACAATCGCAAAACTCGCGTGAAAAACCTAGGATTTAGGACCTGCGTCATAAACTATTTAGATTTTAATTCAAATAATCTTCTCAACTAAACGTGTTTCATGAACAGTAATAGGTATTCAGCCACCAAAATACTTGTTAAAAAATTCTCCTTATCAACCAGTACTAAAGAAACCTTGTTACAAAAGTATAAGTATTTAAAGTTTAAATTTGGAAAAAATTAAGATATCATAACGATATGAAACATCTTTTTTGTTGTTGTTGTAGAACACAAAGGTATCCAAGTGGTATATTCCGGGACGCTTAGCTGGCTACCACATGTACACTTAGTGTAACATTGTTGTCAATTAAAAAGACAACGTCATCAATTGGAGGACACTAATTTTTTTGTAAAGAGTAATCATCTCACAAGGCACCCTATATCCAGGCTACGCGCAGAGTGGCGAGTAGGTCTCACTCCAAGTGTCGGTCACACTACTTGTTAGTTGTTCGGTTTGCTAGCAATTCTTTTTATTTGTAGGGAGCAATTGTTTATTTATTATTTTTAGTACAATCCTCGTTGTACATCAGTAAATCTTTCTTTTCAAGAAAAAAGAAAAAAATAATATTATCCAGATTAAATTTGATTGGGCAATGGACAGAATGGTTCTTTTTGTTTCTGACGTCACTTTCCACTTTATGACGATCCGATGGTACACAAGGAAGCAGCCAAGCATCGAAACATCTTCGAAAGCACGTTCCAAACACGCCCTTTACCTTTGCCGCAACCGGACGTGAGCCGGTTTCCGATATTCGTTTAACTCCCGGTTTCGCGTCCGCCAATTTCACGTTAGTTACGTGGCGGTACTATAAATGCAGGTCTCCGCCGAAGATAGAGAAATAAAGAGATAGCATATCTATAAAGCTCAAGCTCACCGGGTCGACGCCTCGATTCCTGCCAGTTCAGACTCGCCTGAATTGGGGTTCGAATCTCCATCTCCGGATCCCTTCGGCTTCTGATCTGGTCAGCTGCAAGGTAATTGCTTTTCTCATTTCGATTTCTTTCTCGCTCGCTCTCATTGCCTCTTCACTTCTTCGTTCCTTCTCTTTGCTGGATCTGTTTTTTCCTTGTTTGTTTCGGTGTTTCTGTTGTGTGCTTCGTCATGAATCTCGCCATGGTTTTGATAATGCAGTGTTGATTTTAATTGTGATTGGGTATATTAAATTGAATTCTTTTTACTCTGTTTCTATTCATTTATCATGTCAGCGTTTCCTTGTAATTGTCATTAATCGTGTGCTTTTCCTTTTTGTTTACGGGACAAATTAGAATAAATAAATAATAATCTTTGTGAATGATTAGTAATTCTAGATCTGTCAATCTAATAGCTGGTTCAATAGTTTATCTGTTCACTGAGATGTGTTGTAAGTTCTTAGGCTACGACCTACAGTTGCTGTGCTCAACAATTACTATCAAGCAAGATGCACACAGTTTCATATTTTGATTAAGGCTTTAAAAGGTTCTGATTTTGTTGGGTATGAATGCATATACCAGTTGTCAGTTTGGGTTTTTCTGTCATGTAACTGACCCACAAAAATTGAAATACTTGATGCAGTGAGGTATATAGCAATTAGATTTGCTCTAGCAGACTGTCGTTCTCACTTAAAACTCCAGGCATTGACACTTCTGGAATTGGTTTCAAATGCTAGCTAAACCATTTGCATGCATTCTCCTATTTCTTTAGCATTGTGATCCATCGCATGGCTTGTGTTCCAGTCTTTTGGCCCCTTCTTTCATGCATAGGCATAGCTTGAAGTGTTAGTGTGATTCTATCCTTTTAAGGATGGATATATAAGTGAGTATACGGTTCATCTGCGAAACACATCTTCGATCATATTTGCTGATTGCTGCTTCTATTTGAACTTTCTGACCCACAGGAAAAGTAGCGTGCACATCAAGATGAAGGCACTTATTCTTGTTGGAGGCTTTGGTACACGGTTGAGGCCATTGACACTAAGTGTTCCCAAGCCACTTGTTGAGTTTGCTAACAAGCCCATGATTCTGCATCAGGTAACTTTTTGACCTTTCACCTTTTACTTTAGTATAATGTATTCCATCATAGTCAAGAACTGCAAGTGTCCAGCTCTCTGTGCTGCCTCTTTGATACTCCCTTCATTCCAAAACTAGTATCCTCTTTGACCTTCTGCAAATATTAAGGATTAGTGAAAGTGGTGCATGGCTACTCGCACATGCGAGCTTACCCCCATGTGCTCTCTCACTTGTTAACCTACCATTGCTACCAAGTGTTTGTGACTACCCTTTGAAAGATATAATCCATGCTTAATTAACTTACCATGCTACTCAGCAGCCCTGGTATTCAAGCTTCACTTCATAAGTTATCCTTTTTTATAATTTTTCAACAAATGGAACTGAGATGCGATATTCTATGAAATTCTGAAAAAGTTTGAACATTAACTGTGGCTACTCTTTCGGTTATCAGTTAGTTCTTCCCTCTATGTGCTCGGTTTGATGTTTTAGCTATGGGTCAGTTGTGTTTTGATGATTCTAATTGACTTCGTGTTTTTTCCTCCCCAGATAGAGGCTCTCAAAGCTATTGGTGTGAATGAAGTGGTTTTGGCCATCAATTACCAACCAGAGGTAAAACCTCTTTTTTCTCGCTACAAACATTTTTTAGTCATGAAAGTTTGATGAATCTGAAATTTGATGGTGTTTTCTCCCCAAAAGGTCATGTTGAACTTCTTGAAGGACTTTGAAGCAAAACTGGGTATTAAGATCACCTGCTCACAAGAGACTGAGCCACTCGGCACTGCTGGTCCTCTGGCTTTGGCTAGGGACAAACTATTAGATGCATCTGGTGAGCCATTTTTCGTGCTCAATAGTGATGTTATCAGTGAGTACCCCTTCAAAGAAATGATGGCTTTCCACAAATCCCACGGAGGAGAGGCTTCAATTATGGTTACCAAGGTACCTGTTCGATCTAAGGATATCTTCATATTATTTAGTTATACTACTCACAAGATCTCTAAGCTAATAGACATTCAAATAGAGTAATTGAAATTTACTTTGTTACTTGTGCAGGTGGATGAGCCATCCAAATATGGTGTTGTGGTTATGGAAGAATCCACAGGGTCAGTTGAAAGGTTTGTTGAAAAACCAAAATTATTTGTTGGCAACAAAATCAATGCTGGAATCTACCTGCTGAACCCATCAGTTCTCGACCGAATTGAGCTAAGGCCCACATCAATTGAGAAAGAAGTATTCCCGAAGATTGCAGCAGAAAAGAAGCTCTTCGCAATGGAGCTCCCAGGGTTTTGGATGGACATTGGGCAGCCAAGGGATTACATTGCAGGGCTGAGGCTCTACTTAGACTCACTGAGAAAAAGAAGTCCATCAAAGTTAGCCAGCGGCGCCAACATTGTGGGAAACGTTCTGGTGGATGAGACAGCGAAAATAGGAGAGGGATGTCTGATCGGCCCTGATGTGGCAATTGGGCCAGGCTGTGTTGTTGAGTCAGGTGTTAGGCTCTCTCGGTGCACGGTTATGCGCGGGGTCCGCATCAAGAATCATGCCTGCGTTTCAGGCAGTATCATTGGTTGGCACTCGACTGTTGGGCAGTGGGCGCGTGTGGAGAACATGACCATCCTTGGAGAAGATGTCCATGTCTGTGATGAAATATACAGCAACGGAGGCGTGGTTTTGCCCCACAAAGAGATCAAAACTAGCATTTTGAAGCCAGAGATTGTCATGTGATGTACAAAGTATTGTGTTCAGATCAGAATCTCCTTGGATTTCATTTCCCTCTCTACAGCCACAGCTCTACACAAAGTGGTTGGGTTTGATGTATTCACGAGTGTTATGTGCAAGGCATAACTTGATGTCTTGGTGTGAATTGTGAAATGTGTACCTTTCCGACTGTAAAAAAAAGAAATAAATTATGAATGGATTTTTGCTGGAGGGATGTTTTATGAGCAATTCAGTAGCCCAAGTTCAGCTTATGCTTTTTTAGTTTTGAAGCTTTTCCAACACAATCAATTATTGTTTCGGTACTATTAGTTATCAATCATTTGTTCAATGTTCAGTCCTTGTGCAGATTCTTATTATATGAACGAGATCTTGTTGATTCCGTTTCGAGATCTCAAAATATTAGGGAAAAGTAGTGATATATTTAAATTGAATGGGTGGGTGCACATCAGTCTCCAGAATTGATGACAGTATGAAAATGGTCTCATTCTAATATATATATGGGACCCGATTTATAGGTGAGAAATATTCAAATATATATTTAATTACATTTTGCGTTCTCTGTGGACCAAATTGCTGTCATCAGCAAAGCAAATGCAATGGACCCTCCTCACTCACTAGTTGCAGATGTTGACTCAATTTGACTCTCATTTCATTCTTTTTAAACACTCGGGTTAACTTGAATTTCAATCATTCAATCACTTAAATATTTGGTCAAATAAGGTATTGATCTGAAAACATAGGGTGCTAAAATTAATCAGCAAACAGCCAAAACCTAATATATATGCTGATGGTTTCACCAAGACCGCAAGGAACTAATATGAGAAAACTAATGAAATATTTACACCTACCTAACCCAGTGTACTAACCCCCCGGACTTGGACATGATTAGGTAGCTACTCCAATAATTATCTTCTTTCATTAAACTTAATCCAACTACCTTCTCAAGAAAATGCATGATATAATAACAGCAGTATGGCATTTTATGTGTACTGCTCAGTGCCTCATGATTTATATGTGGCCTCAGCTATTTCCAAGCTTCCTACTTGTTTCAAAACTCTAAAGAAGATCATATTTGCTCTGATCTGCTCATGATTCTTTTAGTGAAAGGAACAGCTCAGTGTAATATGACCCTTATTTTCAATCAATGTGTTGCCATCAAGGTCCATTATACAACTTCAGACAAGTAGTAGCAAGGGGATGTGTGGCTTACCATGTGAGCTATCCCCTGACCTATCATATTTCAGGACCTACCTTCAGAGATACCACATATTCTAATCTTATATAAGTTTAATGAAATAATAAGCCAATTAATTGTCATTTTCTATGATAAAAAAAGAAGAAAAGACTATTCATCTTTAGGTAATATTACCAATTCCTACTGGCCGAGTGGTTATTTACCACTGTGACCTTTTTTCTCCCTCGAATTGTTAGTATAGTGTCTGTAGTCTATTGCGGGTTGATCAGTTGAACATAATTGAATTATCAAATTACTAAAAACATGTGGCATTTGAATTTGAAAAGGTATTCATGCAGAAGCCATAATCCAAAAGGTGACATAAGATGATATGGCAATGAGGAACCATGATACAAACGCCAAGGCTACAGAGACCTGAAATCTGTCGCATGGGAAATAGGGCGGCGAGGTGCAAAAATCAAGGTCCTTTGTGTACACAACTGTAACCCCAGCTGAGGCACATGCAGCTGCAAGTGATAGAATAGCTGTAACCTGCATGTTGCGTTACTGTTAGCATACTAAATTGATTTTTTTAAAATGATGCACATGACTATTATTGTACAAGACTAAGAAAATCAAACTTTTCATTTCAGTGTAGAGACACTTCTTTGTGCAATACCATATATAAGCACACGCCCAACAAGTACACTCATATTTCTACAATCTATAGCAATAGGCACATTGGGACTAGGGATCCTTATATAAAATGATGCGCTCCCAAACATCATTCACAAAATCTGAATTTGGGCATATTTTTAACATTGAACCATGCATATTTCTAAATTGAACTGAGAATGTCTCCCGAAAAGATTGAGAACCTAGTTCTACATTAAGTGCAGTATATAGGGCAAGCAAAGTGTTTTAGAAATCAACACAAGGACTTCGTAATGGTTTTGCGGGTGCAAAAATGTCATTACATAATGCAACTTCTCTTTACCAAGTTCTTATCTTTATCAAATATACACGGAGAAGAAAAACCAAAGACTACAGAAGCAACATGCTCAAACTGAATGAATACTGCAGAAGTTTGGTTACCACATATAGACTTTAATGCAGAGAATGCTTTACCAAACGGAGCATATTGATAATTCAAAAAAGTATTAAGAGTACATGTTTGTCTATGTTTATTTCTTTATGTGTTTGGTTATGGCTCTATGAGCACCGAAGGGAAATATGGTATACAATACTTGTAACTGTATAGATGGGGATTCATGTTCTATAGAGAGAAATTTATGTAGCCATTTATTATATAGAGAAAATGCCAATGCTTTTGTTTAACTAGTTCATGAGGATAAAAGACCTGAAGGAAACCTAGCATGTATTTTATAAGTGGTGTAGTTGCGATGAAAGAAATTTAGTTTCGATTTTTTCTGGTGTTTGTGGAGAACTCAATGTGCTGGCTTCCCAAGACTAGAAAACCCTGACTAAGAGGTAATTCTAAATAAACAAATTTCCCACGAATGCTTCTATGCTTTCTAGGCATAACAATTCTGTGGCTGTATGAAGTTGTCCATGCATGTACGTTGTAATATAATGATAAAATGAAGTTAAGCATAAGTTAAGTTACCCAATCTCCAACAACAAATAGGCTCACTAGGATAGGATTTTGCAAGTTTCTCTTCAATCGCAAAGCATGCAAATCAAGGCAGGCAAGTCCAAAACTCCAAAACACTTGAAGTCCCATTGATGCAATCAAATAGCTGCATTCGATAAACATAAGCCTAATTAGATCATGGTGAAATAGATAAATGCAGTTCATTCATTAAAAAATTTATAGGAAAAATCATGGAAGCGTGAGACCAATCTTGAGCACATCATGAATGGAAGAGACAGCCCAACTAGCAGATGTGATTGTACAAATATACACATACACCAAGTGGCATATTTCTAAAGCAAGATTACCAGCTCACATTAATCCTATATTAGACCTGCCCAAGTAAATATAGTTATAAAAGAGAAGAAAAAAAATGTTTTTTCACATGAGAAGAACATGGGTATGGAAAAAACTATTTTCCCGTAATGTAATTGAAAGATAGATATTTAATTCCAGTTCTGCCCCTTTTTTTTTACTTTAACGAGCACATTGAAGGAAATCCTGCTCCCTTTCAGACATTCCTAGATTATCAGAAAATTGAAACGTGCCATTGGCATTCTTTCATGTTTTATCAGCTAGCATGTACCAAAAATATGAACTAAGAGGCTGGAAGCGTTTGAATATACTTATCCGATATAAACTTCAATAAGTCAGCTGGTAATACAATTTTAACCCAATATGGAAATACAAAAGAAACAGCAGTGGTGTTTATAACAAATATTTGGTTCATCAAGTGTATTAATTTGAAGAAATAAAATGAAAGATGAGTAACAGAATAAAGCATGACCATTGAAAGAAGAATCAGAAAATACAGATATGATTTTCACATCCACATTGCAGAATGCTACGGTTACCTGAGACTAGGACCGATCCTACAAATGACTCAAAAAGAACAAGTTAATGACTAAAAAAACTAGTCTACTGGAAATAAAATCAAACGAGGAAATTGCATAGCAGTTAATACAATGAAAAGAGCATGAGAAGAGAGAAGAATGAAATGACCAGAAGGCAGTGGAGTTGAAGAAGCCAGAGGAAGAGACCATGACCCCAATTGAGGCAGCAGCAAAAGAGCATTGCCCAATTCTCAGAACCAGCCCACTCACCTTCCCAGGACTCCCAAACAACTCCTTCATCTTCTCAACACAAGACAAGGATCTAATGCTGGACTCGGTCGGATTTTCACTACATTTCCACACAGAGACAACGATTTTGTAGAAGAAAAGGCCTTCCTTTTTTGGTGGGTAGATTTCGAGAGAGAACTATGGAGAGGTGGGGTGAGAGTGGAACTGCTCTGCTCATCAGAGCTTCAATGGCAACCACTTTACTGACCCTAGAATTAGAATTTGGGTTTCATTACCAATCAATTAACTCCTGTTTTCTTTTCATTTTTCTATCCACGGTCCTCAAATATTACAAATACACACGACACGTAAGCAGTTGGTCAAAGCGAACCCTAAAGCCCTTCATTTTCCCATCACAGTCGTCTTCCCCAACTCGACAGAGCAGAGAAAGAAAGAGAGAGAATGGCTTTCTCTGCCTTCGTTCGCAAATCGGAGTCATCCTTAGTTCCTCTTGCAAGCCGAATCTTCCAATTCGATCGAAATCACCACCGTGCGCTCTCCGCTGCCTTTAATCAACAAACCAACATTGCATTCAGCGCCTCTGGGCCCAGCCGTAGCTACTCGGCTTCCAGCGATTCTTCTCCGGCCGGGAACAGCGATTTAGGAACTAAGAATGTCGATAGGGTGAGTTTTATGGTCTTCGATTCGTGTAATTTCATGGCTTTCTGTTTGTTTCCTGAGATTATGAATGTTTATGTGATTTAAGAACATGTATCCTTAGTTCAACATCTTCTCCTTGTCTTGTTTCCGGCAGTTGCTTTGGTTTCGATTCCTCAGCATTTTGGCCTGCAGTACATGTTTAGTACAGATCAGCTTCACTATGGATAAAGCAAGAACCTTGTTTTCTGTAAACCTCAAAACATGCAGATGAACATTTAGGATTGAAGCTATCATCACTGCAATAGTGTGGGTGAAATTTTATACTGCAATTTACAATCACTCCTTCAAAGTGATCTTTGCTTGTAAAAAATAAGACTGAAACAGAGCATAACACCCAATCACATCCAATGTTTATTGAAATATGTTTTTTTACTGTGCCTAATTTGCTACTGCCCCATGCTAATCCAACTTCTCTTTTCCTTCTCAATTTATTTGGTGTTAGATCACATGGTTTGCTTGATATGATTAACGCAGGGAAATATGCAGAAGAATTGAATTCTCATCTATGCTGATTGACCAAAATAACCTCTCTAAAAATAGCAGTCAATACGATAAATTTAGGTTATTTGGTTTGCCACATCTACATAAATAAAGAGGATGATAACAAAGAAATTGCCCTGTA
This sequence comes from Erodium maritimum, assembly GCA_963921825.1. Lineage (NCBI taxonomy): Eukaryota > Viridiplantae > Streptophyta > Magnoliopsida > Geraniales > Geraniaceae > Erodium > Erodium maritimum. Next base: position 109,579,074 of record OY997588.1, on the reverse strand, counting down.
AAGGAAGAAGAAAAAAATGTACGATGCTCCCTCATCCGAAAATATGTTTCCCATTTCCCTTTTAGATAGTTGTTTAGTCGTGGATTACCTATAATATCCTACCATGAGTTGATTACACTAACTTGAATAATGAAGTCATGGGTAGACAGAAGGGTATAGGATTGAAAGTGAAGGATTAAAAATAGAATCCTTAATTCTTACACATAGTCAATAGAGACACTTATTTTGGACGTGTATAAAGTTTAGATGACTATGATTCTTTCATCATACTAATGACAATGACCCAAACTGTGTAGTTTTGTTATCATTTGTTACTTCTCCAATATTTGATTTAGTTTTAATCATTAATCGTAACTCACTGAACACATCTTCAGTCTGTTTCTTGTCTGTTTTACTATCTCTATAACCTGTGCAACTTTGGTTCTCTATACATGACTTGGAAATTCTCGATTTGGTCAAGATATTATGCATTGTTCTCCGTTATGTTACGGTAAATCATCTGTATCATGACCATCTCTGTATTTTTAATAGGTTGGAGGAATTCCAGATAGCGTATATTTCCACTATGAAGATGTATTACGTCAAGATCTTTTACTCAAATTGAATCGCTCCAACATTACTCAAATTCCTCGGGTGAAAGAAATACGAGTAATGCCAAAGGTAACCGATGAGGCTACCACCAAGACAGGTAGATTGGCTATGGAGATTTCATGCAGTCAGAAGTTCACTCCATCAGAAAGTGGATCTGGCAAATCCCAACCTAATACCTTTGTGGGGTCTAAAGACAGAGGATATGTTCCTGATGTTATCAGGCCAACCACCCTCCGAGGGCAGGCCATGACTAATTTTTTGCTCAGATTGTTGACGGTGATGTCCATGTCCGATTACAAAGTGAAAATAAGGGAGAACATGATCCACTTCTGGATGGACAAGGAGTTCTGTGAATTTTCCCCTGAACTGGAAGATCATTTGGAGATTTTTGAACATGTTCGAGGAGGGTTCAATGTTAGTATTGTAACCACAGCTGAGACAAAAGAAGAGACTAAATTGTTGTGGAGTGGCCTTCTGCAAAAGGACGAGGGTGAAAGTCTGTAAGATGCTGGAGAATTGAAATACAAAGGGCAAAATAAAAGTGCAAGAAAGGCCAAATTCATGATATTCCTCTTGAAAGTGATGGGATTATGGAACTTGTTTGGGATGTGCTTCACATTTTCATTTCTGTCCTCAGAGTTTGAGGTTCATTGCTGGTAATGAACTGTTTTTTGGCTTTGTGAAATTAGAATTAATTCTGGATTGAGTGGTAATATAATTTGTAATAAATCATTTAGCATATTCATAGTTGAGCTTGAGAGGTTGTGATTCTTAGTTATTTTAGTGTCTTATTAGCTACAAAGGCAGTTGGTTCTTAGTTTTATAATTTTTAATAATCTTGCAGCCTATCCATAGTTGAGTAGGGGTATCCAAACTTGATCTGAAATCCGACCCATCTAGTCAATCCAGTCCAAACGGTCTCATTGGGTCTCTCCCTACGGGTTATTGGGGAGATACCGGATCTCCAAAATCTCAATTCGGAGTAAATGGGTCTGGACCTGGGTTCAAGGATCAAAACTCATATGTAATCCGGTCAATGGAAAACACATGACTTGAACTTTGAACTTGAATTTTTTTTTGAAACGAGTAACTGGGGAAGTGCATTACTACGAATAAAAAATCATACAAGGTAGGGCGTAAAAGTCCTGGGTTCTAGATATTTGTTCGGGCCGACCATAGCAAGTCCAGCGCTCATAGACCCGTAGAAATAGTCTATTTTTGATCTTATATACTAACTCACGACATTCCCTTACCGACATTTCAACGATACAGAACAAGAAAAGAAAAATCCAAATGTAAACCAAACTAATACAACCCAAATAAAAACGACCTAATTCATAAAGCAAGCGGAAATAGAGTGCTCTGAGTGCGGTTTTCCCGAGACCTCCTAGCACTGGCAGTCTCGGGTCTGTGGGTATAGTCCGTAGACGGACCCTCCCACCCCCGTCGAGTCTTCTCATTTTTTCGAATGAGGCTGAATCGCCTCCTTCTGTGAGTTCTGGATTTCCTCCTTGTCCCTCGCGGGCTCGCCCCGAACCAACTCTGTGCTGCTCCTTCTTCCTGCGCATGGTTGTGACTGGCGAGGGTTGCTTCAGATCCGGGGCAGTAGCGGCTGAAGAATGGTCAGCGTCACTCCGGTGTTGGAGGAGTCGGCGTCCATCCCGACGAGCGACAGGGAGATGGTCGGGATTGACCAGAGCGACGACGTGAAGTACGTCGTGACCCTTGTGTTGCAGGACTCTGGCGCCCCGAGGACGATCCCGTCGCCGAGGGTGATGGCGACGTGGCTGGCAGCGGAGGCGTGGAGAGAAGGAGGACTGATCCGTGGACGGAGGTGGCGACGTGGATCGAGGTAGGCTGGATCCGTGGGCGGTGGTGGCGGCGTGGGAAGAGAGAGGGTGGAGCTTTTGGCGACGGCGACGACGTGCCGATGTTGATGGAGAGAAACCTACCCGTTCAAAGACAACATTAAGGTTCGGGGGAGACGCGTACGTCCTTGTGGTATGCAACCCTTAGGGTTCAGGAAAAAAAACCGTTGGGGTTCGAGGCACTCCTTCGGAGTCAAAAATTCCCTTGATGATTGACTTACTTTCGTTTAATTTGATACATTCCTATCAAATTCATCTGAACTTGAAATTTCAATATAGTAGTACGATTTTTTATCATTAAGAAGTGACCAAATGAAGAGCTAGTAAACACTTTTTGATCACTTTCTAAATGATTTTTTGGCCAATGAAAAAAATATTTATTGTGTTAATCTGTTGAATCTTTTAAATTTAAAGTTACAAATGGATGATTACAAAAAAAAATTGGGTGGGTCAGTGCAAACCGATAAACCGGCCCGTAATCCAGAGTAGCCAAATCCATATACCATATTGGCCCTGAACCGAAAACAGTTTCAAATTTTTGGACCCGATCACTTTAAGCCGATTTGAAATTTTGGTTAAGGGATTGGGGCCCGACCTATGGACACCCCTAGTTAAGAGGTTATATAGTACCTCAAAATAGTTATCTATAAAGGTACTTGGAGTTTTTTACGTTCAAGTTGTGAAGGCATCCACATTGGATCTCAACTATCCATCTCAGCGACGCTGGCCTCCGCTTCCCTCCTAAGCATTCAAAGTTCAAATTTGAGACCTTTGTTGTCTCCCGTAACAGTCCTTTACTCGGAGCTTCCTCAATCACAACGTCAATCTCTTTTTTTTAAAGTCATAAAAAATCATCAAACCCTATCCAAACCATTCTTCCGAGGAACATTAGAATGTTTTAAGCTTCTTGAGTCGGGAATGAATTTCACTCCCAACCCATTAATTTGAATCGGGAATGAATTTTCACATGAGTGGGGATTGAACATTTAGTCCCGACCCAATAAATGGGTCGGTAATGAATCAGAAAATGAATTCATTCCCGACTCATCATTCCCGATCCACTTGTGGGTCGGTAATGAATATGGCCGACCCAATTACATTCATTCCCGACTTAATAATGAGTGCTCATGTACTAGTGATAAATCCACCAACAATTTCTTTTCATCTCAAACATTTCTCTCTCAAATGCCACTTCCCTCAAAGTTTGCAGCCCAATCGTTTTTCGTTTGAGCTATGGATGATTCAGAAGCCTACGTTAGTGAAATAGGGGAACAAATCCAGCGAAGGGCTGAGAGAGATACAGAGAATGCAACCAAAGTTCGACACAATGAGGCGAAGGCTCAAAAGTGGGGAACCTTCCGGAAGACAGATTAACAGAGCTCTCGTCGAAGGTCACGAGCGACTAATGCGGGATTATTTTGTTGAGAAACCCACCTATGGGACCGAGATATTTAGGCATCGATACCGTATGAGCCAATCATTTTTATTCGGGGCATGAAAAGGTAGTGGAGCATGACGATTATACATGCTCTCGAACCTCTTCATATGAATCATAACATTATACATGCTCTAAGAGCATGTATAGTGAGGAACTCACATATGGGACTCATGAGTTGAGAATCATGTGGGGATTGCACTGAATTGTGATGTGAGCTCCTTAAATTGAGTTGTGTTCTACAATGTGAGACTCATAGGACTCATGATTTGCAGGGATGTTGAGTGGATATTGACTGGATAATTAGTTGATATTTTGCGTAATTTATTAAATTCTGATTTAAAACAGTAAATACTAAATAAAATTGATTAATAAAAAATTAAGGGTTAAATACTTTTTGGTACCCTTATGTTCGGTCCACGAACGTTTTGGTACCCTTATGTTTTAAATGACCAATTTGGTACCCTTATGTTCGGTCCACGGACGAAAATGGCATATTCCGTTAGAAACTTAACGGAATATTTCTCTAAGTTAGTTATGTGACACCATGTGTAGTTAAGTGTAGTGTGAAATGACGATTATACCCTTGTTTATTTTAATCTTATAACTATTATAAGGGAAGTTACCTTTATACCCTTATTTATTAATGAATAAATAATTATACGCTTGATCCATCATCCAATCATTGGAGCTATAGCAGCAGCAGGTAATATTAGAATAAAATTACTAAATTAATGGCGGCTGCGCATCCCCTCCCTCTCCTAGGGTTTGTGGTGATTCTGCGCTTCCATGGCAGTGGAGGCTTTCCAACTCTCCCTTCTGATCATGACATAACGTCAGAGGGTGCAGGGCGGCGTTCTGTGTCGCAGGCGCCGCTGTTGGTCCTTTTGTGCGTTCAAGAGATGCGACTTCTCTCTGCCGGCCCTAGAGGGGGGTCCGTAATTGATGGAGGCAGCGGCGCGTGGGAGCGAGTGGGCGACTCCGGCGACGGCAACTGTTGGGAGCAGGTAAGATCTGGTAGTTTCGCACTGTATCTTGTCTTCTTGGGTATTGAGTTCGCCTCGTCAAGGTGTTACTGGATTGTTTCGTGGTCTGTTGTTGCCCCACGTCCGACGATCTTCGGCGGTGTGGTTGGTGGTGTTTCGCTGTGGGGAAGGCCGTGGAGAGCTCGGCGTCAGGACGATGTGGGGCAAGCCGATGAGGGATCGGCGGTGGTTACGTCGGGGACGGGATGGCTTAGGGGTCTACACGCGTCCGGCATTGAACCGGAGCCGACGCTGTCACGGAACGGTGGATTCTCGCTGGGGCGCTCCTCGTCGATGAGAAGCAAGGGTGCTCCGAGGCCGGGAGTGGTGCCGGGGACGACGTCTCTTGTGTCGGTGGGGGAGGAGTCCTTGGACAAGAAGGCCACGGCGGAGGAGGCGGCGTCGACGGTAGCTTGGCGAAGAAGCAAGGGCAAGGGAGTAGTGCAAGAGAAACCTAACCCTAATGGGCCGACTCTGGGCCTTGGGGCTGGGATGGGCTGTACGGGATCTGAAGGATCGACAGGGTCAGATGGTGACTTACTTGTAGCAGCGGCGGGGGGCCTCAAGCACCTCCGCCTGAAGGAATGAGTCCGAGGTGGCCCGGGGAGGGGTGGGTCAACTTTGGCCTCTCCCCGGCGGATGGATGGAGACGGCACCATCTTCAGTTGACTTTTGTCTCCCCTGCCAGTCCGGTGTCAGCAATCTCGCGTTCAGGAGCCCTACCATTATCACTCAAGGGAGGACGACGCACGCTGACATCCCGGGGGAGATGTAGGTCCACCAGTGTTCCCCTAAACGTGGCTGGCTTCGCCTCGTACCAATTGGAAGAAGAATGATGTACCGGTGTCACCAGACGCTATCGCAGATACCCCCTTCATCCGCAACCTCTCACTAGAGCCGATTTTATTGCTTTTATTTCTTTCGTTTCATTTCAGTTTACTAGTTGGTTTGAATTATGTAGGTGGAGTATGATTACATGCCCACCCAAGCTGGTTTTTGCCTATGTAGGTGGTGTACGGTTTCAGTACCCACCAAACTATTCTCTTATGATTTAATACAATTGCATGGTTATCCTAAAAAAAAAGTTAATGAATAAATAAAATAATAAATAATAAAAAATTAATTTAACAAATAATTATATTTATTTAAACCAAACTACATACCCATCCTCACACAGACCTTTCATCTACCATAACAGAACCCCTCTCTCTCGATTGTTCTGTGTCGCACCATGTGTTTATCGTCTAAAATTAGGTACTACCGGCAGCGAGAACAGCAACAGTAGTGGCGAGGTCGCCGGTGTGGGCTGAGATCTGCGTGAGGAAGACGAGATTTGGAGTTCTACGCCCGTGTTACTCTTCGCGTCTCTCTGGTATTTGTGCTTCTCCAGCATGCATCGTGGTACGGGCGGCAACGAGTTCTCTGCAAATCCAGAGACGAGGGATGATGGGTGGCGAGGGTCGATTCCTAATGCTCGATGGTGAGGGTCAGTTCGTCTCTAGACCATGTTTCTTGTCTGATTAGGTTCAGTCTCTAGGGATTTTCGATTTCGATCTACGGAGCTCCAGTCTCTGGGATTTAGATTAGGTTTTTATTTTTGGTTGTTTTTGGTTTGGTATGAGTTTCATTAGTTCATATTTTGGGGGTTTTTATTTGGTTCTGATTTTGGGGAATATGAACGGTTGGACGAGGTTAGTCTCTTCGTCTTCCTCGCCTCCGATTTCTAGCACAAACACACGATCTCTGATCTCCGAGAAAGCATAAAATACTCGATGTAGGTTTGATGATTTGGGGGTTTCATCTAATTTGGGACTTCATCTGCTCAATTTCTAGGGATTTATGAAAATTTAATTCCTGTTCATTTGGATTTTTGTGTTCAATTTTGAAATTTTATTTGTTCATCTTGAAATTTAATTAATGTTTATATGAATTTTTGTTTTTCGTGACTTTTGTTGCAAACCTGAGTTCAGTTGAAATTTGTTCTTCTTTTTCCTTTTTTGGTTCTGAAACCATAAATCAGTTTGTGGTCCAAATCTGTGTTCCAGACGAAGATAGAGGTCTGGAGCTCGTTGGAATTGTCTATAATATGATGAGTATTGGAGTTCGTATGTAGATTTGAAGTTCGTCTGGAGTTACATTAATTATTGACAAATCAAGATAAAAAAATTAATAATTTTTTTTTTTTTATATATATATATATATATATATATATATATATATATATATATATCAATATTATATTTTAATAAATTAAAATGATCAAATATAAAAAATATTTATGAAAATAAAAGATTAATTATGTAAATTAAATTAGTTTTTAAATAAATAATTACTAATACAATAATAATTAATTAAAATTGTAATGATATATAAAAATAATTATATATATGTTAAATAATTAAATTTATTAAAATTTGAAAAAGTTACATAAATAAGAATTAATTAATAAATTAATGATTTTATTAATAATAATTAAAATGTTAAGGAAATTAAATCTAGTAAAAGGGTAAAATAGTCTTTTTACTCTTAAGTCAAAAGTCAACTAAAATGATAGAGTAAAATGGACATTTCACTTTGGTCTATTAGTTTTTTAACCCTAGTAGCTCAAAACATACGTGGACCAAACTTTAGGGATACCAAACTGGAATAAAAAATAGTAAGGGTACCAAAACGTTCGTGGACCGAACATAAGGGTACCAAAAAGTATTCAACCCAAAAATTAAAATTAAATTGAACTTTTAATTAATAAAAAAAATTAACTAGATACCAAATATTACATTGATTAATTAATAAAATAAAAAAATAACTAAATAAAAGTAGTATAATTTTATTGGAGCTTGTAAATATGAGCCTGGATCTTCTCACATTGTGCGTACACTAAAGACAATATTTTTGCGTGAGCATCTGCTCATCGTCGAAGCCCGATGTGTCCTTGTTTTGCAATTCTTTGTACTTGGTGTAATATTTGTCGAAGTTGGCATCTATCTTCAAAAATTTGTCCGCCTTCGCATACTTTGCTTTGTCCATGTCAGTAATGGCTTGTACTTGGTTTAAAATACCCTTCCCTTTCCTCTTCGCATCCTTCTAGCCCAACGAGCGCTCTTGTACATGCGGGGGAGGGGGGCACTTGGGGTACCACCTTCCTCGGGACGATACCATTACCATACCTGGTTGGGACTCACCACCAAGAGCTCTTACATGTTCATCATCGGTGGGAGGACAAGTGGGTGGGGTTGAGCTGTAAGCACCAGCCTCATCCAATCGTCGTCGTACAACCTCGGTCGTGCCTTCTGTTGGGTATCGAGGTAGGGTTGGAGATGAACCAACTCGCAGCGGAAAATCAAGGAAAACCAAAAGACGATTAAAACCATGAAACAACTAACAAAGAATGGATTCACAAGAGAAAAATTCAGCACTATTTCTTACCAAAACAAGAACACCGGTTAACGAATGATTGGCTTGAGTCTCCAAGACGCCTACGTATCCACATGGGAATCAAAGCCACGTAGTTCTTCTCTTTGAAGACTCAAGAACACAAAAATGGAGGTGGAAACTAGCCAAACCCGAAATGGTAGGAGGAGGGAGAGAAAAAAGTTGATTCCCATTTGTGTCTTGTGTTTGTTATGTTGAAAAAAAATGACTTAAACATAACACACCTCATACTTGTCCAACTAAAGGCATGGGACAAGCATGGTGACAAGTAAGGTGTAAGTAGGACAAAGTATGGCAAGACAAGATTGGGTTAGGTGGTGAATCACCAACACCTTAATCTTTGTCTTTCTTACTTAGTACTAATTAATCAAGACTTGATTAATTAGTTCCATGGGCCTTGGTTGCATGGGCCTTTCATGGGCCTCTTGGAACATGGCCCGTGGCCATTTCCAACGAGGTCCCGTGATTCGCTCATCGCCTCCAAGCCTTCCATGTCGGAAATGTCCAACATTATCCGACGCGATCAATCCCAAGACTCCAAGCCTTGTCTCGATCCGTAAAGTCCTATTCACTTACGGGCACATGACCCAAAACCCAGTTTTGGTCATGTTCCGAGACAACTCCCTTTTGGCCATTCTCTATAAATGTGTCAATGAGTTTCATCCTCCGGTGTGACCCTTAGGTTTATGCATGTCAATAGATCAACGTAAAATCCCATTTTACTTGATCCTATTTAAGTTGCAGCTAACGAGACTTTAGTATTGCCTGACACTGCATAACGAATCGACCTTGTCGATTCTAACCTTTCTGTCGTCCCTGTCATTATCCTTTTATCTCCGATATCCTGATTGAGATAAGGCATAGAGCTGTCATCCTTATTATTCTCAATCAATGTTCCTTGATATGTGAGATGACTGAATATATGATACCCAGTATCATGTGCATGAACATGCTATTCTTTCAGTCACTCTCGATCAAGCGGCCGAGAACCAAAATCTTTCTCATACCTCAATATGAAGGATATATCCCTTAGTCGTCTTTCGTGTCACTCATGTAGCCCGTCCCCAAGCCAATCTTGGCCGTTATGGAAGCCTTTTACGGACAATGTTAGGCTCAGGTCAAACTCAGTTGTTGACTACATAGCGATCACAAAGACTCCTTGGTCTAAGGATACATGACAAGCTACGACAATGAATATGTTCATGACTTGATCTATGGCACATATTCATGTCGGGTCGTCCAATATCATGTCCCACATGATATCTATGATCAGACTCCGGAATCACATTCCAATGACTAACATAACGTAAGCCATAAAGAGCCATCTTTCATACTAGTCACTTCTAGTGAAGCTTTGTTGACTAGGGATCCATCGAGTGTGATCTATCTCGATCTATGGTTCTATTCGTATGGTGGGCATAGATCAGAGCACACATCGATATATTACTCCAACACATAAGTAATATAAAGTCGCTTTAATTTTATTGCTAACGATGATATATACATTTGGACATTTAGGATTGAACTACGGGCACTAAGACTAACAATCTCCCACTTTCCCTAGTTCCAATCTAAACTCCAATATGTCCCCATCGACTTTACATGTCTAACATGTTTAGGCAGCGACACTGCCTTAGTCAAAGGGTTGACTATGTTATCATCTGTTGCAATATAGGTTATCTTCACTTCACCTCAGTTCAGTATTTCTCTGATTAGGTGGATACGCCGTAGTACATGTTTGGATTTGTTATGCGATCAGGGCTTTTAGCTTGCGCAATGGCCCTTGTGTTGTCGCAAAATGGATTCACCGGGCTGGATGGGTTTTTAATTACACACAACTCTGCCGTGAATTTCCAAATCCACATAGCCTCCTTAGTTGCCTCTGCAGCATCCATGTACTTGGCCTCTGTCGTAGATTCGGCAATGGTATCTTGCTTTACGTTCTCTCAGCTAAAGCTCTGCCATTCAGCATAAACACATATCCTGACTGACTTCTAAAGTCATCTGGATTTTTCTTGGAAAACTAGCGTCTACTCATCCTTCGACGACTAGTTCAGCATCATCTTTCCCCTGGGTTAGACTGATGTCTACTGGTACAACATAAGGCTTACGAGACATCCGGTCTCATATATGTCATGGCATATATGATCGATCCTGCCCCCAGGCGCATAGTATTCTCATCATCCTTTTCAGCTCATCAGGTGTCTTAGGACATTGAGTCTTGCTGAGATGAATGCCATGATTAGTGAGCATGGTTGTAAAAGTCGGCATTAGGCGCCGCCTAGGCTCCGCTTAGGTGGAAATATCACCTCTGCCGCCCCGATTCGGCCAGGTCGGGCGGCCAAAGGCGGCCAACCGATTGAACACCGATAAGGCGTGCGAGGCGGACCAAGTCGGGTGAGGCGGAACTAGTCGGGCGAGGGAGATCATGAGGCGGAGTAAGTCGGCCTTCAAATTTTCTGAACCCAGTTTTGCTCTCATATTACTCTTAGTCTCTTACTGTGTTGTCTGGTTATCAATATCATGGACACAGAAACACAAATGAAGAAGAAAGGTTTAATGGGAAATTACATCGGGTAGTGAAAGAATCAAAAGATAGTGAGTGGAGAGAGAAAAGGTTTAATAAGAGAGAAAAAAGATTTTGAGAAGTGAAAAAGTAAGTAGGATAATAAAAGCTCTAATATCTATATATTATTTTAAAAAACAAAAATTAATTATTATACTAGATCATTTGTTTTTCAGATGAATAAGAACAAGGATGGAACATGTGTGAAAATTATTTATTAAAAAATAATAAAACTATTTTATATTTGAATTCCAACCGTCTATTGGTATATTTTGTTTTGAGGAAATATTGCAGTTTATAGAATAATCATAAGAAACGAGTTCGGTGGGTACTGGAAAGTATCTCACCTACATACCATCCAACTAAAAATTGAAATGTACTGAAAGCAATAAAAGCGGCTCCTGGTAATGGGTTTGGCGGACGAAGGGGAAATCTGCGGTAGCGTCTGGTGACACCGATACAGCAATCTTCTTCCAACATGGGACGAGGCGAGCCAACCAAGTTTTGGGGAATACTGGTGGACCTACATCTCCCCCGGTGTGTCAGCGTGCGTCGTCCTCCCTTGAGTGATAATGGTAGGGCTCCTGAACGCGGGATTGCTGACTCCGGACTAGCAGGGGAGACAAATATCAACTGCAGATGGTGCCGTCTCCATCCATCCGCCGGGGAGGGGCCAAAGTTGACCCACCCCTCCCCGGGCCACCTCGGACTCATTCCTTCAGGCGGGGGAGCTTGCCCCCCCCTGCCGCTGCTGCATGTGACTCCCCATCAGACGCTGACGAGTCCTCTGACCCGATCTGATCTTCCTCCCTGGCCAGCCGCTTCTTCCCAGATAACGACGGGCTTCCTTCCTTCGTCACCCAACCCGCCGGGGTGTCCTCCGATTCTACCTCCTCAGTAGCCTCCTGATCCGCTCCAGAGTCCTGGTCCCAAGCTGGGGCCCGGGAGGAGGCCCGAGCTGTAGGTCTATCCTCCAGATAGGACCAGTTCGTCCCCGGGATTGCCTTCCCATGCTTAGCCCTTTCAAGAGCCGAGCGCGGGTCCGCCGGGGCTCGAAGTGAATGACCCCGCATACCTCCCGCAACCGGGCACGACGGGAATCGGTGTCCCGCATAGCTGCATCCATAGCAGTGGTCTGGTAAATGCTCATACGACACAGAGAGTAGCGTACGTACCTGTGATTCCGACAAGCGGAACCAGATCTGACTCTGTAACGGGAGGCGGATATCGGCCCGAATCCGGACCCTCATGAAGTCTCCCCAGCACCGGCCAGCAGCGTCCACATCCACCGCTTGGCACACTCCCAAAGCGCTCCCGATACGAAATCTACTGCCCTGTTCCAAGCCCCCACAGGCAAATTTGATACCCTAGCCCAGACCGAAAAGTGGTGGAAACTCAGTTCCCCCACCTGCATATGTGCCCTCAGGTCAGTAAACAGGACCAGGGACTCCCAAAACGCCCAGGGTTCCCCCGCGAGCACTCTCTCCCGTTCTCGTGCCGTTCGGAAGAAGAAACCTACCAGTCCCTCTTCCAGGGGTCTAGCATCCACCTTCATTCCCCACAGGTCCTCCATCCTCTCGACCAGGGATCTCCAGAAGAACCGCTTCGATGTCAGCACTTTCGCTGCCAGCGCGAACCGGAACTGCATCGTGTCCTGGCCCACGTCCCCAGATGGGACTACCACCTCCGCAATTCGCATCGAGGCCATCTGCCTCCCCAACTCGGGGACCACTCTCCCCTGATCTCGACCGGTCTCGGGCTGTTCCATGTTCGATGTCCGATCAGCTCCTCCCGTCCTACCCGAGCCATACCGAGCCGCCTAGGTAGCTACGTCCCCAGGCCCGTCCGGTCCATCTTTGCCGCCACGACCTGCCCTGGGGATCTAGTTGTCAACCCCTCGACCTCCACGGCGGGCATCTCCCATAAAAGATCCACCGCTTCCCAGTGCTCGTCCACGCCCCACCTCCGGGCCGGTTTCCTCGGGGTGGTGCCCTTCCGTCGCCACCGCCTTGCCTTTCGCCCGGTGTCGCTCCTTCGCTGCCTCGGACTCCGGGTGCCCCTCCTCCGAGTCCGACGGGATGACCACCGGAGCGATGGCTTCCTCCCCAACGGCATGCAGCAGTCCCGGGGGTCTATAGTGTGCACCCCGACGAGCCCGGGACCACATGCCCCTCACCGGATCTGGATCTCGTCCCGACCCCAGCCTGGTCCTCTCGCTTCCGCCTCCGCCGGTAGCAGCAGGCCGCCGGATTGCCGAGAACTCCATGACCGGAGCCCCATGCACCGGTGACTCCAGATCCCGTGCCTGAATCGGCACGATGGTGTCCTTCCCCTCCTCGTCGTCCCGCGCTGGCCAGACCTCGGCCCTCCCCACGGTCACGACCTGTCTCCGCCCGGCATCGCCGGCGTCGACCTGCATCACAGCCCCCGCACGCGGGCTCCCACCGTTCGCCTGAATCGCATCAGCCGAACTCCCGGATACCAGCATCGTACCCACACCAAACTCACCCCCAGCCAGCGACTCCTCTACCGGATCGCGCCACAAAGAGGAATCACCCGAGACACTGGACAATCTCGCCGCCGAGTTCACCATTGTTTTACACTTTCCGAACCTAGGGTTTGCAGAGCAAAGCAGAGGCGGCACGATATGGGTTTCCTATTAGTATATGGAAGTGTGCAGTTGTTGTTGTAGTCAATGTATTAATTTATATAATTATATAATATTATTTATCTATTATAAATATAATAAATTATAAACTTTTTATATTCTTTCCATAAAAAATGTACCACTAAATGTTATTTACAAGTAAATTTTAATGATATTTTAAATTATTTTATTCACTTTTTCTATTTTTTTATTTGAATTAATTTAATTATTTGAGTTTAGAGTTAATTATTAAAATATATGATTTTTGAGGTCTAAAATTACACATATACTTAGATATATGCATAATATAATTAAAAATAATAATAAAAAATCAAATCCGCCTAGGCCCCGCCTAGCGCCTAGGGGTCCTCGCCGCTCGACTATCGCCTTTTACAACCTTGCTAGTGGGTAATAGTCCTTTCTTTGAATCGAGCATTAAGAACCTACTCAATGCCTTGTTCACATAGGTTCCCTGACTTAAATCCAAGACCCTCTTGGTGCGATCTCTACATATCTTAATCCTTAAAATATAAGAAGCATCGCCTAAGTCCTTTATTGAAAAACACTTCCTCAACCAAGCTTTAGTCTCGTGCAAGGTTGGGATGCCGTTTTCAATGAGAACCAGAAAGGTAATCTTGCTCCCACTAGCCTTCTTATAAACGCAAGATTCATCCTCGTTCTTGATTAAGCCAAATCCAATTAAAGCTTCATCAAAACGAAGGATCCAACTCCGAGAAGTTCGTCCTTAAATGGATTTCAACAACTTATAAATCTTTCCCTTATTCTTCGGATCGTCAAAACCTTTGGGCCGAGACATACAAACGTACTCAGTCAAATTTCCATTTAGGAAAGCAGTTTTGACATCCACTTGTCATATCTCGTAATTATGATACGCAGTTATGTCAAGAAGAATTTGGATCGATTTTGACCATAGCCACTAGGGAGAAGGTTTCCTCATAGTCAATCCATTGGATCTACCTATAACCTTTCGCCACCAGTTGAGCTTTGTAGGTCAGAGGGTTGTCGTCCATGTCCATCTTCACCTTGAAGATCCATTTGCATCCGATGGTCCTCACACCATTGATGGGATCAACCGATTCCCAGACTCGGTTGTCCGACATGGATTGCATTTCCTCCCTCATGGCTCCCAGCCATAACTCGGAGTCGGGCCCATCCACGACTTCCTGAAAGGTGGATGGATCATCGTGATCAACCATGACTTCATTGTCACCTCCGGATACCATATCTTGGAGGTGGAAGATTGATCCTTTCAATTCGCCTTGGACCTTCTGGAATTGTAACAGGAATTGGTTCTTACTCTACGACAATCTCTGGCTCCTTTCTAGTGGGTTGTCAATTGGTTTAGACAAATCTATACCATCTTGAATTTCTTTGAGATGCACAGTCCTCCCAATGACGTCTTTGGAAACAAATCTCCTTTTGCATAAAGACCCCACCCCAAGCGACGAAGTCCATGTTCTCACTGGGATTGTAGAAGTAGTACCCCTTGTTGCTTTGGGATACCACACGAAGGTGCATATCTCAGATCTTGGTTCGAGCTTAGTCGAAACCAAATGTTTCACATAAGCCTCGCAACCACAAATCTTTAGGAAGGATAAAGCGGGCATCATCCCGTACCATTTTTAAAATGGTGTCCCTTCCACACCCTTCGTCGAAGCCAGATTCACTATGAATGTGGTCGTCTCTAGAGCATAACCCTAGAAATAGATTGGGAGACCAGTCCAACTAATCATGGAACGGACCATTGTCTAACAATGTCTGATTTCTCCGTTTGGCTACACCTTTCAACTACAGTGTCCCAGGAGGAGTCCATTCCAAAAGGATCACATTCTCTTTTAGATGATCTAATAACTATGTGGTTAAGTATTTTCCACCTCGATCCAATCAAAGTGTCTTAATACCATTGTCGATCTGGTTTTCTACTTTAGTCTTAAACTCTTTGAATTTATCAAAAGCTTCAGACTTATGTCTTACCGAATAAACATAACCATATTTACTGTAATCATAAGTAAATGTGATAAAGTAGCTAAAACCCCTCATGGCAAGTGAACTTATTGGTCTACACACATTCGAGTGTATCAGCCCCAATAATTCACCCGCCCTTTCATCGCGATCGATAAATGGCACTTTAGTCATTTTGTCCATCAAAAAAACCTTGCACCTATCGATCGAATGGAATTCGAATGAACCTGAATGCCCGCACTTCTGAAGTGCTGATAGGCGCTTCTTGTTTATGCGGCCCAAATGACAGTGCCATAACAGAGTTAGGTTTAAATCGTTTGATTTAGATATCTTGGTATTAACGTAATATATAGAACTAGAGGCATTGTTACCCATATCTAATATGTACAATCCTCCAACCAAGTCAGTACTGGTATAAAACATATCATTGCATAGAACATTGACAACTCCATTTCCAATATTAACATTATATCCTTCCTTGTCAAACACGGATACAGATATAATATTCCTACTAAAAGTAGGTATGCAATATACATTATACAATACTAAGACAAGGCCTCTTTGCAAAGCAAGACTCATGGATCCTATAGCAGTTGCCACAACTCTGAGGTCCACTTCGTGCTTTCCAAACCTCTCTTACTTTCAGCCACCATATATTAGAGCATGTGTGAGATTCATTCCTGGTATCTAATACCCATGAATCTTTGGAAGTAGAGAGATGTAGCTCTATAGAGTTAATACCGGATGAAGGCACGGTCTCACCGCCCTTCCTTAGATCATCCAAGTTTCCTGATGAAGGCGCAGTCCTACTGCCCTTCTTCAGATCATCCAGGCTATTTGATGAAGGCGCAGTCCCACTGCCCTTCTTCAGATCAGCCGTGAACTTCTTGTAATCCCGGTTCCAATGACCAGGCTGTTGGCAGTAGAAGCAGACATTCTCAGGTGTCTCATCTTTCCTGCCAAGTGCGCATGGGCCCCGCCCTTGCCACTTCCAATTCCCTTGTTTACCATCAGAATATCCTTGGATCCCAGATCCCTGATATATTCTTCTCACCAGTTAATGACACTTCATGTAACTCTGATATGGTCTTAGAGACAGCCTTGTCAAGGACATATTCTTTGCGTTCAGACTTGAGGACTATCCTCAAAATTCTGTACCAGTCCAAATAGTTTGTCCCATTTAGCTTGACCCTGTCAAGAATGGTTTATAATGACAAACTATTAATGTTCGCTGAATTTTCCATTTGATCTACAACAGATAAAATTCAATCAGTAAACTGAATAAATTTTATGAAGATCAAGCTTAAACACCAACAATCAATTCTAAACCTTTAGAATCTGAAACCAAGATCCTTGATTCACTCGATTAAGCTGAACTAATGCTCACCACTTAATCGAGCTATGTAGGTAGGACTCCATCCAATCACATCCAATGTGACTCTTGGCTAGGGTATGTACTTATGTACACGGCTTACCATATCTGTTACCCTAGCTCAACCTCAGGCTGAGAATCGTAGTCGGGTCCACCTATTTTCAACTATGGCCCGTCACTATGTAGGTGCTCCGCTTATGCGCACGACACCCGCATATGTCGTCCAAACCTACTACCCCGCTTTCCCATGGATGCTCCGCTAATGCGCACGACACCCATAGGACGGGGAGGTAGTAAGGTGTTGATAATTGGGAGGTATCGGACATGACCCATTTTTACTTGTCCGGTTGTGTTTAAAACTTTGACACATCCTAGATGCAATGAGCACATCAACTACATTCCAAATGCAATGATGCCTCAAATTACATCCAATGTAATTCTTCCTTCGAACCCGTCAACTACATCCAATGTAATGACGATTCTAAGGGCTCACACACAAGGATTTAAATTCCAATTTTATCTTTGCATGTGAGGTAATATGCTCGATAAATAAAGTTAAACATGCAACTCTACAACACATAGAATTAGTCATGCATAAACTAAACCAAGCATAAAGCGATAAATGTGCACATAACAACCCCCTAAACTAACTCCCACTAGCTTCTTGAGCTCCACCGACTCCAAGCCGATGCCAACACCTGAAAAGCTACCAAATGACCTTTTCACCCTTTCTTCGTCTTGAATAAAAAATTACGATTTAATACACGACTCGCAGGTCGGGAATAAATAAATATTACAAACAAGTGGTACGACGACCACATCTTGAAAGAATAATTAAACGTTAACTCTAACGGCTCGTAGGCCGTGAAAAACGATAAATAATTAAATCGAGCTCGGGGCTATTATGTACACCATTCCAACATCACGTCACACATCGTGTTATCAAACAATCATGTTATCAAAAATCATGTGATTTTCCGTTTTTATTTAATAGCCAAGTTTCGAAAAATTTTGATGCTCGGTTTATCGAAACCGTTCAAAAATGAAATTTTTGAACATTTGATCTTCGAGTTCGTCATGACGGTTCCAAACTCGTCATAACTAACAAAACGGTTTAGCCTTGGCATATCAACCATCCAATGGTCATGCTTGGCCTAGCTCCGTCCAACAGAGCCTCGTTCGGTCCCGGTTTCGGCTCACCGAGAGTCCCGCTCCCGAGACCCGAAAAATCAAATTTTTTTCAAAATCTCCAGATTTGAAATAATTTTCAAAAATTCATTTTACATGCATTAAATCCATAAACAAGAATTTAAAACATGTTATCAAACAATTTAGCAAAACAACATGCCAAAACGAAACTTTCAAGCAAAACCGAAACTTTGAACATCGTCTTGTGAATCTCGAAGGTAGCACGGCTTTGATACCACTGTTGGGTATCGAGGTAGGGTTGGAGATGAACCAACTCGCAGCGGAAAATCAAGGAAAACCAAAAGACGATTAAAACCATGAAACAACTAACAAAGAATGGATTCACAAGAGAAAAATTCAGCACTATTTCTTACCAAAATAAGAACACCGGTTAACGAATGATTGGCTTGACTCTCCAAGACGCCTACGTATCCACATGAGAATCAAAGCCACGTAGTTCTTCTCTTTGAGGACTCAAGAACACAAAAATGGAGGTGGAAACTAGCCAAACCCGAAATGGTAGGAGGAGGGAGAGAAAAAAGTTGATTCCCATAACACCGGTTAACGAATGATTGGCTTGAATCTCCAAGACGCCTACGTATCCACATGGGAATCAAAGCCACGTAGTTCTTCTCTTTGAGGACTCAAGAACACAAAAATGGAGGTGGAAACTAGCCAAACCCGAAATGGTAGGAGGAGGGAGAGAAAAAAAAGTTGATTCCCATTTGTGTCTTGTGTTTGTTATGTTGAAAAAAAATGACTTAAACATAACAAACATCATACTTATCCAACTAAAGGCATGGGACAAGCATGGTGACAAGTAAGGTGTAAATAGGACAAAGTATGGCAAGACAAGATTGGGTTAGGTGGTGAATCACCAACACCTTAATCTTTGTCTTTCTTACTTAGTACTAATTAATCAAGACTTGATTAATTAGTTCCATGGGCCTTGGTTGCATGGGCCTTTCATGGGCCTCTTAGAATATGGCCCGTGGCCATTTCCAACGAGGTCCCGTGATTCGCTCATCGCCTCCAAGCCTTCCATGCCGGAAATGTCCAACATTATCCGACGCGATCAATCCCAAGACTCCAAGCCTTGTCTCGATCCGTAAAGTCCTATTCACTTACGGGCACATGACCCAAAACCCAGTTTTGGTCATGTCCCGAGACAACTCCCTTTTGGCCATTCTCCATAAATGTGTCAATGAGTTTCATCCTCCGGTGTGACCCTTAGGTTTATGCATGTCAATAGATCAACGTAAAATCCCATTTTACTTGATCCTATTTAAGTGGCAGCTAACGAGACTTTAGTATTGCCTGACACTGCATAACGAATCGACCCTGTCGATTCTAACCTTTCTGTCGTCCCTGTCATTATCCTTTTATCTCCGATATCCTAATTGAGATAAGACATAGAGCTGTCATCCTTATTATTCTCAATCACTGTTCCTTGATATGTGAGATGACTGAATATGCATGGCCATGCTATTCTTTTAGTCACTCTCGATCAAGCGGCCGAGAACCAAAATCTTTCGCATACCTCAGTATGAAGGATAAATCTCTTAGCCGTCTTTCGTGTCACTCATGTAGCCCGTCCCCAAGCCAATCTTGGCCGTTATGGAAGCCCTGTTACGGACAACGTTAGGCTCAGGTCAAACTCAGTTGTTGACTACATAGCGATCACAAAGACTCTTTGGTCTAAGGATACATGACAAGCTACGGCAATGAATATGTTCATGACTTGATCTATGACACATATTCATGTCGGGTCGTCCAATATCATGTCCCACATGATATCTATGATCAGACTCCGGAATCCCATTCCAATGACTAACAGAACGTAAGCCATAAAGAACCACCTTTCATACTAGTCGCTTCTAGTGAAGCTTTGTTGACTAGGGACTCATCGAGTGTGATCTATCTCGATCTATGGTTCTATTCGCATGGTGGGCATAGATCAGAGCACACATCGATATATTACTCCAACACATAAGTAATATAAAGTCGCTTTAATTTTATTGCTAACGATGATATATACATTTGGACATTTAGGATTGGACTACGAGCACTAAGTCTAACACTCCGCCCATAACTTGTCTTCGTTTGCCAAAAGAGTGACCTAATGATCAAGTTTGAAATGCTTCGGCTCGTTGCCTGTCGTTGAGGTCGTTTACCGCCTTCTGGCCTCCGCTTGGTACATTTCGTCGGTCCATCCACTTCGAATATCATCCTTTGAGTTTCTATAAATGATGATATACCTCCTCACTCGAGGCGCCTGTCTATTCCAATGACTCTTTATGGCTTGCCAATTTAACTCTTTTGGGTCAAAAAGCCCCTCTTTCCAGAACTATTTGGCAATTGCGCCCTAGAAGGAACTACAATCTTGGGAGTTGCCTTAATGGGGTCTTTTCTTGTGCGTAGCCAGATGTATATCAGGATCGTGTCCGCCTCAGAGAGCCATTTGGTTCTTCTATCTGTTGTCAGCTTTTTTCATTGTAAAGGTCTGACAACGGACAACTAAGACGACATCCACATTCCGCTACTGCCACCGACGTGTTGGTAGTGGTATTGACTAGCCCTATGATAGCAATGAGGTTGTAAGGCGAGGGGTTGAAAGGTGGTGGTTGGAATGTACTTGGGTTGAAATGCATTTAACAACATAAATAATAAAAATAATAATAATAATAATAAATTAATAAATTAATGAAATGAAAGACAATGTTGTTGGAATGTACCTGGGTTCCAATGTTGTTGCATGTATGCGGTGAAAGAAGCATGGTCCCAACCACCGGTTGTTGGGTTGTAAGGTGTGTTCAACATTTCTTGATAGCCGCCTCCTTGAGATGTGTTGACCTGATCAGCCTGACAGCCTGGTTGGTCCGGCGTGTAGTCTTCTTACTCTAGTGAGGACGGCGGTTGAGTCGATTCGTCGGACATTGTTGGTCGATTTTTTTAGAGAGAAAGTAGATAATTGGAGAGTGAAAGTTGAGAGAAGTGTTTGTGGTTTGATGAATGGGATGTAAGATATTTATAGGTGGGTAAAATTTATTTAAGTGTTTTTCGTATTTATTTTAATTAAAAAAATATTATTGTTGGGGACGGTCCGATTTTTTTCCTTTGCCTTGCCATGTGTCGGCGCCTAATTGGCGCTGGTGCGATTTTCGAATCTCTAATCGGCGACTCACAATTCGCGAGCCGGGACCTGATTTACTCGTTGCACATGATCTAAGAGCATGTATAGTTAGGGACTCCCAGATGGGACTCATGAGTTGAGACTCATGTGGTGATTGTACAGAATTGTGATGCAAACTTCTTAAATTGAGTTGTGTTCCACAGTGTGAGACTCATGTATGAGACTTATGAGTTGCAGAGATGCTGAGTGGATGTTGATTGGATGCTGAATTTATATTTTACTGAATTTATTAAATTCTGATTTAAAATAGTGAATACTAAAAAAATTGATAAAATTAATTAATAAAAAATAAATTAACTAAAATTAAATTAAACTTAAACTTGTGATTAATAAAAAAAATTACATTAAATAAATACCAAATATTACATTGGTTACTTAATAATGGGTTGATTCAAATATTACAATCACTTGAGTTATCCATTTATATCCTGAAGAATGGTTTGATGAATTTTATTAAACTTGAAATTTTATTACTTTCCAAATAATACATAACTAAATTAATTGACAAAAATTTGGTTAAAAAAGGTATCATAATCTTCGTTTGATTGGTAAGTCGTTTCAAACCGATTTCATATGTGCTGAACAAGGTCTTCTTGGGGTTGTCGATGGGTCAGATCATTTGTGACACTAAATCGAGCGGCCAAGTATTGTTGGTAGGACAAGGGCCCTCTTTGATGCCATCGTTCAGGTGGTGACCGATCTAATATATCCAGAGGTGGGTCGTAATACAAGTCGTCATCTCTTGCTTCGTACCGGTCACGTTCATCCTCTAAAATCATGTTGTGTAGAATGATACAAGCATGTTTGATATCAACGAAAGTCGTCCTCTTCCAAACACGAGCAGGCCCGAAAATTTGTGCCACCGTGCTTGGAGGACTCCAAAAGCCCGTTCAATATCTTTCCGAGCACCTTCTTTAAATTTAGCAAACAATTTGTGGTTACGAGTATGAGGATGGGGAATTGACTTCATGAACCGACTTCATGATGGGTAAATGTCGTCAAACAAATAATAAGGTTGATCGTACCGATGGTCGTTGTTCTCGTACTTTACGGCTAAGTCACGACCATGAAAAGCATAATTGAATAAGTGATCGGCGTTGAGGACGTTGATGTCATTGTTCGAGAAGGTTCACCACATTTGAGCGTTTTCCTCAATGCGTTGATCTTTGGCATTGCTCTATCTATCATTCCGCTAGTCCTTCGCCAGATTCGTTGTTCCATTGCACGAAGGTTGGCTTCCAACTCCTCCTTCGTTTGAGCCTTGTCGTCAAACATTTTTGATCGAAATATGTGTGAGAAATTTGGGGTTTTGAGAGAGAAATATTGATGGTTTAATTAATGGGGTAGGGGATATTTATAGGTGGGAAAAATGGTTCTTTTGTGTTTATTTTATATTTATTTTAATTAAAAAAGAATCTTTATCGGACCATTGGGGCAATGGTTCGAAATTTCCCCCTCCTACGCCACGTGTCGGCACTTGATTGGTCCATCCACAACTTGCGATTCGCGCATCAGCGGCCTACGAACCGCGATTTAGTGAGTTGCGAGTTGCGACTCATGCATGCCACAACGTGCGAATTACGACTCGCGACTCATTAAATCGTAATTTGCGAATCATGAGTCCAGACGTGAGTCGCTCGCTGCACATGCTCTAGTAATACATGGTTAAAAAGAAAAAATTACTTCTATTTTAACAACATATATAACCATTTTTCATTTATTTTAAAAGTTTAAAATTTTGAGGTGACCAATTTAGGGATAAATATACTTCCTAGTCATGTACTTCACCTCAATTTCACATTTCGTTTCAATTTCTAATCGTGACTTTTCCAAAAAAAATAAATCCTAGCATAAAGGTAAAGGTAGGGGTGCTTAACGGGTGCAAAACCCGGACCCGATCGGTTGAAGCCGATAGGGGATGATTGCTACCGGACCTGGATCCGGAAGAGGGCGGGTGGGGCGGTTTTTTGACGTCGGGCGGGTGGACGGGTAACTGGGTCGAACCGGTTGTGTTTGATCATTTTTTATTGTTTGCATGTTGATGGGTTTGAGAAAGAAATACCATTTCTGTAGATGATGTCGTGAAGAACGAGAAGATTAAGAGTGAAATGAACTTCCCAGAATGAAAAGTATTGGGGGTGTTGCTGTAAAGAAAAAGAGAATGAAAGTTAAAAGAAAGTCTGAGAAAGGACATGAAAGTTCATTGAAAAGAGATTAGTATAAAAGGTTAGAAAGAGAAAACATTTGGTAAGTTTGAAAGGCTGGAGAGAGATAAGATGAAAGAGAGAGATATTGATAAGAGAAAACACGTGAAAGAGAGAAACTATTGAAAGAAAAGAGAAATAGATTTTAGGTTAAACTACAAATGACTACCCTTAAGTTGGAACGTTTAACTAATGCTTACCGTAAAGTTCAAAAATTACTGATGCATACCTTGAAGTTACAACTTGTAACTAGAAACCCCTCCATCAGCTAAAATGACGAAAATACCCTCAACTACACTTCAATAATTATTTTAAAAAATTATTTAAAAAACACTTGTGTTATATATATATATATATATATATATATATATATATATATATACACATAGGGGCACTTTCTAGTGTTATCAATGCTTAATTTGTTACATGTTACATAAATATAAACCATTGATTTTTAAAATCCAATGGTTATAGATTTTCATGCTTAATTATCCATTAATTAAATAGAAAAATCACTAAAAGGGTAGTTTGGTAACTCTATATCTCATATTTTTTTACTGCAGATTTTTTTGAGTGCCCACATCTGATTTTTTTTATAAATATTTTTTATTCAATTTTTTGAAAATAAAAATAAAATTTTGATTGTTGTACGGATTTCATATACGATGTTACAGATTATTATGTATGATATTATATAAATTTATACTGAATATTACATAAAAAAATGTATATCCCTGTTACATATTTTTGTTCATGATGAGTTTTTTAAAATCCAATTCGATGTTAAATAATCTAATACTAAAGTTACATAACTAAAACATTATCTTACATAATCAGATACTAAAAATTACATAATCAAATACTAAAAATTACATAACTAAAACACTATTAGAAGTATTACAATTTTTTTTTTACAAAAACCTACCTTATATATTACATAATACTACCCTTGTATTATAGAATAAATAACAATCACGGTAGTACCTTCACCACACAGTAGGTACAATGAAAAAATATCATCAAAATCAATACAACACATAATCAGTAGTAATATACGATTGTATAAAAAATGTATCAAATATGCTTATATGACCACAGTCGGCGACCTCGTGCCTTGCTCAGATCCGACCCCGGAAAAGATGAAGACGGAGTAACAGCGTGCCAGCGCGAGGAGACACGCACAGCGTCATCTCGGTGACCTGGAACTTGGCTGAGCTTGGGAGCAACTCGAGGCGGCGGCGTGAAAGAGAGACGGCCAGGTCACGGCGAACTGCAGATCTTCACGAAGGGGCACATGAGAACCCGCAACTGTTGAGGCCGGCGTGCGAGGATATCTGGCAAGCTTCCGATCTGGTCCGTGGCGAGGTCGAGCTGCACCGTGGTTGACGGCGGCAACACGGCAGTTGTTTCACAGAAAGACCAGAGTAGAGATCGAGAGAGGCGATGGTGAGGACGGACAGAAGCAAGGGTATATCTTACCTCGCCGTGGGAGCCGACGCCGCCGTTGGGGAAGACCGGATTCGCAGAGGCCTATTACCGGAGAACACTCGATTTACTCCGGCTGCGAGATGGAGGGGCGATGATGCACGGGAGACGGAGGGGAGGAGCCGTGCTAACTCGCCGGAGGTCGAGCTTCAATCTAGCGGCGGCGCTGGTCTTGATCGGGAGGAGAGGGGAGGGGAGCTGCTTGTTGGCGGGGCTGGTCTGGATTGGGAAGAGAGGGGAGGGGAGCAGCTTGTTTGATACTGACGATAATGAATTAGGTTAGGTTAAAAGTAAATAGGGAAAGACCTAATTACCCTTACATATACCAGAATTACAAAAAAAAATAGTAATATCTAGTTATTTACGATTGAATGCCACTGATATCATAGCCATTGATTTATACTGATCTAATGGCTCAAAATCGTGTAACAAATAACATTTTAACATATGGGTAACACTTGAAAGTGTACCTATATATATATATATATATAGGGGCACGCTCACGTGTTACCCATGCTTAAGTTGTTACTTGTTACCTAAATCTAGACCATTGAATTCTAAAATCTAATTGTTCTATATTTTCAACCTCAATTGTCCATAAATTAAATAGAAATATCAACAAAAGGGTGGTTTTGTAATTTTGTCATCCTTGAAAAAATTACTGCAGAATTATTCTTTTACTATCTCGATCTGATTTTTTATTTTAAAAAAAAATTATCTATTTTTTATTTCAAATTTATTATACATTATAGAATGTTATGCATAATATTACATAAATTTGTAGAAAATTTTATAGAAATTTTATATTGAAATTTCAAATATTTTATATCCGAGATTTCAAATTTTAAATTGGTAAAATCATACCAAAAGTTACATAAAAACTTGTTACATGATACAATAACAAAAGTTATATAACTTAAAACATCCCAAAAATATTACTAAATTAATTACAGAATATTGCACACCCGGTTATAGAAAATAACTCAAATAGATACAGAAAATTATAGTATATTATATCAAAAATACATAAAAATACACAACAAATTACATAATCCTACATCTAAAAATACAGAAATACTATCAGCAGCTACAACCTAAGTCCATAACAATCTTTCCCCATAACTGTTACAAAAATATATATTCGTTGTTACATAATTTGTACATGAATATTTCGAAAAAATTCAATGTATTGTGTTTCAACAGAATAACACTATCCCAAACAGTACCAAGTTAGGAAATAACAATCGTTTTCATTTACAGAGCCTAGAACCTCAATCTCATGAAAAAGATAAAAATTAACCCAAGAACATGATTTTTGCTCGGCTTGGAGAACCATATTTGTCGGTGAGCCCATTGTTATTCGTATAAGAACTCTACAAAAAAAAACATATACGCAAAATAAGGAAATATAGATTATAACGGTCGATGTTATTCATCTTTGCTTTCACCTTAAACTAGATTTTGAGAGACATGTTTATTCGTGAACCCGATCTGGACGCCGGCGATAAATCCCGAGCTGAGCACACCGATTTGCGTGACGCACGGCGGATCTGATAGGCAACGTTGAGGAGGCTTCATCAGCCACCGTCGACTCAGCTCCCCGAGTCCTCAACCGCCACCGCACTCCACCGTCCATAGCAGCACGAAGGTCGGAGCTTCGAACCAAATCGCGCGGCCGAGCAGGATGAGCGACAATAATTTTCTCCAGCGAGGACCTGTAGCGGACATATTAGTACAACAGCTTCACAACGACATATATGGATGGCTTAAGACGAACCCACGACGTCTTCCTGAGCTCCATGACGATGGTGAGGGAAGAGTTGCAATCCCGACGGCCGGCGGACTTTAGTAGCCACAAAGGAGCTTGATGGCGGTAGTTGCTCCATGGAGAGAAGAGAGGCACGAGAAAGTGAGATTGGGTTGAGGAAGGCTGAGATAAGAAATGAGAAGCTAGAATTAGGTAAATATTGAATATAAAATGACTTCTGTACCCTTAGTTAGTACAGAATTCCGGAAAAAAAATGAAAGTAGCAGCTGCCATTGATTTCTCAACCGTTTGATTAATCAGATCTAAAGGTCTAAAATTAGGTAACAGATAACAATTTAAGCATGGGGTAACACGTGAGCGCACTCTTATATATATATATATATATATACACTTATTAAATGACTTCATTTTTATCTAAAAAATCACTTCAGTTTTATTTTTAAAAAAATATGTAAAAAATTATTGAGGGTATTTTCGTCATTTTAGCTGACGGAAGGGGTTTCTAGTTACAAGTTGTAACTCCAAGGTATGCATCAGTAGTTTTTGAACTTCAGGGTAATCAATGGTTAAATGTGCCAACTTCAGGGTATGCATTTGTAGTTTACTCTAAATTTTAAAATAATTAATAAAATTTACGCTTTATTTCTCTTATTTAAGCAAGTCTGTTTTACTGATACGCACAATGCTCTTCTTCTTGCTTAAATTAATTTCTTCACTCTTCTTATCCTTTTGTTTATTTGGTTGAATCAGTTTCTTTTGTTCTTCTTGTTTGTTTCATTTCATCTCTTTTATTCTATCTAAGTATATGTCTTTGAGAAACCAGTTATATATTTTTCTTGCCCATCTTGTATGAGTTTAAAAAATGTGTTTACATGTTTCCTTTTTTGGCTGCAAAAGCTTGAGGCCTGTTGATCCATTTCCTTCTATGCATATGTTCTATCTAATAGATTTATTTTTCAGATTAACATGTGTTTCGCTAGATCCCGTTCTGAATAACTTGATGTATATGCTTTCATCCACTTTTTTGATTGAGTTAAAAACTTTCGTTGACTTACTTTCTTCATTCTTCTTTATCGAACTGTGTTGCTCATTTGAGAGAAAGTCTAAATGTGTGTTGTGACTGTGAATCAGTAAAGTTTATTACATGTCTTGGGCCTGAGTTTTTATTAATGGGCCATGAGTTTTTTTTATCGGTAAAGCTAATTTAATTAAAACTTCTTATGAGGTAAAACATAAGTTCCAAGATCCAGCTACAGATCCACAAAAAAGAAACCCTAAGACGGTCATATGTCGACTTATAAGGGAATACAAGAGAGAACCGAAAGAAAACAACTACCAAGATAGGGTATGCAAACCTAGAAGAACACCCTAAAAGAAAAACAACAACAAGGAGGGTATACCAACCCTTAAGAACAGAAATAACCCGGAAACACAGCAGAAGCTCTCTAAAGAAACTAGAAATCACAACATGTCTGTAACCCTGATATATCCACCATGAATCTCAGAATTTCTAAAACCGGGTCTAGAATTTTCACGCCCCAAATCCGGTTTTGGCCGGACTCGAGACGTGAACTAAGTAACAATAACATAATAATGATAAAAGGAAATTTAAAGAATATAACTTCGAATTTTAGTTCCAAATCTCAATAAAATCATGCGAGTCAAACGCTCGAATTCAAATAAGAAAACGGTGTTTAGTGCAAAAACAGAGAGTACGTCTCTACTAAATGATAACCCACGGACTCTCGACGAGCTACCGAGCTCTGAGACGTCCTCTAAACCGACTCACCATCGAAACCTGAGAAAAAAACAATAAAACAGAGGGGGTGAGCTTTCGCTCAGTAGGAAAAAGTAGGAATTGGAATGGTCTTCCGCTGCATCGCCATAATTACTCGATTCATAACACTTATTAATAAACGACACAACAACAGAAACCAACAGGAACACAACATTATCGCTAACAGATCCAAGATAAAGACCCATATAAACAGTAGGACATTCTTCTACGACCTCGACTATAACCGTCACCCAAACCCGACATCACACGGACATGAGAAAAGGACATCGGACGGTTCTCAACACCCAACCCTGCACAACTCATACCAGATGCCATACAGTCATACGGTTCGTTGTCGAACAATCATAACGTTAACACTCAAGTCACACAAGAATCACATAACATGCATAAGTAACCACAACGTACCAACTAGTCAAACACACAGTGAATCATTAGCAACCACACACACAGTAAGTGTCCAAAAAGACGCCGGATCACACAACACGGCTCAATCACATCGTATCGATATACACCCTCGGTCTAGATGTCTTCCCGGAACACACAACATCGGGATGAAATAATATATACAATATACCGGAATGCACCGTCGGTCTTCCCGGAACACACATCGGGGTAAACAAGCAATACAATATACCGGAAACGCACATCGGTCTACCCGAAAACGCACATCGGGGTAAACACTATAGCGGAAACACACATCGGTCTTCCCGAAAACGCACATCGGGGTAAATCACATAATCAACATACCGAACCGACACACACCTCGGTCGGGTATCTTCCCATAGCATGGGGTACAAGTCACACCACACAATGTCATACCAAACATATCACACCGAACTTATCATACCGTCAAAACTTACCGCCATAACTTACCAATCACACCACATCGGTCTATCATTCACCCGATCATCTTAAGACGACCATTCATATCACATTCATCACATTCATTCAACCAATCATATTACGAGACAACCATTCATATCACGTTCATCATAATTCATATAGCATACTATGATTCTTAAATTAACCCACGATTATATTGTTCATCGACGTTTAAGGACTATTAACCACAATCAAACACAACCAACACACAATCCTAAGGCCTGACATGGCCACATGTGATTCTACAGCACGACAATTCCCATAATTGAAAGCGGTTATTCTAGTGAATCACATCCTATATGCAAGCTAAGACTCTTCCGGTTATTAACGTCCTATATGCATACTATTGACATTCTTTAATTTAAAAGCGGAAATTACTACTCTTCCCTACCTCAAGTGCTCTCCAAAAGTTTCGTCAACGCGAACACCTAGAAGTCTCCTCCTCCGAGTTCGAGAGTAACGACGTCTAGGATCATAATTTAATACTATAATTAATACACAAACAAAGCAGTTTTTAAAGAGAAAATACTCAAATTTAAATCCCAAAAGGTTCGG
The DNA here is from genome assembly GCA_963921825.1 of Erodium maritimum. Taxonomy (NCBI): domain Eukaryota; kingdom Viridiplantae; phylum Streptophyta; class Magnoliopsida; order Geraniales; family Geraniaceae; genus Erodium; species Erodium maritimum. The sequence continues at coordinate 109,549,082 of OY997588.1, read as the reverse complement.
TTTTAGGTAACCTTCCTAAAACCCGAAAACGACGAAAAAAGGTCAAAGAACCCAACTTTTGATCAGTCACGGCTCGGGTCACGGAGCCGTGAGGACCCCCGTCACGGATGACGTCACGGAACCGTGACGGGTGCCGTCACGGTTTCCGTCACGGTGCCCGTCACGGATCCATGACGGGTCTGACTGGTTCCGTCCTTCTTCTTCCTCCAACTCCCTTTTCACGAAAATAAACCTCAAAACCTTCACTTTTAACCTCTAAAATCCCCAAAAAAACAGCAACATAAACTCCACAACAACCAATTGATTTCTACTTAAATCAATCACTTTCTTCTCAACAACCATCATCTAGCAACATTAAACTTAAAACCTAACTAGTTCAAGCAATTTCCAAGGAAACCCATAACCTCAAAGTGAATGAAAGTGGATTGTTAGAGTTTACTTACCTTGGAAATGATGAGATGATGAAGATGGTGATGTTTTTGAGAGGATTTGATGAAGAAATGTGTAACATCCCACCGTGTCTCACACAGAGCCCCACGCGCGGTGATGTTAGGTCTACAGCCCAATACACCCCAACCCCTTTGGTGTACTGTCCACAGACAAATACCAACCTAGGTTGTTGGTGAGACTTGAACCCAAGACCTCACCCTTTATAGCATTTCCTTGAGTGATGCTATAAAGGGTGAGGTTTTGGGTTCAAGTCTCACCAACAACCTAGGTTGGTATTTGTCTGTGGACAATACACCAGAGGGGTTGGGGTGTATTGGGCTGCAGACCTAACATCGCCGCGCGTGGGGCCCTGTGTGGGACGACGGGATGTTACAAAAAAAGTGCATTTTTTTGTAACATCCCGATGTGCCTCACACAGAGCCTCACGCGCGGCGATGTTAGGTCTGCAGCCCTATACACCCCAACCCCTCTGGTGTACTGTCCACAGACAAATACCAACCTAGGTTGTTGGTGAGATTTGAACCCAAGACCTCACCCTTTATAGCATTTCCTTGAGTGATGCTATCACCAATTGAGCTGCAGCTCAATTGGTGATAGCATCACTCAAGGAAATGCTATAAAGGGTGAGGTCTTGGGTTCAAGTCACACCAACAACCTAGGTTGGTATTTGTCTGTGGACAGTACACCAGAGGGGTTGGGGTGTATTGGGCTGCAGACCTAACATCGCCGCGCGTGAGGCTCTGTGTGAGGCACGGCGGGATGTTACAAAATGGCTTCAAGCTTCCTTCTTTCCTCCCTTTCTTCTTCTTCAAGCTAAGAAGCTTTTTCATTCTCTCTTTCCTTTGAAAATTCCGGCCAACACAAGGAATAATGGCTGAATTGTGCTCCCAATTTGCTTTAAAACCTAATTTAGTAAAAGTCCAAAAATGCCCCTTAGGTCCAAATCTTCTCTTTTGGCTTATATGAGGGAAAATGGGTCATTAAAGGCCCATTTCTTCTCCTCCAAGCCACCATGGACACATGTCCATGTGGGGGCCACCTTTCCCTTGCCAATTTCCAGCACAATTAATTAAATAAGGTTTATCCTCTAATTAGGCCCGGTTTGATCGAAAGTTGACTTTTTCGTAAAATTTGTCATTTGAAAAGAAACGACCCAACTAAGCTAACCGTAACGACGGTTAAGATTTTTGGGTCCTGGAAAGGTCCCGAATGACTCCCGGAGTCATTGGTTGACTTTTCCGCCCGAAGGTCAACTTTCGCCAGAAATCACCGGTTCGACCGAAATCGACTGGGAGCGGTTCTTACAAGAATATCCAAATTTATCCACCATGAAGCACATAAGGGAGAAAGCTTCCTGCTGCTTGAGCCAAGACCCAGAGGAGAACTAGACCCTAACCTTGAAAGAAAATGATTCCTAGCCTCAAAACAAACCAAACCCTAGCAATTGAATTCTGAAGAAGGCAAACAACGCCCATGAACCTCGTCGATGGCCAACACCTATAACCGAGAAGCTCGAACCACCAGTTCGAGAAGAAGAGAAGCCAATATGCATAGAGATGCTAGGAAAAAGGCAGAGAGAACTAACTAAACAAGGAAAAGGAAGAGCTTAAACTTAAAAAAAAACAGACCCTTAATCCAGAAGCCTAAGAGCTGGACTCGCGCCCGGTCCTCCTCACGATACCGATCAAGATCGAGAAACGCCCAAAAGAGGACCCGATATTTCTACCGGACACAAGCCGAAACATAAGAACAACGGATGACAGAGTCTACCAATCTGGCTCCGGCCTCAACAAAACACCGACCAGGAGGGAAGCGAAAACAGAACCACTTCTTACCAAATCTGCACCGGTGAGATCGAGTTGTGGCCAACACCAATAGCCACCACGAACAGAAAGCCCCAACCTTTACCCCACGATCTTGAAGCCGAAGCCAAGAAGCGCGTCCCACTACAGGAAAGGGGAGGACGCTGAAACTCCCCAGATTCCATTGAACCGGAGACGAGTCAAAGAAGAACAACATCGTCAACTGGCAAGGAATCTCGACCCGCGCCCGTCAGGGCCCGACCCGCACCAACCAAACCCAGGATCGACCCACACCACCCGAACTAAGGCCCGACCCGCTCCAGTCAAAACCAGGACCTGGAACCAAGCCCTGACCCGAGACCAGACCCCATTCCCGACCTGGACCGGTTCTAGATCGAGAACAGTGCGTAGATCTGACGTCGACCGGGCTTCCACCGAGTTTCACTCCACAAGATCTCAGCGAAGCACAACGTTAAGAACCAAAGGAGAAGAAGACTTCACCTGCCAAAACCAACCCCAACCACCGGAGAGCTCCACTCGATCCGGAGCAAAGAAGGCGAAGAAGCCTAACACTAGAGGAGGTCCTCGAGGACCTGACGAGCAGACTCGCGCGCGCAAGAAGAAGAAACACAAAGAAGGTTCAGATAAATGTAAAAGGGAAGGAGAAGGAAGGGGAAAGGGAAGGTCACCACAGGAAACTACCATAACTAGAGCCGAGGTCATTGCCGGTAAAGACACAAAAGCAAGGTGGAGGTTGCTGCAAGTCTTCCTAGGGTTTAGAGGGAGAGAGCTCTCACTAGGATTAGGTTCAGCTTGTGTGTCTGATGGGCCATGAGCTTGTGCAACTAATTCATGCCTACCAGGCGGGGCGGGTACAACCGCATAGACATATGCTTCTACCGACCACCCACCCGACTGACATCGGGTCTACACGTCACTGACCAGAATCCAGGCCGAAAATCGACAGTAAACACACCAGTGGTTTCGGTGACGACCGGATCACCGGTTTCCGGGTAGTTTTGAGCACCCCTAGGTGAGTGTTAACATTATTTTTTAGCCTTCACCTCTATCTCATTTATATGTCCTAACTACGGTTGATTTTTATTTTCATAAACTACTAAAAAATTATGTCTTTACAATTATATTTTAAAGGTTAGGATACTCAAACTAACGCAAAGTTAGACAAATTTTACATTAGGACATAAAATTAATATTAAAAGTATATTTATCCCACCAATTTATCAGGTAACTGGCGACACGTATTTAAACGTAATGTAGTTTAGGTTCTGTGGCTAAATCATATGGATTTTTTTAGTAATGATGAAACTTTCATTAATGTAACTTTCAATTACAAAACGAGTGCATCAGGATGAAACCCCTGACCACGCAGAATAGAGTAAGAACACAATGGTGCGTTATTCTGTTAACATTAGGTCGTCTAAGACGATTTTTGAGTGGGCCACTAGGGCAAGCAAAAATTAAAGGATACTGAATTAAATAACACTGACGAGCACCGTTTAAGGTATGGCCTGTAGACCGCTGGGTCCCCCGAAGGCGACACGTTTCTTCTGATGGAAAACCGAACTTGTGGTCGTTAAGGTTAAACTGGTGGTAAAATTGATGAAGACTGATCAAGGTGTGGCCTAAGTGCCGCTGAATCCCATGGAGAAGATTCGTTTCGTCAAGTTGAAAATAGAACTTGACTTCATCATTAACAGAGGGAGTGAATCGATGCTCGGTATTCAATAACCTGGCAAAATAGAACAAAGCAGATAAAATAAACCAGAGCCAATCGACCAGAGACTGAGGAGGAAGCCGCAGAGGAGGCCAAGGAGGCGGATCCAGTGTTGGCGGCTTCCCCGACAGTTGTATAGGCGGACCCGAGACCCGAGATTGACGCTGATGACCTGCAATCGCGCTGCCCGACAGGAAACCCTGAGCAAGGTCATGGGTCGACCGAAACGCCTGCAAGAAACCCAGAGCAAGGTCGTGTATTGATGCCGAACCCCGAGACGCGCGCCCGACAGGAAACCCAGAGCAAGGTAATGGGAAGCAGACGACAACCAATCGGGAGAGCAGTGAAGACCCCTAGAATGAGGAGGGATGTGGCCAACGTGTGAGGATGCATGCCATAACATCAGAGAGGGACCGAACCTTGACCGAGAGAAATAGAACCTGCATCGGGGTGAAACACGACGAAAAAAAGAGTGAAACCCTAGGTCTGGCATCTAAAAGAGACGCAAACCCCAACAAAGCCATCGAACACAATTGATAGTGTTCTTATTCTCTAATTCCACAATTCGGCTAAATCATACGGATAGTTTCACATAACTTTCAATTAGTGTAGTGTTTGAGAAATCAAATGCTGATGTGTCAGATGACGATAGGATGTGCGAATAGTATCAGTCACCAAAACTGCAGCTGGAGGCAGTTATAAACCCCAAACCCTTAAACCCTAGATCCTATTTCGCTTTCCCCAGCTCAAAGAGAGAAGATGGTTTTCTCTGCAATCCTTCGCAAGTCGGCAGCATCGTTAGCTCCTCTTGCGAGCCGAATCACCCGAGTCCGGCCGATTCACCACCGTGCGCTCTTTACTGCTATCACCAACATCCCAAAACAGCCATCTCCGAACCCTTTTGTACCGGCCCGTAACTACTCGCTATTTAAAAGTGACGAGTCTCTTCTCGGAACCATCGAGTCAGAGATCGGATGCGCTCTGGAGTCCGATGATCACGGCCGGGTGAGTTGTTGCTGCGTTTTTTCTTGTGGGTGCTTGTCCGCTGCTAAAATGGGATTCTTTTGATAATCTCCATGTCTGATGTATAACTGTTTGGATTTTGTACAATTATAGGTTGCTTCTATGCTTAGAAGATTTATATTTTGCCAGCTTTTCTGTACAACCCATTTCAGCCTATTGTTTGTTTCCTGGGAAAAGCTTTTTAATTGCTGGAAATTTGTTTCACTTCTATGAAGGATTAAGTTACTAGGCATGGTTGTTTGGTACACAATGCTTAGTTTGCTTGCTTTCTGATTGATGTCACCTACTTCCATCTGACTGCACTGATATGTGACTTGGAAGGATTTTGTTTCAGCATAGTAATTATAATGGTTTCAGTACATTGGATTCGATTTGAATTAGCTCTACTAGGTATTTTTATTAGTTTAAATATAACTATAGAAACATAACAGGTTTATTGGACACATGGGGTGTTCATTGAATAGTAACCTGTGGATGTTTTTTTTGTTCCCAATCTATTTTGTGAAGTGTTTAATTACTCCCCAAGAATGTGATGGAAAATACTGGTTTACTGTGAGTTGAGTGAAACTGCTATTCTCTCATTCTGTTTCTTTGATCTGTTAGTCATTTCCTTCATCTGTAGTACTATTGCTTCAATATGCTTCACAGTGTGATCATGGGCATGATCTTTTTTTTTTTTGATAAGCAAGGGATATTATTAATCTTTGAAATTTAAGATAAATTACAAAGATGGGGTCGTACCTCCCGAAGGAGGGTCGTCCCGAAACATGAACGCTCTTCGATTGAAAAGCAATCAAAACAATCAAACCTCAAACAAGCCAACTAAGAAATTAACCCACACCATGGAATAGATAACTCATGGGCATGATCTTACTATGCATTTGTGTTAACTTGGGTTCTGATAATGTACCAATAATTTAGTATGTTCACTTATGTTATGTACTGTAGGTTGAAGACATTCCAGATGGCTTCCCATTTGAAATTCAAGATAATCCAGGGCTACAAACCATAACATTGACAAGAGAGTATCAAGGTCAAACAATAAAAGTTGAAGTTCACATGCCTGATCTCGTCTCTGGTGAAAGTTACGATGACAATGATGTTGAGGACGATGATGAGAAGGCCGGCCAATCTAGCACCGCCCTAGTTGTAACTGTCTCCAAGCCAGGAAAGCCTTCGTTAGAGTTTACATGCACTGCTTATGCTGATGAGATTGCAATTGATAGTTTAGCAGTTAAAAATACTGAAAACAGTGAGGATCAACTAGCCTATGAGGGGCCTGACTTCCAGTAAGCTTTCTGATTTCCACAATTCTCATACTGCTAATTTTGCATTATGCTATATAGTTCTGATCCCTACATTTTGTTTCCTTCCCAGAGATTTGGATGAGAACCTTCAGAAAGCTTTCCACAAGTACCTAGAGATCAGAGGCATTAAGCCCAGCACAACCAACTTCTTGCATGAGTACATGATCAACAAAGACAACAGAGAATACTTGATGTGGTTGAAGAATCTAAAGAGCTTCATTGCAGCATAAACTTTCTAGCACTAGAGATTGCGTTATGATGTTTTATGCTTGCTTACTAGGAGGTGCTTGATTAGGTGGGCAGCTTTGTCTTATTCTGATGAGGTCATTTGAGACAGTACTTCTCGAAGCTTTTGACTTGTATGCTATTTAGGTACTCTGGTTTGCTGCAAGCCTTCTTAAGTTTCTGTATTGATTTGCTAGACTTTTGGTGCACTTCAAATAAGCATATTTTCTCAAAGCTATAACATACCTTTTTTTGTTGTTATGAATCGTCTCAAAGGTCCGAGACTAAACTCAATGAACAAAGAATATGTATACTCTGCAATTTTACCTTTTCTGTTCGTTTATCCTTCAAACATAGATACTAGGCATTTGCAAATAAGTCCAAAGCTTCAAGTCCAGGAAGCAATTAGATTAGGCATGAAAGAATTCTAGTGCAGTTGCAAGTCACGTGCTAATAACTGCAAAGGTGTAGGCTTGAGGCTCACCCAAAACTTCTTTTAAGGTGCTTTTATGCTCGCATCTGAAGGAGAAGAAACTAGCTGCAGAATGTAAGACCTTTGTGTCTGGAAAGATTGTTCCTGCTCTTGATGCTCTGGTAAAGAGGGCCTGGATGGGAGTAAGCAACAACATGAGAAGCGCAGAGATCATTTAAAATGGACTGGGAGCGTCCGGAATCTTTGACATTAAAGTCAGGGACTTGGGGAATAGAGTGATGATGATAAACTACTCAGATCAAGAATTTGAAAGAAAGATGATTGAGGAAGATTGAGAAAATTTGTCTCTATGGATCACCATGATCCATGGCAAGGAAGATAACCTATCAAAGGGAGGCTATTTCAAATGGCTTTGCATCCAGGGTGTCCCAATTCAAGGTTGGTCTGAGGATAATTTTGAATCCATAGCAGAAAGATTTGGCAGTTCGTTGCTAGTTCATTCAGACTCCCTCTCTACGTACGCATTCCAGAAAGCGTTTGCACTGATTCACTCAACAACCAGTCAAAAGGTATGCGAAGAAATAACTTTCTCTCTTGAGAATGAAAACTACAGGATCTCAGTCACTGAGATCGACGGTCAACTGATCCTGCCATTGATGAAACCACCGATCTCGTCGAAAACCCAATCGAAATCACATTCCGTTGAGCAGGACTCAGGAAAGGAAGCATTCGAAGTGTCAGCCTCCTCGAACACTTCCAAAATTAATTTGGATGCGTTAACGATGAGGCGAATGATACAAACCTTTCGAAAGAAGCACAAATTGAAGAAAGGAAGCTTGAAGCATTAAATGATGAAAGGGAGACTATATCAAATGAACCTGGAGTCATAAATGTTTTGGGAAAGATTGCACCTACCAACGAAAACCAATCCCATTCATTCGATTCTGAGAACACAATCTCAGATATCCCAAAACCCTCCAGAAGGAAAAAAGAAAGGTAGCAAGCACAAAGGAGTCAAAAACACTGTATCCTCCTCCTTAAATAAGACAACCTCGAAAAAATATGGACTGGATGCAAATTTCGAGCAAGCTCTAAAGACGTGCAATGATATGGGCTTCAGAACAAAAGGCAGAGAGCTTCTTCTCAAGAACTATCTACTCTTAGAGAATGAAGTGATAGATCATTGGCAGACTGAGAGTGAAAATGAAGGAGTACTTTGTGAAGATTCAGATGGCAAAGTAGACTCATCAAGTGGCATTAATGTCACTGTCCCTAATCAACACCGAATCTCTCCATCCTCTCATGGATTGTGAGAGGTATCTCTTCCATTATGAAGAGAAATCTGCTAAGAAACGAGATTGTCAAAAGAAAACCAAACATCATTTTCATCCAGGAGACCAAACTGAAAATTTTCCATTTGACTTCCTCTGATCTTGTGGCTTGGGATCAGATTGGTCTATTTCATCATCTCCTTCCTCAAGACTATCAGGAGGCATTATTACCTGTTGGAAAAGCTCCCTATACAATCTTGAGTGATCGAAACCTATCAAAAGCATATACTGGTGGGGGTTTGTTGTTCAAAACTCAAGCCCTCGACTTTGGGACCTTGTTTTCAACTCTGTTACAATTGTTTGGGACAAAGTTCTAAAGAAAATCCAAACCAATCATTTCCTGACCTTGAAAGCTAGAGATGGTATGAAGATCAACTTCTCAATCACTAAATGAATCCAAGAGCTGAGCACCTGCATCAAAAAATTCTCTCGCAAATGAACACTTCATACCAGCTGAAGTTTCTGCTGATTTTTGCAGAAATTTGTCTTTATTTTATACATTTTGGCTTGATGTGTAATTGCATTTCAGTATTCAGTACCTTGTATTTGTAATTTGGCTGATTTTTCAGCATCCTCAATATCCAATCTCTGGATTTGATGGATAATAAAACCTCGTCGATAAAAAAAAGGTGCTTTTCCCCTTGGCTGGTTTGGATTGGCTTTAGTTTCACGGTTAACCGCCACTTCTGTCACTAGAAAACTTCAACTGAATCAAAACTCCTCGATTTTGTATTTTTCTTGAATTGAACCACTCCTATTCGTGCTCCTTACCACCTATTCAACTACGTTATTTTTGGTTCTCGTTTTTTTACCCACCTCTAGGCATAGATATGCGAGTGTAAAATAGTGTTATTAAGTTCAAATTTGTAATATATTCAACTCAGTTCGGTATTTTTGACTTATTTTTTGTATCTTTTATATATTGGTAACACGTTGAACAAATTTTGGTCAAGTCTATATTATTTTGATAATATGCGACCAATTCATGAACATGTAATTGTTATGTTACCAATACAAAAAGGGTACTCAATGATCTGTGACCAATTCATAAAAAATATTAGAGGTCGGTTGCTAAAATGTAAAAACTTTTATTGAACGTTATAAAATTTTAGAAATACTTAAAATGTGTTACCAATTCAAAAATACGTATAAAAGATAATTAATCTTTTTTTACTCAAATCCGAATAACTTATATAATTAATTCAGTCTGGCTTGAAATATATATTTAAATTCAAATTGTACTGAACTTAATGCAAATCTGTTTTTTTTCTCTCTGCAGCAGCGGCGGCTAGGGTTTCCGCCGTCGCTGGTTTTGATCCTTCATTGCTCCAAGGGACTTGATCTATGGATCTATCTCTTGATATCGTGAAGATGACTGAGTGTTCAACAATTTTGGTTCAGTGGAAAGGAGGTTGGAAAATAGGGGACGGCGTCTCGGTTGGGGGATGGTGTGTGCTTCTCTTCCGCCGCAGGCTTGTGCATCTGTACTTCCTATCGCTCTGCCCTAACGCCGCAGCGCCGTACGGGGTGGAAGGATGGAAGTTTTTAGCTATCGTGCGTAAAGTACCAGGCTGCGCAGCGCCTCCCTCTACTAGGGTTTGTGCGTTTTGCGATTTTGCTTCGAGTTACACGGCGGCTTCGTGCGGGGCGAACGACGGCGAGCAAGGCGGCAAGGAAGGGGTTCATTGGGGACCCTGTTTTCCGGAGTCGGACAGTCAGGGACTGGGGTTTGAGGCCGGTTCTGAGTTTCTGGAGGAGGACCCAAGGGAGGAGTTGTTGCCGGCGTCTGCGTCGGTGGGAGCGGAGGTCCTCGGGGCCATGACACGGGACAGTGGAGTCTCGCCGGTGCGCTTCTCGGCGATGAGAAGCAAGGGTGCTCCGATGCCGGGAGTGGGGCCGGGGACGACGTCTCTTGTGCCGGTGGGGAAGGTGTCCTCGGACACGGATGCCACGACGGAGGAGTCGACAGCGGCGGTAGCTTGGCGAAGAAGCAAGTCCAAGGGAGTAGTGCAAGGGAACCCTAACCCTAATGGGCCGACTCTGGGCCTTGGGGATGGGATGGGCTGTACGGAATCTGAAGGATCGACAGGGTCAGATGGTGGTTACGCAGCAGCGGCGGGGGGCTACAAGCGCCCCCGCCTGCAGGAATGAGTCCGTGGTGGCCCGGGGAGGGGTGGGTCGACTTTGATCCCTTCCCGGCGGATGGATGGCGTTGGCACCATCATCAGTTGATACTTGTCTCCCCTGCCAGTCCGGAGTCAGCAAACCCGCGTTCAGGAGCCCTACCATTATCAGTCCAGGGAGGACGACGCACGCTGACACACTGGGGGAGATGTAGGTCCACCAGTATTCCCCTAAACTTGGTTGGCTCGCCTCGTCCCATTTGGAAGAAGCATGCTGTATCGGTGTCACCAGACGCTACCGCAGATATCCCCTTCGTCCGCAACCCATTACCAGAGCCGAATTTATTGCTTTCAGTTTCATTTCTGATTATTAGTTGGACTTGTTTATGTAGGTGGGGTACATCTATGTACCTACCAAACTATCTTATTATGCTTTAATACAATTGCAATGGTTATATTCAAAAAAAAAACTTAATGCAAAATTTTCAATATTTATTACAAAACTTCTGATAACAATTAAAAGTTACCATATGCAAAATGTACGTGATTAAATAAAGGGATGATTTCAAAACTTGTGTGATTTACGAGCGCTTTGCAAATATTAATGCTGTATTTTTTTTACAAATACTTACAATAAGTTTTTTTTGTACCAATACGAGTTTTATTAAATGCCGGTAATAAGAATATTGTGAAATGGTTCCAGAATATAACCCCCCTGCTGTTCCAAGACAGGGGAAGAACAGGCCACCCTAGCTAGCCAATGAGCTGCTCTATTCACTGTTTGCTTAACAAAATTGAGTTGCACATACTCGAGCCTAGATAATAGGGAAATACAATCGTTAACGACTATCCCTAAAGGAGACGATGAAGTTCTCCTGGCCTTGATCATATCCACTCTGTCCTGACAATCACTTTTGATCTGGCTCTTTGACATGACTTGTGAACTAGCCACTGCAATGCGTCTCTGGTGGTGTAAGCTTCTATCAGCCCCGGGTTCTGGATCCATGAAATTATGAAGAACGAGCTCGAACGAGTTGCCCCGTATCGTCCCTGCATACCCAACTTGTTCCCATTTGTCTTGTTGACGCAAACAGAGCATCATCTGTATTAATGGCCCAAATTCCTTGGGTCGGGCGAGACCATACTACATCAGCTCCTCTATCTGTTCTGGATGGGGCTGGGTTGACTCTCCCCTTCCGGTTTTTGGCTTCCAGCCACCCTGCGTTTAGCAGAGCGGTCGTATGATGAATGGAGGTTGCAGTTTGGGAGATGTTCTACCATACCTTCTTATTCTTGGCTTTCCATAATTCCCACAGAATACACCCCACCAAACCACTACATGCTGGAGGATTAAAGGTTATGATCGATCTCAAACACTCTATGAATTCTCCGGTTGCTGATGGAAGCTTCAGAACGCTTCGTTGCCAACATTCCGCCGCTATCGGGCATGCAACCAGGAGGTGTATCTCCAATTCATCCTCAGTCTGACAGACAGGTCATAGTGATTCCATTTCCACCCTACGCGACCAAAGTCTGGTCGCTACTTGAAGACAACCTGAACATGTACGCCACATAAAGGTTCATACGTTCGGGAGAACTTCCAAATCCCAAATTAACATCCAAATGTCCGAATGTATGTCAGTGGAGTTCTGATGATGAGTAATCATCCCATATGCCGATCTGACTGAATATTGTCCTAGATGTTCCCTTTCCTAGTACCAAGAGTCTGAGCATGTCAATATGCTTGTATGCATTGTAAGGATGGCTAACCTGTCCGGCTCATTGAAGGGGTTTTGGACTAGCCCTTCATTCCAACGTCTCATACCTTGCAGCATAAGACCTGCTACATTCTAATGTCGGGTTATCTTATGTTATCCATGGGTCTGTCCCTATTAACCAGGGATGATTGAGAACTGAGGTTTCCGTACTCAGGCCTATCGATCTTCTTGCCCCTTGTTTGACCAGATCTTGGGCCGAGAGTATATTTTTCCACACAAAGCTTTGTCAAGGTCCTCGCTTTGTTTCCAGCACCGATGAATCTGGGAAGTATTTTGCCTTCAGGGTCCGCACTACTAGGCTTTATTCATTTGTTGCAATCTTCCATAGTTGCTTGCCTAAAAGGGTAGTGTTGAAATCCTGAAGATTTCTGAATCCAAGTCCCCCCATAACTTTCGGGTGAGACATAGTTGACCACGACTACCAGATTATCGTTTTCGCACTGCCACTCGAAGCTTTCCACCAGAAATTCGCCAGTGCCACATTTATCTTCTCTATAGCACCTTTTGGAAGACGCGTTACGCTTATTACATAGGTTGGGATGCCCTGTAGGACTGATTTAACCAAAATCTCCTTCCTTACTCCATTTAATAATTTTCCATCCCATCTCTGTATCCTTCTCATGACACGATCCAATATATATTGTATTCCTTGCTTCCTACTACACCTCATCATGTTTGGAATACCTAAATATAGGGACGATTGTTGAAATTCTAGGATACCCATCATGCGCACCCCCTCGTTACAAGCCTCCACATGTGTATTTATGCTAAAAAAGAAGGATGATTTCTGTAGGTTTACTACTTGTCCCGAAGCTTCTTCAAACATCTTGAGAAAGTTTCGAATTCTTTCCATTTAGATGTGTGAGGCCTTGCAATACACATAGCAGTTATCTGCAAAAAACATGTGAGTAAAAGATAGAGCCGAAGGTGCTATTTTTACCCCCTGAATATCTCCTCAAGCTTCTGCTGCATGTAGTAAACGAGCAAGGCCCTCCATGCAGAATAAGAACAGATACGGGGATAGCGGGTCCCCTTTCTGAATACCCCTTTCCGGATGGAAAAAACCTACTTGTCGTCGCTCCTGCAACAATATTGTACATGACGGAGTAGGTACATCGTCTTAATAGCGATATCCATTCCTCTCCGAATCCAAACGCATGCATGATGTCCCATAGAAATCCCCACTCTACCCTGTCATAGGCTTTGCTCATATCTAACTTAAGCGCCACCCACCCCTCTCGTCCTTTGTTTTTGTTCTTCATGAAGTTGAGGGTTTTGAAGGACAATATGATATTGTCTTGGATCGATCGCCCTGGGACAAACGCCCCTTGCGAAGGAGATATGATGCCGCCTGAAATACCTTTGAGTTTGTTTGCTGCAACCTTCGACACTATTTTGAATAGGACATTGCATAATGCAATAGGATGGAGATCCTTAAGTGATGTTAGAGCCTCCACCTTTGGGATTAGGATTAATGTGGTTCCGTTGAGGGAGGGTGGGATCTCTCCCCCCCCCCCCCCCCCCCCTTCGAATATTCTACGAACACACGAAATGACATCTTCCCCTACAGTAGTCCAATATTTCTGATAAAGGAAAGGGTTAAGTCCATCCGGACCTGGTGACTTATTGGGACCCATGGAAAATGTAGCATCCCTGACTTCCTCTGAGGTTATCGTTGCCATCAACGCTGAATTCTGTACCTCAGTTACTTGCTGCGGAAACTGGGGTAGCCATGACGCATGCCAACGTGCCGACCTTGGGGCTAGTTATTTATAGAAAGAGAGGATGTGATCCCCAAACCCCCGTTTCCCATGTTAGTACTGTGCCCTCCGCATATTTGAGCCCCGTTACTTTGTTGATATTCTTCCTTTGAGAAGCAGAGGCGAAGAAAAACTTCGTGTTCTGATCACTTTCAGTCAGCCAGTGTTGTTTTGCCCTCTGCCTCCAGAACTCCCCTTTAACTTCTAAAGGGCCCTGTGTCTCCGGATATTGGTACTATCACACTTACCATTTAGCCACAAGATATCTCGTTCATATCTGGCTATTTTCTTGGATAAGATGTTGTAAACTTCCTTACCTCATTTCTCCAAAGCTTCTCTTGTCTCCTTTGTCGTAGCCAGGATAAGACGATCATCTAGGTCACCCACCATGTCTGAATAATGTGACCACACTACGGATCTTCTGCCCATATGTTTTTGATGCGAAAGTGGCGAGAACTGTCAGGTTCCACCCTGCGATTTGAGTCAAATATAATGGGTAGATGATCGGAAATGGATATTCTGACATTGTCTAAATGAGCCTCGGGCCACAATACACGAAATTCGGGAGAGATAAGTGCTATGTCCAATTGTACTGCAATCCTCGATTTAGGCTCACTTCCATTATGCCGAGTGAACTCGTATCCTTGGAGCGGTACATCTGCTATGTTTAGGTCCTACAAGACCTCTTGGAATGAAGTAATAAGGTTTTCAGGATATTGAAGGCCTCCCTTTTTTCTCCCGCTGATCTAGAATACCGTTGAAATCACCCATCAGGAGCCACTTTCCAGATGGATTTACTTCCCCTAGAGACCGGAGGAGGTCCCTGGTTTGCCACTTGAGTTCCCTTTTGGCTACCCCATAAATCCCAGTGAATCAAAATTCCTCCTCGCCTGTTCCCTGAACACTAACGTCGATAAACTTGGGACCCAAAGGGTGTTGCAAGATCTGAAGGTCCTCTGTCCACAATAGAATCATCCCCCCTTGATGTCCCATCGCCGGTACCTCGCAACCCCTCGTCATTCCCAATTGTAGTTGTAGGATTTCCACGCTTCCTATCGGAGCTAGTGTTTCACATAGAAAAATCAGTTAAGGTTTCCTACGTCGTATAACACCCTTCAGGTATTCTACAGAGGCCAGTTTGCCTATCCCCCTACAGTTCCAGGATAACATTCTCATGGTTCAATATACGGTTCGTGTGAAAATACCTCTGTCGCCCTGTATTCCACCAAAGATCAAGACACCGGGCAACGCCCCCGTACGTTTACGATTCACCAAATCTCAAACCTCGGATCTCCCTCTGAAAATAGGTCACACCGGCTCTGTCAAAATCCCACACCAACTATACCATGCCACAAATCAGGTTCTCTCTGACCCTATATCGGCATCGGCTTAGTCCGAAAACGGCCAAGACCTTCCCCAACTCCTTCCCCCAAATATTATACCGACCAAACACGAGCTCCAACTCAGACAACACCTTGAGGGACAATAGGGATGGAGACTCAAACCGTCCCTGCCTTTGCCTCTCCGCGACCCAACACCAGAACCTCCTCGCCACCAATACTACCAAG
The DNA here is from genome assembly GCA_963921825.1 of Erodium maritimum. Lineage (NCBI taxonomy): Eukaryota > Viridiplantae > Streptophyta > Magnoliopsida > Geraniales > Geraniaceae > Erodium > Erodium maritimum. The sequence goes on along the minus strand of OY997588.1, from coordinate 109,533,547 downwards.
CCTGCAGAGAAACCATTGTTCTCGACCTTCTTTATGCACCGGTGAACCCAGCCTGTGAAAACAGCACAACCACTCCGACCTTTTGATCTATCGGACGTGGGGCTAGAGACTTCGATTTCCAATTGAATCGAAGTCTAGAAACGAGGTAATACTCGAGATTCCAAAACCAAAAATCCCAAAGAATCAAAGCGAAGCGGAAACGGGATACTCCGGACACATACCTTGTAACCGGCTCTGTTATCGGAAGGAGAAAATTCTCCTCCGCCGCCTAGAAACCGTGGCGGTCAGATTGTAGAGGACGACATAGTTAGGGTCGACTCTCGTTAATTATTTTCTATGTTCATTCCTCTAATTAACTAATAAGTGATTGAATTTACTAACTTATAAAATCACTTACAATAAGCTATTCTTTTATCTATAAAAATGTGAAGTCAGCGCCTCCTCGGCCTCCTCTCTACGAAAGGTCTCCATTGTGGGGCTCACAGGTCTTCCTGCAAGCACCTCTGTTGTGCGAAGAGGTAGTCCCTCCCTCCCTCGAGGACCTCTCGAGGAACTCTTGTGCAGGTCTGATCGGGTCCTCCATCGCAGCTTGTCTCAACGACCCCACAAGGCCAACTACCCCCACCGAACTGAGTTCAGCCTGGCTCTAGCTTCGGCTACCCCATGCATCGCCCCATCGCTCTCTAGTTCAACCATTATCCATTTAAAGGTCGAGATAGTCGATACCGCTCATTACCTCGACATCTAGGGATGTTGAGGAAATTCCAAACCACCTTGGGGATTTCTCCCTCGACGATGACCCGGACGACGAGATTGTTGTGGTGTCCGTCCTTGTCAAAGCCATCCCAACTACGTCTGACGGCCGGTACCGACACTTGCTGGTCGGACTTTTTGTGGCTGACATAGGCTGCGACCCGAAGGCTCTATGTGGCATCATGATTCAAAGTCGGAAAGTTCGAGGCTTGGAGGTCGAGTGTCTCTCAAAAGAGGTGGTGTATTTCCACTTTTTGACCAGCACAACGTTGTAGAGCATCTGCCACCTGGGACAATGGGGTTTTAGCGGATACCTGCTGATTCTGGTACCCTTTCTACCATGCATGCAGCTGAGTACAATCCCCTTTCATTTCGTGGAGATAGGGGTGAGGGCGTTCAACGTCCCGGGAGATGCGCAAAATTCCCTTGTCTGGTCTATCTTGGCCAATACTCTGGGCACCAAAGTAACCTCCGCACCTTTGTCGGTACTTTCCAGTAGGATGAGTATCTTTGGTTCTGGGTTAGACTGGACATCGATAGGCCACTCCGAAGGCGAATCCATCTTCGTATTCTGGGTCATTTGGAGCCTGCGACTGTAGGTCTTCAATATGAAAGATTACCGAGATTCTACGTCCGATGTGGGAGGCTCAATCATTGGATCAGATCCTGCCTAACTTGGATCCTAAGAGTGGAACGGGATGAGGCTCGATATGTTGATTCCTTCCGAGTCCCAATGGAATTCGATACGGAGCAACTGCTCAACACGAAGTCGGGGGCTCCCCTAGAACAATGGGTATCCCTGGTTGACGAGTTGCTGACCTCCCCCACCTTAGATTATGACGTGGACAAGCCGAGAGGTAGGAGGAATACTCTCTCTCCTCAAGGTTTTCTGATACTTCTCGGAACAGGGGAGTTAGTCTCAAAAACTTGTGATTTGGCTCAAGGGCGTCCACAGGGGATGACTCAAGGAGTTCAGTGGGCGCATCCCAGATCGTTAGATAGGACATGCGAGATTGCAAAGACCTATGATTTGGCTCACGAGGCCCAAGAAGACGGTCGGGATACGTAGGAGAGATAACACAACTACTTCAGTAGGAGCAGTGCACAATCACTAGCACCTTCTCCAAAGCACCTACTAGGGGATGGTGAGACCCCTCTTTGGACGAGAAAGCAGAAAGAGGCTCGGGAGCAGTTGGGTGGTTTAGGACCCAAGCAATCAAAGTTCCTGAAAACAAAAGGGCGAGAAAAGACGAGTTAGTTTTACACGTACTTTTCAGCTGAAACATGCACTGGATCTATGGAGGATCCCTGCCATAACCCGTCATGTAAGAACCGCCTCCGGTCGATCCCGGTCGAACCTGAGGTTTTCGGCGAAAGTTGATTTTTTGTCGGAAATGTCAACCGATGACTCCGGGAGTCATTCGGGACCTTTCCGGGGCCAAAAAGATTAGTCGTCGTTACAGTTGGCTTAATTGGGCCGTTTCCTTTCCGATGACTGTAATTGTGAAAAAGTCAATTGTCGATCAATTTCGGTTCAAACATCGGTGTTTTAAGGACTAAAACCGATTTAAAAGGTGTTGTTGGGATTTAATTTGGATTTAAGTGGTTCCCACATGGACACTTGTCCATGTTGGCTTGGGGGAGAAGAAAGAGGGTAAAATGACCCTTTTACCCTTAAAAGGTGGGCATGAGAGACACTTGGACATGGGGGTATTTTGGGAACTTCCAATTTAGGGTATATGACTCACCTTTGAGGCATTTCAGCCATTATTCTATGGTTGGCCGAAATTGAGAGAGAGAGGAAGAAGAAAAGGAGTTTTGGAAGCTTGAAGAAGAAGAAAGGAGGAAAAAGGGGGTATTGAACCCATTTTCAACCGAAATCCTTCCATTTTCTCTTGATTCTTCATCTATTCTCCATCCTCAAGGTAAATCCCCAAACCTTTTTCGTTTTTATTGAGTTTGGTTCATGGGTTTTGAGGAGAAATGATGAACTTGGTTGGGTTTTGGAGTTTGGTGTTTGGATGATGAAGTTTTGGAGAGAAATGATGTTGGATGATTGATTTTATTGAGTTTTGTGGAGTTTTGATGAAGACCCATGATGGGTGTTGAAGTATAGACGTTTTAGGGTCTGTTTTGGAGCTTTGGGAGGTCATCAATGGAGGTTTTGAGGGTAAAAATCGTGAAAACCGAAGCTGGAGGAAGAAGAAGGCGAACTGTGTCAGACCCATCACGGATCCGTGACGGGCACCGTGACGGGAGACGTCACTGCTCCGTGAGGAAGACTGTGACGGCGTCAGTCACGGCTCCGTGAGGAGAACCGTGACGGCGTGGACCACGGATCCGTGACCAGATCCATGGCGGAGTCCATCAAGGATACGTGACCCGAACCGTGACAGACCAGAGTTGGGCCTTTTGTGTTAAACCCCACTTATTCTAAAGGGTTTTATTTTGAAAATCGAAGCGTTGGGGTAGGATTTTGCAACAAGTAATTTTGAAAAGAAAAAAAAAGAAAGACAGGACTGGGTTCGGGCTGGGCCAGGCCAGACAAACTTTTGGGACTGAGCAGACCTGGCCCACTACAGCACGAGCCCGTCAGGACCAGAGCCCACGCGCGGTCAACCCTAGGTTTAAAAGGGCTCGAGCGTCGCTTCAGTTCCATTTTTCGGCACGTCTCCCAAGACGTCGTCTTCCTCCCGACCTCGTCCTCTCTCCTCGTCTTCCTCACGAACCAGGCCGACATCGCCACCGTCCTCTTCACCGTTCGTCCTCACTTCTCCACCTTCATCTTCTTCTTTCACCTTCCTGTCGACCAAGCCCCAAACCAGAGGAAACCCTTCACCTCCTCGGTCTTCGATACGAACCCTCACCACCACCGCCGCGCTTCCTCATCTCCGACCACCTCACCGAGCTTCACCTTCACCTCCTTCTCCTTCTACATCTTCATCTACTTCCACCATGATAGAGCCCGACCTAGAAACCCCTTGCCTCTCTCGCCCTCGAATCTAAACCCTCGCCGCCGTCGAGCCTCGTCGCGTTTCTCCAACAACGGTGAGCACTCCAAACCTCGTTCTATCACCTCCATCACTCCCTCGCAAGATCTGAGCTGGTGTGCGGTTGTCCTGGCCGGGATTTGAGGGTGGAGACGCTCGCCGGAGCTCTCAAGTTTCTGATCTGAGAGTTCCACGCCGGCGAGCTGCTCGCACCATCAGATCTGAACGGAGGACCGTCGAACCCACGACAGCAACCCTCTCCCGCCGTCACCGAGCCACCTGAGGCATTCGCCACCATATGAAACCCATCTGCTTACATGATGCCGCCGCCGCCAGAGTCGCTGGAACCCTAGCCCCGGCCATCGCCGTTCCCAGCTCAGGCAGGACAAGAACGAGTCCTTGGACTCGGGCCTGGATTTAGTTGGGCCTTGGGCCTGGACTGGTTTGGGCCTCGGGCCTGCAACGGTTCGAGCCTCGGCCTGGCCTGAATCTGGATTCGTGTCCGGACTCGGGTCTATATCCGAGTCTGGGTCGGGCACGGGCCGGGTTCGGGTCGGCCGGGTCTGGTCAGAAAGACTAAAAATAATATTGTTTAATTTAAGTACGAATTGGATTAAAATCAGAATCATTAATTATTAAATTAATTTATTTGGGCAATTAAAGGATTAATGGAACTAATCAGAGGTCCTTTGGTTAATACCGGGACTGATATCAAACCTGAATTGTAAAAAACCAGGATTGGACTTTGCCCAAGAGCTTGGATTTCGCCCGAGAAGACGGAGTTGGCCCGGTCGTCCGCAGCTAGGAGTATTATTAGAGGAAGACCACAAGGTAGGGAAAGTTCTAACTCCTCGAGTATTTCAATACTAGTATGCCTATTAGGTTAATAAAATCGGAAAGGTCCTAGAATTGCATATAGGATGCGAATAACTAGAACAAATGTCTTTCAATTACTAATAACCGGACATGTCTAGTAAGCATGCTTAGGACGTGAATCACTAGTGTAACTCGCTTTCAATACTTGGGAATTGATTTACTGGTAGAGAGGCCGTGATGAGCCCTCAGATTAGTTGTGTTAGCTTCACATGCTTGGTTGCCTAGTTTGGATAAGTTAAGAGTCTAATACAACTTGATGATTTAAATGTCAAATATGAATGCTTGAATGTTTATATGATCGAATACGTGGATGAATGATTGTATGAATGTTGAGTGTAATTTCTTGTGCTAAATGGGACACGATCGGGTGAATGGTAGACCGATGGATCGAGATTGGTAAGTGTGATGGTAAGTGTAAGGTATATGGATCCCTTGTTGTGTGGTGATGAATTTGTGTTGCTACGCTTTGGTTATGAGGCGTTGATATGTTATTTCTCTTGTTTGTGTTCTTGAGATGTTTGGTGGTTCGGTATGGTACTTACACCGGGGGGGGGGGGGGGGGGGGGTAATCCGGTAGTACCTGCGGGATATTGATTGGAGGACCCTGCGGGGCATTGGTTATTGGACCCTGTGGGGCATTGATTATTGGAGCATGCGGGCATTGGTGGTGGACCCTGCGGGGCAATTGGATGTTTTACCCTGCGGGGATTGGTTACTTTTTGTTTCACCCAAGTGTATGCGTCCTGCGGGAGCACTACCTTGGTTCCCTATGACATATGGTCCTTTGGGGGATTTCCGAGAATCCCGATGATAAGCGTCCTTCTGGGATTGTTTCCGGTGCCCCGATGCATGTACCTCCTCTGGACCGAAATCTGATATGATAAAGAGAGTATTGTGAATCGGAGGGTGGCGACTTCATGTCCCACGACATTATTCTACTTTGTCCCGATGACATATGGTCTTTTGGTGACATTTCTGGAGATTCCGACGTTATGTACCCTTCGAGGGATACTCCCGGTAATCCGATGTATGTGTCTCCTCTGGGCCGAGGGAAAATCCGATATGACACAAAGAGTATTGTGGATCGGAGGGTGGCGACTTCATGTCCCACGACATTACTTGAACTCTCTATCTTTTATTGACCGTTAAGAAACGTTTTGTCTCCCTAAATTTCTATGATTATTGTTATCCCTTGGAAAGCATTAAATACCATGTTTTACTTCCCGTATTTCAACACCTTCTTGGTTCTTCGAATTACTGAGTCTGGAATGAAATTTTGGATTTCTGTTTATTAAACTTAAAGGCATGCCCTGGTTATTTATTTTCCTAACTGAGCGTAAGCTCACCCTTATTTGTTTATTTACTGTTTTTACAGGCTTGCGTGATGAGTAGTGGACTCGAAGATCGGGAGCTTCTATGGGTCCGGGTGCACTTGGTCTTAGAGACGTTCATGGTCTTACTTTGAGTTATAAACCTTCGTGTTGAAAGAATTTATTATAAGTTGTTACTTGAGATATTTTGATTGAACTAAATTCAGGAGAATTGCATTGGTTTTAAGATACTTTGATTGTTATATTTTGTATCATCCTTGAGTCACGTCTCGAGTCCGGTCAATACCGGATTTGGGGCGTGACAATTTGGTATCAGAGCCTGGTTTCATTTTGAACTTGTTTTCAAAATCTCGGACCGCACGTCAATTAGGTGGGTAGAGTTAGGGAGTCTCAGTCTTTGGTACTCAGTGACGTAGTCGGAATTATTCGATACGTAGAGTTGGAACGATAACAGTTCTTATGATTTGAACGCCTTGATAAGGGTTGGAACTTTTGATATTATGTGATTTGCTTTACGTGTGTCGTATGCTCTAATTGCTATGCCTCAGTGATCTGGGATGCCAATGGTTGAGATCAAGGTTGGTCCAACGAGCGATGATCGAGCTTTTATGAATTAATTGTTGAGTGAACCATTTGTTAATTGTATTGCCACTTTGGTTGGCCGTTTCTTAAATTCTCAATTTGAAGTATTGACTTGTTCAATTGTCGACTTGTTTAAGTGACCACCATTCTTTGAGAATTAAAGTTGAAAGTTGACCCAAAAGGGGAGTTTCAACAAATAAAGAGTAGAACCCGAGTATTCTTGCACTCTTTTTAATGGTTTTGTGTACTGATCGTATTGTGTACTTTGCGGAGCATGAGAACTCTGTGTACTGAATGTTGTGTACTTGGCTGAGCATGAGAACTCTGTGTACTAAATACCTTGTGAAATTGATTGGTAAATGTCCCGCTTAAGCGGAGGGTTAGTGGAAAATACAAATAGGTCATGCCGAACCTTCTGTATAACTGAAATGTTTGCACTATCACGGGTTGACTCAGGGGCGCCACTATAGTCGAGCGTGATAGAGGGATGTCAAGTGGTTACAATGAGATTCGGGGACGCCTGAATGGAAAGAGTTGAGACTTATGAGAAAGAATTTGAGGACATAAATTGTGGAATTGTGTGTTATGATTTGAACCCCATGTGTTGGGAAGTTACCGATCGAGGGGTATGCCTATTACCTTGTGATTTGTGTGAATTCCTTGAGACTGTCCCTCATGTGGGAGTTGATTGATTTGATTGAATCGCTGATTGCTGTTGTGAGACGCACTAAGATGCGGCCTTGTGTGCCTATATATAAAGTATTTTATATATTTAGTGAGCCCAAGTGTTGTTGGTCATTTTATGATCCTTGTGGGACGCGCATGAACGTCCTTGTGTTTTGATCGAACCGTTTGTTCTAAACGAGACTACGTACTACCGATCCAAGTAGGATCCCTTTAAGACGCATGAGAACGTCCCTTTTGATAAATCGAACCACCAGAGTTAAATTGAATTATGAACTTACGTTATAAACGCAACGAGTACACGAGATGTCATGTGTTTACATCCAGAGAGGGACCAGAAGCCGCCCAGCTCTGGGGCAGAGCCAGACACCCGTTGTTGGGCAGGCAAGGGCAGCGAGTGTCCAGGGTGCTACTTCTACAGAGCACCAGAGTTTTGAGGGTGGACCGTTAGGGTTATCACCTAGAGCTTCACTAGTCGCAGAGCCGACTTAGCCGGCCCCTCTAGAGGAGGTGGTCCGCGCAGTACTAGCAGCGCTCAGCGATCAGCAGGAAACTGCAACGCCGACACTAGAGACTGTGCCCACGGCTACTAAAACCTATGTTGAGAGACCAGACCTTTTTGACATCTTTACGGCCCAGGCACTCAGAGATTTTCGCAAGCTGGACACATCAATCTACTACAGGAGTTCAGACCCCGTGAATGTCACAGCTTGAGGGAGAAGCATGATACTGGTGACAGCATGTGCAGACCAGGGTGGGTGAGGACTTTCTGCTGGTCAGCAGACTGTTCCTAGAACAGTATTTCCCTCGACCGGTTCGAGACGACCGACACCATCAGTAGATTCTTCCATCACCACCGAGAGGAGAACCTCCGTTTCAGCAGGGCCGAGCGTACGCGATTGCCGGGCCCCGAGATGAGGGATTTGATACCGATCACGAGATCGCTTAGAGTACTTGCTTACGATTTACATCTTGGTATATAGTGTCTTGCCGACACTTGAGTATTACACTTGGTTGTATTGTTTCGTTATTACTTTATGGTGGAACGATTTTAGAACTGGTAAGCCCACCCGTATCTTAACACACCGCCTAGAGGTGCAGTAGTACCAACTAAACGCCAGTTTGAGTTTGAAAGTGGAGTAACAGATATGGCCATACTGAAGGTTCTTTTCCTTCTTCGATAATGCGGATCGGGTTTTAAGAATCGAATGGTGAAACATCAGACGTTCATCGTGTGCGATTTGTAGCGAATGCCCAAGCAGTGAAGGGCTACAGCAGTAACCAGTAAACAGTCCGACCGGTCACCGGAGATGATCGAGTGACGATAAGATCAGAGTAGCGCAGCGCAAGCGTGGTGGACCCATAACCCACAGGAGTCGTAATCTCCAGCTTCTTCTACCCTCGCTAGACAATTTAGGTCATAAGATTCGAACCTTTGAGACGACCCTTTTGTCTGGACACCCCGGTTAACGAGCGCAATTTTGGACGAGTGTGTGACGTACGTGAGAGACTAGATGAGAGTGCGTTGTCCCTACGTCATTCCCATCGGGACAAATCATTTTACCGCTAGTTCACGAAGTCAATAGTGGAGTTAACCCGAGACCAGAGACGACGCCAACAACCTTGGATCATGAAGATTCGCACCAGCAGAATCGACCGAACGAATGGCAACCCGAAGAGCCAGAAATACGAAGGACATGTCCGAGCGCATAGCCGAAAAAGAATGCAGCACGACTTCAAGAAGGAGCGGAACGGAGCGCTCAGGAGACACGAAGACCACCGGAAGCTGGACCGCAGCAAGATGAAGAATCGATCCTCAGTACTAACGCGACAAGTTCCAGAAGAAGACCGCCAGCGACGACGAAACCAAGACCGGAGCATGTAGCGGATCAAGGAGAGAGTTCGCGTCGCACGTTACAGTCAAACAACATCGAGAGATACAGCGACATCAAACGACATTTCCAGCGGAACAGAATACGGGGAACGCGAACCGAGTACCAAGACGTATCTTGTCGACAAGGGAAGAACGAACGCCAATGTCCCGCGAAGACTAGCGTAACCGCTAAGTTACACCTTAGAAGTGAGAGCACCTCACGTTGAGACCTGGAAACAATTAGCGAAATACGGCTACCCCGAGCTTCCGGGCCAGTAACAAGATGGCACCCCGTGAAGTATCGTATGGTAAGTCAGGTTTTGTGCCCATGCAGAGCACAATGAAAATTTAGAGTTGACCAGTGACTGGTCCTAAGTTGGTTGAAAGAAGTCCGAAAATTTACGCACAAAGTACCCCAAAGACCGTTCAAATCCTCAGGATTTTAAATGCTTATTATGATGACTCGGGAGAAACGACCTATAAATTGTTCGAGTGATAGTATACGAGCAAGAGTCAACGTTAAGAGAAACATCGCGGGTTGGATAAACTTTTTGATCAATCGTAGTTGGGTGTTGACGACCTTGTCAGGATCTAGGACCGTGATGCTTGATGTATAGTTGATCCGTTATCAGGTTGAGAATCTTGATAAGTTTACCGGTGCGACATGTTGCTATGATTGGACAAGCGTGTCATGCTCAGTATGGCATGATCCTTAAATTGTGGTTTGTTTTGAAGCGTGCCGCCTTTCGACTAAGTATCGGTAAAGTGCGTTATTTCTTGTTTGAGGTACACCCACCTTTCCACAAGATGTGTTGAACGAGTAGTTGTTTCAGACCCTGCAGTGTTAGTGAGATCTTTTGTTTTGATGAATGCATTGGGTATTACTTCCTTGGAATTTGTTCGTGGTTGGTCTTGACTTGATAGTATTTGAGTTCTGTTGGGATTAATCCCCGTAGCGAGCACTAAGGAGGAAATTGTTGAGTTACGTTTGTGTGTGGTTCCGACTTTGTTCGACTCGTAGAGAGTTCCGGCAGGATACCTGTGCCGACGGAAATTCCGGTATGGATTATCTAGGCCACTAACTAAGTTTCCTTTAGTGTTTAGTTATTTCTCGGCTTGTGTTGTTACTCGGGATTTATTTGAGTTGATGAGACGTTGCAAGTTGATTTATGAGTCTTTGGGTAAGACGGTTTTGCACCGCTGAGTGTGACGTTTGAGTAATTAGCGTGATCTAGTGAAGCACGACTAAGTGAAGGTTGTGTTGATTCGGAAACGATTAAAGGGTATGCAAATTCGACGGAAGATTTACATCGATAGACGGCATCAACCTGTTGAATCATTTGGTTGACGTTCGCGCGAAGTACCTCTGTCTGTCCAACCTTTGAGATACTACAGTTTTAAATTTCGAGGACGAAATTCTTTTAAGGGGGGTAGACTGTAAAACACCACTTATTCTAAAGGGTTTTATTTTAAAAATCGAAACGTTGGGGTAGGATTTTGCAACAAGTAATTTTGAAATGAAAAATCAAAAAGAAAGAAAGAAAGAAAGAGAAAGACAGGACTGGGTTCGGGCTGGGCCAGGCCAGACCAACTTTTGGGCCTGAGCAGACCTAGCCCACTACAACACGAGCCCGTCAGGACCAGATCCCACGCGCGGTCAACCCTAGGTATAAAAGGGCTCGAGCGCCACTTCAGTGCAATTTCTCGGCACATCTCCCTAGAAGTCGTCTTCCTCCCGACCTCGTCATCTATCCTCGTCTTCCTCACGAACTAGGCCGCCATCGCCACCGTCCTCTTCACCGTCCGTCCTCACTTCTCCACCTTCCTCTTCTTCTTTCAGCTTCCTGTCGACCAAGCCTTAAACCAGAGGAAACCCTTCACCTCCTCGGTCTTCGATACGAACCCTCACCACCACCGCCGCGCTTCCTCATCTCCGACCACCTCACCGAGCTTCCTTCTCGTTCTACATCTTCATCTACTTCCACCGTGACAGAGCTCGACCCAGAAACCCCCTCGCCTCTCTCGCCCTCGAATCTAAACCCTCGTCGCCGTCGAGCCTCGTCGCGTTTCTCCAGCAATGGTGAGCACTCCCAACCTCGTTCTGTCCTCTCCGTCACTCCTTCGCAAGATCTGAGCTGGTGCGCGGTTTTCCTGGCCGGGATTTGAGGGTGGAGACGCTCGCCGGAGCTCTCAGGTTTCAGATCTGAGAGTTCCACGCCGGCGAGCTGCTCGCACCATCAGATCTGAACGGAGGACCGTCGAACCCACGCCAGCAACCCTCTCCCGCCGTCACCGAGCCACCTGAGGCCTTCACCACCATCAGAAACCCATCTGCTTACCTGACGCCGCCGCCGCCAGAGTCGCCGGAACCCTAGCCCCGGCCATCTCTGTTCCCAGCTCAGGCAGGACAAGAACGAGTCCTTGGACTCGGGGGCCTGGATTTAGTTGGTCCTTGGGCCTGGACTGGTTTGGGCCTCGGGCCTGGACCGGTTCGGGCCTCGGCCCGGACTGAATCGGGATTCGGGTCCGGACTCGGGTCTGGATCCGGGTCTGGGTCGGGCACGGGCCGGGTTCGGGTCGGCCGGGTCTGGTCAGAAAGACTAAAAATAATATTGTTTAATTTAAGTACGAATCGGATTAAAATCAGAATCATTAATTATTAAATTAATTTATTTGGGCAATTAAAGGATTAATGGAACTAATCAGAGGTACTTTGGTTAATACCATGACTGATATCAAACCTGAATTGTAAAAACCAGGATTGGACTTTGCCCAAGAGCTTGGATTTCGCCCGAGATGACGGAGTTGGCCCGGTCGTCCGCAACTAGGAGTATTATTAGAGGAAGACCACAAGGTAGGGAAAGTTCTAACTCCTCGAGTATTTCAATACTAGTATGCCTATTAGGTTAATAAAATCGGAAAGGTCCTAGAATTGCATATAGGATGCGAATAACTAGAATAAATGTCATTCAATTACTAATAACCAGACGTGTCTAGTAAGCATGCTTAGGATGTGAATCACTAGTGTAACTCGCTTTCAATACTTGGGAATTGATTTACTGGTAGAGAGGCCGTGATGAGCCCTCAGATTAGTTGTGTTAGCTTCACATGCTTGGTTGCCTAGTTTGGATAAGTTAAGAGTCTAATACAACTTGATGATTTAAATTTCAAATATGAATGCTTGAATGTTTATATGATCGAATACGTGGATGAATGATTGTATGAATGTTGAGTGTAATTGCTTGTGCTAAATGGGACACGATCGGGTGAATGGTAGACCGATGGATCGAGATTGGTAAATGTGATGGTAAGTGTAAGGGATATGGATCCCTTGTTGTGTTGTGATGAATTTGTGTTGCTACGCTTTGGTTATGAGGTGTTGATATGTTATTTCTCTTGTTTGTGTTCTTGAGATGTTTGGTGGTTCGGTATGGTACTTACACCGGGGGTAATCCGGTAATATCATAGCCGTTGGTTATTGGAGGATCCTGCGGGGCATTGGTTGGTTGATCCTGCGGGATATTGATTGGAGGACCCTGCGGGGAATTGGTTATTGGAGCCCGCGTGCATTGGTTATTGGACCCTGCGGGGCGTTGATTATTGGAGCCTGCGGGCATTGGTGGTGGACCCTGCGGGGCAATTGGATGGTTTACCCTGCGGGGATTGGTTACTTTTTGTTTCACCCAAGTGTATGCGTCCTGCGGGAGCACTACCTTGGTTCCCTATGACACATGGTCCTTTGGAGGCATTTCCGAGAATCCCGATGATAAGCGTCCTTTTGGGATTATTTCCGGTGCCCCGATGCATGTGCCTCCTCTGGACCGAGGGAAAATCCGATATGATACAGAGAGTATTGTGAATCGGAGGGTGGCGACTTCATGTCCCACGACATTATTCTACTTTGTCCCGATGACATATGGTCTTTTGGTGACATTTCCGGAGATTCCGACGTTATGTACCCTTCGAGGGATACTCCCGGTAATCCGATGTATGTGTCTTCTCTGGGCCGAGGGAAAATCCGATATGACACAAAGAGTATTGTGGATCGGAGGGTGGCGACTTCATGTCCCACGACATTACTTGAACGCTCTATCTTTTATTGACCGTTAAGAAACGTTTTGTCTCCCTAAATTTCTATGATTATTGTTAGCTCTTGGAAAGCATTAAATACCATGTTTTACTTCCCGTATTTCAACACCTTCTTGGTTCTTCGAATTATTGAGTCTGGAATGAAATTTTGGATTTCTGTTTATTAAACTTAACGGCATGCCCTGGTTATTTATTTTCCCTACTGAGCGTAAGCTCACCCCTATTTGTTTATTTATTGTTTTTACAGGCTTGCTGATGAGTAGTGGACTCGAGGCTCGGGAGCTTCTGTGGGTCCGGGTGCACTTGGTCTTAGAGACGTTCATGGTCTTACTTTGAGTTATAAACCTTCGTGTTGAAAGAATTTATTATAAGTTGTTACTTGAGATATTTTGATTGAACTAAATTCAGGAGAATTGCATTGGTTTTAAGATACTTTGATTGTTATATTTTGTATCATCCTTGAGTCACGTCTCGAGTCCGGTCAATACCGGATTTGGGGCGTGACAATTTGGTATCAGAGCCTGGTTTCATTTTGAACTTGTTTTCAAAACCTCGGACCGCACGTCAATTAGGTGGGTAGAGTTAGGGAGTCTCAGTCTTTGGTACTCAGTGACGTAGTCGGAATTATTCGATACGTAGAGTTGGAACAATAACAGTTCTTATGATTTGAACGCCTTGGTAAGGGTTGGAACTTTTGATATTATGTGATTTTCTTTACGCGTGTCGTATGCTCTAATTGTTATGCCTCAGTGATCTGGGATGCCAATGGTTGAGATCAAGGTTGGTCCAACGAGCGATGATCGAGCTTTTATGAATTGGTTGTTGAGTGAACCATTTGTTAATTGTATTGCCACTTTGGTTGGCCGTTTCTTAAATTCTGAATTTGTAGTATTGACTTGTTCAATTGTCGACTTGTTTAAGTGACCACTGTTCTTTGAGAATTAAAGTTGAAAGTTGACCCAAAAGGGGAGTTTCAACAAATAAAGAGTAGAACCCGAATATTCTTGCACTCTTTTTAACGGTGTTGTGTACTGATTGTATTGTGTACTTTGCGGAGCATGAGAACTCTGTGTACTGAATTTTGTGTACTTGGCTGAGCATGAGAACTCTGTGTACTAAATACCTTGTGAAATTGATTGGTAAATGTCCCGCTTAAGCGGAGGGTTAGTGGAAAATGCGAATAGGTCATGCCGAACCTTCTGTATAACGTAAATGTTCGCACTATCACGGGTTGACTCAGGGGCGCCACTGTAGTCGAGCGTGATAGAGGGATGTCAAGTGGTTACAACGAGATTCGGGGACGCCTGAATCGGGTTGTAACGACGTGAGATCGACATGAATGTTATAAGAGAAAAGTAGGGGGTTGAGATTATGGAAATAGTTGAGACTTATGAGAAAGAATTTGAGGACAGAAATTGTGGAATTGTGTGTTATGATTTGAGGACGAGTTCTTGGTGATGCCGTTCGGGTTGACGAACACACCTGCAGCGTTCATGGACTTGATGAATGGTATCTTCCGACCCTACCTGGATCAGTTCGTTGTGGTGTTTGTGGATGACATTCTGATTTATTCGCCTAGTGTGGAGGCACATGTGGAGCACCTGAGGACAGTGTTGACATTGTTGCGTACTCACCAGCTGTACCACAACCTAGAGAAGTGCGAGTTCTGGCTCGCCGAGGTGAAGTTCCTCGGGCATGTTGTGTTCTGAGAGGGTATACTCGTCGATCCGGCGAAGATCGACGCGGTCTCGAAGTGGGCACGACCCAAGAGTGTCTTCGAGATCCGAAGCTTCCTAGGCTTGGCAGGGTACTATAGACGGTTCGTCCAAGACTTCTCACGTGTGGCCGCGCCGATGACTGCCTTGACACGCAAGGGAGCTGAGTTTGTATGGACTGATGAGTGTGAGCACTCCTTTGCCGAGCTGAAGGCTCGTTTGACCACCGCGCCCGTGTTGATAGTGCCGGAGCGCGGGATCGGTTATGACGTGTATTGTAATGCATCCGGCGAGAGACTGGGATGTGTGTTGATGCAGTCTGGGAAGGTAGTTGCATATGGCTCCAGACAGTTGAAGAAACATGAGCTCAACTACCCGACCCATGATATAGAGTTGGCAGCAGTTGTCTTTCCGCTGAAGAGCTGGCGACACTTCTTGTATGGAGAGCGATTCCAGGTGTTTTCAGATCACAAGACCTCAAGTACATCTTCTCCCAGTGCGACTTGAACAGGCGCTAGAGGCGATGGATGGAGCTGTTGGAGGAGTACGACTTCGAGCTACTCTACCATCCGGGCAAGGCGAACGTTGTCGCTGATGCCCTGAGTAGGAAGTCGACTCACAACCTTGCTAGTAAATCTGTCCGAGAGTGGGACATGATGGAGGAGTTGAGCACGTTTCGGCTCGAGCTCGATGAGATCACTGATGGCATGGCCATGTGTTCGTTGGTGGCGCAGCCCACACTAGTTGCCCGTGTGCTGGAGGCACATGCCGGGGAGGCCGAGGCGGTAGAGATCCGAGAGAGGATTATCAACAGTGTTGACACCGAGGGTTGGGAGCAGGGTACTGATCTGGGTCTACGATACCGAGGAGGGCTGTTTGTGCCGCGCGGTTGTAGAGATGATGTGTTGAGAGAGTCTCATCACTCCCGCCTTGCTGTGCACCCGGGTGGCACCAAGATGTATCGGGATATTCGACGGCAGTTCTGGTGGAGCGGGATGCGGAGAGCAGTCTCAGAGTTCGTTTCGAGATGTCTCACCTATCAGCAGGTAAAGGCCGAGCATCAGCGTCCCGCCAGTTTGCTACAGCCACTGCCGATTGCGGAGTGGAAGTGGGACCACGTCACGATAGACTTCGTGAGTGGCTTACCGAGGTCGCCGAGAGGGCATGACGCAGTTTGGGTGGTGGTCGACCGACTGACCAAGTCGGCACACTTCTTAGCCATTAGGATGACACTTTAAGCCGTTTGTACGTTCGGGAGATCATTCGTCTTCACAGGGTTCCGGTGTCGGTTGTGTCTGACAGAGATCCGCGATTCACCTCCAGGTTTTGGGAGAGCTTGTAGAGAGCGTTGGGGACCGAGGTCTTGCTTAGTACATCGTACCACCCGCAGACCGACGGTCAGTCAGAGTGCATTATTCAGATACTAGAGGATATGATGCGAGCATGTGTGCTGGACTTCCGAGGGTCATGGGAGGACCACTTACCATTAGCGGAGTTTTCCTACAACAACAGGTTCCAGGCCAGTATTGGGATGGCACCGTTTGAGGCGTTGTATGGTCGACCGTGCAGATCGCCCGTGTGTTGGGCAGAGGTGGGAGACCGGAGTATACTTGGTCCGAAGCTTGTCCAGGAGACGACCGAGAAGGTCGCACTGATTCGGGATCGGTTGAGGACCGCGCAGATTCGTCAGAAGAGTTATGCAGATAGACGACGCAGGCCTCTTGAGTTTTCGGTTGGTGATCATATGTTTCTGAGGTTGAGCCCGAAGAAAGGCCTATTGGGTTCAACCGTGGCGGAGGCAAGTTGGCCCCGCGGTTTATCAGACCTTTTGAGATCTTGGGCAGAGTTGGAGCTGTCGCTTATCGCCTTGCATTGCCACCATAGCTCGGGAACGTTCATAACGTTTTCCACATGTCCAAGCTGCGGAAGTACACTACGGACCCCTCCCACGTGATTGAGTGGATGGACATCGAGGTAGCTAAGGATGTTTCGTATGAGGAGCAACCAGTCAGGATTCTGGATAGGCGAGAGAAGGCCTTGCGTGGCAAAACCATCCCACTGGTGCGTGTGCAGCGGAAGCACCACGGAGCAGAGTTGCTGACCTCCCTCACCTTATATTATGACGGGGACAAGCCGAGAGGTAGGAGGAATACTTTCTCTCCTCAAGGTTTTCCGATATTTCTCGGAACGGGGGAGTAAGTCTCAAAAACTTGTGATTTGGCTAAGGAGCGTCCACAGGGGATGACTCAAGGAGTTCAGTGGGCGCATCCCAGATCGTTAGATAGGACATGCGAGATTGCAAAGTCCTATGATTTGGCTAACGAGGCCCAAGAAGACGGTCGGGGTACGTAGGAGAGATAACGCAACTACTTCAGTAGGAGCAGTGCACAATCACTAGCACCTTCTCCAAAGCACCTACTAGGGGATGGTGAGACCCCTCTTTGGACGAGAAAGCAGAAAGAGGCTCGGGAGCAGTTGGGTAGTTTAGGACCCAAGCAATCAAAGTTACTGAAAACAAAAGGGCGAGAAAAGACGAGTTAGTTTTACACGTACTTTTCAGTTGAATCAGGCACTGGATCTATCGAGGATCTCTGCCATAACCCGTCATGTAAGAACAGCCCCCGGTCGATCCCGGTCGAACTTGAGGTTTTCGACGAAAGTTAACTTTTTGTCGGAAAAGTCAACCAATGACTCCAGGAGTCATTCAGGACCTTTCCGGGGCCCAAAAAGCTTATCCGTCGTTACGGTTGGCTTAATTGGGTCGTTTTCTTTCCAATGACTGTAATTGTGAAAAAATCAATTGTCGATCAATTTCGGTTCAAATATCGGTGTTTTAAGGACTAAAATCGATTTAAAAGGTGTTGTTGGGAATTAATTTGGATTTAAGTGGTTCCCACATGGACACTTGTCCATGTTGGCTTGGGGGAGAAGAAAGAGGGTAAAAATGACCCTTTTACCCTTAAAAGGTGGGCATGAGAGACACTTGGACATGGAGGTATTTTGGGAACTTCCAATTTAGGGTATATGACTCACCTTTGAGGCATTTCAGCCATTATTCTATGGTTGGCCGAAACTGAGAGAGAGAGGAAGAAGAAAATGAGTTTTGGAAGCTTGAAGAAGAAGAAAGGAGGAAAAGGGGGGTATTGAACCCATTTTCTACCCAAATCCTTCCATTTTCTCTTGATTCTTCATCTATTCTCCATCCTCAAGGTAAATCCCCAAACCTTTTTCGTTTTTATTGAGTTTGGTTCATGGGTTTTGAGGAGAAATGATGAACTTGGTTGGGTTTTGGAGTTTGGTGTTTGGGTGATGAAATTTCGGAGAGAAATGATGTTGGATGATTGATTTTATTGAGTTTTGTGGAGTTTTGATGAAGACCCATGATGGGTGTTGAAGTAGAGACGTTTTAGGGTCTGTTTTGGAGCTTTGGGAGGTCATCAATGGAGGTTTTGAGGGTAAAAATCGTGAAAACCGAAGCTGGAGGAAGAAGAAGGCGAACTGCGTCAGACCCATCACGGATCCGTGACGGGCACCGTGACGGGAGACGTCACTCCTCCGTGAGGAGAACCGTGACGGCGTGGACCACGGATCCATGACCAGATCCGTGGCGGAGTCCATCAAGGATCCGTGACCCAAACCGTGACAAACCAGAGTTGGGCCTTTTGGGCCTATTTTGTTGGATTTCGAGTAATTGGGACGGTTATCTATTATCGGGTCCTGTTAGGGTTAATTGGGAATGTTTTCCTCTTTAAACCTTTGTGAATTACTCTTGATTCGTGAATTGTTTTGTGATCCAAGACTTTGGACCCGAGCGTGACGGAGGAGGAGACCCTCGGATCTCGTGAAGTGGAGGAGGAAGCTAGCCAGGTCGTCCGCAGCTAGGATTGGAGTGCTTTTGAGGTAGGGAACGTAGCGAATACCGGTTTTATTACGGAAAGTTACTAGTATGCATATAGGTTGTAATTAATTGATTTAATGATTATAATCGCATGATTAGGATGTGAGGTACGAGTGAAATGAGGGATAACTTACGTGCCATGTCGAGCCGTAAGGTTGGGATTGTCGTGATGTAGAAGTGTATGTGGGACATGTCGAGCCCTTAGGTTGTGTGTTGATTGAAATGCCATGATCTTTGTTTGAGATGCATGATGTGTGACTTAGCCGTGTTTAATTGAGAAGCATGTTAGGGTATACTCGGTGTAGCATGTTGTTGCTATGTTTGGGCAAGTGTGTCATGCGTGATGTGATGTGAACCATTGGTTGTGTTATGATCGGGTGAGTGATAGACCGATGTGTTGTGTTATGGTGAGTTGGCTCGGTTGGTATACCGTGGTCGAACTATGGCATTATGATGCGTGTTATTCTCTTGATGTGTGTTCCAAGAGGAGGTGTGTCCGGTACGATACCTACACTGAGAGAGTATGTCGGTGTAAGGTATTAAGGACGAGGATGGTGTGATCATTACCCCGATGCTATGTGGTCCGGGAAGGCGTACGACCGAGGTATGTGCCGGTCCGGTATGCATGAGTCCCCGAGTTTGTGTGCCGGGAAGACATTTGACTGAATGTATTACCGGTCAAGGATGTTACCCTGACTCTCAGTGATGGGAAGATATCGGGACCGATGCTGTGTGGTCCGGTACAATATAAGTGGTTGTGTGCATTCGGTAATGTTGGAAACTGTTGTACGGATTTGTGTTGGTTCCGCTGTGTATTTATTGCTTGTTGGTTGGCTGTGTGCGTTGTTTTAAGTGTGATTATGGTCTTGTGAGAGTGATTAGTGGTTGGTAACTTCTCGTGGGTGTTGTTAGTAATTATGCGTTGCTAGTATGCCTTAATTGGACGGTTACTCGTGGTGGTGAACGGATGTTCATAACCTTAAATACTTTTCCTACTGAGCGAAAGCTCACCCCCCTTACCTTGTTGTATTTCAGGTCTTGAGCGGGACTTGTGCTAGCGGGATTCTCGGCGCTTGGGAGCTAGCGAGGGTCTTGTTTAGTTGTCTAGAGACGTACTGTCATTTGAACTAAAAAATAAATTTACTGGTTTTGCTGAGCTGTTGACTCTTTTTATCGGATTTATGGATTTCGGAGTGTTATTTTAAACCTTATCTCTTTTGGAATTGCTTTAATTATTTATTACTTTAAGTTCACGTCTCGAGGCCGGTCAAAACCGGATTTGGGGCGTGACACGTCAAGTAATAAATGAAGAGGAGGACGACTCCCAACAAGTGAGAGCTGCTAAACAACTCTATTAGGAGCCTTGAGTTGTCCCGGAAACGAGGTGGTAGATGGTTGGTAGCCTACGATCCAAGACCAGACTGGCCTGGTTGTTCTTGGAAGAGCAAGGAAGCACCCCAGTTCTCTTTCGGTTTAGTTTATTGCTTTTTGTATATCTTTGTTGCATTTCTAGTTATTATTAGTGTTTTTTTTATTGTTTTGAAGGTATAACGTTGGAATTATTATTTTATTTTTGGTTGTCTAAGATGAAAATTAGACTTGTTCTACGGATCCAAAAACGCCGGTCACCTACGACAGTCCCGATCATACTCTAGAACTCAATGTCTTTGACCTTGCTTGTGTAACTGTTGATTGACATGATTAATGCAATTTTCTCATTGCCTATTTCAAAAATAAAAACAAGATTTTTTTGATAATGTAACATTAACAAGAGAGATGATTAATTAAGGAGTTTCAAAAATAAAAAAACGGCATAAGACATGTACATTATCCAAAATCTCAATTTCACGATAGCTTTCATACTTTTACAAATAAAAAAAATCGGAAGCCTTAGAGACTCTCCAATGGTTAGACACTGCGCAGTGTCAAGGAGCAGTGTCAGGGAGTGCTTTTTGGCTTCCTGACACTGCTCCTCCAATGGTAGTGTCAGGAGCAGTGTCTAAGTAGTGTCTACACAGTTTCAGTAAATTAAAAAAACACCCCACATTTATAAACTTTTTTATTTCAAACCACAAACACATTACATAATATTTTAAACGCTAGTACATATTTAGATAATTTAAAACATAATTATTAAAATAAGATTAAACTAATTCCTAGCGGTACTAATATGTAAACGCCGCCTCGCATCGTCCTTGAGCATCTCCCACACATGACGTTTTGTCCACTGCCCGTGTTCGTCTTCATAATCAGAAACGGCCGCGGCATATACTTCGTCATCCGTTGCCCCTCTCCTAGGGTCGGCCAATTTCTTCTGGTATATTTTATCAAACCACTTGCATTTCTTGCTCATCTTCTGGAAGTGGTCCTTGACTTGCTTCTCTGTCCGTGGTGGCCACGCATCGTTCCTGGTTTGTACGTAAGCCAGGAACAGAACATGCCAGTACTGGCCCCCGTGCTCGTAATGGGTGAGCCAATTGACCACCAAATGTATTTCCTCCTCTAGTGACCAAAGAGGCCCGGTTGCCCAATTCGACATGTCGACTTGAGAGAAAATGAGAGGAAATGAGAGAATTTGTGAGAGAGAGAAGTTGAGAGGTGTGAGAATATGAGGGAGTGGTGAGGGGTATTTATAGGAGGGGGAGGGGGAGGGGTCGGCGCGGCTGCCACGACCCTAGGGTTACTATTTCAAATAGTAACCCTAGCACGCTCACCGAGGCTCCGATAATTCGATAATTTTTTTTTAATAAAACACAAAGTACATTAAGAAAACAACTAGATTAAAACTTTTATTAAGAAAACACAAAGTACATTAAGAAAACAAGTAGATTAAAACATAGATTAAAAACTAAAAATGAATTGAAGCCGGTCCTAACCCAAGAACTACAAACGCTTCCCGAGGCTTTGAATGAGAGGGGCACGAGACGCCCTTTCATCCGCGCCCATGGTGGTGATGTCTTGGCGAAGAACTGCGTTCAAGGTGTCCATGATCTCCTTCTGCATCGCCCTTCTGTTCTCTAACTGTGTCTCTTTCCTTTGGGAAAGAGTGTCGAGGAACTGCATTTGCTCGGGAGGTAGCCCAGACGCCGCCGACTGGAAGGATTGGCCTATGCCTCGAGCCCTGGCCTTGGTCCTCTTCTGCTCGATCGGACGATCCTCGGTGGTAAACGAGTTCAACTCATGGTCGAAGTCGTCTCCACAAGTGCGAGACTCGTCCATCCTTGTCTGCTTGCTTCCTTCACTTTCGGCGTCAAGGTTGAGGTCGAGGTCGGGGATGTCACATTCTGGAACCTTTTTGGTCGCAAACTTCGGTTGCCCCCTCACGATCAGCCACATATGCTTGAATTTGAACGCGTGGCCTTCCTCATCAAGGTACGCCTGGTCATCGCCTGCCAGTACGTCAACCTCGTTCCTCCCTCTTGTCACCGTGTTCTCATATTGGGTGTACTTCTCCTGGTACTTGGTGATGAAGCCTTTGACCTTATGCCAATGGTCCTTGCAAGCCATCCACGCCCGAGGTGGGTCTGTAGCCGGTCTGACCGACTCGTACTCGGCATGTACCTTTTTCCAGTACTGGTCATTCTTCTGGTTCTTCCCGTTGATGGGGTCGAGCGAATTGTTCAGCCACGCACGTGCCAATCAGACCTCCTCGCTGCTGGTCCGCTTCGGTCGCGGAGGTGCTCTCGGCCCCGATGAAGATGCCGCCGCCTTCCCCTTCCTCCTCCTCGCTTGCGTCGGAGCGGATTGGCAAGGTTGGGTGGCCGGAACGAATTGGGAAGGTTGCACTTGCGACTCTTGCCATTGGGTGGGCGGGGGGTGTATGGAGGAAGCGGCGTTGAGTACCCCGATTGGAGGAGTTGGGTCTACGAGGAGTAGTTGGCCATGAAGTCCTCTTCGGTGTGTTGAGAACTCTCGTCTTCGTCATCCAAGGACTCGACAAGGGATTGGAGGGCTCGATTCGGGTCCATAACGAGTGTAGGGAAAAAATTGGGAGAGAATTTGGAGAGGAATTGAGGAAGGAAAGCTAGAAACAAGTCAAATTTGAGTTGGAGTTGGATCTGTATTTATAGAGAAATTTAGGGTTTTTTGGGGTCGGCGTCGCCATGTGTCGGGTCGTGACTGGACAGCCGACTAGTTGTTGGCGTCTGGCACGACCAGACGCGTCGTTGCCAGATCCAGCCACGACTAGTCAGCACGACACCGCAGACACGACCAGTAGACACGGCTTGTCGTGTCTACGCGTCGTGTCAGGGCCATGCCTACGCCAGACACGACGGGTAAACACGACCCGTTGTAGATACTCTTACAGAAAACAAGAAACTGCAAGTATGCGAGTTTTTGAGATTATTGAACTTATAAGTCTGAAAAAATTAAACATGAGCTTGACTCGTTATTAACCAAGCCCAATATTTTAAATCAAATCAAACTAAAGTTTCACTCGTGTACAACTTTGAGATTGAGTACAGGACAAAAGTATTTTAACTCAAATCAATCTAAAGTTTCACTGGTGTACAACTTTAAATACAGTACAGGGCAACAGAAGTTGAGAATAAATTTGCGAGAAGAAGCTTCAGTATTTCACACAAGTGGACTGTTTTAACATACATTTTTGTGTATTTAATGAATTGACTAATTTAGTTTATAGTAGTATATCAATCTCAACAATGGAGCTCCTTGTCAACCAAAGTACCAAACCATGAATGAAATGGTAAGCCCATACACTTTAGCTAAGAAAAATAAAATGCTAAATCACCAATTGCTATTGTCAAATTTGAAGAGAAAGAGACACTTACATGGTAAGCCACACCAAAACTTAATTGTTGGACAGTTAGTGGCCAAAAAGAGCTCAAGTCACAGCAACAGTATAAATATTGTCCACAAATAACAATTTCACTGTTGGAAGATGTATATTCTGGGTGTATTTACACAACAAAATTCAAATGATAAATGTTACAGAATCAGAAAACCAAATCAAGCAAGAGAAAACAGAAGGAAAGCACAACTAGTGTTGGTTCTCCTCCCTTGTTAGGCCAACAGTATCAAAGACCCCAACCCAACCCAATCCAATCCAATCACTATCACACCACAAACAACCACGGAGGAATCACTACTAACCAGAGAAGGGGGAATTTTTTCCTTCTTTGTGATTCTCCCCCATTTATATCTCTAATTCTTACATTCACCTATAATCCTACCCTATTGGATTATACCTACATCCGCTGTGCGGATTAAAATGCACACTAATTAATGTCTTCCCAGATGGAGCCGTAGACTAACAGACCACATCAAAAGAGGATTTACCCAAAGAACCACACCTTGATGAAGATTGCCAAAGCCATTTGTAAGAAAACCGAAGACATCACCAGAATTCTTACACCATTCCCCTGTATGTAAGACCTGAGGTTTAAAGCAACAAAGCAAGCTGAGGTAGCGCCAGCAAGGAGTATAATGATCCACCTCAGGAACTCAACAGGGATAATCAGCAGAAACTGAAAAAAAATCCAGAAAAAAATGTATAAGGTGATTGTAGGGATATTGTTGCATTTCTTCACTTCATGTGCACCAAACACTAAAGAACCAAAACCAGGTTTCCAGATACTACTGAGCCAGAAGAGGTTTCAGCTTCATGAAAGTCATGCCTGTTTGAGAAGCATCAACGGTATGTAGATACACCAGATGTATGTAGCATATGCAAAATTTAAAATTGTTCTACATATTCTTTA
Organism: Erodium maritimum; assembly: GCA_963921825.1. Lineage (NCBI taxonomy): Eukaryota > Viridiplantae > Streptophyta > Magnoliopsida > Geraniales > Geraniaceae > Erodium > Erodium maritimum. The sequence continues at coordinate 109,509,033 of OY997588.1, read as the reverse complement.
TATTAGAATGATTTACTAAATGTGAAATTGCCATCATGTGTGTGTGGTAGAGAGAGATAGGGGAAGGTAACTACTTACTGAACTTAGAAGAAAAATGAAGAAAGAATTCCCCCACATGCACCAAAGTCGAATAAGGCTAGGAGTTGATCCCAGGTACTGAAGCAAGAAATAATAAGCTAGTGGCACCACAATTGCGAAACCGTAGATTGAACCTGCTGCCACATTTACATACCCAACATCAAAGCTCCATTTGGAAACTTTGCCAGTGTGTTTATCCATAAGGTAGGTAGCACAGTTTCCTAGAGACGCCAGCATAAATACCAGAGTAGTGGAAATCCAAAGAAGCCCGTACCTAACGTTTCAGGAGGAAAACAACCCAATTAGATACTCATGCAAAATAATCAATTCAACTAACTGGGCTTTCATCTAATGGTTATATTGAGAACCGGCCTAATTAGTCATAGGCACAGTTTCCTCCCTTGCAAACATATTAATTTCCTGGGTCAGTGTTACATTTGGTTACAAGAACCTATCAAGGCAAGATGTATGTAATTCTTCAAGTCCACCATATCAGTTTTGATAGTCTCAATTCTGTCCTGAGCACTTGAACTCCCAAACACCTTGATGACAGAGAACACGGGGAATTGCCATTTGACCCCAAAACTTTACGAGAATATCACAAGATTGTCTACGTCATTTAATTTAAAATGCAGGGAAGAAAAATAAATATAAATAAAGAACTCACAGATCAGGATTAACATCGATCTTGCTGAAAAAATCTCCAGACGTGGGGTATAGAGAACTGAACATCCTATTTAAGACAATATCTGTATCAACATTGAAGTACTGAACATATGACGAGATGCTAAAAACTCCCTTCCAGCTGCTTGTTGGGTGTTGTTCAAATTCTGGTTGAGTGAACAAACATAGATTACATCAAATGTGAAGGGAAGAAAAGTACTAGTACCCTTTTGCAAATGAATGCCTGAAAATATACATATATAACATTCTAACTAATAAACTAGACCAGCCAGAATTGCTTGATTCTGCAAACAAAATATTCTTAAGCTTTTAGTAAGTCAACATTGATTTTATGGAACCAACTTACATCGATAATCTCCCTCTGGTGGTTGTTACGCTACATGCCTACATTCATTCACTATTCGGGTTATAGAGGAGAATAGACTAGACAGTTTTCTATGCAGTGACACAAGTGAAGTTCACAGTCTCAACATGATTTAAGTAGATTGAATCGTCCAACACAATACGTTTTCAAACAGACTGTTCAAATAAGCACACATATCATGGCATCCAAAACAAAGTACAAAGGAAGACAAATCCCTAATAGCTCCAAACTTGAAATGTAAAAGAAAAAACAATAATACAGCCTGGCCAATGCACAATGTTTCTAAAACCATACTCTGTACACCATTATCTTGATGCTCTCTAGGCAAGCAAAAGCTAGAGACCAAATTATAATATCCGCTCCAAATAAATACCATTTTTTTACATTTTTGTACACTGCATCAACCCTCTAAGCTGATCGCCGACTGATAAGGTGACCATTCTTGGCTGTATTATTTCATCAAATATTTTTTAAACGTTGATAGCCAACACTTAAACATACCACTCGGACTTCCTGGAGATGAATAACCCTGCCCTCTGTTTGCTCCTCTAGTGGGAGGAAATATTTGCATGTTTGCCTGAGGGACTGCATACAAGTTAGCAAACAACAAAAAGTTATTTTCAGGTAGAAGTATATGAATAAAATATAAATAGATGACAATCTGTGTATAAATAACAAACTACTCATTATAAACAAAAACAAAACACCTGAATGGTTATGTAAACTGATATGGTACTACATACCTTCTTCATCAATTGTGAATCTCTTGTCATCTGTAACTGCTGCCTGTTCAAAACAGCAATTCCAACCCATTAATAGTAACAATATTTACAGGAAAGGAATCATATGCCAAGTGATATGAAAATATGGAAGTGTAAACATACAATCACACACTATAACTTACGAAAACGATCTACATATCAAATCATCGGATACCTTCCCCAAATGAGCTACTATAACGACATCAAACAGATTTCACCAGCTTATATTCAGAAAAAAGGAGAGAAAAAAAAATAAACAGTTCCAAAACAATCTATTTGCTGTTGTGCTACAATTTCACTATGCTGACTCGTTAGTTATAGGATCCCAAACACTCCCACATTTATTTTACTTCCATTTCTGTCATTTTCTCAGGAAACGAACAAAACCGGAATAATAACACAAGGCCAACCCAATCTCGATGACATGACGAGATCAGATTGCAAAATTAAAATTTCTCTGTACAAGTAATTACCGGAACTGAACCGAGCAAGTGGCTGGTGGGGAGGTTAGCGTAGGACTCGTCCATGGAATCGGATCAGCAAGCTCGAGGATGAGAATGTTGAGAGAGCATGAAATTGGTTTACAAATCAGCCCTAAAACTTGCTATCTTCTCGTTCGGAAGCAGCACCAACACCCAGCTCGAGAGGAGAGAGAGACTGGCCAGTAAAAGGACAGAGAAAGTTAGTTCTCGTCACGCGCTGTTAGAGACAGTAATAGTCAACACTTGGTTTGGGCCTGGACTCAGTTTCTGGTTCGATGAAGATCAGGCCTTCACTTGAGTCTGACAAGGTAGGATTTGGGCCTGAGCCTGACAAACAAAATTGAGATTTTGAAACGTGTCTGAGCCCGGGTTCGAACCGGGGACCTCTAGTGTGTGAGACTAGCGTGATAACCGACTACACCACCCAGACAACTGTGAGAATATAGTGATAAAATGATACAAATATTATAAAAAAGTGTTGGGTTACTTACAAAACATGTAGCTGGAATGGTTCAAACACCCTCTTCTTCTGTCTATATGGACAACAAAAATATTGGGTTACTTAAAAAAATATTGAGCTGGATTAGTTAAATAATTGAATAATATTTATCAAGTACCTATACTCATATCAAATTGAAACACAGGAAATATATAACAAATGGAGTTTAAGGTAACATTTTAAGATTCATTTAGCTTGTGAGTTAGTTTTTTTTTAGCAAATGAAACTTTATTATTATTATCGGAAATAAGAAGATTTTGTACATAAATCAAATGATTTTGGTCCCTCGATCACAAACTTTGACGCAAATACCAAAGACAAATTCGGTTTTAAAAAGGAATCACAAACAAAAGGTTCCGGAGACAAATTCGGTTGTGAAACTAAAAAGGAAATTGCGGTAACGGAAATATGTAAGGACATGACCAACTAAATAAAACTACGTCTACGATTGTTCCTAAACTCTTCTTGATCCCATGGTAGTGACTCGTTTATCGTGAGGAGTCCCATCAGACATATGTCTTAACATAGAGTGGAGGAATTCTGACTAGATTCAGGGTCCCTTTCTTTGCGTTACGCGAAATTCCGTGTGATTAAACCTTGCAAAAGGGATAAAACAGACAAAGTAAAGAAGAACCAAACGATCATGACGGCCTAAAATCGGAAGAAAGATCGAGGAGGAGGCATCAGTGGAGGCCAAGAAGGTGGATACGTCGAAGACGGCATCAGAGGCGCAGGGGGGACTGATCAAGGTAGGGGATCCGAGGCGAGGAGGTTAATTGATGTCGAGGGGAACCAGACGGCAACCATCAGGGATGTAGGGGGGCCGAGATAGAGCCCGAAGACACTTCGTTGGTGGCGGGAGGAAACCAACGATGTGGTGGCTAAAAATAGGGCGAAGGAAATCTTAGCAAGCATAAGCCTTACACTCAGATTATCGAATTCGACAGAGGCGTGTCTTAGTTGCTTTAATAATTCTGGCTTGTAAGTTAGTTCATTTAATATAATGTATATCGAATATTTATAATAAAATTTAAATCAAATTGAATAAGATTCTAAGTACCCATTTGTAAATTAGATTTAAATTTAAGGAATAATTGTAAAAACTTGTTGTGTATTATGTTCGTTTTGCATGAACTTACGATAATTTATTTTTTACTATAAAACTTACGATAATTTATTTTTCATTTACAAATACAATAGAAGAATTTTTTTTGCAAAAAACTAAAAGTACTCCCTTAAATATATATATATATATGAGAATTCCAAATTAAAAAATACATATACATTGAGGTTATAAATTATGAAACACATAATGCAATGATAAAATTCTCATTTTAAAAAAAATTAACGAAATGTGATTGTTACAGGGAAATTTGGAAATCTATGCCTTATAATACATCATATTTTTTTTTAGTATACCACTATAATTCAATATTTGTAAATTATGCTTTTGAAATATTTTAGGACAAAAATACCCTTATTTCTTTTAGTTTAAATCCCAAAATAAATTGTATATGAGAGAATTTGAATCATGGTTGTTCAAGAAAAAATGTAGAAACTTAACCACTTGTACTAAATTACTTATATGTATTGTATCCTTTTATTATTTATTTTACTATACTTTATTATATACTATATTCTCGTACTACACCAAAATTTAAAATAAAAATATGGATAAGTGAAAATAACTTATGGTGAACTATACACGTTTTGAAAATACTTACGGTATATTATTTTTTTACAAATACTTACAGTATACTATTTTTCATGTGCAAAAGTGAGAAAAATAACGAAAATAAGTATTTTAGAGCATGTACAACTTTAAAATTTTAAAAATAAATAAATATGTATATATACAAATATATTTTTAAAATGATATTTTAAGTATTGTTATATCATAAAATATGTTTTAGAAAATAGATTTGTATACATACACATATTTATTTATTTTAAATTTTTTAAAATTGCATTTCCTCTAAAATCTCAATTTTCTGTTAGTTTTAAAAAGTTTAAAAGTAGGAAATAAAAAATATAAGTACACTATAAGTATTTGTAACAAAAAAATATACCGTAAATATTTTCAAAGCGTGCATAGTTCACCATAAGTTTTTTTCAATTATCCATACTTTTATTTTAAATTTTGATGTAGTACAATAAATAATAAAGTATAATAAAATAAATAATAAAAGGCATCAATACATGTAAGTAATTTAGCACAAGTGGTTAAGTTTGTACATTTATTCTTAAACAAACATGGTTCAAATCCTCTCTTATACGATTTATTTTGGGGTTTAAACTTTTTAATAAAAATAAGGATATTTTTGACATAAAATAATTTTAAAGCATAGATTTACAAATATTGAATTATAGAGGCATACTAAAAAAATATGTTATATTATAAAGCATATATTTCCAAATTTTCTTTGTTGCATGAGCGCGTCCTATTAAATATAAAAAATTTACAAATGAAAAATAATATACCATAAGACTTTTTAAGTTATCTACAATTTATAGTAAGTTTTTACTATCCTTAAATTTAATTTTATAAATTAGAACGATCAATAACATGACAATGGTGATTTTTTTCCGTGCTTCTAGGGTTCCGTGCTTCTTCTCCCCACTTCCACCTCTCATCGTGTCGTCGTTAGGACCTAAATCTATGTCGGTTTTACCGAGAACCCAACCCTCATTGTCCTGACCTAACCTGACCAGCACGTCTCCCTCATATTTTCCGCCTGTCATGTCGAGTCTTGATACCCTCCCACCCTCCACCATCAATGTTGTGCCGCTCCTCATCCACGTGTTTCCATCCTCCACCCATGTCATGCCGCTGACCTCATTTCGAGAATTTATAAAACCAGTTCTGCTAAGAAGAAGAGAGATCGTCCACCTCTTCTTCCGCCCTGCTCACGACCAATACCAAACCTGCTTTTTTCTTCACCCACTTCATCGGTGTCGATCAGTTTCACCCCCATAGTACCTCTACAAGGTACGACGTATTAGGTGCGAATGAAAGGGATTCAACGACCCCCACCGTCATCGCACCCGAGGAGCGTCGAATCGGGGCCACGATGTACTATGTTCCAACTGGGATTCCTCTTTCGGATCTCGTGTGCGTACACTTTATGCCACAAATGACTCGGTCATCCTTAGCCACTATTGGTGCAGCTAAACACGGTTTGGCCTACTCATTTCAGATGAGAGGAAGCACCGGAGCATCGTTCTTTTCCTTCGGCATGTTGACGATAGTTCCATCACTAGGGAACTCGACCTGGCTACCCTACATGATCCACCGCTCTGTCAAACGAAGATGCCCTTCATAGGCTCCCACGAAGAAGGTCTCACTAGAGGGACGACATGGGATCGAGAACGTCTTCCGTAAGCCACCCTCATCGATATTGGCCGCTTCGAATATGAAAAACATGTTGAGGGCTTCCTAGCTAGTGGCTTAGTCAACCAAACGTTGACTTTATGCCTCGATGGGGCGGAGGACCGAGGTCACAACCCAAGATCCTCTGCCTACCATGACATCACGTCCGTAGTACTGGTCCAGCACTGTTGGAAGCACGTGTTCCTCTTCTCGGTATCACCGCCTCATACCCCGTGTGCTCCAGGAACCTATACGTGCCAAGGGCTAGGGCATCGGCTTATCCAGGAATCTCCCAAGCGAGTACTACAGAGCAACTTCTCCCAGGACAATGAATGAGATACCGAGCATCGAGGCGTGTATGGGGATACATGTCTCGCCCTGCCAATATCGGTGCAAGCCCGACGACCCCTTTCCCCCATTATCTGGTGTTCTCCCTATTTGTCTGTTGTCCTCTCAAACGACCTAGATCATTCGTCACGGGTAGTTTTAGATCGAGTTAGATAATGAGTACTATGCGCTATAATTGAGTAGCCATACGTGCGGAGTTGATCCACCACTAATTTTTCCTTGGATTAACCGAGTATCTTGTTATGGGCTAGCGTCTAACACCTATGAATCATGACTTAAATCTCACACTTTTATTTCGTCAATTATATTGTTCTTTATTTTTAGCCTATTATCCTTTTTCATTTTGGGATGTATTTTTAGTTTTAATCAATAATTTTTTTTTGAGAATGAATTATTGATATTATAAATAGCAAGTGTTTACAAAGCAAAAAAACAATAAAATACTGGAAAATAAATAGCATAAAAGAAATGAGATCCTACAAAGGAGGATACTCAAGCAGAAAACTAAAGCGCTCAAGTCATTGAATAACTTATTAAGGCGCCTGAAAGGTGATACTGTGGTAGCATCTGATGACACCGATACAACTAATCTAGAGTGGCGAGAGCTAGGACAAAGCATCCCCTTACCAATAACAGATAATGGTGGACATAGTACTCCCCTAGATTGTCAGTGTGCGTTGTCCTCCCTTGAATAATAATGGTAGGGCTCTAAAACGCGGAATTACTGACCTCCGAGCTGGTAGGGAAATGTCTTACCATTTCTTGGTGGTACCGCTGCCACCATACGTCCAGAGGGGCGGTGCAACCGACCAACCCCCTCTGGACCACGTCGGACTCATTCCTCAAGGCGGTGGTGCTTAGAGCCCCCCGTCGCTACATGTGATGCTCCATCCGTCCGAGTATCCCTTGGGCCCGTCCGGTAACCTTGATCCGACCCAACCCCGACCCGAGCTCCTTGGCCCGGACCTTCCCCGACACGTGACCCATCTCCGCCTCGTAGCCCAATTTCTCGGGCCCATACTCTAACAGTCACGGGCTCTCGACCCCAAAGCCCATGGTGATGGATCAAGCCACTTATGTACTCTATCGAAACCCTACAGGGTTCCTTGCCAGGCCGCTGCTTCCACGTCGCCGGCTTTCCATGCCCTTCCGACTGGCCATTCCCTACGTCTGAGGGTAACGCCTTCGGTGTAATCGTCCCCGTTGGGAGGCGATCACCAAATTTTTGTAGAAGCTCGGTGTCCCGATACTCCGACTTCGTCTCGTCCAACAGAGATCTCCCCCTCCGGTATCCGGGTATCGGAAATCCCGGCCTTGTCGAGATCTCTAATGTCCTATCCCTAGGCCGTGACTCCTCTTCGGTCCTCCTTGATCCCCATCTTCACCGTTTACCGACGGGAACATGGGAGGAGACCGAGGTCCTTCACGAGACAGCGGTGACGTCGGAGGTGGGAAACTCGTCGTCTGTGTTCCATCCTCGTTGTTCGGTGCATGATTGTTGTTAGTGTCAAAGTCGTTCCTCCTTGCCGTCACTGTCATGAAATCGCAAAATCACTTTGAGAAAGAGAGGCTGCGTTTAGGGTTAGTCTCCCTTATGAGAGTACCTCCCGATTGACCTTTGTCGATCGGCCTTGGCCACCACGCGGGAGGATCATAAAGTTGCAGGAGCCAAAACATGGGGCGGAGAAGGAACACCCACCCATCATGATCAAATGATCCTTTCCTCACTGATCCCACACATTTTCGATGATCAAGGCATATTAAACCATCAATCAAACAAGTATATTTTAGGATCGTATATTTCTGAAGAAATGAGGACATGCGTGTCTTTGCTAGGGTTGAAAAAACCTTCATTTTCCTCTCTTTCGTGTTGTCGTACATCGGCTCCCTTGCTTCTTCACCAACAAGCCATGGCTTCTCCCCCTCTCTCCATGTCGGACATCACCACACCAGATAAGACCCACACCCCTCTATTTTTCCTATCGGACATGAACTTCCCTCCGGTCTTTGATTTCTCGAATTCGCAACCCGCGCAGAATCAAGATATCCCCCAATCGGTCGGGATGTTACCTGAGTCTACGACGTACATGCATGCAGTCTCCCGATCTCGTCTCCCAGCGGATCCCCAGGCGCCGGCTTGGCCGGCCCTTCGATTGTCACATGCAGAAACGGGACAGCTACATCGAGACTCTGAGGGACGGCCAAGGCCTTATCCGCTGCACCTTCGACCTCGTTGGCGATGATTGTGTCAGACCGAACAAGGGCTAGGGCTATTGACATGAAGAAGGTACAGGAGCTTTCGGGCCTAACCCTATCGGGCCATCAGTTGAGGGATGAGGAGGAGGCTCAGGTTCCACGACGGAGATGTCACAACCTCCTTCGGAGCAATGAGGAGACTCGACGGGGGTGGGACGGGCCCACATGGGCCTATACCCACAGACCCGGGACAACCGGTGCTAGAAAGTCTCGGGAAAGTCGCAATTAGAGCACTCTACTTCTTTCTACTTTATGAGTTATATTGTTTTAGTTTGGATTGGTTTAGTTTGGGTTATTGTTGGGCTAGTTCTTTCCTGTTTTGTACTTTTGAAATGCTGGTAAGGGGATATCTTGAGTTAGTGTCTGCGATCCAAAGTAGACTATTTTTACGAGTCTGTGACCGTCGGATTGGCTACAGACAACCTGGACATATAACTGGAACCCAGGGATTTTATGTCGTATTTTGTATGGTTTACGTTTCACAGTAATGCATTTTCCCATTTACTTGTTTAAAAAAACCATCAATCAAACACACATAAACACTTACCAAAAGCAAGTAGCAATAGTAATGCCCATCCGACAAACGGCGGAACCCTAGCTGTAGGGCTGAGCAAAAATACGACCATCACCGGAAACCGGCCGTGTCTGGCCGTCCCCGTAACCGGAATACCCGAAACCGGTCTTACCCGAGCCAAAGCTGGTTTGAAAATCACTGAACCAGAGGTCAATGGGCGGTCAACGGTTTGGGTGAGCCAAACCGGTGGTGACCAAAAAAACCGGTCTTACCCGGTCAATGCCCGTCCACTGGACCTTGAATTTGATTTTTTGTTGTAATAGGTCGATTTCAGTTTAGTAAAAATTGTTTTTTTTGTTCAACTCTTTGTGTTGTACAACAAAAAGGGTTTCTTAGACTGTGTTGTGTAAGACGATGTTTTATATGATTATGAGGTATTAATTGTAGGAATTTTTTTGTTTTGTTTGAATGTTTGAAGTCTCTAAACTGAAATCAGTTTTATAATAGGCAGGTTTATGGGTTTATGTTAAATTGTGTGAAATTCAGTTTGAATTGTAGGAATTAAGTTGAATGTTTGAATGTTTATTTCAGTAGGCCTAATAAAAAGCCCATTGGGCTTGGGTTGGTTGTTTATAACTGTCCCCAACCGATAGTGAAGACGGGCAGTTATCGGCCTTCCCTTTAGCGACCGGTGATGGTGATGGGTACAGGTTTTATGTAACCGGAAAAAACGGTTTGGGTAATGGGTTTGGGATTTTGGGCGGGTACCGACCGATGCTCACCCCTACCTAGCTGCGCTGCTCTCTCTCATTACTTTTTCATATAATACTACTGTTTTATCTGTCTATCAATAAAAAAAATTAAAATGCTCGAAAAAATATAAATTAGAACATGTTCAAATCTAATAGGGAAAATTACACATAACCTCCATTAGAATTGGCTTATTTTCAGATACCCCCTTAACTATTTTTTTTACATTTAACCCCCTTAACTTTAATTTTTTTTCACTTTAGTCATTTTCCGTCCATTTCTGGACGGAAAATAGCATGTGCACATCACATGCAATTTATTTTTTTCAAAAATACCCATATTAACCGTAACACATAATTAACCCTAAATTTAACTCTCACTCTCTCATCTCTCTTCTTCCTTTTTGCCTCTGCCGCACCCTCTAATTCAACTCCTCCCACATCTTCCAATTCCAATGTCAGAGAATTGATACGAGAAGCCATGTCAAACCCCAATCTCACTGTTCCTCAAGCTGACTACTACATCTTGTGGGTGTCGTTGATGGTGGAGGTCGGCCATGAAGCTCGACCATGGAGGTCGGAGCTCGGCCATGGAATTTGCAGATCTGGGACGAAGAGTTTTTTGGGTAATTTTGTGAATCCATGGGTTGAGTCTATGTTGATGGGTTGTGAATTCATGAAATTTTGTGAATCCATAGGTTGAGTAATGTTGTGGAATTTTGTGATCCATGGAATTTTGTAAGATTTTGTGAATCTGGGCATGCATCTGCTGATGAAACAAAAGGGAGTATAATAATGAAAAGGAAAAAAATAGTATTAAAAATAAATAAATAAATACGTAATTTCTGAAAATATAAGAAGTATTAAAAAAATTAAAGAAACAGACTTAATAAAAAAGAATGAATTGATTTTGGATTGCTCAAGTGAATTTAATGAAAAAAGAAAAAAGGAGATTGAGTGGAATTACAGAATTAATAATAAAGAAAAAAGTAACAAAAAAGAATTAAAGAAAATTCGGAGAAAAGGTTTTTTTAAAAATTAATGAAGAAAAATATATATTAAAAAAATCTTATTAGTAGTTTTATTTTATAAAACTGATTTTTAAAATGAATGGAAACTATTAATGAAAAATATACGGAATTGATGGCAGTTTTTTGAAAATTTGATGGATACTAAGGGGTATTTTAGACATTTGATGTCCATTAGATGAAAAGTTAATGGTGTTAGACTAAACTGAAAAGAAAAAAAGTTAAGGGGTTAAATGTAAAAAAAAAAATTAAGAGGTATCTGAAAATAAGTCAATTTTTCTAATCTAATAATAATTAGGCCAATTTTCTTTGAGAAAGAATAATTAGGGCAATTTTGTTTTTGGACCCAACCCAACTTGCTTACAATAACCGTCACCACTTGACATCAGCCTGATTGTAGAGGAAACCATTTTTCTTCATCCTCTGTAGTGTGCTTGGATTGAATTTGAGAACTCTTAACGTTGGTTAAGTTTTGAGAACCCAAGTTCAAAACCAAAACTCCAATCTCTGGGTTCAATGTCTTGTCCTCTAATTTGTTGCTCCTCTCTTCTCCTCCTCTTCTCCTTCATTTCCTTTACCAGTCTGTCCGAGTCCATCGCCGATTCTCCTTCATCGTATCTCTCCCCCAATACGATGTTCCCAGATTACCAAAACATGCTCAAAAGTTTCAAAATCTTCATCTACGCCCACGAAAAGTCCTCTTTTGTGTCCACGCACGAGTCTCTCTTCTACTCTTCACTCCTCAACAGCTCCTTCCTCACCCCGGACCCAAACCAGGCTCACCTCTTCTTCATCCCCTTGCCCCCTGACCTCTCCACGCGCTCGATTGCGCGCGTTATCCGAGGCCTCCGCACGGACTTCCCCTACTGGAACCGCACGCTCGGCGCTGACCATTTTTACCTCTTCTGTGCCGGAATCGGGTACGAATCTGACCGGAATCTGGTCGAATTGAAGAAGAACTCGGTCCAGATCTCGTGCTTCCCCACGCCCCAAGGCAGGTTCATTCCCCACAAAGACATCGTGTTACCTCCTCTCAATCCTTCTCGCCTCGCACGCTCCACCGACGCGCCGACCATAAGAAGCGCCAAATACCTGGGTTACATCAGGCACCAAGGTGGGGTTGAAGAGTCAACGTTAGTCAAAGAACTGACCGGCGATCCCGAGTTTCTCGTTGAATCGGAGACGTCGGATCGGGAGACTTGCGAGGAGAGGCTGGCAAGCAGCGAGTTTTGTTTGTTTGACTACGGCCACGGCGGCGACATGTCGGGAATGGAAGACGCACTGCGCTTCGGATGCGTGCCTGTGGTGGTTACAGAGCGTCCGATCCAGGACCTGCCGTTCATGGACGTGCTCAAGTGGCGGGACATGGCCGTGTTTGTCGGTGGTGGGGGACAGGAAGTGAAGCGAGTGCTGTCGGGGGACGCGCGGGAACGCGTGAAGAGGGGACTGGGTGCGGCGGCGAGTCAGCATTTCGCGTGGAATGAGACGCCGCAGCCATATGACGCGTTTCACACGGTGTTGTATCAGCTCTGGCTCAGGCGGCACACGATTCGGTACGCGCGGCGGGAGTGACTGGGTTGTGCTCTATTGGAGTTGTGTAGGCTGCATATTCCACGCGCCGGTTTCAATGACTGAGTGGCAGTGCTTAGATTCGTCCCGTGCACGTGGTGATTTGGGTGCGTTTTGTGTGTGCTGATGTACTGATGTTATGTTATAAATTGTTTTTGATCAGCAAATGTATAGAAAGGTCCAACCTTGAAAAACAAATGACCGAGGATGAAATCCCTATTAACATACCTTGAAAAACAAAGGACCGATGATGAAATCCCTATTAACATATATAGACAAAGGCATTCCTACATAGGACCTCAGAAATACAGACATTAAGAAGATCTAGAATTTGAGTTTTACAATCCTAAAGCTCAAAACAAACAACTACCAACAACAAAGCAAATAAAGAAGCTCTCCGCATACCCACCTTGAAGACCAAAAGGACAACAAAAACATAAAAATAAAAAGAAGAAACAGAAACGAACTCTCCTTTACTTGTAGACCGAACCCATGCCTTCACTTGACGTAAAACACTACCACTTCTGCTATCAACTCGGCACCAAAGGACACCTCGAGGCCAACACCACCGGACGAAAGACAAGCCAGACCATCGCCCTCGCTACCGGAAATACGAGGATAGGGTCAGACCCAGCGAGAAGCAGCAGTTGACGACAAAACTCGAACCCCACCCCCAAACCGAATCGTCTAAAGACCTGCACTGCTTGACTAAAAAGCTAGTCCGTCGGGGCCAACACTCGCGCCGATCGCAAGGGAGAGATTGGCCCTGGAATCTCTGTTCTCAACCGGACAAGAAGAGAGAGGGTGAAGGGTCAAAACAGATGAAAGACACTTCGGATGGTAGGAGGCGAGCAGATCTGGGTAAACCTTAAAACTGCGAAGACGGAGCACTTAGCAGACGAGAAACGACAAGATCCGCATCGATCTACCACCATAGGTTGAGAAACAGTGAGCCACACTCAGATCAACCTCGAATCACCGGGAAAGAGCCGTTTAAAAGGTCAAAACGAAGGAGAAAAGATAGAGGGAAAGGGGAGGGTCGCTGGCTTGAACCACGAATCAACCCCAACCATTGGTCATGGAGGTCGGACCGCGGCCTTAGGAGTCAGTTGTGAAGGCTTAGAAGGAGCCGAAACGAGGAAGGCCGGTAAGAGAAAGTGAGGGAAAAGGGGGAGGGGTAGAATGATGGAGACGGGGGAGGAGAGGAAAGGCTACCGGTGACTCACTTGGCCAGAGCCGTGTGAGCCACCGATGGCGACAGGAGAAGGGAAAGAGAGTTGTAAGCTAGGGTTTAAAGGTTCTAGTGAGAGGTCAGAGAGAACCTCTCTCTAGAATCAGGCTTGTTGTAAATGATGCAATTAAATAATGGGAACGTTTGGACATAAATACTCATACATTCATACAGGTAGTAAAAACCCTGATACTCCCGACCGACCTAACGGGGATCTGTTGTGGTGAGAGATTTTCAGGTTTGGAATGGGGAACGGGAAAAGCTTGTCTCGCCCCGCCCTCCCCATAATAAAATATAGGGTTAGATATATTTTTGTACCTTTATGTTCGGTCTACGGATAATAAGGTCCCATATGTTTGGAAACGATCATTTTAGTACCTTATTGTTCGGTCCACGAATATTTTTGATATTTGGGGTTAAAAAACTAACGAAATATTCTATTATGTTAATCAAATGACACCATGTGTCAATTAGTGAAAAACAAAATGTCGATTATACCATTTTCCATTTAAACCTTGTGAATTTTGAAAAAAAAATTACCATTATATCCTTCTTTAATAATTAAAAAAAATCATCTCTTAACCTATCTAATCTAATCTATAAACTAAAAACCTGACACCGTACATATTCATCGTGTGTTCATCTCAGAGTTTTTCATCTCAAAAACCATTTGAACCTAACTCTTCAAATACACTACTATGTGTTAGTTTGTGAGGTGGTCGTGAATAATATTTCAAAGCTTAGATTAACACAGAGTTGATATATATTATTTATACACTTAAAGCTTCATTGTCTGTGCACATCTTCATCGGCGACGACAATTTAACGGGCACAACAGAGGCAATTTCACGGGCGTAGGCAACGACTTCGAACGCTGGCGAGCGGTAACCCAACCTCATCGGAGTTCGTCTGAATCTGCACCGACCTCCTATGCGATTTTTGTGCTTTGATCTAAAAAAGGAAGAAGAAGAGACGATGCCCGGTCACCACCCCCACCTCACGTGCCCGGTCGCATCTCCACCGCCCATTCCGCCCGTGCCCGCCAGAGAGCTTTCTCAGATCTGGCTGATAAGATTCAGGAAGGAGGGTCACGAAGAAGACGAATAGACGAGATTCATGATTTTGTTTTTTTTTTCAATTTTGTTTTTAAAAATTCTGTAGATTCTACAAAAAACTGTAAAACAGTAAAAAAAACAAATATTAATTTATTTTGAAAAGAAATAAATTAAATTAGAAAAACATTCAAAATTAAAATTTTATAGTAAAAACTAGAAAATATATATTAGAAAGATAATTAAAATTACAATGAAAACTAAAAAAAACAAAATAAAAAATTGTATTTATTAAAACGATATTCTAATCAATAAAATTTTAAAAATAATTAGGAAGTAATTTTAATGATATTTTTATGAATTAAATACAAACATTAATTAATTGTTAAAGAATTAATAATGAAGAAGGGTAAAATGGTCTTTCAACTTATAAGATAACTTAATTTGAAATGAAAAGGATAAAGTAGTCATTCAACAGTATTCTATTAGTTTTTTAACCTTAAATTTAAAAAAAGTTCGTGGACCGAACAATAGGGTACCAAAATGATCGTTCTCAAACATGTAGGACCTTATTGTCCGTAAACCGAACATAAGGATACCAAAATGTATTTCACCCTAAAATATAGACATGTAATACAATATCTTTGTATAACAAAATTAAATTTGTGTGATATATTGCATGTTATTACTTAAGGTTGAGAGATTTCGAATATGAATTAAACCTATATTAAAAAAAAAATTACAAAAAAGTTTAAAAGACTCTTAGGGTTATCCCCTATCCTCTCTCTCGCCTGTTATTTTCGAACACCTCATTCGACTCCCCCATGGCTTCCACCGCCTCCTCCTCTCCTCTTCCTCGATCCACAAGGCCGGAAACACCAAGGACTCTAAATCGTCACACTAGGTGGCCGGATACGGGGTTACGGGGCATGGCGAGATGACCCTAAGCAGATCTCCGCCCGACGCCGTGGTTTTCTCGAAACCAAGCCCGACTGGATTGCACCAGCACCTCTACGTGTCGGGGCCCGTCCAACCAAGCCTCGCCACCACGAGTAGGCTCCCATCTGCTCCTGGCCTTGCGGTGGAGCCCTCTCCAAGAGTCGTCACAAAGAGTATCGAGACATGCAACCCGCTCCACCGGCCACCCCAGACAAGCCTAGATCTGAGAGAAAAAAACGGTGGCATGGCCTCCTCTCCACCCTATGGTGACACTGCCGATAACGATCATAAGGTTAGGTCAGCTACCTTCGAATGTCCTCCCGTCGAAAGGACCCTAGAGGTCATTTCAGACCGGTTTGGGGGTCTCGTTGGACGATGATATTGTGGTCATGGTCCCGATAGAGGTTATTCCGGGTATCTCCGATGGACGATGCCGTCTATCACCTGTAGGAAGGATAGTCGTTGATGTCAGCTGCAACCCCAAGATCATGTGTGGTGTCATGCTCCAACGCTGGCACGTAAACGACATAGAGGTTGATGTCCTATCCAAGGACGTCGTCTCGTTCCTATTTTCATCGGAAACGGCCCGCAACTAGATCCGGCACAAAGGTCTATGGACCTTCAGTGGCTATCCGTTGTTCATGCTCTCGTTCGTCCCGTGCATGCAATAGAACGCAATCCCCTTTCGATTCATGGAGATCAGAGTTCGATCATACAACATCCTGGGAGATGCCCGAAACGACCCAATCCGTTCTTTGCTAGCGAATTGTTTGGGTATTGAAGTGGTCGAGGCCTCCATACCCACCACAAAGTCGTGGGATGCATTTCTCTGGTCCCAAGCCAGTTTGGATGTGGACAGACTACTCCGACGAAAGATATGACTATAGTTTGGATGAATTAGATTGTTGCTTGTTGTGATGTTTTGGATTTGCATGTTCATTTTAACGAAACGCACGTTTAGGTGCACGATTTCTAAACCTATTATTTTACTTAACCGACTGAATTGGTTTATTCAATCGGTAATGAAGTTTCAATATCGACTTACGCGTTCGGTCGGTAATGTAATTCAATACCGACAAAATGGTCATGTTGGTAATGAACACTCACTACTGACCAAACTAGTATGTCGGTCATGAGTTTTTACTATCGACCTAAGAGTATGGTCGGTAATGAATGTTCGTTATCGACATAATTATTTGGTTCAATTCCGATCGTATAAATTAGTCGGTAATGAATATTTATAACCGACCAAACATATTGAGTCGAGGTAATGAAAAAAAATTTATCACCACCAAATCGTCGGTCGGTGATGATCATTACTAATCGAATAGGTTTCATTAATGACCGAATTGGTCGGTCAGTGATGAGTACTTATGTGATGGTGTTGGTGGAAGAACTTCCAAGAGACGACGTCGAAGCCCCAGACGTCAGAACCCATGGTCGCCACACCAAAAATCGAAGGGCGATTGGAGCGGCAAGGAGCAATAGCGGCTGCCATTGCATCTGATTTTGATTTTTATCAGCAAAGCAGAGCAATACTCAAGTTGTATCTACTCTATCTTGTAAGATCGATGACAAAAAGTTTTGATCTTTAAATTGATTTCAGATCATATCATAGCCTTTTTCTTTCGGGTTCTCTTTCGGATCATAAGAGTCGAGGTGAATTCCGTTATCTTAAACTTCTCTCTTTTTCCATATCATAAAAATGTATTAAAATAGAGAAACAGTCTTCTCTAGTTACAAAGACAAATGACGAAAAGGAAGTGAGAGAAGCGGATGAGAAAGGAAGATAAAGGGTAAGGCATTATAGCATCCACAAGAATCAGTCTAATGTTTTTTTGCGTCATAACGGGAATAGACCGAATCGGTCTAATGTAGGTCAAATTACGTGGATGCATAGTAGATTTACAAAAAAAATATATTATTTTAAATTTCTAGCCTCTCTGACAATTAAGGCAAACCGAGCCACATTTTCTTTCTACAATAACTCTAGTACCTCCTAATTTGTGATTTCTAATGTGTATGCGTTGATGTACCTTTTGTAACAACTCATATCAGTACAATTTAGATACATATGGACTTTTCTCAATTAAAGAGGTTGTGTTTAGTCTCTAGTTGATTGACGTGAGAATCATATCTTGAAATTCCATTGAAGCATTTTGTTGTTTTTATTGAAATAACGGCATATAAAATAACAATTCAAATTCAAATTCAAATTAAAAATGACGGGAACAATAAAAGTGATTGCTCGACTAAATCCTCTTCCGCTTGCCTAATCTAGTGGTTTTTTATTCGTAAATATCTGGTGGATTGTCGCACGTTTTTGATATTTCTCTAATGGAATGTTGTTAGCATTGTACGATAAAATGATAGACCTAACCAACATTCTGAAACATAAATAAAGTGTATTAATTTAAAAACGGACAATTACAAACTTCACATAACGGTATTATAAAAAAAACATTGTACAACATATCAGACCAACCTTGAAATCCTCTTGGCCATGCGAGAGGTATCCATCTCCTAGAGTGAGCAGTACTCCTGCATAAGTGACTCCTGGGCAGCTAGCTGGGCCTCGCAGTACTTCTCGATGCCC
Organism: Erodium maritimum; assembly: GCA_963921825.1. Classification (NCBI taxonomy): domain Eukaryota; kingdom Viridiplantae; phylum Streptophyta; class Magnoliopsida; order Geraniales; family Geraniaceae; genus Erodium; species Erodium maritimum. Next base: position 109,490,513 of record OY997588.1, on the reverse strand, counting down.
CTTAAGCTCTTGGCCAATGCGGTGTCGGTAAAACTATCGGCATTTCCCTTTCCCTTTGCCCTGGTCCTGGATGGGAACCCTCGGCCTCTTCGGTAGTGGCCACCAGGATTTCCATATGAGAAAGGTTCTAAAAGTCGTTAGGCGCTAGTCGGGCAGCTATGGCCTCCGGGGATTAATCGGGGAGTAGACATGGATTAATCGGATTTGTATTTTTCTATTTTTTAAAATTTTAATAGATATAATACTATATATAGAAACAAAATATGAACTTCCTTATATTACAAATGGTAACAAATATTTAAAATACCTAAAAAATAACACCAAACAACTTAGAATCACAACCGCTAATATTACCAACACCGAACAACTCTGGACAACCATCTAATTATTTTAATTTAGTCACTATAATATGCAAAATTGTTTTAGGCGCCTAGTCGGGTCGGCTAGGCACAAAATAGGGCCTAGGCGGTGCCCAGTCGAGATTTTTAGAACACTGCACATGAGACATTGGGTTGCTCAGGTTGGGAGTTCTTGATGTGCACCAACCGTCAGGACGGATGAAATCACCGTTTTTCGTCGAGAACTAGAGCTTGAAACGATGTTGGCAGCAAGGCTTGTTTCGCACGAGGTGACACTAGTGCTTCCAAGCAAAGAGAAGACCGTATTTCTCCTCGTACTCCTTCTCTGCATCCTCTATGATCTGGTCATCGGATCTACCTGATTGGTAGATGTGCTTGAACTTTAACTAGTAGCCTTAGAACATCTTAACCTTCCACTTAGTTGTGCTCCAATGTTGCTTGTAGTTCTTCGCCGACAATTACGATGAGGGTGTTTGGAAGGTGGAGAGGACGAGCTCCCGACGAATGGCATCCCAAAATTCAATGCTCCTCTAGTAAGCCCCCCTGATCTGAGGCCTTGGAGTTGTTCAACCTTTCCAACACCAATGTCGCCTCCTTAGGCCGAGTCCATTTCTAGTAGGGACGACCTCGACCAGATTGTTCACCTTGCCTCTCCATTGGCGGCTCAATTTGCGTTGGTGGTGGGACACAGATGTGAATCCTGGGTCGTGGTTGCTGTACTCCGGGTACGACCATCCCGCTATAGCCCGAGCCTAAGTCGGTTGTCCAACTCGTTGGGCCAGCGTACGTCATCCCACTGAAGAATGGTGAAGTTGAAACCGAGTACGCATTCGATTAGTTAAACACGGGGGATGTCGAGACCGTCTCTTGCTCCGCCGACAATGGGAGTACTCCTTTGGATGGCCTCAAAACCTCTCCCCCGTCTCGTTGGAGTAATGCTGCAAATCAGGGACGGGGATATCCTTGGCCACGGTTGTAGGTGGCGAAACGTTACCGGAGAGTTAGAAACCCGGTGGGTACTTGAGGTTGTTGGACCCGACCAATTTTGCAGCTTGAGAAAAGGTTAGGGAAATTCTGCACGCTCGAAGAAACGCATGTGAAGGAAGCAGGTAAGAAACAATCGTCGGTATGAGTCTGTAGCGTGGAAGAAATGCTCTAAGAAGTTAGCGTCTAGAAGAAATGTCGGGGAGATTCTGCACGGTCGAAGAAGCGTTGGTAATAAGATGATGTCTAGAACAAATGTGGGGGAGAATCTGTACGGTCAAAGAAACGTCGGTGCGCAGCTGCAGCTCGAAGAAACGCTGATGAGATTTGTAGAGGATTCGTGAAGAAGAAGAGTTTTGTGAAGACGAAGAGTTAGTTCGGAAATTTAAAGACGAAATTAAACTTTCGGCTTTAATGAATCGCCCTCTGTCAGCCCAAGATTTGTTGGGCCTGGATTCAGCTGGACCTAAATCCGTCGAATAGACGTTGGTCAGGGTCTGCAGAATCTTCGACGTCGAATACGCGCTAGCGAAGATTCGACCGTCCTCCGACTACAAATTAAAGATTTGATGCCGAAAAGCCACAAAAAAGACCGATTCGACGAACCGAATCGATATCGGTTACCGTAGATTTTCTTAAGATAAAGGAGTATTTTTGTTATTCTAAAAAAAAAAATAAGAATCATGGGCCAACTTCTAGGAACTAACGAAAAAGCCTAGAATGGAAAATTAAATCTCTCAAATTAATTTAATAATGATGTAAAATTCATAGTTAAAGATAATTAAATAATACTTTCCTCCTAACCAAAATAATCACCCAACCCCGACCTCAAGTTAAATTTTTGCCTAAAACTGTGAATCCAGAGAACAACAAAATTAAAGGACGTCGAATTTCAGTTGAGTTGGATCCCATTTTGCCATGTGTCCAACAGTCTTAGGTTTTGGCTGATAGGGCTCTGACGAAGTGTATCATCTTCAAATTCAATAGAGAGAACCTGAACCTTTAAATTCCAATCTCCCTATCTCATCTCACTCCATCAACCACACCCACCATCTCCTTTGCAGGGTCTGAGTCCATGGCCCAAGGTACCAACTTTTAGCTCACTCTGCTTCTAGTGCACGCAAGATGTTTGATGAAATGCTCTTCACCTGTTTTTCTCTGTTCAAGGCGGTGATGGGCCGCCGAGAGGCACAGTTTCTCCATACGAGGAAGCAATGCACGCCTTGTCGTCTTTGATTACCAAACGCAGCCGTGCTGACAAGAGCAACAATGGAGATCGTTTCGACCTGCTTTTTGATTATTTGAAGGTGATTTTGGCCTCTCAAACGCTGTTTCTTTTTATTTATTGAAAATGCTGCCAATGCTTTGGAGTGTAGATATTGGACTTGGATGAAGCAATTTCACAGATGAAGATTATTCATGTGGCTGGCACCAAAGGAAAGGTGTGTTTTTGCTTCATTTTCAATAACTTGGGTCACTGTTTCTGCATATGCTTTGCTATTCCAATAACTATGCTGTCCTGGTATAACCGTTTACTATGGAAGAACTCATTTACTGCTTGTTTCTAATTCTACAAGTATGTCCACTTTCTAGCTTATTTTAGGTAGGCCCAAAGTATATCTACCTTTTCTTGGCTACCCAGTATTAATTTGCATGCGCCAAGTCCAATCTACAGCTTCCTTATGAAAAAAAAGTTTCATTTCATTGGTCTGTAATTTCCTTCCCACACGCAGCACTAATACCCGACAAAGTATGGTTTCACAATTTGGAATAGGGGTAAACTTGAGTTGAAGGCGCTTTTATTTATTCATTCATTTATTTTAAATTGAGCTAAAATACATTCTGTTTGTTATAGCTTTGTAATACATGGCTTCTTACTTTTAACATAAATGCTTTATCTTTGAGACGAAGCTTTAGTGTAAGCTCATCTGTGAAATGAAATATAAGTACCAAACTTGTTTACATATGAGTTTAATTTAAGTTACTTTTTTCCTATGGGATTTAAATAGGGATCTACATGCACCTTTACAGAATCCATATTACGTAATTGTGGCTTTCACACTGGAATCTTCACATCTCCTCACCTTATTGATGTCCGAGAAAGATTCCGATTGGATGGGTGAGTGTCTAATTTGCAACTACCAATGGTATGCATTCCTTTCAACTATAGATGAGTCAACCTATGCTGTTTTATTTCTCACGTCCATATATGAATTTACAGTCATGATTAATCTGATTTCAGTTCCTCCAGGTACTTGAACTTGTTCTATGAGCTCATTTATTCACGGGTTGATATCTGATATCTTCTCAGCTCTTAATCATTTGGCCCTTTAGATTTGGACTATCTGTCATTTAGCAAGTTGTTGGTCCTAGAATGATGCATACTGCCTTTTATTTAGCCTTGGAATTCAAAGTATGCCTATCTTCATTTTCTATGCCCATCTTAATCAACAGTTCCATATTTTCAGAACTTTCAATCATATTTTAGATTCCCTGCTTAACTATTAACCTTTTGGATGGCTTATGCAGTGTCGACATTTGTGAAGAGAAGTTCCTAGCATATTTCTGGTGGTGTTATGATAGGCTAAAGGTATGCATGTTAAATAGTGTATGTGTGACGGAACAAATGATGATTGACTAAGATGGTGCTTTTTATGTCAAACCAAATTTAGCAGTGTAGCAAACTGTTAACGGTAAACCCAACAACCGACCATAGGTCACTGGAAATAAGTCTCGTATTGAGTAACATTTCAAGAATTCTTGCTAGTAGTGGATTGTTCTTATTAGTAATTTAAGTTTATTGGAACTTTCTAAACCTGTCAACTCAGTAGCAGATAACTATATTCAAATAGATTAAACCTCGTGTATATCTCTACTCATCCTTTTAATGCGTGTGTGAATGCTATGTAAGCAACAATTACTCCATTATCAGACAAATTTCACTCACATTATGGCGTTCTGCTACATTACTTTCTTAAAACATTGAAGAAAACAAGTAGTCTATTATTCACTCATTTCTCGATGTGCATCTATTTATGCTGCTGTATCAAATGGTCATTGTATAAAAAAATATTCGTCTTAATTATGTTTTAAAAACGCTTTCCAGGTTCCTAAGTTTGCAGAATGGATGTAAGACATAATGGTGTCTGACGTTTTGTTTCCATGTAGGAAAAAGCTAGTGACGACGTACCAATGCCTACATACTTTCGCTTCCTTGCTTTACTTGCTTTCAAAATATTTTCCGCTGAGCAGGTTCGATGTAATTATTTTTAGGGAGGGCCAATATTTGTTACAATTTCTGTTTCAACAGCATTGGTTTCCCCATACAACTCTTCTTACTGTGTCCATATTGTTTAGGTGGTTCAAGTGAACTCAAGAGTGTTTCCTTCTTCTCTTAACATCTCTGCAGGTAGATGTTGCTATATTGGAGGTTGGGTTAGGAGGAAGGTTTGATGCAACAAATGTGGTATGTATTGCAGTTATTTGAGGGAAAAATCCACAATCTCCTCACACTGGAATAGATGGTCATTCATAATTTGACATTTTGTATTCACTTAATGACATACACTTACGCCTACCAGGAAGCATGGGATACAGTATTATTTCCAAAATGCTGGTGAAATGACTATCCATACATGCCATCCCTTTTCAGGTTCAGAAACCAATTGTCTGTGGTATATCTTCCCTTGGCTATGACCACATGGAGATTCTTGGTCAGTCTATCTTCCCTTAATAGTAGTTCGTGATCATATGTATTGGGTTGGTACATGCAGGAAGTTGACTGCAGGTCTAGTGTTAGGAAGAACCAATTTTGATTGCTTCCTTGCTTTGTTGGGCATCACAAACAGGATATACGCTTGGCGAAATTGCAGGGGAGAAGGCGGGCATCTTCAAGGTATTATTTAGGATTATGTTCCATGATATCATATCATATGAAATAACATGCTTCTAGTTTTCAACACATTTTGATTCTCTTTTATAACTTTGATTTACATGTTACCCTTCTGATGCAGCATGGTGTTCCGGCCTTTACTGTGCCTCAACCTGACGAAGCAATGTGTGTATTAGAAGAGAAGGCTTCAAATTTGGATGTACGTTATTTATTTTTGTTAGTTCCGCATAAGTACTTGTAATATATATATATATATATATAAATATATATATATTTAGCCTCCTTGACTAACTCATCTACCTGGTATTTTGAAGTAAGTTATATGGTTGCATTCTCTGTAGAGCTGACAGAAGCATGCTGCTGGTTACAGGTTCATCTTAAAGTGGTACCACCCTTAAATTCCAATTTGCTAACTGGTCTAAAACTAGGCCTTGAAGGCGAGCATCAACACCTAAATGCTGCACTAGCCATTTCTCTAAGTTGCTGTTGGCTTCAGAGAACTGGTCACACTGAGTACGCTTACCAAGAACGGATGGTAAGTTCTATTATTAGAGTTTTATGTGTGTACTGGGATTTGTTTTGTTTATATATGCATATTTATCCATGGAACAGGGCTCTCTGCCAGAGCAGTTCATCATAGGGCTAACAACAGCCAGTTTGCAAGGACGAGCCCAGATTGTCCCTGATCAAAATATCAACGTTGAAAGCCCAGGAGATCTGGTGTTTTATTTGGATGGAGCACATAGTCCTGAAAGCATGGACATGTGTGCGAGATGGTTTTCTCTAGCCATTAAAGAAGAGAATCAGCATCGGACCCTAAACTGTCAACAGATGAATATTTCCAGATCATTGAATGAAAGATTTGGGAAGAACTCTATTCAGGTGAAGTGCAGAACTTTTATTCCGACCTTATATGTTCTTCGTGGATGACAGTTAATTGTATAGTAATAAGAAAGTAGCACTTAGTTTAGATTCTTTTAGGCAGGTTGCCGAAAGATTAGAGCAGTATAAATACTCTAGAACCATATGGCTCTTCATTATTCACATCTTCAACCAAGTGTTACCTTATTGATGCTCTGCGTAATCATTAAAAAGAATTGGGCCAATCGTATATGCATATTTAATATTTAATGTGTATTTGACACTGCTGAATTGCAGATACTATTGTTCAATTGTATGTCAGTACGAGATCCTCAGTTGCTTCTTCCACGCCTGATGAGAACATGTTCCAATCACGGTAAATACTTCAGGAAGATAGATAAATAAAATACTTAGTATATCGTACATGCTTGCCTCACGAACGAAATATAATAGGTCTAATGGTTGGAGATTGTGCCATTTAAACAGTTCTGCCATGAATGTACTCTTCCTAAGCTTGAAGTCAATGTATGAATCTTAAACACCCAATTTCATTTGTGCAAGTTCTTAAAAGGGTTAAATTTATTTTGAACTGAAATTTAAAGCTCAGGTCTGAGGGAATTTCTTGTCAAAAGAAAAAAAAATGTTAATTTGATTTAATTATTAAGAGAGTTCAAATAAGAAGGTTTTGTTTTGATATATATCAAAATCGTAAACATTTAACCTTGTTTCAGGTGTTGAGTTCCAGAAGGCAGTGTTTGTACCAAGCTTATCAGTTTATAACAAGGTTGGAAGCCATGCTTTATCAGCAACTCAACCTACAGTTGATCTGTCTTGGCAATTCAGTCTTCAGAAAGTATGGGAGAAACTCGTCCAGGGAAAAAAAGGTATCAAGTCCATGTGTGAATCATGAGTGCAATCTTGTATTGTTAGACTGCTTTTATGTGTGATCTTCTGACTTGACAGGAGGGAAGGCCAAAAACGAAGATGTTGTTTGTCCAGAGATCAAAACTGACTCGGTTAAGAGTTGTGCAAATAGTGAGGTGTTTTCTTCTCTCCCATTAGCTATCAAATGGATGAGGGATAGCGCCCAACATAACCGATCTGTTCGTTTTCAGGTGATTCTGCTTCTTTTTGATGAATATCACTAGAGATATAAATATGTTTCTGGCTTCAGAAGCTGTAAATAGTTTGTAGCTCGAAGATGTGTGGGCGTATCATTAAGAAACTTGTTTAAATGGTTGATCTGACTCAGAAGTTTTAGTATAAAGTAAATGAGAATAGAATTAGATCCTTACTGATCGTTGTGGTCCTCTCATGTTCAGGTCCTTGTAACTGGGTCATTACATCTTGTAGGCGATGTATTAAAATTAGTGAAGAAGTGAGGGTGGGAATGGCATGATGGAGAAATGATCTTCAGCTCCCAAGATGTGTTTCCTGTACTGGTTAAATTGCTCTTCAACGCATGTAGTCAAGTTGCTCCAAGATCACAACATGACTACATGCGCAGGCATTTTTATCGTTTACATTCTTTTGCAACAGTAATGTTTGACCATTTGTAAATTGCAGAAATGAAGTCCTTTAGTCTTCCCTTCTTTTTGGTAAACCAACAACACTTCACATACACAAAAACAAAGCATCATAAAAAAACCTATAGAATGACCAAAATTGTCCTTCTCATAATATAAAAAGGATGCCCGACGTTGGAGCAGTTATTCCTTCTTTGCTCCAACTTTGATGCGTTCTTGGACGAGTATCCTTGGTCATACCCATCCTTCTTCAACATATGTAAACGTCTTTGTCAGGCAACAGAGCATCACCTCCTTGCTTGCGAGTCAATGACGTGGACGACAAGCTTCTAGAAGATCCATGTGGCTGAGTTTGTTACACCGGTTCCAACTTCACCGAGTTTGTTGCGACACGTGGCCTGTTAGAGGCGGTCACCGGCCGGTCAAAGGGTATAAGTGGATAGGTCGGCCGAGAGAATAAGTATCGAAGATTTGTGTAAAGAGATAGGAGAGAGAGCAATTGGGTTCGGAACTGTTGAGCTTGGGCCATTGTTGTGTAATCTTCATTTCAATCAATAAAGAGACAAGTAATTCCTATCAATGTGGTATCAGAGTCACCGATTCACTGCAACGATGACCAAAGCACAGGACATTACCGAGGTGGCGAGGCGAGCGAAGGAAGCAACACACCGCGCAATCGACGCCGGAATTCAGTAACTACACGCACTTGTCCAAGGCATTACCGAGCAAGTACAACAGATCGGGCCGCGAGTGGAAGCAATTGACGGACGCACAGAGAGGACGGAGGGACAGTTCACCGAGATCCTAACGCTGTGCAGAATCTCGTGGGACGTGTGGAAACTCTGGAGAGGACGGGAAGCGCAGCTAGAAGGCAATCACCACGGCGAATGTCCGGCGAGGCCACCAGAGGCGCGCCAGAGCCAGAGCAACGAGTTGGATCGCACGAGGAGTCCAGAATCGAAGCAGAGCATTGTCGCGTAGAATACATAGCTGAAACAGAGCATCGTCGCGCCGAGCATCACCACAAGCCTTACCGCAGCAGGGAGCGCAAGGAGCGACGATGAGATCCGGAGGTGTGGCCAGGCAGAGAACCACAATACCGCTATCATGGACGGATAGCCGACTCCACAACAACGGAGGACCGGGACGAGCTCAACATCACCGTGAGGCGCCTGCTTGGCCTAAATAGGAACCCGACTACGGCGAGTCGTGGCCAGATCCTCGACGGCGCCATGATACTCAGCAGCTAAGTTTCAAAACTCCATAACTCCAATTTCCAACGTTCGACGGCACCAGAATCCAAGAGTGGATACATAATTGCGAACATTATTTCTTTCTTTGTGCAGTGACCGACGAGATCCGAGTGAGACAGGCAGTGATGCACTTTACCGGCAAGGCGGAGGTCTGGTTCCAGGATTATCGGCGCGACAAGCGATTCATAGCCTGGGAGCAGCTCATTCAAGACCTCTTGTGGAAATTTGACGATGCTCGCACAGAGGATGTCATGGCCAAATTCAAACAGTTGAAGCAGGAGTCAACTGTGCCAGAGTATGAAGACAGGTTCGACGCGATAAGGGGAGGATGTTGGCTCACAACCCGACGTTCGAGAAAGCCTTCTTCGTTTCGAATTTCATCAGCGGCTTGAAGGATCCTCTCAAGACAGGTGTGTGCATATGGGAGCCGGAGACGGTGGGAAAGGTTGTGTTCCTTGCGAGGATGGAAGAGCAACGAATCGGAGCCGGCTCGGGAACTCAAGCTACACGGCCACCGGCATCCATGCCGGTATCCACAAGAACACGTTTCTTTGGTCAACAATGGGGCCTGCAACGTCCATGCAAAGTGATGCGATACGGTCCAAGAGCGGGACCTGGGCCTCCGTTCGATGGGCCTGCAACGCCAACCCAGCCCATGTTAGCCAAGCGACCTCTTCCGGTCCGCAACATTGATTTAGCCTACTACGCCGAGCGACGCAGATTGGGCTTGTACTACACCTGCCTGGCCCCGTATTACCGAGCCCATGATTGTTCCAACAAACGTCAAATGTTCAGGTTGACCATAGAAGAGGACGAAGCTGACATGGCTGCAGATGACATGGAAGAAGGAGAGGAACTGGTTCGAGGGGACTCGGAGGTGCGTGGGGGACAAGAGGAGATAGATTGGGTCCAGATTCGTGAGGAGACACTGTGCTCGGCCACAGGAACAAGAACGTCATCGTTTTGGGTCCACGCCACCGTTCGTGGAGCCGGAATCTCAGTCCTGGCGACACAGGAGCAATTTCTTGTTTCCTCGACGAGAAGACCGCGTGAAAGCTCGGTGTGGTTGTCCTCACTGCCCCAGAAGCCCACATTAAGCTCGGCGATGGGAATCGGTACATCTGCACCAGCCAGAGCATGATTGAATGGTATTGTGGACATGAGTAGTTTGCTTGGGAATTTCTCGTAATGCCGCTGGGGGATTGCGACATGGTCTTGGGAATTGATTGGATGAGATCAGTCAACCCTATTACTTTCGATATCGATTTGCGCACGATCACGATTCGGGTCAATGGGGTGCAATGTGTACTCCGGGAGCATGTGAGGGAGCCCTGGGTGCAATTGGTCGACGAGAAGAAACTCAGAAATGAGATATAGGATGGGGGAGCCTTGTTTCTGGCATAGTTCTGCACGCTGGAACCAAAAAAGAGCACAAACAACACAGAACAAACAAGCCTGGCACAATGCTTGGACTCGTTCGCTGACGTGTTTCGCACGCCAGAGCACCTGCCCCCGCGCCGGATACATGATCATCGCATACCACTAATACCAAGTGCAAGGCCGCCGGCGGTGAGGCCATATCGCTATTATAGAGAGCAAAAGGATGTGATCGAAGGGCTAGTCGAGGAAATGCTCACAATAGGGGTCATCAAGCACAGTTCCCGCCCCTATTCCTTCCCAGTACTCCTCGTGAATAAGAAAGACGGATTGTGGAGATTTTGTATTGACTATAGAGCCCTTGAAACCCACAGTTGAAGAGTTGCTTGATGAGCTCGCGGGGAGACGAGTTTACTCTAAAATCGACCTTCGCGCAGGGTACCACCAGATCAAAATGGACAAGGATGACAAACATAAGACCGCATTTCGAACGCACGAGGGACACTACGAGTTCCGAGTAATGCCCTTTGGCCTCACCAACGCACCATCAAGTTTACAGAGCCTGATGAATCGAGTATTTAAAGACTACTTACGCAAGTTCGTGCTCGTCTTCTTTGACGATATACAGATCTACAGTAAGGACGCATCATCACATTTGGAGCATCTACAACTGGTCCTTACGCGTCTGCGCGAACACGCACTGTTCGCGAAGAAATCAAATTGCGCATTCATGCTTTAGTCCATCGAGTACCTGGGCCATTTTATCTCCTGCGAGGGCGTGGCCACCGACCCAGAGAAGATCAGAGCCATGAGGGAGTGGCCGGAACCCAAGACAGTTAGGGATGTACGAGGATTCTTAGGCCTCACCGGTTACTATCGTAGGTTCATCAAGGACTATGGTCAGATGGCCAGACCACTGACCGATTTACTCAAGAAAATGACTCCATTTCATTGGAGGGACAAAGAAGCGCAGAGTTTTCAACAACTTAAGGATGCCCTGAGCTCAGCACCAGTGCTCGCGTTGCCAGATTTCTCAAAACCATTCATCGTCGAGACTGATGATTCCGACTACGGCATAGGGGCAGTTCTGATACAGGAGGGCCGACCTCTACACTTCCTCAGTCAGGCTTTGGGACCCCAAAACTCCACACTCTCCACTTACGAGAATGAGATGTTATCCATGATTTTGGTCGTGCAACGCTGGCGAAAGTACCTACAATAAGGAGAGTTCGTGGTTAGGACCGACCAACAGAGCCTCAAGTTCCTCCTGGAGGAACGACTTGTGACGACATTCCAGCACAAGTGGCTCACCAAGATGTTGGGATTGTCCTACCGAATTGAGTACAAGCCAGGGTCCGAGAACAGAGTCGTAGATGGCCTGTCGTGCAGAGCACACGTCGAGCTCCGAGAACTTTCGGTCATGGTTCCGGTTTGGGTAGAGGAAATTGTTGCCAGTTACGAAGGGGACAGAGAAGTAGAGGGTCTAATTCAACGGCTGGCCATCACACCAATCGTGATCCCGAGTTATGAGCTGAAGCAAGGGATGCTTGTGACGCAATGCAAGATTTACATAGGGGCGGCGAAGGACACGAGACTGAAAATGATGCAAGCTCTTCATGAGTCATCCTTGGGAGCCATTCCGGAGTGCGCGCCACAACCAAACGAATTCAGGAGTATTTCTTGTGGCCGCACATGTCTGGCAACATCCAGATTTTCGTGGCCGCGTGCGACAAGTGCCAACGCTGCAAAACAGAGACAATGGCGTATCTGGGGCTCCTACAACCGCTCCCGATCCCGACAAGACCATGGAATGATATTTCGCTCGATTTCATCGAGGGTCTTCCTCCCTCCAGCGACATTAACACGATCCTGGTGGTCATAGATCGATTTTCAAAATACGATCATTTCGTGGGCTTGTGGCATCCATTTAGCGCCTCAAAGGCCGCGCGGGCATTCTTGGAGAGCATCTACAAGCTCCATGGAGCTCCACGAACGATAGTTTTAGACCGGGATCGCGTCTTCGTGAGCCAATTCCGGCGCGAGCTGTTTCGATTATTGGGTACCAGGTTGAACACTTCCACGGCCTATCATCCCTAATCCGACGGGCAGACAGAGCACGTAAATTAGTGCCTCAAAAACTATATGCGCCTCAACGCCCATCATCAACCAAGACATTGGTCACGCTGGCTCTCCTTGGCAGAGTACTGGTTCAACACCTCTTTCCACACAGCTCTGCGAACATCTCCCTTTGAGGTCTTGTATGTCCATGCAACTCCCTCATCGGCGCATTCCATCTTTACAACCAAGGTGGGAGCTATGGAGACGTTCGAGCGCGACATAACGGCTGCTTGGAACCTGGTCTGCGACAACCTCACTCTGGCGAGAGACAAAGCTAAAGCCCAGGCTGACAAACATCGGACGAAGAGGACTTTTAATGAGGGAGACTGGGTCATTTGCGGCTCCAACCGTACAGACAGACCACGGTGTCTCTCCGACGCAACTTAAAGCTCGCCGCTCGCTATTTCGGACTGTTTAAGATCATCAAAAAGATCGGTCAGGTAGCGTATACTCTGAAGCTCCCAAAATCATCCAAGATCCACCCCACCTTCCATGTATCTCTGTTGAAATAGAAGGTAGGCACACATCACACCATCGCCACCAAGCTCCCTGAAGCTTTGGACTCGGGCCAATTGAAGGTAGAGCATAGGTGTATCCTCCAAACACGCATGATCAAACGACATAATGAGGCAGTCATGTAGAAATTGGTCTAGTTGTTGGACGCATTACCTGAGGACGCCACTTGGGAAGACATTTCAGTGCTTCGGGCCCGCTTGCCTGGAGGGAGCTTCGACGTTTAGGCTTGAGGACAAGCATGCCGTGAAGGGGAGGCAATTTTCAGGCAACAGAGCATCACCTCCTTCCTCGCGAGTCAATGACGTGGACGAAAAGCTTCTAGAAGATCCATGTGGCTGAGTTTGTTACATCGGCTCCAACTCCACCGAGTTTGTTACGACACGTGGCCAGTCTATTAGAGGCGGTCACCGGCCGATCAAAGGGTATAAGTAGATAGGTCGACCGAGAGAATAAGCATGGATGATTTGTGTAAAGAGAGAGTAGAGAGAGCAATTGGGTTTGGAGATGTTGAGCTTGGTCCATTGCCGTGTAATCTTCATTTCAATCAATAAAAAGACAAGTAGTTCCTATCAGTCTTGTTCACAGGGTGGAGAGTGCTCTTCGTTCTCCATCGTATTCTACTTGATGGTTGTATCTCCGTCAACCATCCCTCGGGTTCTACTTGACGGTCGTCAATTTGATTGACGTTAGAGACGAAAGACGACGCTACCACCGGAGAACGAAGGGAAATGTCGGCATCGAAATGTTCTACAATCGCTGAAGAAGATAGACAAGCATCGAGAATTGAACAATCGTTGATGAAGGAGTGACTTCACCCATCTGATTTTTTTTCTCAATTATATTGCTTTTCAACTTTTAAAATCACTCTTTTATAAAGAAATCGTAGTGTCATATATTACATATCAACATGAAGATATACATGCAAATAGTTTTGATCCGTCAATCTACATATGTTGAGAAGCCTCTGAAACATTGTAGCATGGATAATGCTCATCCACTCAATACTCCAATAGTCGTCCGTTCTTTAGATCCCAAAAGAGATTCATTCGCCCCAATGAAATTGATGAAAAGATACTTGGTCCTGAAGTACCATATCTAAATGCTATTGAGGTTTTGTTGTATTTGGCACAATGTACGCGACCTGATACGTTCACAGTAAATATACTTGTCAGGTTCAGTTCAGAGCCCACTGAACAACATTGGAATGGTATAAGCATATACTTCGTTATCTGAGCAGAACTAAAGAGTTTGGAGTTTTGTATTCTAAGTCCAGGGGGAGTATTGGCTTGGTTGAATATGCAAATGTAGGATATTTATTAAATATCCATGCAACTCGCTCCTAGACGGGATATGTATTCACCTGCAATGAGACGACCATTTCGTGGCGTCAACGAAGCAGCCTTTGGTTGCGACATTCTTTAATCATTCGGAAATTCTTGCATACATGAAGCTAGCCGAGAATGTGTGTTCCTCCGATCACTTATTCGACATATACAACGCTAAATCGGCATTTCTCCGGAAAATTCTCCTTCCACAATATATGAGGATAATGCAATTTGTATTGCTCAAATCAGAGGATGCTATATCAAAATGGACACGTCTCTCTCAAATTCTGAAAATTTTACATTTAATATATATTTTTTGAATTTCTTGATTTTATGTACTTGCATCTTCAAATTTAATTTTTTATTTTCATAATTATTCTAGATTCTATGTTATTTAAGTGTTAATTTGAATATTTTTAATTTAAGTTATTATTTTTAAATTCAATATTATTATTATTTTAAATTTTATGTTAGTTATTGCTTAAGGTTTGAGACTATTATCAATATAAATTTATTTATCCACAAAATTAATATACTCATTGAGAGAGATTTGAAGAAAAATAATAATCTTACTACACAGTATTTGATAAGAAGTAGAAATCGAGTAAGAGACCAATGAATATCGTATACGTTACGAAAGATATTTTTATTGTGTTGACAAAAAAATGTTTTACACCATCTTCAAAATATGAAAATTTGATGTCATATTTTCGAAATAAGTATTAGTTATTTAATTTTTATACGGTATTAATATTTTAATGTTACTGTATGTTTTTTTCACTTCGATCAAAAAAAAAATATTGGTGCCCCCTCATTGAAAATGCTAGATCCGCCATTGAGACAGATGCCAAGTAGATTCGATCTAGTGAAAATCTTGCCTACTTATTTACTAAGACCTTGCCAACATCTACTTTTGAGAAACTAGTATTCAAGATCAAGATGCGTCGACTCAACAAATAGTCAAAATGATCTCATCAGTCATCAGGAGAAATAACGATCAGAGGAAACGAGAATCGTACGTTGTATTCTTTTACCCTTTTTAAGTTTTGTCTTACAAGATTTTCTTAAAATCCTATTAACGAGACAATTTGAAACACTTTAGATATATTTATAAATGATGGTCCAAATAAGAGTGTTGCATAACATGACCCACCATTATGAGGCTTAATGTGACGAAGTCATGATTTTTCTTACATAGATAGATTAGTTGTATCATATTATTATATTATTATGACCTTCAGTATATAACCATGACTTTCTTGTACATGATGACTACATACAATGCTACGAGAGTTTAAACTTCTTCTGTTTGTGTGCTTAGAGCATCTACATCGGAGGGGGTTTGATGGCGAGGCCGGGGCGGGAGCAGAAGGTGAAAGGGGTTCGACCTCGAGGTTCGGTCGGTGTGGGGAGAGGGGCGTGCGGGGCTTGAGGGGCGCGGGGCAGGAGAAGAATGGATCAGGTTTTGGGGGCAGAGGCGCGAGGCCTTTTTCAGCCCCACAGCCTCGCGCCTCTCTGCCTCGGAGCTAGCCACTCCGGTGGTGACACGTGGTCCGGCCGGAAAAAAAACAGACACGGCTGTTTGGAGAAGAAGCACAGTGTTTAGGTTTTGTTTTTTTTCTGCGTTGATGAAGAAGAGGGGGGCAATTCGTGGAAATTAAGTTAGTATAATTAGTATTAATTAGTATTAATTGGGGAAATTAGTATTAATGGGAATTAGTATAAATGAGAATTAGTATTAATGGGAATTAGTATTAAAAGGTAATTAATTTTTAAAATAAAATTGATTTTTTAAATAGAAATATGATTTTTAAGAATAAAAATATGATATAAAAATTGATTTGTTAAAATAAAAATGTCAAGGCCTGCTCGGATCTGGGATAAATCGATATTGGCACCACCTTATGGAGCACATATGGAATCGGTCGGGAGGGACTTACAACTCCGACGATTCGGACGATTGATAATTCCTTGGTTTAATGTTATGTATTTATTTTAGTTATGTTGTTTTTTAAGTTATGTACTTTTTTTAATTTTGTATTTTATTAATGAACTTTTATTTATATTTATGAATTTTATTTCTATTTTATTTATTAGTTGTTGATTTAAAAATAACGTTAACAGATTCAGTTAAAAATTTAATTAGTTACACATTCAACATTTCTGAAAACCTTGCACCCCATACTTTCCCCTCTGATGTGGAGCACACTCTGTTTAGGGGGGTAGGGAGCTGAACCCTGCCAAGTCAAGACAGGGTTCAGCCTTAAGCCTCAGGGTTTCAACCCCCTTGATGCGGATGCTCTTATGTCTTTAATTTTCATGACGATACCAATATATCACCGATCTATTAATTGATCTTTCAAAGGAAATTTCACCATCCAAAGCAAAGCATTTGAAGCAAAGGGATCATCCATACATGGTGATCTAAAGTACCGTTTGTATCCGCGTATATTATTTTCACAACACGACATCGAATACAAAAAAGCTTGAACGTACAACAAACAGAACAAGTAATTAAAAAACAGATCAAGCATTAAAAATTAATAAAACTTGAACATACGATAAACAAATCAAGTAGTGTTTAAAAGCTATTTTAAAAGTATCGACTGAAAAAGTTCTTTCTAAATCTTAGGAAACCCTAGTTGTCACGCCCCAAATCCGGTTTTGACCGGATTCGAGACGTGACTAGAATTGATAGAAGCAAAGCGATAATTAATAAAATTAAATCTTTAAATAAATCAGTAAACCTCCTCAAATCATCAGTAAATAGTTTAGAATCTCCAGTGAGTCACAGCTCAACAAACATAAAGTAAAATATACAAGGTATCATAACGATTAAATGGGAGTAATTGATATCACGCCAACCACTTGCTTTCTCAAGCCTCCGATCTGTGAATAGATTCTAGTGTCACCTCGGTTCCCATATCCCGATCCACTAGAGTATTCATATCACATCAGATTTTCCCTCGGTCCGGAGGAGACACATACATCGGAGCACCAGACACCATCCCATAGGGATGCTCATCTTCGGTATTCTCGAAAATGTCTCCAAGGGATCCTAGTCATAGGGAACCAAGGTAGTGCTCCCGTAGGACGCTCACCCTTGGGTTAAACCTCAGAAACCATCTCTCATGAAGTAATCCCATCAATATCCCGTAGGATATGCCGAGCTCCCAGGCTCCAATAATCAATCAATATCCCGTAGGATCTGCCGAGCCATAGGCTCCTCACATCACTCAATATCCCGTAGGATCTGCCGAGCCATAGGCTCCTCACATCACTCAATATCCCGTAGGATCTGCCGAGCTCCCAGGCTCCAATAATCAATCAATATCCCGTAGGATATGCCGAGCCATAGGCTCCTCACATCACTCAATATCCCACTGTAACTGTCCAACTCCAACCACCACAACGGCACCGGATTACACCCCCCCGGTGTAGTACCGAACCAAACAAACAAGCAAGCATTTCAAGAATAAGAGTAATTAAACAAACATTAGATTTGTCCAACAATGAACACTTCCTAAATCACACTTCCATCACAGCAAGGACACCCAATAACATTCCACACTTACCGTATACTTACCTGTCACGAACCATCGGTACATCGATCACCTGATTATGCCTCGTGGCGCAACCAGTCATACTCGATCATCCGTTCACACAGTAAGTAATTCAACACGTAACCACTCAACCAAGCAAGTAAACATCCAACCAATCAAGCAATCATGTGAACAATCAATTAAACATTCGATCATACTAGCTAACTAGTTTCATTAGACCCTTAGTTATCCTAATACTAACAACCAAGCATGTGAACCTAGCACACAACTAATCCGAGAGCTCTTCACAGCCTCTCTACCAGTAAATCAATTCCCAAGTATTGAAAGCAAGCTTCACTAGTCATCTTCATCCTAAGCATGCATACTAGACTCATCCATTTATTAGTAATTGAAATACGATTAGTCTAGTTATTCGCATCCTATATGAAATTCTAGGACCTTTCCGATTTTATTACTCTAATAGGCATACTAAGCATTTAATTAAGAAGTTAAGATTTTCCCTACCTTGTGGTCTTCCTCTAAACTCTGTTGTCAAGCTTCAAAAGTCGCAACTCCGTTCTTCACACGGGTACCGGAAGGGTCTTCGATCCTCGAGCTCGAAACCAAGGTGTTTGAACACAAAACAAACTCTAATTAGACTCCACTTAACAGCAAGTAAAGTCCCCAAAATCCTCCCAAAAGTTCAGCTCCAAACAAAGATCGAAAACGGTGGAAAACCCTCAAAAGGCACCAGAACTGGTCGGCCACGGACACGGTCACGGAGCCGTGACCCCAACCCTCACGGATGACGTCACGGAGCCGTGACGTGTGCTGTCACGGAATTCCTCGCAGAGCCGTGACGTCGCCCGTCACGGGATCCGTCACGGATCCGTGACGCTTTAGGGCAGTTTCGCCCTTCTTCAACCTCCAGCTCCTTTTCTCCAAAAATTAACTACCAAACTCCATTTTCAACCATCCCAAGTTCCCAAAATAGTCAAATACCCCCATTACTCCTTTACCCATGGTAGGAATCAACAAATAAACAAGTTTCCAAGGATTCTCCAAATCAAAATCAAATAAAAAACTCCATTAAACCCAAGCTCTTCCATCAAAAACCCACCCGAGCTTCTTATCAACATCATCTAACCTCATTTCAATCAAAACCAACAACTTCTAGCCAACTCAAACCAAAACCCATGAAATGAGATGAAGGGAAAAGAGATGAGGTTAGTTCCATTACCTTTAGAAGAGTGAGATGGAGAAGATGATGATGAAATGGAGAAGGGAGAGGTAGAAGATGGCTCCAAGTTGCTCCTTTTTCTTAGCTTTTTCTTCAAGACACCATGAGAGCTCCTCTTTCTCTCTTTTCTCTCCCAATTTCGGCTACACCACACAAATGGATCAAAATTGGTCTTCCAAATCCATATAAGACCTAGAGGTGGTTAATTATTAAAATCCCTTTATATATTTTCCCTTGTAGAGACTTTTAGGAGGGAATAGTGGTCCAAGACCACTCCCTTTTCTCTCTTCTAACCAAATAGGGACAAGTGTCCAAGTGGATCCTCTAGCTTTCCAATTTAATTTCCAGCACAATAATTAATATTGTTTTAGTCGATATAAAGTCCGATTTTGACCAACTTTGATTCCTTCAATATTATACTCAAACGGAAGGAAACGGGCCAATTAAGCTAACCGTGATGACGGCTAAGCATTTTGGGCCCCGGAAAAGCCCCGAATGACCTTCTGAGTTATCGGTTGACTTTTCTGGTAGAAAGTCAAACTTGCTTTTAAAAGTCACCGGTTCGATCGGGAGCGGTTCTTACAATCTACCCCCCTTAAAAGAATTTCGTCCTCGAAATTAAAAGTAAAGGTACCTCAAAGATCGAACAGGTGAGGGTACTTTTCTCGGATTTCGTCCTCTCGCTCCCAGGTCGAGTCGGCTCCCTGATGCTTCCATTGCACTCGTACCAAAGGTATAGTGGTCCTCCGAAAGACCTTCTCTCCTGTATCCACAATCCTGACGGGCAGCTCCACATAAGAGACATCATCTGCCACCTCGATGTCTGCCCGCTCGATCACACATGAGAGGGATCCGCCGTGTACTTCCGCAGTTTGGACACATGGAAAACGTTATGCACGTTCCCAAGCTGCGGTGGCAAGGCTAACCGATAAGCTACGACTCCAATCCTCTCTAAGACCTCAAATGGTCCAATGAATCGCGGTGATAGCTTCCCTCCACCACTGTTGAACCGTAGTAGGCCCTTCTTCGGGCTCACTCTCAGAAATACGTGGTCGCCGACCGAGAACTCAAGCGGCCTGCGACGTCTGTCTGCATAGTTCTTCTGACGACTCTGTGTGGTCTTCAACCGCTCTATAATCAAAGTGACCTTCTCTGTCGTCTCTCTGACCATATCTGGACCAAGTATGCTCCGGTCCCCTACTTCTGCCCAACACACTGGCGACCTACACGGTCTGCCGTACAAAGCCTCAAATGGTGCCATCCCAATGCTGGACTGATAACTGTTGTTGTAGGAGAACTCTGCTAGAGGTAGGTGATCCTCCCATGATCCCTGAAAGTCTAGCACACAAGCTCGAAGCATGTCCTCCAAAATCTGAATGGTACGTTCTGACTGTCCGTCTATCTCAAGGTGGTAAGCTGTACTCAGCAGCACCTCTGTCCCCAATGCCTTCTGTAGGCTCTTCCAGAATCTGGATGTGAAACGCGGATCCCTATCAGATACCACTAATACCGGTACCCCATGAAGACGAATAATCTCTCTGATGTATAGACGACTCAACATATCCACAGTGTCAGCCATCCGCATTGCCAGAAAGTGTGCCGACTTGGTCAGTCGATCGACCACAACGCAAACAGCATCATGTCCCTTAGACGACCTCGGTAATCCACATACAAAATCCATAGTAACGTGTTCCCACTTCCACTCGGAGACCGGTAGAGGCTGTAGTAAGCCAACGGGCCGCTGATGCTCCGCCTTTACCTGCTGACAGGTGAGGCACCTTGAAACAAAGTCTGCTACTGCCCTGCGCATCCCACGCCACCAGAACTGTCATCGGATGTCTCTGTACATCTTGGTGCCCCCGGGGTGCACAGCAAGTCGTGAGTGGTGACACTCTCTCAACACGGTGTCCCTACATCCTCGGGGTACAAACAACCGTCCTCTAAAACGGAGACCCTGATCTGCACTTATCTCCCAATCATCGATCTTTTCACCGTCTGCCAGTCTCTCACGAATCCCTGTCGCCTAGACATCCTCGGCCTGTGCCTCTAGCACCCGAGTAATCAACATGGGCTGAGCCACCAATGCACATACGACCATACCATCCGTGATCTCCTCGAGCTCAAGTCGGAATGAGCTCAGCTCTTCCAGCATGTTCCACTCTCGGACTGCCATGCTGGCCACACAATAAGTCGACTTCCTGCTCAGGGCGTTTGCGACGACATTCGCCTTGCCCGGATGATAGAGCAGCTCGAAGTCGTACTCCTCAAGTAACTCAATCCATCGCCTCTGGCGCATGTTCAGGTCGCGCTGAGAGAAAATGTACTTGAGGCTTTTGTGGTCTGAGAATACTCTGAACTGCTCCCCGTATAGATAGTGCCTCCAACTCTTCAAAGCAAAGACCACTGCTGCCAGTTCTAGATCATGGGTCGGGTAGTTGCGCTCATGCACCTTTAATTGTCTTGAGCCATAAGAAACTACCTTCCCGGACTGCATCAAAACACAACCGAGTCCCTCGCCTGAGGCGTCACAGTACACGTCATAGCCCACTCCCCGCTCTGGAACAATCAACACTGGAGCGGTGGTCAATCGAGCCTTTAGCTGTGAGAAAGAGTGCTCACACTCACTAGTCCAAAGGAACTCCGCTCCCTTGCGAGTCAATGCTGTCATAGGTGCAGCCAAACGTGAGAAGTCCTGAACGAAGCGCCTGTAATAACCCGCCAAACCCAGGAAACTACGGATCTCAAAAACATTCTTGGGCCTCGCCCACTTCGAAACCGCATCGACCTTCGCCGGGTCGACTAAGATACCATCACGGGACACTACATGTACGAGGAATTTCACCTCTACAAGCCAGAATTCGCACTTCTCCAGGTTCCCATACAGCTGGTGAGTGCGTAACAAGGTCAACACTATCCTCAAGTGCTCCTCGTGTGCCTCTTCACTAGGCGAGTAAATCAAGATGTCATCAACGAAGACTACGACAAACTGATCCAGGTAAGGTCGGAATATGCCATTCATCAAATCCATGAAGGCTACTGGCGCGTTCGTCAACCCGAACAACATCACTAGAAACTCAAAGTGTCCGTAACGCGTTCGGAACGCGGTCTTCTCCACATCTTCCTTTCGGACCCTCAACTGATAGTAGCCTGATCTTAGATCGATCTTGGAGAAGCAGGTTGCTCCTCTCAGTTGATCGAACAGGTCATCGATCCTCGGCATCGGGTAATGGTTCTTCACCGTTACCCGGTTCAAATTCCGGTAATCGATGCACATCCTCAAATCACCACCCTTCTTCTTTACGAAGAGGGCGGGTGCTCCCCACGGTGAAACACTAGGGCGGATGAAACCCTTCTCCTGTAACTCTTCGAGCTGTCGCTTTAGCTTGACTAACTCAGCTGGTGCGAACCAATAAGGTGTCATTGAGATTGGCGCGGTGCCGGGGATCAAGTCGATCCGGAACTCTAACTCGCGCGCCGACGGTAAGCCTGATAGCTCCTCTGGGAACACGTCCGGAAACTCACATACTACTCTCGATAGGTCTCTGCCACAGCGCATAACCTCAGACTCCACTCCCGTAGTCAGAGCAGATAGAAGGACTCCGCTCTTGCTACCCAAAACAGAAGTAATAACTCTGTCACCTAACCTCACCGTCACCTGACGTCGAAAGAAATCGATCGTCGCCCGATAACTCGCAAGCCAGTCCATCCCTAAGATCACGTCGAAAGCAGTCATCTCCAGAACGAGTAAGTCACCAACGAAGGGGCAGTCTTCCACTCGAACCTCACAATCTCGACAGAAAGTATCCAGCACTACCTCCCCCGTAGCTGGGGTCTCAAGACATAAAGGTCTACTAAGGGGCTCCACCCTCAAACCCAAAGAATGAGCAAAATAAGCAGAAATAAACGAATGGGATGCACCAGTGTCGAACAGAAAAGACGCCCACGAATTAAATAGTAAACACGTACCCTGTGTAGTCTCATGGCCGGCGTACTGTCCCTCAGCTCTAGCATCTGCAACTGCATAAACTCGGCCCTGTCGTGCCGATGGTCCTCCTCTCGGTGGTGGTGGTAATGCCACCTGCTGCTGAGGCCTAGCCTGATGTCTCGCGGCTACCGCTTCCGCCGCCTGACGCGGAGCTCTCTGCTGTAGTGCCGGTCGTGGTCGGCCGGGAGGTGCCTGACGAGGCTGTACCTGCTGGGGCCTCGGTGGATGTGCAGCTCCAACCCGATCGGGACAAGTGAAAGCGATGTGCCCCTAACGGCCGCACTGGTAACAAGTCCGATCATCAACGCGCTGCCTCTCACCAAACCCCTGTGGACGATCCATTTGTCGCTCTGCGGGTCCTCTGCTCCTCGGGCAGTCTCGGGCCAAGTGTCCCTACTGTCTGCATAGGGCAGAACTGAGTCAATGGGGCAGGTCCAACTGATGCCACTGCTGCTCCTCTGCGCAAACCATTATGCTGAAACTGCGGCTGGAAGTGTCCAGAAGTCCTCTGTCGTCTAGCATCACGCCTCTCTGAAGGCCTGAGGAAACCACTCGGTCTCGGCCTGACATCTCGCTCTCGGGTGCTCTCTCGAAAATGCATTTCCACTGCCAAGGCCTGGTCAAGTAGAGTAGAGTACACCTCTGTCCTCAAAGCAATAATCCGATCTGCAATAGCAGGGAGGAGTCCACGCTCGAACCGTCTGCAACGACTATCCTCAGTCTGCACCATCTCGGGTGCGAAGTGGGACAAGGATAAGAACCTCGCCGCATACTCGGATACTGTCATGCCCCTCTGCCGGAGGTCCATGAACTGCTGGCGTCTATCATCCCGAACTGACCGCGGAAAATACTGCTCTAGGAACAGTCGACTGAAAAGCTCAAAATCCTCACCAACTCTGGTCTGCACAGACTGCCACCAGTAAAAAGCCTCACCCTCAAGTTGGAAGGTGGAGAAGGAAACTCTCAGACGTCCCTCAGAAATGCCAGATGTGTCAAGGTTGCGAGTGATCCGCTCCAACCATAAAACTGCTGCCTCGGAGTCAGCGCTCCCAGAAAAAGTCGGTTAGCCCAAACGACGGAAATCACGAAGCGTCTGGGCCGTGTAGCTATCCATCTGTCCTGGCCTCTCGACGGAGACTGCCTCAGTGGCAGGCACGGGTTCTGCCGCTAGTGCTGCGGCCTCCTGCTGAGCACTGAGCGCTGACAGTACTTTGCGTACTACCTCATCAATAGGGGTAGTCTGAGTCGGCTCTGCGACTGGAGTATCTCTCACTGGTGACCCTGATGGTCCATCCTCAAAGCTCTGGTGCTATGTGGGAGCAGCACCCTGGGCGCTAGCTGGCCCTGCCAGTCCAACAGTTGGTGACTGGCTCTGTCCCAAAGCTGGGCGACTCCTGGTACCTCCCGGGACGTACACATGAGACATCACGAAAGATCGCTGCAATAGCACGTATAGTTCAACTCAGTTGAACACAACCGAAACGATTTAAGCAAAAAGGGGCGTTCTCGTTCGTCTCAACGGATCCTAATTGGATCAAGGGTAAGTAGATAAGTCGTATATAGTACTTATATATATACAAAGAAGTCCGCACCTCGTGCGTCACACCCAGCAAACAAGTAATACAACTAACTCCCATAGGAGGCAAAGTTCAAACACAACCATACCCGTCACTAGGGTTTCAAAGCGTGAAGCAACCAGTTTGGAATTACGTCCTTAATCCTGTTGTCAAAGCCTTTCTCTTTCCTTAATTTCCTTATCCTTAATCAAAATAATCAAGTCTATCTCGCATCGTTACAACTCGATTCAGGCGTCCCCGAACCTCGTTGTAACCACTTGACATCCAACCATCACGTTTGACTACAGTGGCGCCCCTGAGTCAACCCGTGATAGAACAACCCATCCAGTTTTACAGAACATTCGGCATGACCTATTCGTATTTCCCACTAACCCTCCGTTTAAACGGGACATTTACCAATTAATTTTTCACAAGTTAATCGATACAAGGAGTTCTCATGCTCTACAAGGTACAACACACAATCAGCACATAGATATATCATGCTTCGCAAAGTGCACACGCAATCAAAAGGGTGCAAGACTACCCGAGTTCTATTCTTTTCAACTTTGATTCTTTAAACAATTCTCAACATCAAACCGATTCAACACTCAAAAAAATTCCCAAAATCTTAACATTCCAATCCTTCCTTAAGTTCACCATTCGATCACTTCCTATTCCGACAAGTCACACTCCATTAAATCCAATCTCCCACGTCATCAATACTTTAATAAATTAATCCTTCAACCTTAACAACATGAAACGACCAACACGGTGGTAACACACTCGACATATCATTTACTCAACAATAAACAATACGGTTCCATCATTGCTTGTTAACCCAATACCGATCTCAACCATTCGGTTTCCCCGATCATTGTACATTACAGTCCATAGGGTAAGGATATCACTCAAGCGATGTAACCATAGTAAACAACAGATTTAATTCTAAACAACCTATTGAAATCAGTAAGACTTGAGTCGTTCTCACTCTATGCATCAATGCTTTAAATCTCGCATCACTGAGTACACGACTTAGACCTCCTAACTCTACCCACCTAACTGACGTTGGTCTGAGGTTTTGAAAACAAGTTCAAAAATTACAACCTGTTTCCAATGAAACCTGGCTCTGATACTAAATTGTCACGCCCCAAATCCGGTTTTGACCGGATTCGAGACGTGACTAGAATTGATAGAAGCAAAGCGATGATTAATAAACGTAAATCTTTAAATAAATCAGTAAACCTCCTCAAATCATCAGTAAATAGTTTAGAATCTCCAGTGAGTCACAGCTCAACAAACATAAAGTAAAATATATAAAATGTTTAGTGCGAAAGACCAACATAAGTCTATGACAATCCCCAAAATAAGCTGAAGCTCCCTAGCCTCGAACTCTCTAGACATCGGGCACTCCTGTAAAACAGTAAGAGAAACAAAGGGGTGAGCTTATGCTCAGTAGGAAAAACCTTAACAATTCAACCCTTGGATCACTACTGTACTGTGTAACCGGATGACTCAAATAACAACAAAATACGACCACAATGAAGTAATGTGTAACAAGATAGAATAAGATAAGTACGATGAAATAATATATAAACAAGATAGAATAAGATAGGCTCATACTCTTGAAAATAACATTAACTTGAAAGATTCCATAACAGAATTAATATAAGGTATCATAACGATTAAATGGGAGTAATTGATATCACGCCAACCACTTGCTTTCTCAAGCCTTCGATCCGTGAATAGATTCTAGTGTCACCTCGATTCCCATATCCCGATCCACTAGAGTATTCATATCACATCAGATTTTCCCTCGGTCCAGAGGAGACACATACATCGGAGCATCGGACACCATCCCACAGGGATGCTCATCTTCGGTATTCTCGAAAATGTCTCCAAGGGATCCTAGTCATAGGGAACCAAGGTAGTGCTCCCGTAGGACGCTCACTCTTGGGTGAAACCTCAGAAACCATCTCTCATGAAGTAATCCCATCAATATCCCGTAGGATCTGCCGAGCTCGCGGGCTCCAATAATCAATCAATATCCCGTAGGATCTGCCGAGCCATAGGCTCCTCACATCACTCAATATCCCGTAGGATCTGCCGAGCCATAGGCTCCTCACATCACTCAATATCCTGTATGATCTGCTGAGCTCCCAGGCTCCAATAATCAATCAATATCCCGTAGGATCTGCCGAGCCATAGGCTCCTCACATTACTCAATATCCCACTGTACCTGTCCAACTCCAACCACCACAACGGACCAAACAAACAAGCAAGCATTTCAAGAATAAGAGTAATTAAACAAACATTAGATTTGTCCAACAATGAACACTTCCTAAATCACACTTCCATCACAGCAAGGACACCCAATAACATTCCACACTTACCGTATACTTACCTGTCACGAACCATCGGTACATCGATCACCTGATTATGCCTCGTGGCACAACCAGTCATACTCGATCATCCGTTCACACAGTAAGTAATTCAACACGTAACCACTCAACCAAGCAAGTAAACATCCAACCAATCAAGCAATCATGTGAACAATCAATTAAACATTCGATCATACTAGCTAACTAGTTTCATTAGACCCTTAGTTATCCTAATACTAACAACCAAGCATGTGAACCTAGCACACAACTAATCCGAGAGCTCTTCACAGCCTCTCTACCAGTAAATCAATTCCCAAGTATTGAAAGCAAGCTTCACTAGTCATCTTCATCCTAAGCATGCATACTAGACTCATCCATTTATTAGTAATTGAAATACGATTAGTCTAGTTATTCGCATCCTATATGAAATTCTAGGACCTTTCCGATTTTATTACCCTAATAGGCATACTAAGCATTTAATTAAGAAGTTAAGATTTTCCCTACCTTGTGGTCTTCCTCTAAACTCTGTTGTCAAGCTTCAAAAGTCGCAACTCCGTTCTTCACACGGGTACCGGAAGGGTCTTCGATCCTCGAGCTCGAAACCAAGGTGTTTGAACACAAAACAAACTCTAATTAGACTCCACTTAACAGCAAGTAAAGTCCCCAAAATCCTCCCAAAAGTTCAGCTCCAAACAAAGATCGAAAACGGTGGAAAACCCTCAAAAGGCACCAGAACTGGTCGGCCACGGACACGGTCACGGAGCCGTGACCCCAACCCTCACGGATGACGTCACGGAGCCGTGACGTGTGCTGTCACGGAATTCCTCGCAGAGCCGTGACGTCGCCCGTCACGGATCCGTGACGCTTTAGGGCAGTTTCGCCCTTCTTCAACCTCCAGCTCCTTTTCTCCGAAAATTCACTACCAAACTCCATTTTCAACCATCTCAAGTTCCCAAAACAGTCAAATACATCCATTACTCATTTACCCATGGTAGGAATCAACAAATAAACAAGTTTCCAAGGATTCTCCAAATCAAAATCAAATCAAAAACTCCATTAAACCCAAGCTCTTCCATCAAAAACCCACCCAAGCTTCTTATCAACATCATCTAACCTCATTTCAATCAAAACCAACAACTTCTAGCCAACTCAAACCAAAACCCATGAAATGAGATGAAGGGAAAAGAGATGAGGTTAATTCCATTACCTTTAGAAGAGTGAGATGGAGAAGATGATGATGAAATGGAGAAGGGAGAGGTAGAAGATGGCTCCAAGTTGCTCCTTTTTCTTAGCTTTTTCTTCAAGACACTATGAGAGCTCCTCTTTCTCTCTTTTCTCTCCCAATTTCGGCTACACCACAAAAATGGATCAAAATTGGTCTTCCAAATCCATATAAGACCTAGAGGTGGTTAATTACTAAAAGCCCTTTATATATTTTCCCTTGTAGAGGCTTTTAGGAGGGCATAGTGGTCCAAGACCACTCCCTTTTCTCTCTTCTAACCAAATAGGGACAAGTGTCCAAGTGGATCCTCTAGCTTTCCAATTTAATTTCCAGCACAATAATTAATATTATTTTAGTCGATATAAAGTCCGATTTTGACCAACTTTGACTTCCTTCAATATTATACTCAAACGAAAGGAAACGGCCCAATTAAGCTAACCGTGATGACGGCTAAGCATTTTGGGCCCCGGAAAAGCCCGAATGACCTTCTGAGTTATCGGTTGACTTTTCCAGCAGAAAGTCAAACTTTCTTTTAAAAGTCACCGGTTCGACCGGGATCGACCGGGAGCGGTTCTTACACTAGTCATGTGCTCCCGTATCTATATCATTTTCTCCCATCAATCCAACGCGCCACGCGAGGAAGACCTGCCCCTCCCTATGCCGATACCACATGTCCCTATCGCCTCTATGATCGTCGTGTCTGATCCACCACCGTTCCCCTATCCAATGATGGCCGGAAGAGGTCCCACCCCCAAGTACCTCCTCTGACGTAATCAACCCTTCAAAAGGGCGTCGAAGAAGGAAACTGAAAACTTTCGTAGTTACATCACCGGTGGTGATATCCTCTTAGGTGATCGTTCCGTTTGTTCCGGGAGTCTCGTCCCCGGCACCCTCACGAGTTCCCCCCAAACGTGGTCGGACACCCAAAGCCCTGGTGGCTTCTTCTGCAAGTAAGGAACCGCCGCCTCCTCTTTCCCTTGGTGATGACCCTGATTCCTTCGACACCACGAAGGCAATCGACCTAGTGGATTTTCTAGGGCACGACTCTAGCCGCTTGTAGAAGGTCTCTCTACCGAAAGCGAACCGCATCCCATTCATCCCATCCCTTCCTCCAATCCCGACGTTCTTGCTGCATCAAGAGGGCAAACCAGTCCCATCAAAGGCTACCCTCGCCCCTGTAATCCCGGTCCCGCCAAGTTTGAAAGCCTCTCCGATGGCGAGCCTTCAAGAGAGCATCTCCTTCTGCTCAATTGGGGAGACGGATGAGATGTAGATCATGGTTCTTGAAGCATCGATGAACCCAAGGACGCTGGCTCACCAACAATTTGGGATCCTCGAGAAGCTGATGACGGAATTACCTCCCAGGAAGGAAACCCTGTTGAGGATCATCACCAATGCGTGGGGTCGCTCAGCTCAAGGGTTGGGGATCAAGGACGTCGAGCCAAGATTTTTAGGCTTCTACTTTGGCACGGTTGAGGCTCGCTCACGGGTTCAGGGTAACGAACCATGGTGCTTCGGGGGCTACCCGTTGTTGCTTGGTGACCTCGACCCATTAGCTCGTGACCCTCAAATTCTGAACAAGCTGCATATGTGGGTCCATGCTCACGGCATTCCACCGTTGGTGAGGACGAGGACAACGACGAAGACGATTGAAACAACCTTGGGGACCTACGTGGATTAAGTCTGCGATGAAGAGGGCCAATGTTGGGGGAGGGGAAATCAAAGTGCGCTACTGGCACTTGGTGGATCATCCCCTGCGTCAGTTACTCCTCCTACGTTTCAACGAATTCCGGGACCCAATCCACTGTACTCTCACCTACACAAAACTATCGTCCTTCTGCGGGAACTGTGGGCACATTGGCCACGATCCGCAAGCATGTGAATGAGAGGTATCCGGGATGCGTCGCATCGACATGTCACTGTTTGGGTATCATCGCGATCCGAAGAGCAGGTTGTATGCAACAGATTGGGGGAAAGCAGAGCAACACCCCCAATCTCTAGCCAACTGACCTCGGATATCCCACCTAAGACCCCACCGTCTCGGGGAAGGGGGTCAATTGTAACCTCGTATATCCCACCTAACCCGCATGAGGTGGGGGGTGTCGAGGTAGACCTAGGATGTCGACTGCACCTCTTGGCTTTGAGACTGTCCCATCTAAGACGCTTCCCCCAAGTAGGCCGAGCCAGAAAAAGGACACTGCAGGAGAACCCTGGGAGGATCAGGCGAGGGCTGGGAAGTAGCCCCGCCAGGAGGAATGAAAGGAATTCATGGCTCTAGGGACTAGCCCTGGGAGGGGACCCTGGTAAGAGCCTTGCCTTCCTCTGAAACGATGTAAGCAGGTTTGGTCGCACTCCACAAAGTATGCATCGTTTAGACAACACTTTGAGCAACATTCATCAATTTCGTAATTTTAGTTCGCCTATATGGATTTTCCAACACCGTTTGTAACGGTTCATTTGTTTTAAAGTTTTTTTTGTAAAGAGACCTTCTGAGGCTCTATACAGTGCAATGACTCTCCGTTTATTCAAATGAAATGCATGCACCTGTTAGTAAAAAAAACATATCAAGTATGTTTTGTTTATAGAGAAACGATTGAACATTATAGATGAATAATGATGAAAAACAGACAAATCACCAAAATAAAAGTACTGAAAACATAAACCTAACAGTAGTAGATCGTAACACAAAGATAAATAGCTCAAGGCACTGAACCGCTTCACTAAGACATTTAGAAGGGGCTACTGCGGTAGCATATGTCGATACCGATACATCAAATCTGGAGTGGAAGATAGGGTAAAGCGGACCCATTTTCGGAAAAGTACTATGGCGGACTGAATACTCCCCCAAGACGTCAGCGTGTGTCGTCCTTCCTGGAATTATAAAATTAGGGCTCTA
Organism: Erodium maritimum; assembly: GCA_963921825.1. Taxonomy (NCBI): domain Eukaryota; kingdom Viridiplantae; phylum Streptophyta; class Magnoliopsida; order Geraniales; family Geraniaceae; genus Erodium; species Erodium maritimum. The sequence continues at coordinate 109,459,483 of OY997588.1, read as the reverse complement.
AAATGCGGGATTACTGACCTCCGAGAAGGTAAGGGAGTACCATACCAGCTTTTGGTGGAACCTCTGCCACCTTACGTCCAGCGGGGTAGTGATGCTGGTCAACCCCCACTGGACCACTTCGTAGTCATTCAGCGAGGAGAGGGTGCTTTAGCCCCCCGCCCTACAAGTGGATTTCCTCTTGATCGTGTGAAGCCTTCCGACTCCTCCTCCTCTTCCTCTCCCATCCTCGAACCCAGATCTCCCAAACTCGGTTGAACATTATCCCTAGTCTCTCAGACCCTACTTGGAATAGCCGATGGGTCCCACCCAACTTGGTTCCTTTCAATATTGTCTCCCAAACTCGACCTGTCATATTTCAGCCCGCCCGCCCGTTTCAGAGTGATCTTGGGCGTCCTCGCCCCACTCCGGGCCCGGTGGTGATCCTTTTGGGCTTGATGGCCGGCTTCCCAAGGGCCTCGGCCCAACGAGGGTTGTTGAGGAACCTACCTTTGAGACCCTCTAACTGACGCCCTAGGAGGTCTTTCTCCTTTACATCGTCGCCAAGTCTTCTCGGCCCCGAGTTCAGCCCTTGTTTCGTCCAAAACCTCATGCTATTTCGGCACCGGCGTTGAGCCGACCTCCGTAAGATTTCCCCCACACGCCATCAACTCCTCTGTGTCATTCTTCTCGGAGATTTCCTCCTCCGGTGAGAATCATCCCCATTGAAACACCTCTGTAACACAAGGCCCCCAGAGACGGTTCGGCGAGGGCGGACCCGCCCTAACAGACCTCACCAGTATCCTCATCACCGGGTGTTGATCAACCCTCCACTGTCGAGGCCTAGGACCCATTTCCGGAGTTCACCGGACTAAACCCCTCGGGCCGTCCAACATGGTTTCCTGATTCCTTCTGCCCCTTCCCTCTAGAGGACGTCGGGATACCTTGTTCCGCCGCCCTAATGACGGAGAACACCAGATCGTGCCTCTCCTGCAGCGACGCCCCACTGGAGACTGGTGACTAAGGAGTGGGAGATCGACTTGATTTCTGAGACAATGGAATTGGAGATATCGGAGGGGAAGTCCCAACCGACCGTGCATCCGATCCATTGCTCGCCGTACGATAATTGTCGAAATTTTCTTGAGAAGCCGCCTGCATTATTAGCTTGAAACCCTGAACTTTCTAGAGAACAAACGAAGTAGTTAAACAATAAAGCATATAATCACTTACATTGATAATAAACAACATTGAAAAATAAATAGATAAAGTAATTACTTTAAAAAATAACATTTATAATCCTTTTCATTAAACTTTGAACTTTCAACTTCAAACTACGTGAAGTTTCAACTTCAAACTTTGAACTTTAAACAGATCAAACATTAACAACTTTTAACTTATAAAATGTAAGCTTTTGCATTCGAAAGATTTTCAATCAATAAACATTTAATTTAAAACATATCAAGTAATTAGTTAAACAATAAAGCATACAATCACCAATCAATTGAATAAAAAACATTCAACAGTTTCAGATTAACAACCATAACAACACTCAAAATATCAATAAAAAAAAATATGAACACGTAGTCTATGGTTGAACATGTAATCAAGGAATAAAAAGAAGGGAAAATTACACATAACCTTCCTTAGGATTTGCTTATTTTCAGATACCTCCTTTAACTATTTTTTTTATATTTAACCCCCTTAACTTTTTTTCTTTTTAGTTTAGTCCAATGTCGTTAACTTTCCATCTAATGGAAATCAAATGTCTAAAATACCCCTTAGTATCCATCAAATTTTCAAAAGTCTGCCGTTGATATAATACTTTTAAACTTATAAAAAATAGTTTTTATTAATAATTCCCTTTTATTTTAAAAAAAATAATATCATTTTTTATTTTTAAAAACTTATTTTAATTTGGAAAAATATATTTTTATTTCTTTAAAATATTTTTTTTGTTTTAAAAATCTGATTTTGTTTTTAAAAAATCTTATTTTTATTTATAAAATGAGATTTTTATTTTTTTAAATCAGTTTTTATTTTTTTAAAATCTGATTTTATTTTAAATGGAATTATTTTTTATTTATTTAGTTATTAATATCTTTCCTTGATTATTTTCCTTACTTTTTTTCAATTATTTTCCTTAATTGCTCAATAATTATTTTCCTTAGAGCATGTACAACGGAAAGGACCTTGGTGAGGGAGTGGGAGTGCAGAACTTGTGCTGACTGGACAAAAGTGAGGGAGTGGGAGTGCAGAAAAGTGGGTGTTTTGCAACAGAAAGGACATCTGAGGTCCTGGGAGTGCAGAACAGTGCTGACTGGATTATTAATTGATATTTTGCTGTTTTATTTAATTATTTATCAGAAACCGTTTAAATTATATAAACAAATGTGAAAAAATAATTAATGACAATAAATAAATAATAAATAAATTTAACACGAATAAAAATGAACTTTTTAATAATGGAAAAGAAATCAATAAAATATGTGTACAGAATAATATGGTCAACTATGTAATATTCATAGTAGTTGCTATAACGAAAAATCTTTGAGTCGGACCGGATATAAATACACACAAAAATGATAATATGGTCAAATATATATTACATAAAAATGTTATTTTATTTGAAATATCATCCAACACTAAATTATATAATATATAATCTATTAAAAAGAAGATTGGATTTTAAATTTTAATATGCATTTCACTCCAAAATTAAAAGTATATCATATTGATTATAATGAAACATAATAACAAAAGCCTATCTAGCTCAATGGTAGAACAAAAAGGCTTTAAGTTGTGAGGTTGGGGGTTCGAATCCCACAATTAACAAAAAGTTTTGTTCAAAAAAAAAAAGTCAGCGTGGGTGGGAAGCCAGATGTCGGCCCAAGAGAGGCCCAGCGTGGCCAGGGAGCGCTGGAGCGAGGAGCGCGGGCCGGCCCGCGATCGAGGAGCGCTGGACCGAGGAGCGAGGAGCGAGCCCGTGTTTCAGAGCACGTACAACGGAGCGAGCCCGCGCCCTACTCCGCGCGCGCCCGGGCCGAGGACCAAGGCCCGCTCCGTTGTGGGCTTCTTTTTTTGCGGTCCGCGCCCCTGAAACACGGGCTCGCTCCTCGCTCCTCGGTCTAGCGCTCCTCGATCGCGAGCCGGCCCGCGCTCCTCGCTCCAGCGCTCCCTGGCCACGCTGGGCCTCTCTTGGGCCGACATCTGGCTTCCCACCCACGCTGACTTTTTTTTTTGAACAATTTTTTTTGTTAATTGTGGGATTCGAACCCCCAACCTCACAACTTAAAGCCCTGTGTTCTACCATTGAGCTAGATAGGCTTTTGTTATTATGTTTCATTATAATCAATATGATATACTTTTAATTTTGGAGTGAAATGCATATTAAAATTTAAAATCAAATATTCTTTTTAATAGATTATATATTATATAATTTAGTGTTGGATGATATTTCAAATAAAATAACATTTTTACGTAATATATATTTGACCATATTATCATTTTTGTGTGTATTTATATCCGGTACGACTCAAAGATTTTTCGTTATAGCAACTACTATGAATATTTCATAGTTGACCATATTATTCTATACACATATTTTATTGATTTCTTTTCCATTATTAAAAAGTTAATTTTTATTTGTGTTAAATTTATTTATTATTTATTTATTGTCATTAATTATTTTTTCACATTTGTTTATATAATTTAAACGGTTTCTGATAAATAATTAAATAAAACAGCAAAATATCAATTAATAATCCAGTCAACACTGTTCTGCACTCCCAGGACCTCAGAGGTCCTTTCTGTTGCAAAACACCCACTTTTCTGCACTCCCACTCCCTCACTTTCGTCCAGTCAGCACAAGTTCTGCACTCTCACTCCCTCACCAAGGTCCTTTCTGTTGTACATGCTCTCAGGGGCGCAGACCGCAAAAAAAGAAGCCCACAACGGAGCGGGCCTCAGTCCTCGGCCCGGGCGTGCGCAGAGTGGGGCGCGGGCTCGCTCCGTTGTACGTGCTCTAATTGCTCTCAGACGTCATTTGAAGAAGAGAATGGGGAGAGGGGTTTGAGGTTTAACAAAAAAATTCAACATGTTATGCCCAGAATACAACCAGCCACCATCATCAACATTTTTTGCCCCAAAAATTCCAATATGATACATTTATTTAGCAAAAAATTCCAACAAAATCAAAATCAACTAACAAATCTTAAAAATCAAAGCATTCCTTGTTCTCCACTGATTTGCTCCGATTTCTTTTCAACCTCAACAATGGTAATCCAGCTCTCCCTCTATTTGGGCATCTCGACCTCTCCACTGAATAATGGTCTGCTTCGACGGCCCGAGCCGAATCATCTGAGCTTCGAACTTGATGAAATCGATGAAGGGGAAATAGAGGAGACCCTGTTTGTGAAACCCAGTTGGTGATGGTGCTCCAACTCAGGCGAGGCGTGGTGATGGTGCTCCTAGTCCAGCAAGGCATTATTATGGTGAGAGTATGAGAGAAGAACTACGAAGAGGCATGGAGGTTGAGAGGGTATGGAGGGCGGCGTGGTGAGTGATGAGGAAGTGAGGGAGGTGAGTGGGTTTGAGTATTAGGGTTATAGTTTATTTCAGAAGGGCTTTTTTGTCATTTAAAAAAATAGTATGTCATGTGCTTTGTGCATGTTAACGGTTCTGTTAGTTTTTGGACGGAAATAGACCAAAGTGAAAAATAAAATTAGTTAAGGGGGTTTAATGTAAAAAAAAATAGTTAATGGGGGTATTTGAAAACAAGCTAATCCTAGGGGAGGTTATGTGTAATTTTCCCTAAAAAGAAATTTATGATTGACACAGATTTGTGATTTACGGGTTAAAAAGAAATTTGGGGATGGAAGGAATGTTTGCAGTGGACAGTATCAGAGGAGGAAAGGGTTTAGTAATGTTATGGAGTCGAGAGGAGATGAAGGCTCATTAATTTTTGTGGATAGGCAATTTTTTTTTTATAGAAGAGACCTCTTTTAAGGTAAACGAGGAGATACAAAGCCAAAAAGGCACAAAAGAAGGGATACCCCAAGATGATCATATGACATCTATAGAGGAGATCAACTACAACAAAAAATAAAACACAATAACTAAACACCTGCAGACATCCCCAACAACTCAGGCAAGACCAATACAACCAAGAAGAAACAATCAAGAAAAGAAACAACCAACACATAAGAAACATTCCCAAGAAAAAGCTAAGAAGGATCTGGAATACGAATATAACCACGATGAAGATTTATTTTTGAAAATCGAATCTTGAGTACCCAAGTCTAACAACCGTGAAGCACTGAGGGGAGAAGTTCCAACTGCCAAAACCAACCGCCAAAACCAACCAGACGATAACAAACCCTAACCTTGAATGAATCAACCAACTCCCATCTAAAAAGAGCTGCCAATCCTTCGAAAAGAAAAGACAACAACTAAAATGCTGGCGGCCAACCCCGCTAACGGTTGAGGCAGACCCGGATTACCATACAAACCCTAGTAGATGGCTTCTGGGGTTATGGAGGTGTTGGATGGGGAAGGTAGAAAGGTGAGAGTGACGGGCTTGTATGGGGGAACTAAAGAGGGAGAGGCGACGACACACGTGGGAATTAATTGTAGGGAATGTAGGGTTAGTTTATTGACGATAAAAAAATTCAAATAAACGAAATAACAAATAACCTTTACCGATCGGCTAGCTTATTGATTACGGATTAAGAAATTCGGGTTTAGTCGAGTCTAGGTACTCCCGTCTCCTTAAGACACTTGACTACCCCGTATGGGCAGCGGTCTCCCAGGATACAACGACTAACGTCAGCGAACTCAACTCTGTGTAGAGAAATCACCAGGACTAAGGAAGAATGAAAAACGTAATTGGGAGAGAAAGAGGTGGTTTTCGATCTATGGTTTTTGATATGTGAAGTGTTTTTGGTATATTTGATGTGTTAGAAGATGACTTAGTAGGTTGGTATTCATAGGCTCTCTAATAGGGATAAGAAGTTAATTTTATGGGGTAGCTAATCCCATAAAAGCCTCCATTAAGAGGTCATGGTCAACCAACTACATAAATCACATTTAAAACCATTAATATTACCATTAAGAGGTCATGGCCAACCAAATACATAAATCACATTTAAAACCATTAATATTATTTAGTACCATGAATCATATTTAAAACAACAAAATCACATTTTAACCACATTTTTCCAACATTAATCAGGACAATAAAGGAAAGAGAAAACAAGCCATGGGTGATGGTGTGAGATATGAATAACACCTTGACTGATAGAGACGTATGAGGGGGCCTCCTCTACCCCTATTATCTTCAACGGGGATTTCGGGAGGCACTGGATGACGTGGAGTTGAGGGACATGAATATACAGGGTCACTTGTACACTTGGGAGCATGGAAGAAGAGGTCCACAAAGGAAGGAAAGTCAACTTGATCGGGCAAGAGTTAATAGGGGGTGGGATAATTTGTACCCGGACTCGATGTTGGAGCATGGCAGGTTATCTACCTCGGACCATCCCCCCATCTTTGTGTATGGAAGGAATGAGGTATATCAGAGGAGGGAGAGACCATTTCGTTTTGAGGAGGCGTGGTGTCGGGAGCCGAATGTCGAAAGGGTCATAAGGGAGGCGCGGGACTCTGGATCGGGAAAGGAGATAGGGTCGTGTTTGGATTGTGTGGCCGAGAAGCTGCAATCTTGGGCAAAATCTTGTCCGGATCCACTGGGGGTCCGAATTAAGAAGTGCAGGGAGGAAATGAACCGTCTTAAGGGAAGGTGGGACGGTGGAAGTGGGGCTCAGGTAACTCAACTCAGGAGGGAGTTAACGAAACTTTGGATTCAGAAAGATGACAGGTGGCGTCAGCGTGCCAAGAAACATTGGCATCATTGTGGCAACCAAAATACCAGGTACTTCCAAGCAAAAGCTTCAGCACGTCGGCGCATAAATCGAATTGGGAAGTTGACATATAAACTTGGGGTGCCGAGATGGTGGGGAGAAGAACTCGAACAGGTTATGATCGATTATTTCACTGAGTTGTTTGAGGCAGGTACTCAAGGAAGGGACGAGGTGATCGGTTTGGTCCGTAAATCGGTCACGAGGGAGCAAAACTTGGATTTTCTCAGACCGATTGAAATTGAGTAGGTTAGAAAGGTCGTTTTCAGTATGCAACTGTTGAAAGCCCCGTGTCCAGATGGTTTTAACCCGGGGTTTTTATCAACGGTTTTGGCCAGTGGTGAGCGCACGGGTATTTCAACTAGTAAGGGAGGTGTTCCAATCGGGTAAGCTTCCAATTTCGCTAAATGATACTAATGTGGTTTTGATTCCGAAGGGGAGAAACCCGAAAGAAATGAGAGAATTTAGACCGATTGCCCTTTGAAATGTGTTATACAAAGTGGTGACGAAAGTAATATCCAGAAGGATGACAGAGGTGCTGCAAGAAATTATTTCAGAGTCTTAGAGCGCGCTTTTAAAGGGGAGATTAATCACAGACATTATTATATCGGGTGAAGTTTTACACGCTCAGAGATCGAAGAGGAGTGGGAAAAAGGGTTGTATGGATATGAAGGTTGACATGCGAAAAGCATACGATAGGGTGGAGTGGGGATATCTGGAGAGAGTTATGATGGCGATGTGGTTTGACATGAGATGGGTAGAACTGATCATGGTATGTGTTCGTACGCCTAGTTTGTGGATTACCGCTGAGGGAAACAAACTGGGTGCGATCACTCTAGGGAGAGGTATTCGGCAAGTGGACCCTCTGTCATAGGGGTTGTCTAGACTCATCGATAACTATGCTCAAAGGGGCCTTATACACGGGATGAAGGTACCTCGTACCGCTCCGGCGATGTCTCATTTATTTTTTTGTAGATGATAACATCTTCTTCGGCAGAGCCACTGAGGAAGAAGCAAAGAATTGGAGACTCTTGCTGAACTTGTACGAAGAAGCTTCGGGGTAGAAGATTAACAATAAAAAATATACCATATCGTTTAGCCCTAACACGGAGGAGGAGGTTCGGGTGCGAATTGGGGAGGCGTTGGAATGCCCACGATGGGGGAGGTGGGGTCGTACCTGGGACTACCTACTGTTTTGGGTAGGAGCAGGTACAAAACTCTTTGTTTCATAAAGGACATGGTCTTGAAAAGATTACAGAGTTGGGATGAATTGACATTGAGTAGAGCGGGAAAGGAGGTGTTATTTAAATCTGTAGTTCAAGCTCTCCCTACCTACGTTATGAGTGTATTTTTATTGCCTGACATGTTAATTCAGGAGATGGAGGTAGCCATGAATGCTTATTGGTGGACCAACGAGGGGTGTTCAGGCAAGGGAATCAGATGGAGGAATTTGGATGGGTTATGTGATCATAAACTCAAAGGTGGAATGAGTTTTAAAGTGTTGAAAGATTTTAATCTAGTTATGCCGGGGAAGCAGGGCTGGAGACTTATGACTAACCTTGGTAGCCTGGTGGCTAGGATACTGAAGGCCCGTTATCATCCCTTATCAGATTTTGTTCAGGCTACGAAGACGATAGGAGCAAGTCCTATTTGGAACAACATTCTGGCGAGCCAGAATATTGTATCAGAGGGACTCAGAAGAAGAATAGGTCTGGGGGTACACACTCGAGTACTGGGAGTACCATGGAAAAATTCGGATCAGGCGTCATTGTTTAGGAACCAGAGGGGATGAAGTTATGGACGGTTGACAGGCTGTTCGTTCTAGGTAAGCGGGAATGGAACATGCCTCTAGTTTTGGAGAAATTTGAAAAGGAGGATGCAGAAGCAATCTTTCAAGACCTTTGAATCTAAACCTTATGAATGATGATTGGTACTGGAAAGGCACAAGAAATGGAATTTACAATGTTCGGGAAGCCTACCGAGTTTTAAAAGTGAAGGTTGGTAGGTGGAGACATGAAGACAGGGATGATTTCTGAAAAAGGTTATGGAAGCTGAAAGTGCCACAAAAAATTATATACTTTTTGTGGAGAGGAGTTTCGGGCTTCATTCCCACAAAAGTGAATCTTAGAGCTCACCAGGTTGTAGTGGAGTAGGAATGTTCGATCTGTGGAGAGGAGGAGACTGTGGAACATGCTTTAATTCATTTTTCGGTAGCGAAGGCAGTTTGGAGTACAGTGGAGGGGATTCTTATGAGGTCAGAAATTTCCTTTAAAGATTGGTTGGAGGAGGGATGGAGGACGAGACATGAGGGGTTGGCGGAGCTGGTGGGTGTGGGGTGTTGGGAGATTTGGAGGGCCCGAAATCGCAAGGTTTGGGACGGGGTGAGCCCTTCTGTGGAGGGAATTTACAGGGGTGCCGTCACTCTACTTCAAGGGGTGAAGAGACGCCCAGACAACTACGAACAAGGGATATCGGGGTGGTGGAGCAGGTCGGGGTCGCTGGGTTCGACCAGAGGAGGGCAGGTGGAAATTGAACACGGAAGCAACTGTGCTGAATGAGGTGGACGGAGGTGGAGGGTTGCTATGAAGAGGGTAGCAGGGAGAGGTTCATTTTATAACCTGTAAGGTATGCCATGATATTCGTGAACCTGAAATTATTGAAGCTTTAGTAGTTTGTTTTCCTTTGCAATGGGTGACTAACACAGGGAGGACAAATGGAACCATAGAATTAGATTGTTTAGGGTTCGTATTGGCCATAAACAGCGAAGAGACCTTGGTCACTCCATTAGGGGCGATAATCGAAGACTGCAAACTACTATTGAGAAATTTAATTGGAGTTACAGTAGTTCATGTTCGTAGAACTGCGAATTGTGTAGCTAATGAGCTAGCTAGAAATGCCTTGTTATGGGCAGATAGGGTGTGGGATGTAAGCAATTTGCCAAAACCCCTTTCGGGGCTACTGGATTTCAATGGTGAATAAAATCCATACTATTACCTAAAAAAAGGAATAAATATTCTCCTTTTCCATGAGTTTGTTACTCTCCATCTCGACCTTATAAGACAACAAGTTAATGGTGTGTGATTGAGTTAGAGTTCATCATGCATGTACTGAGAGAGTAAGAGAGTTAGAGAAACTTGAGAATGAGATTTATAACATGTTTGCACCTTTAACATTCAGATTTATGTTCCAGTGAGACAGTTTCTCCTCTCTTTATGCTCTCCTTCAAGCCTCCCACTCTTCACTGATTAAATGCTCGACAACGGTCCCAAGACGATATTATAACGTTTGACAGAAATGAACAACCATGGCGGCGAGAATATGTGGACACACGAGCTCGAGAGAACTACTTCTCACTTTCGATGGGCCATGAGACCAACGAGAAAGAGAAAAGTGGACGTGAGACAGGTTGGCCGTGACATAATCACGGATGCTCCGATGACAAGAAGAGAGAAAGATGAGGAGAAAGACAAGAGAGAGAGGGGGCTCGGCTACTAGGGTTTCAGTCGAAGCATCGAGATGTGAGAGAAGAAGTCAGACGCATTAATTACGTTTATGATCTGTGTAAGAGAAGAAGAAAGGACACAATGATCCAACGGTTCATATCGCTACCCTAGACCGGACAGTGCATGTTTATCAAGGCAACGTGACAAGCTTAACTATCGGATTTGGCTTCGTGAAAATGGGCCCAACAGTGCAGTTGGATACAAGCCCAAATATCAAGTCCTGTATGAACACTAGCGCCCGGTTCGGTCTGTACCGGTTTGGTGTGACTCGAACCGTTGACCGGCGTTTACCACGCCAGTTCGACATTTTCCAATCCGGTCTCGGAGGTGGTAGTCCTGGTTCCGAGTTCTCCGGTGACGGGGACGTCCGATAACGATCGGTTTGGATAATTCAGAACTTTTTGCTCAGCCTTACTTATTACCTTCATTTATTTTGCTATTCATAGAACAATTTCATCAACTTTACTCTAATGAACTCACACATGTCATAGATAGGTGTATCTATCTTAGACAAAATCCAATTATTGAAACATTCGAGACATATTGTTGGTTTGGATATCAGATTTATTTCTTTTTGTAAAGAATGTTTTGCAACAGTCTCCGGACGCCCTTCCCCTAATCGATTGTACGCTTTTTCACTGACCTTCTTGACCTTTTTCATTCTCTGTCCAAATATTTTCGTGTAAATTCAACAGAATTTCTTAATCCGTATAAAAGTGTGAGAGTTCGCAGTTAGAAAATATGACGAAACAATCAGACACAATAAAGAAAATAGAAACAGAGATGAAGTTGGACTAGAAAAGAAGGTTTCCCAAAATTGATTTATTCAAAATCAGTCACAATAAAGAAAATAGAAACAAAGATGAAGTTGGACTAGAAAAGTAGGTTTCCCAAAATTGATTTATTCATAGTGTGTGAACTCTGAAACCCTTCATTCCGTCTAACATGGGCTCAGGATGAGCTTAAAGTTTGTCAATGGTATTCTTAACTAGGAAGCATATTCACCCCGACATCATCAGATATTCAGAATTATCGAAGAATAAGAGTACAGTGACGGTTCCGTATGTTGAATATGACGTAAACCCTACACTCTACCGTAAACCGGCAGGCTAAAACGACACAGTTTTCAACAAATTGAGTACATGAAACGGCATCGTTCCATAAATATCTGTCTCCACTCTACCTGGCCCGTTCAAATTACGCAACTTAGCCAACTGAAAGAAGAGCCTCGTGTTTCGCGCGCGCTCTGAGCTTCCTTTCTGGATCGGGGTCGGTGGAACGAATTTGAGATTTCCAGCTCAAATTTGACTATTTTTTTGGAGAGATAATAGGAATCTGCTATGCAAACGGGTGCTAGAGTTGGCGTTGGGGTGGAGGGAGGTCAGAGAGCTCTCAATGGAGCCGCCGCCGACGGGGGAGCTGCGGCTCGTAAATTATCGCAGTTGCCGGTTCAGAAATCGCAGGTCGGAGTATTATCGCAGATGATTGCCGGTGGACTCGCCGGCGCTTTTGGGAAAACCTGCACGGCTCCTTTCTCTCGGCTTACCATACTTCTTCAGGTTCCTTATCTACTCTTTTGGCTTTCTTTATTTCAATTCCACAACTCTCTACTGTGGTTGCCAATACAAATTTAGGGGTCTAATCGAATATCCTTACTATGCTTCTCTCTCCTGTCATTTATATGGTAATGGCTTTAACTAGCTTGTATTATTGCTGAGAGAGTGGTGCGCCGTTCATTAAACCTTCTATCTTTTTGTCTTGTATTATTTCCTTATGTAATTTATTATATTTTTTTAGGTCCAGGGTATGCACAGTGACATTGCAACTGTGAGAAAATCAAGCTTATGGCATGAAGCTTCACGAATTGTCACTGAAGAAGGATTTAGAGCCTTCTGGAAAGGGAACCTGGTTACAATTATTCATCGCCTGCCTTATTCTTCTGTCAACTTCTCTTCATATGAGCACTACAAAAAAGTTGGTACAAACAGCCTATGTGTATATAGCTTTATGCAATTAAGCTACACTGGTTGCTAGATCATTTTCAGTTTCTATTTTTCTTATTAGTACTGTTTTATTTGTTACAGTTACTGCATATGATTCCGGGACTGGAAAGTCATAGACAGAATATGAGTGCAGACATTTGTGTACATTTTGTTGGAGGTGCATTGGCCGGAATAACCGCTGCATCTGTTACATATCCACTGGATCTAGTTAGGACACGCCTTGCAGCCCAGGTGAGCTCAAAGTTCCTTTGGGGAGTTATGGATAATTGTTTTTTTTTTCGTTTTATTTCCCATGTTACTAGTCCTGTTGGTTAGAGAACAGTACTACTGCCTTTTGTTGAGCATTTATATCATTCTTGGGAAGAAAACTAATTGGGCATGCTTATGTTGGGTTAACTAACGGATTACAATTTTTTATTTCCTATTTTATAAGTGTTTTCTACAATACTGTCTCCATGACAATGCTTGCATAATCTCATGAGGTTCCTGTATTTATAGGTTGTGCTCACTGCTTGTTCTTTCAGATTGCACTGCTGCTTTTGATACATGATAACTTGTTGATGGCTGTTCTCATATTAAGCTGTTTTCTAGTTTTTGACTGTTTCATTCGCTGGTTGTCTTTTTTGACACTGGATATACATATACAGTATGCTTGATTGACATTACATTTGAGGACCATGAATGGTATCATTTGGGTCAATATTATTTTTGTTTATAAAAACACCAGGGCTATGTTTGTTTGTTTTTTGGAAAAGGAGGGAACGGACTGAGCATTCAAGTCTGAATGTTATTCCAGCCAAATAATTATACTTGGGTATATGTTTGGTACAAACTCAGAATAAATTTTGTATTATATCTAGAAACCTTGCTATACTGTTTAGTCTAACTATTTTTTGAGTTTGAGTGGAAATATATTTGTATTATTTTTACCAAAATACCCTTAAACATAAAACTTAACCATAATCAACCTTGAACTGTAGAAATGTATTAATATTTTAACTAGCAAGAATATTTTGTCATTCAACAATTTAAACTCATTTCAATTTGTAAGCTAATGCCATCAACTGTAAGTGGGTTAATTTTCAACTCGTTTCAAGGGAGTTTTTTTCTTCTTCTGTATATAGATAACTTCAGAAGAAGAATGTACATTTTTTGCTGGGTGTTTATTTGTTGAATTGAATAGCAACACCAAAACCCACTCAAAAGATTCAATGGAAAATCAATCCATGCAAAACTTGAAATGAGACATATAATTATTTCTTGAAAATAAGTACAAAGTAGAGGCTCCCTTTATAATTTATATAGGGGAAAAGTGGACACTCAAGAGACACCGTAATTAACTCAAAAAATCTGGGCTCACTTAGACAATTGGTATTCTAACATACTTCAATTGTTTATACTTTATACTTTTAAATTTATTCTAGCTTTAGGTGGAATGACCATTACATGGGATGAGATAAGGAATGATTTTTAGTGAAAAGCTAGAATGGATTTTCAAGCCATTCTTGGTTCAAACCGACTTAAGAAAAGAATTCAAAAGCTGGAATAAGCATTCTATTCCTTTCCATTCCCGCGTACCAAGCATAGCCTGGAAGAATGGTACCCTAGCTTAAGTTATTTGCAGTTGCTCATTCTAATCTTGTTGTGCTCTTTTGAATTTGCAGACAAATGTGGTATACTACAGAGGTATTTGGCATACTTTACAAACTATTAGCAAAGAGGAGGGTATTATGGGTCTTTATAAGGGACTTGGAGCAACCCTTTTGGTAGATCTTTTATCATTAATAGAAATAGTAATAAACCTGGATGATCTCTTCTTTGCTGTGTAGTTGACTTGACTTGGAACTAATGTAGGGTGTTGGTCCCAGCATAGCAATAAGCTTCTCGGTTTACGAAGGTCTGAGATCTTTCTGGCAACAAAATAGGTGATTATTCAGTTTTGGTTCTTCAGCAACTTGAATGTATCAAATTTACTATACTCTATAGTTGCTGTTTTTTGTTTACACTTACCTAATTTTTTCAGGCCCCAAGATTCCCAAATCCCAGTCAGTCTGGCTTGTGGCAGCTTTTCAGGCATTGCCGCAGCAACAGGTGAGTACTATTAGTTTTACTGCATCAGAAGCTATTTTCCTTTGTGGGGGCAACTTCTATTATGTGTGCCATTTTTCCTCATTCAAGTTAAATAATTTAACATAATTTTTTTTTCTCAATTCATAAATGTGTTGAGTTGTTTATATATGTTATCAGTTCCACAATTTTCCTTGTAGCTTTCAGTTTTTGTTGTAATTTAAAACAGGAACAATTGAGTTTGAGACCCAGATTAGAGTTGTTTTCTCTCTGGTGAAGTATAAAAGAAACTTGCTTTGTCATTCATCTAACTTTGTTTTCTTGTTTGGACTAACTTCCAAAATTTCGTCATCAAATTGACTACCCCGAGTATTGCAGTTGGCTTATCATAGGGTGGCAATGTCTCTGGTCAATTGATACCCAATCTCAGTTGTCAGTGTGAGAGTTGTCCTCTTTGAGGTATGCTTCTCACTTAGGTTTCCTTCAGAAATTGCTTAATGGGTATTCAATATGTCAAGCCTTGTAGAAGCATCTGTTAAGGAATTAATCATTCACAGTGGCACAATAGCAGATATGGAAAATGGGTCTCCTGTCCTGATGATCACAATTTGTCATGCCATAAATCATAGAATTCGGAACACATAAGCTAATTTTGAAACTTGACACTCTTTAAGTCGTGTATTGTATACAGTGTGTCAACATTCCCTGTTCAACTAAAGTGACGTCGGGTGGTTAGTGAATTGCATCTTTTCTTTCCACTTGAGTGCTGATATGTTGTGGGGCATATGGCTCGTCTTGGTTTCTCATATATAGTTCACCTTTGGAATAAGCTTATAGCTTCCAAATAAACATAGTAAATGTAGTTTGCTCATGTTACAATTTTAAGCAGGGTGTATTATACTACAAAGAGCATACTTGTAAACTTGAATTGCAAGTTTATGTTTAAGGAATAACCTTAACCTTGTGTTTATAATAATGTGCAGTGACATTCCCCCTGGATCTTGTGAGGAGGCGGAAGCAGTTGGAGGGGGCAGGTGGCCAAGCCCGAGTTTATAAAACGGGCCTGTTTGGTACGTTTAAGGACATAATCAAGAGTGAAGGTTTGCGTGGTCTGTACAGAGGCATTCTGCCCGAGTACTACAAGGTTGTCCCTGGTGTGGGTATATGTTTCATGACTTATGAGAAACTCAAGATGATCTTAGCAGACACAAACTTATAGCCTCTCTGCAAATCTAGTCTGCAACCAGAAGAAAGGGACTTTTAAATCGAGATACTGCTTGTCCTTAAATTTTTAGTTTAGGGTAGAAATTTTCATGTAACGAAAGCAGAGCAAGTTTTGATTTCATTTTCATGGGCATTCCATAGTTTATATGTATAGATAGGTGAAGAATCTGAATTAAACCTCAACTGTACCAAAAGTAGCTACTCTCACATTTATCTCCAATACTAAATTTACAGTGGTGATTACGTTCTACATTTGAAATATAAGTGTTCCTTCCAGCTGGTAATTTTTTTTTCTTAAGAACAATATTTTTATACCTCACGCTGAATCTGGCTGCTATACGAAGGTTCTAATTAATTGATCAACGATTGTGAGCTGTGCAGGACATCTTTTTTTTAGGTTATGGAGTGGGGTTGCCTTTCCCACCCGTTCCAAAACCCCATCTCCATCCACATCCGGTTAAGGCACCTTCGTTTTTTTTTACTAAAAGGTGCAATATTACAAATTTAGAAACCCACTGCATAGATGTGCGCTAGGAAAAATGTTCTTCCTGACCATGAGGAAGAACAGACATAGAACATAATGTTCGCTGATCTTTAAATTATTAGAACCGTCACGACGGTATTAAAGCATCATAAAAGGAGGAAGGAAAGATGGGGGATGAGAAAACGGTACTGGAAGTCCTGCTCCGAAACCTGGCCAAGGACTGCATCAATAGTAGGAGGCAAAACTTTCACCGGGGACCACTCTCGGAGCCAGTCCTTGAAGCATGGAGAACCTAACAGTCCTCCTGACGAGACTGTTTTCCAGCCCTCGCCTGGTCATCCCAGGGAGCATCATTAGCGGTCCTCTTGACTCCTCCGGTTTCAATTCCTCCAATATCTATGAGCCCATGCGGAATGTGCGTGGAAACTTCAGTGACCCGACTACCAGAGATCCGGCCGGTCACCAAAATTTTCCAACCTGGATCCACCATTCCAGGCTGGGTGTTAGCCGGAGGCTATGTATGGTTAGATACAGTGCTCGGGGAAACACATGAGCTCCCCCTCGAGATGAGGAGCTCTTAGATACAATGCTTGAGGAAAGCCTCCCGAAGCCTGGAGGTACGCTCGTCGGTGGCTCATCCCAATTTGTCGCATACGACTTCACCTGCTTATCCCTTTGAAACTCAAGGAGAGAGGTGTCATACCTCAGGGTGCCCCACATCTCCAACTCGCAATCCCGCACCACGTGCCCCATGTTGGGTCTCGAGGTAGGGTAGTAGATGAACCAACTCGCAACAGAATGACAAATAAAACCAAGAGACCATAAAAACCATGAATCAACTACCAAAGATTAGAATCACAAGAAAAAATCAGTATTTTCATACCAAAACAAGAATACCTGGTAAACAATGATTTGACTTGAGTCTCCAAGACGCCTACGTGTCCATTTGTGAATCAAAGCCACGTAGTTCTTCTTATAAGGACCCAAGAACTCCAAAAATAGAGATGGGGGTTTGCCTTGGCAAAAATACTAGGGGAAGGAGAGAAAAAATTGCTTTCTATTTACGTCTTGTGTTTGTTATGTTGGAAAATGATGACTTAAACCAATTAAATCCCATCAACATAATAAACAATAGTATATGACAAGTATGGTGTTAAGTATGGTTAGACAAGATGTGGTTAGGTGGTGAATCGCCAACACCTTTATCCTTGTCTTCCTTACTTAGTACTAATTAATCAAGACTTGATTAATTAGTTCAATGGGCCTTGGTCTCATGGGCCTCTTGGAACATGACTCGTGGCCATTCCCAATGAGGCCCATGACGCGCTCATCGCCTCCAAGCCTTCCATACCGAAAATGTCCAACATTATCCGATGTGATCAATCCCAAGACAACAACCCTTGTCTCAATCCGTAAAGTCCTATTCACTTACCGACACATGACCTAAAACCCAGTTTTGGCCATGTCCCGAGACAACTCCCTTTTGGCCATTCTCCATAAATGTGTCAATGAGTTTCATCCTCCGGTGTGACCCTTAGGTTTATGCATGTCAATAGATCAACGTAAAATCCAATTTTACTTGATCCTATATAAGTGGAAACTAACGAGACTTTAGATTTCCTGACACTGCATAACGATTCGAACCTGTCGATTCTAACCTTTTCGTCGTTCCTGTTATTATTGTAATAACCACTCCCAGTCAACGCCAGTCAAACCTGCGAAAAATAGGAAAATTTAAAATTTTTCGACAGACACTTAAATGAACCCAAAGTTGACCCCGAGGGTCATACCGGACGTAAGTTGACCCCGCTATCGACCAAAGTGAGTTCCGGAGGACTCAGGGCAACTTTCTGATCAATTTGGGAAATATTGACTTTTCGCTGGAAAAGTCAACCGAGTGACGTTTTGGTCCATTCAAGGACCGTTTTGGATCCAAAAAGCTTAGCCGTCGTCGCAGTGGTCTTAGTTGAGCCGTTTCCTTGTAGCCCGTCAAGTTTCGTAATTTCTTGGGAAAAGTCCGATTTTCGCGAATCTGATTGGAAAATATCTAGTAGATATTTCCCAAAAAGGTGTGGGACCCACCTTGCCACTTGTCAAACAAGTGGTGGTGTTAGGTTTAGGGGGGGGGGGGTAAATGGAAAGGATGACTAAAGGGGGGGGGGGTTCGGCCATTAAGTCAAAAAAAGGGAAAAAAATAGAAAAAGAAGAAGAAAAGAGTTAGTTTTTAGAAAGAGAAAGAAGAGAGAAGAAAGGGAGAGAAGAAGAAGGAAAAACTAGGGTTTGTGACGTTTCCCTCCCATCCAACCCTTGGGTCGTCTCAAAGTGAAGAGATTCAAGCTTACCTCGTCTACCTCTACGGTATACACCAAACCGATCTTCAATTTGTCTTTTTCTAAATTTAGGTTTTGGTTTGAAACTATTAGTTTAAGGTTGTTTTGATGTTGGGGGAGTGTTGGAGACGATTGGAGGTGAAATTTGACGTTTTCCGGTGACCGGAAGCTAGGGAGGAGCTCCGGCCACCGTGGGTGGTGGCCGGCCGGCCATGGGGTGGCTGGCCGGAGCTGGGACCAGCCACCCCCATGGTGGCTGGGCCCCAATTTAAACCCTAGGGCCCACGGCCAAGTTGGGCCGGGTGGGGCCCACGTGCTCGGGTGCTCGGGTTTTGTGTTCGGGTGGTTTGGAACGTTCCCCTGACCATTTATCCTTAACCGAATCAAAATTTGGAATTAAATTGGAGAAGTTGTAATTATCGGGTTTTATGAACTTTAAACGTTAATTAATTGACTCGGAAGTCGGAATTCGATTCCGTTGAATGCCTAGGAACCCTTGAAATATTCTAAGACCGTAGAAACGAAAACGGGAATTTTCGTAGCCCCGGAAGGGCGTTTTCAAAACCCGGGCAGATTCGCCATGTCGGGCGAATCGGGCCTTTCCGGATCCAATATCGATAATGTCGAGTAATTGGGGAGTTTGGGAGTGATCGACATTGTCAGGGTTACTTTTGGGCGTCAGGTTTATTAAAATTCAGCATTATGCCTGCAAGCTTAAAAGCGTTTAAAATTGTGTTCTTTTAGATCGTGCTGCGGACCGAGGCAAAGGAAAGCTAGGCGAGTGACGGAGATCACGCCGGGGCTTATTTGGACACTTTTGGAGAACACGCACGAGGTAGGGAAAAGTAGCCGGATCTCGGCCCTGACTAGGGAAAGTTAACAGCATAATTGCATGTGACACTTGGGTGTCGTGGGTTAAGTAGGTTATCAAATATTAGAAATGCATGTGACACTTGGGGTGTCGTGGGTTAAGTAGGCTATCGAAGATTGGAAATGCATGTGACACTTAGTAGTGTCGTAGGAGCATAGAACTTATCGATGTTAGAATTACTGGAGGCATATGACCATGCCCGGAGGTTGATTGTGAACTTATCGATATTAGGAGTACTGGAGGCATATGACCATGCCCGAAGGTTGATTGTGAAACTGTTGATATTAGGACTGTTGGAGGCATTGGTTATGCCGGAGGTTGATTGTATACTGTTGTGTCTTGGGTGGCCATGAGAGCCCGTGTTTTACTGTTGTGTCTTGGGTAGCCATGAGAGCCCATGTTTTACTGTTGTGTCTTGGGTGGCCATGAGAGCCCGTGTTTTACTGTTGGTGTGTCTTGGGTGGCCATGAGTGCCTGTGGGGTTGTTGAACCCGTGTCTTTACTGTTGGTGTGTCTTGGGTAGCCATGAGTGCCCGTGGGGTTGTTGAACCCGTGTCTTTACTGTTGGCGTATCTTGGGTGGCCATGAGTGCCCGTGGGGTTGTTGAACCCGTGTCTTTATTGTCAGTGTGTCTTGGGAGGCCGTGAGTGCCCGTGGGGTTGTTGAACCCGTGTCTTTACTGTTTGTGTGTCTTGGGTGACCATGAGTGCCTGTGGGGTTGTTGAGCCCGTGAGTTACTGTTGGTGTGTCTTGGGAGGCCGTGAGTGCCCGTGGGGTTGTTGAGCCCGTGAGTGATTGTTGGTGGTTTTGAGAGGCTGTGAGTGCCCGTGGGGTTGTTGAGCCCGTGAGTTACTATTGGTGGTTTTGAGTGGCCGTGAGTGCCCGTGGGGTTGTTGAGCCCGTGAGTTACTATTGGTGTATCTTGGGAGGCCGTGAGTGCCTGTGGGGTTGTTGAGTCCGTGTTCTACTGTTGGTGTCTTGGGTGGCCATGAGTGCCTATGGAGTGTTGAACTTGTGTCGTTGCTGTTTGTTGAACTTTGCTTGTGATTGTGATTGCGAATCCCGGTAGGTTGCGAGCATTCTTTGGCTGGCCTGACCAAGTTCGAGTCTCGGCAGGTTGTGAGCATTCTTTGGCTAACCTGATCCGTGTTCGAGTCTCGGCAGGTTGTGAGCATTCTTTGGCTAGCCTGATCCGTGTTCGCGTGATTGAGGGAGGTTACTGAGCAGCTGGTATGTGATCCTTTGTGATCTTGTTTGGTGTGCGATCCTTTGTGATCTTGGG
The DNA here is from genome assembly GCA_963921825.1 of Erodium maritimum. Classification (NCBI taxonomy): domain Eukaryota; kingdom Viridiplantae; phylum Streptophyta; class Magnoliopsida; order Geraniales; family Geraniaceae; genus Erodium; species Erodium maritimum. Next base: position 109,438,832 of record OY997588.1, on the reverse strand, counting down.
TGTTGCGTGGTGGTCTTTTGAGTCCTTGGAAGAGGTCGTGATCGTTGTGTTGGGTCTACATTACGAGTCCGAGTGTTGAGTCTGTTGAGGAAGTAACGGGTTGTGTGTCAGTTAAGTTACTTGAGTTTGGGGATGGTATTCCCGGTGTTGGGTCTAGTTTTGGTGTTACCAGCATTGTCTACTAAGTATGTCGTAGTCAGTCTGTTATCCGTGGTGGTGAGCGAACGCTCACCCCTAGCTGCTTTTCCTACAGGTACCGGTCGCAGGTTGGACTAGGTGAGCTTCCGAAGCTTGAAGAGTTAGGAGCGGGATTCTGGGTTTGTTTTGAGTCTAGCGACGGATACCTTACTTTTGTCCACTTGTTGGGACGTATTTTAAGTTGTAAATATTATTTTGTTGAACAAATGATGATTTTAAAGTGATTTAATGTAAAAGGTTTCAAAATGTTTTATTGTTTTTAAAGGTTCACGTCCTGAGTTCGGTTTACTGAAATTGGGGCGTGACAGCTTGGTATCAGAGCTCGAGGTTTCACACCTCGGACTGTACGTCAATTAGGTGGGGAGAGTCGAGTCAGTAAGGTCCCGTCGTGCGTTGGGTACGCAGGTCGGAACCCTGTGTAGACCCGTTGTGTTTTGAGTCCTGTTTGTGTTTGTGTGTATGTGCAATACGGGGTTACTGGCATACTGTTTGTGTGTTGCTGCGTGGATTTTTTTAAACTGTCGCGACTCGACTCAGGGGCGCCCCTGTGGTCGAGCGTGACAGTGTTGATATCAAGTGGGTACAATGTAGTTCGGGGACGCCTGGACCGGGTTGTAACCACCTGATGTCAAAATAAAATTTTAAGATGAAAAGGAAAAGTTTTAAAATTGGTCGCGCCAGTGCATGTCACCCGCACGCCGTGCACTGGGCGTGCACCGTGCATGCAGGCCACCTGAGGGCTCTCTGTTCAATCTGCACGCCGTGCGCCCAGCGTGCGCTTGGCGTGCGCCGTGCACGCTGCTTGCATTCCGTGCGCCGGGCGTGCATGGTGCATGGTGGGTGCACTCCGTGCGCTCAGCGTGCGCATCAGAAATTCAGGATCCTTTTGCTTCCTTTTGCTCCGCTTCCGACCAGAAGTTCCCGATTCCTTTGGAGGAAGTGTTTTTAAACTTGATTTGCCATGTGGGCGTGTGTGTGTGGGTTGGCCCGGTGGGCGGGTGTCGTCGTCGTTGTTGTTGTTGTTGTTTGGCCGGGTTGGCTTATGATTGAGGTTGGAAGACTGGTGTTTGGTCTTAAATTGTTGTGCGTGTGTTGTTAAATTGTTGGTCGAGTGTGTGTGTCGTCCAAGGTTTCTCTTTGAGGCTATTTTAGGGTTAAAACGGGGTAAGGTTCGAGTTGAAGCGAATTTGGAAAACAGGTCTGCGCGAGCGTCACGGATCCTGTCACGGGTCCGTGACGGACCAGGGCGATTTGGAGAATTTTAGGCCTTCGTCACGGCTCCGTGACCCCAACCGTGACGGGGTCTGTCACGGATCCGTGATCCCTGTCTGTTCCAGCGTCTTGTTTGTGCAGTTCGAGTATTGGTTTGCGTGGCGGTGTTCACGGTTTGTGTTGGTGGTAGAGGTTGAAATTTTCGGTGTTAAAGGATGAGGTCTTGGGTTCGAGACTCATCGATAACCTACGGTAGTGGTACAGCGTATCGGTGTGAGAGTCACGCCACGGAGAGGGGTTAGGGTTGGTGCGCTGTGGCGCCACATGGACTAGGTTTCCCCTAGGTGAACAGGTGTTCGAGGTTTCCCTCGCGTGAACGGGTGGTTTGAGGTTTCCTTCACGTGAGTGGGTTGTTTGAGGTTCCCTACATGATCGAGTAACTAGGGTATCAAGGATGTGAGCAATAGTGGATTGCTGAGTGGAAAGTAGGATTCCCGTTGAGGTTTCTCTACGTGATCGGGTAATTGGGATATTGAGGTTGTAAGCAATAGTAGTTGCTAATTTGAGAACATAATCCCCGTTTCGAGGTTTCCCTTACATGAGCGAGTACTTGAGGTGTTAATGGCGCGAGCAGTGTGACGTTTGGCATCAGGTTTTGAGGTAGTGGTTTGCCCTGGTTAGATCGGGAAGTCTTTAGTGCTTTGCTAGTATGCCATAACCGAACGGGTGTCCGTAGAGGTGAGCATAACTCTCATCCCCTTTTGCTACTTTTCCCGCAAGGGATGAGTAGCGAACACTGGTTTGGTTGCAGAAAGTTATAAGTAAATGCATAGAGGACCGGGTGAGGGTTTGTGCTAGACTTTACCAGAGTAACTAATGGAGTGGTTTTTCGGTCTCTGCTTTGAGCGTCATTTCTGTTGGATACCGGGGCGTCACACTCGTTTGTGTCATCGAGTTGTGCTGAGAGGTTGGGGCTAAGTTTAGAGCCGTTGAGTCCACCCTTGTGTCTGGACACGCCGGTTGGTGGTGGTGTGGAGTTGACTAGAGTCTGTCGTGCCTGCGAAGTCAGAGAAGCGAACCGACACAGGAGGTTCGAGAGAGGGCTCAAGAACCCTGAAGTTGGATCGAGTCCTCAACCCGAGGAGTCGGGTATGTTCGGAGTTGGTAGGCACGACGACGATAGTGGAGCGAGGTTTTAGAGAGACTGCGAGGATCCGTGAGGATCGGCAGCGACTGAGCTTGTGCGTGTATCCGTGGGAAGGATACTTACAAAAAGACAACCTTTGACGTAAACTTGGGAATGGATTGGCTGGCGAAGTACCAAGCCAATATCGTCTGATTTAGGCGACGAGTGACAGTGTCAGCAGGCAACACGAAGGTGTCGTGTGTGCTGGGTAGTAATAGTGGGGTTCTCTTGTCGGCATTGTCCGCAGTGGAGGAAGTATCGGCTGTGCGGAGCCGAGAGTTACTGCGAAGGGTATGGGGGTTCCCCGAGGTGTTTCCTGAGGAGTTGAGCGGGTTGCCACCAGTTCGTGAGGTGGAGTTCAGGATTGACCTGGTGCCGGGAACGGCAGCGCTATCGATGGCGCCTTACAGGTTCGCGCCAGCCGAGTTGACCGAGCTGAAGAGTCAGCTCGAGGAACTTTGGGAGAAGGGGTTTATTCGTCCGAGCACATCGTCGTGGGGAGCGTCAGCACTCTTCGCGAAGAAGAAGAGTGGAGAGCTTCAGATGTGCATGGACTACCGGAAACTGAACCGGGTTACAGTGAATGACCGATACCCGATGCCGAAAATTGACGACTAGTTCGACCAGTTGAGAGGGTCGACGTATTTCTCGAAGATCGACCTACGATCTGGATACTACCAGTTGCGAGTCCGAGAGGGGGACGTCGCAAGGACTGTATTCCGGACATGCTATGAGCATTACGAGTTCTGGGTGATGACTTTGAACTGCCGAACGCACCTACAGCGTTCATGGATCTGATGAACAGTATATTCCGGCCGTTCTTAAATCACTTTTTGGTGGTGTTTTGTAGACGACAAGGATGCGGGAGATAGTTGCCGGCGGTACTAAAGCCGAGGGCCGGGATCGTTGTACTAATTGGGAGTTACGGTATCGCGGAGGTTTGTACGTACCGCGTGATGGCGGAGGCGACGAGCTGCGAGAGTCGCAGCTTTCACGTCTAACAGTGCACATGAATGGCACTAAGAGGAGCGCGACATCGGGTGGCATGTCTAGTAGTGCGGGATACGGAGAGCGGTCGCAGAATTGGTATCACGGTGCCTCACTCATCGGCAGGTGAGAGCCGAACAACAGCGTCCCGCTGGTTTACTGCAACCACTGCAGGTTGCATGGTGGAAATGGGGGCACGTCACGATGGATTTCGTGAGCGGTTAGCCGAGTTTGCCTACAACAACAACTTTCAGGCCAGAATCAAGATGGCACCGTTCGGAGCGTTGTATGGTAGGCCGTGTCGGCCGCCCGTGTGCGGGGCGGAAGGGAGGAATAAGAGTTTACTGGGTCTAGAACTGGACCGAGAGACAGCTGAGTCGGTCGTGCCGAAGCATGAGCGGTTGAAGACCGCGCAGAGGCAGCAGGAGCTATGCTGAAAGACGTCGCCGACCTCTCGAGTCAGCAGTCGGTGGTCATGTATCCCTAGAGGTGAGTCCGAAAGGTGGACTAATGCGCTTCAACCACGGCGGAGGCGGGTTAGCGCCGCAGTGTATCGGGCCTTTCGAGGTCTTGAGTACGTCATTGAGTGGGCAGATGCCGAGGTAACGGGTGATGTCTCGTATGAGGAGAAACCGGTTTGGGAAACGGATCCACGAGAGCAGGTCCTGCGCGGAAAGGTTATCCACTTAGAACGGGTGCAGTGGCGGCACCACGAGGCCGAGTCGACTTGGGAACGCGAGGACGAGGTTCCCGCGAAGTACCCCGATCTGTTCGACTCCGGAGGTACGTCTGTTTTAAATTTCGCGGACGAAATTCCTTTAAGGGGGGTAGATTGTAATAACCACTCCCGGTCAACGCCAGCCAAACCTGCGAAAATAGGAAAATTTAAAAATTTTCGACAGACACTTAAATGAACCCAAAGTTGACCCCGAGGGTCATACTGGACGTAAGTTGACCCCGCTATCGACCAAAGTGAGTTCTGGGGGACTCAGGGCAACTTTCTGATCAATTTGGGAAATGTTGACTTTTCGCTGGAAAAGTCAACCGAGCGACGTTTTGGTCCCTTCGAGGACCGCTTTGGATCCAAAAAGCTTAGCCGTCGTCGCTATCACGCCCCAATTTCAGTAAACCGAACTCGGGACGCGAACGTTTGAAATAAGAAAAACACTTTGAAAACATTCCCATTAAAACAATTTACAATAACAGTTTAGTTCAACAAAAGGATAATTACAACCCAAAATACAACGTCCCACAAGCGGACAAAAAGGCGAGGTATCCGTCGCTAGACCAAAAGTAAAAACCCGGACTCCACTCCTAGCTCCACAAGCTTCGAGAGCTCACCTAGTCCGTCCCACGAACAGTACCTGTAGGAAAAGCAGCTAGGGGTGAGCGTTTGCTCACCACCACGAATAACGGACTGACTACGGCATAATTAGCAGACAATGCCGGTAACACCAACAACAAAATCAACCCTGGGGATCACTGTCCCCAACTCAAGTACTCCGAATGACAAACTCCCACGGTGACCTTCCTCGAACGACTCAACCACGTAAGTAGACCCGACACAACAATTGACGACCTCTCCCAAGGACTCAAACGACAGCTACACAACACCAAACAGATCACAAGGGATCGCACACCAAACAAAATCACAAAGGATCGCATACCAGCTGCTCAGTAACCTCTCCCACTCACACGAACACGGATCAAGCTAGCCAAAGAATGCTTACAACCTGTGATACTCAAACTCGGACCAGGCCAGCCAAAGAGTGCTTGCAACCTGTGTTACTCAAACCATGTCAGGCCAGCCAAAGAGTGCTTGCAACCCGTTGATACTCAAATTTGGTCAGGCCAGCCAAAGAGTGCTTGCAACCTACCGGGATCCGCAATCACAATCACAATCACAATTACAAGAAAATTCAAACACACATGCACTCAAGACCACTCAAGACACCTCAACAGCCAAGACTCGGGTTCAACAACCCCAAGGGCACTCACTGCCACTCAAGACACACCAAAGACAACACGGGCTCTCATGGCCACCCAAGACTCAGCAATAAATAACACGGGCTCTTAAGGCCACCCAAGACTCAACAATAAATAACACGGGCTCTCAAGGCCGCCCAAGACTCAGCAATAAATAACACGGGCTCTCAAGGTCACTCAAACTCGACAATAAACAACACGGGCTCTCAAGGCCACTCAAACTCGACAATAAACAACACGGGCTCTCAAGGCCACTCAAACTCGACAATAAACAACACGGGCTCTCAAGGCCACCCTACTCAACCGTAAATAACACACAACAACCTCCGGCATAAACGATGCCTCCAACAGTCCTAAGATAACTAGTTCCACAAACAACCTCCGGGCATGGTCATATGCCTCCAGTACTCCTAATATCAACAAGTTCACAACAACCTCCGGGCATGGTCATATGCCTCCAGTAAATCAGCTAACGCTAAGTTCTCTGCTCCTACGACACTACTAAGTGTCACATGCATTTCCAGTAATCACTACGTTCCCGTATCATGCTTTTATGATAAACGCTACAAACCCCGCATCATGCTTTTCTAGTATTTAAAATAAACCTACTCAACCCACGACACCCCGGTGTCACATGCAATTCTACTGTTAACTTTCCCTAGTCAGGGCCGAGATCCGGCTACTTTTCCCTACCTCAACTGAAGAGCAACCGCTACGCTTCCTAGCTGCTGACGTTCTGGCTCGCTACCTCCGAGCTTCACTTCGATCGAAGCCGGACTCTAAAGAGAACACGAAAGCCATAGATTAATAACGGTTCCACCGTTAAACTAAAGGTTACGATTAGTCTAGTTTAGAACCGACAGTTGTCCCTTAAACTCGAGCGGGATAAAAACGGGGTCACAGCGAATCGGGTTTGAGTACCCGAGCACCGAAACCGGTGCATGCGAGGCACGGTCCCAATGCACGAATCCCGAGGTCCGATTCAGCGGTCCGCTTTTGTTCCTTTTTAAACCCGAAAAGCAGTCCATTTTACCCAGAGTTCCAGAGTCGTTCCCAAAACCGATTAATAACCCTTTTTCACAACAGAACGGTTTTTATTTTAAAACGAATTCCCTTTTTATTTCAAATCTGATTCTATTCCGATCTTTGAGCCCAAAATGAATTAGGTTCGGTTTTTGAACAACCGTCCCTAAATCCCGTTTACGACTTAGATTCACAACTCCTCGATTTAAACCGTTTTAAAAACCGAAACGCTTTTAATTCCTTTTCATTTTAAAACCTTTTTCCTTAAACTTGATTTTCCATTTTACAACCCTTTTCTTTCCAAAACCGTGATTTCGATTTCAACCAAAGCAGATCCGAAACCATCTTTTATTATAAACTGATTTTGATTCAATTAATTCCCTTTTTACTTTAACAACCGATCCAATGTTAATCAAATTTCTTTAACAGTTTTAACCCTCAATAGAATCCAAATTAACTCGAAAAAAGGTTTCATTTCATTACCCTTTTGTTACGTACAGTACTCGGTTCACTTTAACACAAAGTGTTTCAACGACAGCCTAGATTCAACAGAAAAACGAAGACGGGAAAAATAAAGGGCTCGGTTTTCACAACCGGCTGACCACCGGTAAGGGCGTAGCCGGCCGAAGCCTAACCGTGGGAACGAACAGTGGCGGCGGTGGAGACGGCGGTGGGAACGGCGGTGGTGGTGGCTCGGCTGAGCTTGCCGGCCGTGCGGACGGCGACGAGGAGAAGGGAGACGGGATGGTCGGGGACGACCGAGCTCGGGCTCGGGACGGCCGGAATCGGACGGTGGTGGCCGAGCTCGGGCTCGGGACGGCCGGAATCGAGAGGGACGGAGGTGGATCTGGACGGCGGCGGCGTGAGGGGCGGAGAAGAGGGCAGCTGGGAGGAGGAGGGGCTCGGTGTGGCAGGACGGAGCGGGGAAAGGAGACGGGGGCGGCGGTGGTCGGAGAATCGGATGGTGAGGGGAACCGGTTCTGGACGGAGAAGAGACGGCGTGGGTGAGGGCTCCGGCGAGAGGGTCGGACCAGAGAGGGAGAGGCGAGGGAGATGGCGTGGGTGAGGCTCGAAGAAGAGGGAGGGGGAAATGGATCGGCTGCGTGAGAGGGAGGCAGAAGACATTTAGGGTTAAAACCCTAAATGTTGCTATTTATACCCAGGCTTGGGCCGGGTCACCAAACTGGGCCGGGTCGCTAAACGGGTCTGGCCCAGCCCGGTCCAGCAGCTTCTCTTTTTTTTTTTGCACTTGTTTCAAAAACCTACCTTAAGGTTTCCGGATTGCGTTTTAATACCCTTTTGAAGCGAAGCGGGTTTTACAATCTACCCCCCTTAAAGGAATTTCGCCCACGAAATTTAGAACAACGCTCATATAAGGCACAATAGACACGTACCCTGATAGGTCTCGTGGTAGGTAGAGGATCTCGGGGTCCGGGAGTCGGTCACTGCGTACATTCTTCCCTCCGACTCCTGCTGCCCCTGACCCGGCGCACTGACTGCTGGGTACCCATAACTCTGATGCTGTCTCGGAGCTGGCACGCTCGTCGATGGCTACGAAAACCTCGACTGCTGGCTCTGACGAGGGCGACCCCTGGGTGGCTGTACCGTCTGCGACTGTTGCGGCCGTTGCGCCGATATCGCTCCCAACGGCTCACGACACCATTTCATCGTGTGTCCCACACGGCCGCACCGGAGACAGCTGGTCTCATCGGCTCCCGACCCCGAGCCCTGGCCTGCCCGGCACCCCCGCCGCAAATGGCCTGGCTCCCTACAGAGATGGCATGTCGGCACCCTCTGTGTCGCGACTCGCCCCATGGACGCCACCGACCCGTGCTGTCTCACTCCACCCTGGTGAGTCGGTGGTCGGAAGAATCCCGCGGTCCTCTGCCTCCTTGGGTCTCGTGACTCTAACATCCCTGTAAAGTCGGTCGGCCGCTGTCGAACCTCGCGGGTTCTGGCCGCATCCTGTGCTCCACCGTCGCTGCGGTGTCCACGAGGTCGGTATACTTCCGTATCCTCAAGGCGAGAACCTGGTTCCGGATGCCCATCCTCAGTCCGTCCTGGAACTGCAGGCAACGGTCCGTCTCGCTCGTCACCATCTCAGGCGCGAATCTGCCAAGGCTGTGAACCTGGCCTCGTACTCTCCTACCGTCATCCCTCCTTGCTCCAGGTCCAAGAACTGCCGATGTCGCTCCAGCCGAGCCGACTCGGGAAAGTACTGCGTCATAAACACCTCCTGAAAGACGCTGTAGTCGTATCCGACCGTGTCCTTCACCCGCCCCCACCAGTGGTAGGCGCTGTCTCTCAGCTGATGGGCCGCGAAGGACACTCTCCGTCGGCCATCCTCGATACCCGATGTGTCCAGGTCTCGAGTGACCTGCTCTATCCATCGCTCGGCTAGGTCGGGATTCGGCTCCCCGACAAAAACAGGTATCCCGAGCTTCAGGAAATCTAGTAGCGCTCGGGAGGTAAGATCCTCGGTCTGAGCGGCCCTCACCGGGACTGCGGCTGCCTCTGGTGCTGGCGAAGCCGACTCTCGGTTAGCGATGACCGCCACCAAACTCTGGAATGTCCTGGTTAGTTCATCCAGGGCAGCCATGACGGGAGGGTCTGCAACGGGCGGAACGCCGGGTGTGCCTGCAGACGGCCCCGCGTCACTTCTCCTGTCTTCTCCGACAGGAGTGCCCTACGCTTCTGCGTACTCGGCGGGCTCAACGGTTGGCACCCTTCCCGGTGTCCCTGCTGACCGTCCCCGCCGGCCCTGCGTGGGCGCTCGTCCCCGTGCCACTGCTGCTCTTCCTCGTCTGCCACGAGCCATCAGCAGGTATCCTCTGCACGGATACACGCAAACGTTCAGTTTGCGAACTCAAATAAGGACAACAGCTCGAACACACTAACGTTCACACGGTCTACGTCTACCCCAACGCACTTGTTACTAACGTCACACCGTTCATGCTAATCATACTTTAATCATAACACGTAGGCGGAAAGATCTCAAATTTAACCACACAAATGTACACTAAGCCCTCATCCGGTCCTTTATGCACTTACTTATAACTTTCCGCAACCAAACCAGTGTTCGCTACTCGTCCCTTACGGGAAAAGTAGTAAAGGAGATGAGCGTTATGCTCACCTCCACGGACACCCGTTCGATTATGGCATACTAGTAACGCACCAAGGACTCACCACTTTAGTCAGGGCAAACACCATCCTAAACCTAATGCCAACACATCACACTACTCAAGTCGTCAACACCTCAAACACTCTTTTACGCAAGGGAAACATCGAAAAGGGGATTATGTTCTCAAATCAGCGACTACTATTGCTTACAACATCAATACCCCAACACAACCGTGAACGTCGCCACACAAAGCCAACACTCAACTTGCACAAACAAGACGGTGAGAAGGACAGGGATCACAGACTCGTGACAGACCCCGTCACGGTTGGGGTCACGGATTCGTGACGAAGATCTAAAATTTGCCAGAACTCTCTTGTCCGTCACGGATCCGTGACAGGATCCGTGACACTCGCGCAGACCTATTTTCCAAACTCGGTTCTAACTCGGACCTTAACCCGTTTTAACCCCAAAATTTGCCTTAAACGACACACACGCTTGACTACCAAATCAGCAAACACACGCGCCACGATTCACAGACCAAGAAAGGCATTCAACCTCAACCAAAACACGAGCCGACACGGCCAAAAGACAACACAACACACTCGCCCACCGGGCCAACCAAAATCAAACACGAACGCCCACGGCGTCAAACAACATCAAAACAATCAAAATTTTAAAGCTTTCTCTACTCCATTAAAACCTCTTTTCTTGACATCAGGTGGCTACAACTCGGTCCAGGCGTCCCCGAACTACGTTGTATCGACTTGACATCAACACCGTCATGTTCGACTACAGGAGCGCTCCAGAGTCGACCCGCGACAGCTTAAAAACGTTTCACGCAGCACACACAAACAGTATGCCAGTAGCCCCGTACTGCACATACACACAGACAAATCAAAACTCAAGACATTAAGGGTTTACACACGGTTCCCGACCTACGTACCCAACGCACGGCGGGACTTTACTGACTCGACTCTCCCCGCCTAATTGACGGACAGTCCGAGGTGTGAAACCTCGAGCTCTGATACCAAGCTGTCACGCCCCAATTTCAGTAAACCGAACTCGGGACGCGAACGTTTGAAATAAGAAAAACACTTTGAAAACATTCCCATTAAAACAATTTACAATAACAGTTTAGTTCAACAAAAGGATAATTACAACCCAAAATACAACGTCCCACAAGCGGACAAAAAGGCTAGGTATCCGTCGCTAGACCAAAAGTAAAAACCCGGACTCCACTCCTAGCTCCACAAGCTTCGAGAGCTCACCTAGTCCGTCCCACGAACAGTACCTGTAGGAAAAGCAGCTAGGGGTGAGCGTTTGCTCACCACCACGAATAACGGACTGACTACGGCATAATTAGCAGACAATGCCGGTAACACCAACAACAAAATCACTAGTTCCACAAACAACCTCCGGGCATGGTCATATGCCTCCAGTAAATCAGCTAACGCTAAGTTCTCTGCTCCTACGACACTACTAAGTGTCACATGCATTTCCAGTAATCACTACGTTCCCGTATCATGCTTTTATGATAAACGCTACAAACCCCGCATCATGCTTTTCTAGTATTTAAAATAAACCTACTCAACCCACGACACCCCGGTGTCACATGCAATTCTACTGTTAACTTTCCCTAGTCAGGGCCGAGATCCGGCTACTTTTCCCTACCTCAACTGAAGAGCAACCGCTACGCTTCCTAGCTGCTGACGTTCTGGCTCGCTACCTCCGAGCTTCACTTCGATCGAAGCCGGACTCTAAAGAGAACACGAAAGCCATAGATTAATAACGGTTCCACCGTTAAACTAAAGGTTACGATTAGTCTAGTTTAGAACCGACAGTTGTCCCTTAAACTCGAGCGGGATAAAAACGGGGTCACAGCGAATCGGGTTTGAGTACCCGAGCACCGAAACCGGTGCATGCGAGGCACGGTCCCAATGCACGAATCCCGAGGTCCGATTCAGCGGTCCGCTTTTGTTCCTTTTTAAACCCGAAAAGCAGTCCATTTTACCCAGAGTTCCAGAGTCGTTCCCAAAACCGATTAATAACCCTTTTTCACAACAGAACGGTTTTTATTTTAAAACGAATTCCCTTTTTATTTCAAATCTGATTCTATTCCGATCTTTGAGCCCAAAATGAATTAGGTTCGGTTTTTGAACAACCGTCCCTAAATCCCGTTTACGACTTAGATTCACAACTCCTCGATTTAAACCGTTTTAAAAACCGAAACGCTTTTAATTCCTTTTCATTTTAAAACCTTTTTCCTTAAACTTGATTTTCCATTTTACAACCCTTTTCTTTCCAAAACCGTGATTTCGATTTCAACCAAAGCAGATCCGAAACCATCTTTTATTATAAACTGATTTTGATTCAATTAATTCCCTTTTTACTTTAACAACCGATCCAATGTTAATCAAATTTCTTTAACAGTTTTAACCCTCAATAGAATCCAAATTAACTCGAAAAAAGGTTTCATTTCATTACCCTTTTGTTACGTACAGTACTCGGTTCACTTTAACACAAAGTGTTTCAACGACAGCCTAGATTCAACAGAAAAACGAAGACGGGAAAAATAAAGGGCTCGGTTTTCACAACCGGCTGACCACCGGTAAGGGCGTAGCCGGCCGAAGCCTAACCGTGGGAACGAACAGTGGCGGCGGTGGAGACGGCGGTGGGAACGGCGGTGGTGGTGGCTCGGCTGAGCTTGCCGGCCGTGCGGACGGCGACGAGGAGAAGGGAGACGGGATGGTCGGGGACTGCCGGAATCGGACGGTGGTGGCCGAGCTCAGGCTCGGGATGGCCGGAATCGAGAGGGACGGAGGTGGATCTGGACGGCGGCGGCGTGAGGGGCGGAGAAGAGGGCGGCTGGGAGGAGGAGGGGCTCGGTGTGGGTGAGGGCTCCAGCGAGAGGGTCGGACCGGAGAAGAGACGGCGTGGGTGAGGGCTCCGGCGAGAGGGTCGGACCAGAGAGGGAGAGGCGAGGGAGATGGCGTGGGTGAGGCTCGAAGAAGAGGGAGGGGGAAATGGATTGGCTGCATGAGAGGGAGGCAGAAGACATTTAGGGTTAAAACCCTAAATGTTGCTATTTATACCCAGGCTTGGGCTGGGTCACCAAACTGGGCCGGGTCGCTAAACGGGTCTGGCCCAGCCGGTCCAGCAGCTTTTTTTTTTGCACTTGTTTCAAAAACCTACCTTAAGGTTTCGGGATTGCGTTTTAATACCCTTTTGAAGCGAAGCGGGTTTTACAGTCGCAGCGGTCTTAGTTGAGCCGTTTCCTTGTAGCCCGTCAAGTTTCTTAATTTCTTGGGAAAAGTGCCCATTCGGGGCCCGAAACGTCCGATTTTCGCGAATCTGATTGGAAAATATCTAGCAGATATTTCCGAAAAAGGTGTGGGACCCACCTTGCCACTTGTCAAACAAGTGGTGGTGTTATGTTTTGTGGGGAAAATGGAAAGGATGTCTAAAGGGGGGTTCGGCCATTAAGTCAAAAAAAGGAAAAAAAAATAGAAAAAGAAGAAGAAAAGAGTTGGTTTTTAGAAAGAGAAAGAAGAGAGAAGAAAAGGAGAGAAGAAGAAGGAAAAACTAGGGTTTGTGACGTTTCCCTCCCATCCAACCCTTGGATCGTCTCAAAGTGAAGAGATTCAAGCTCACCTCGTCTTCCTCTACGGTATACACCAAACCGATCTTCGATTTGTCTTTTTCTAAATTTAGGTTTTGGTTTGAAACTATTAGTTTAAGGTTGTTTTGATGTTGGGGGAGTGTTGGAGACGATTGGACGTGAAATTTGACGTTTTCTGGTGACCGGAAGCTCGGGAGGAGCTCTGGCCACCGTGGGTGGTGGCCGGCCGACCATGGGGTGGCTGGCCGGAGCTGGGACCAGCCACCCCCATGGTGGCCGGGGCCTAATTTAAACCCTAGGGCCCACGACCAAGTTGGGCCGGGTGGGGCCCACGTGCTCGGGTGCTCGGGTTTTGTGTTCGGGTGGTTTGGAACGTTCCCCTGACCATTTATCCTTAACCGAATCGAAATTTGGAATTAAATTGGAGAAGTTGTAATTATCGGGTTTTAGGAACTTTAAACGTTAATTAATTGACTCGGAAGTCGGAATTCGATTCCGTCGAATGCCTAGGAACCCTTGAAATATTCTAAGACCGTAGAAACGAAAACGGGAATTTTCGGAGCCCCGGAAGGGCGTTTTCAAAACCCGAGCAGATTCGCCATGTCGGGCGAATCGGGCCTTTCCGGGTCCAATATCGACAATGTCGAGTAATTGGGGAGTTTGGGAGTGATCGACATTTTCGGGGTTACTTTTGGGCGCCAGGTTTATTAAAATTCAGCATTATGCCTGCAAGCTTAAAAACGTTTAAAATTGTGTTCTTTTAGATCGTGCTGCGGACCGAGGCAAAGGAAAGCTAGGCGAGTGACGGAGATCACGCCGGGGCTTATTTGGACACTTTTGGAGAACACGCACGAGGTAGGGAAAAGTAGCCGGATCTCGGCCCTGACTAGGGAAAGTTAACAGTAGAATTGCATGTGACACTTGGGTGTCGTGGGTTAAGTAGGTTATCGAATATTAGAAATGCATGTGACACTTAGGGTTTCGTGGGTTAAGTAGGCTATCGAAGATTGGAAATGCATGTGACACTTAGTAGTTTCGTAGGATCAGAGAACTTATCGATGTTAGAATTACTGGAGGCATTTGACCATGCCCGGAGGTTGATTGTGAACTTATCGATATTAAGAGTACTGGAGGCATATGACCATGCCCCGAGGTTGATTGTGAAACTGTTGATATTAGGGCTGTTGGAGGCATTGGTTATGCTGGAGGTTGATTGTGTACTGTTGTGTCTTGGGTGGCCATGAGAGCCCGTGTTTTACTGTTGTGTCTTGGGTGGCCATGAGAGCCCGTGTTTTACTGTTGTGTCTTGGGTGGCCATGAGAGCCCGTGTTTTACTGTTGGTGTGTCTTGGGTGGCCATGAGTGACTGTGGGGTTGTTGAACCCGTGTCTTTACTGTTGGTGTGTCTTGGGTGGCCATGAGTGCCCGTGGGGTTGTTGAACCCGTGTCTTTACTGTTGGCGTGTCTTGGGTGGCCATGAGTGTCCGTGGGGTTGTTGAACCCGTGTCTTTATTGTCGGTGTGTCTTGGGAGGCTGTGAGTGCCCGTGGGGTTGTTGAACCCCTGTCTTTACTGTTGGTGTGTCTTGGGTGGCCATGAGTGCCTGTGGGGTTGTTGAGCCCGTGAGTTACTGTTGGTGTGTCTTGGGAAGCCGTGAGTACCCGTGGGGTTGTTGAGCCCGTGAGTGACTGTTGGTGGTTTTGAGAGGCCGTGAGTGCCCGTGGGGTTGTTGAGCCTGTGAGTTACTGTTGGTGGTTTTGAGTGGCCGTGAGTGCCCGTGGGGTTGTTGAGTCCGTGAGTTACTGTTGGTGTATCTTGGGAGGCCGTGAGTGCCTGTGGGGTTGTTGAGTCCGTGTTCTACTGTTGGTGTCTTGGGTGGCCATGAGTGCCTGTGGAGTGTTGAACTTGTGTCGTTGCTGTTTGTTGAACTTTGCTTGTGATTGTGATTGCGAATCCCGGTAGGTTGCGAGCATTCTTTGGCTGGCCTGACCAAGTTCGAGTCTCGGCAGGTTGTGAGCATTCTTTGGCTAGCCTGATCCGTGTTCGAGTCTCGGCAGGTTGTGAGCATTCTTTGGCTAGCCTGATCCGTGTTCGCGTGATTGAGGGAGGTTACTGAGCAGCTGGTATGTAATCCTTTGTGATCTTGTTTGGTGTGCAATCCTTTGCGATCTTGGGTGTTGCGTGGTGGTCTTTTGAGTCCTTGGAAGAGGTCGTGATCGTTGTGTTGGGTCTACATTACGAGTCCGAGTGTTGAGTCTGTTGAGGAAGTAACGGGTTGTGTGTCAGTTAAGTTACTTGAGTTTGGGGATGGTATTCCCGGTGTTGGGTCTAGTTTTGGTGTTACCGGCATTGTCTACTAAGTATGCCGTAGTCAGTCTGTTATCCGTGGTGGTGAGCGAACGCTCACCCCTAGCTGCTTTTCCTACAGGTACCGGTCGCAGGTTGGACTAGGTGAGCTTCCGAAGCTTGAAGAGTTAGGAGCGGGATTCTGGGTTTGTTTTGAGTCTAGCGACGGATACCTTACTTTTGTCCACTTGTTGGGACGTATTTTAAGTTGTAAATATTATTTTGTTGAACAAATGGTGATTTTAAAGTGATTTAATGTAAAAGGTTTCAAAATGTTTTATTGTTTTTAAAGGTTCACGTCCTGAGTTCGGTTTACTGAAATTGAGGCGTGACAATTATCCTTTTATCACCGATATCCTAATTGAGATAAGGCATAAAGTTGTCATCCTTATTATTCTCAATCACTGTTCCTTGATATGTGAGATGACTGAATATATGATACCCAGTATCATGTGCATGTCCATGTTATTCCTTCAGTCACTATCGATCAAGCGGCCGAGAACCGATATCTCTCCCTTACCGTAGTATGAGGGATAAACTCCTTAGTCGTCTTTCGTGTCACTCATGTAGTCCGTCCCAAAGCCAATCATGGTCATTATGGAAGCCTTGTTACGGACAACATTGGGCTCAGGTCAAACTCAGTTGTTGACTGCATAGCAATCACAAATATTCCTTGGTATAAGGATACATGACAAGCTACGACACTGAATATGTTCATGACTCAATCTATGACACATATTCAGGGCAGGTCGTCCAATATCATGTCTCACATGATATCTATGATCAAACTCCGGAATCCCATTCCAATGACTTACAGAACGTAATCCATAAAGAGCCATCTTTCATACTAGTCGCTTCTACTGAAGCTTTGTTGACTAGGGACCCATCGAGTGTGATCTATCTCGATCTATGGTTCTATTCGCATTGTGGCCATAGATTAGAACACACATCGATATATTACTCCTACACATAAGTAATATAATGCCGCTTTAATTTTATTGTTAATGATGATATATACATTTTGACATTTATGATTGAACTACGGGCACTAAAACTAACAATATCCTACTTGCCCTAATTCCAATCTAAATTCCAATATATTACCATTGACTTTACATGTCTAACATGATCTGGCAGCGAGAGTGCCTTAGTCAACGGATTGTCTATGTTATCATCATTTGCAATATATGTGATCTTCACTTTACCTCGGTTCAGTATTTCTTTGATGAAGTGGATTCTTCGCAGTACATGTTTGGATTTGTTATGTGATATGGCCTTTTAGGTTTCTCAATGGCCCTTATGTTGTCACAAAATATATTCACCGGGCTGGATGGATGTTTAATTACACCCAACCCTGCCGTGAATTTCCAAATCAACATAGCCTCCTTAGTTGCCTTTATAGCAACCATGTACTCGACCTTTGTCGTAGATTCGGCGATGGTTTCATGCTTCACGCTCTTCCAGCTGAAAGAACTGCCATTCTGCGAAAAGTTATATGTCCTGATTGACTTCTAAAGTCATATGGATTTGTCTGGTAAACTAGCGTCTACTTATCCTTCAACGACTAGTTCAGCATCATCTTTCCTTAAGGTTAGACTGATGTCTGCTGGTACATCTTAAGGCATAAGAGACGTCTGGTCACGTACATATCATGGCATATATGATCGATCTTGCCCCTAGGCGTATGAGATTCTCAGCATCCTTTTCATCTCATCCGGTGTCTTAGGACACTGAGTCTTGCTGAGATGAATGACATGACGAGTGAGTAAGATTCCTTTCTTTGAATCGAGCATTGAGAACCTACTCAATGCCTTGTTCACATAGGTGCTCTGACTTAAACCCAAAACCCTCTTGGTGCGATCTTTATATGTCTTAATCCCTAAGATATAAGGAGCATTGCCTAAGTCCTTTATTGAGAAGAACTTCATCAACTAAGCTTTTAGTCTCGTGCAAGGTTGGATGTTATTTCCAATGAGCACCAGAAAGGAAATCTTGCTCCCACTAGCCTTCTTATAAACGCAAGGGTCATCCTTGTTCTTGATGAAGCCAAATCAAATTACTGCTTTGTCAAAACGAAGGTTCCAACTCCGAGAAGCGTGTTTCAATCCATAAATGAATTTCAACAACTTATAAATCTTTCCCTTATTCTTCGGATCATCAAAATTTTCAGGCCGAGACATACAAACGTCCTCAGTCAAAATCTCGTTTAAGAAAGCGGTTTTGACATCCACTTTCCATATCTCGTAATCAAGATACGAGACTATGTCAAGAATAATCTAGATAGATTTGACCATAGCCACTAGTGAGAAGGTTTCCTCATAATCAATCCCTTGGATCTGCCCATAACCTTTCGCAGCCAATTGAGCTTTGTAGGTCTGAGGTCTGGCGTCCATGTCCATTTTCACCTCGGAGATCCATTTACATCTGATGGTCCTCACACCATCGGTGGGATCAACCAGTTCCCAGACTTGGTTGTCCAGCATGAACTACATTTCCTTCCTCATGGCTCCTAGCTATAACTCAGAGTCAGGCCCATCCACGACTTCCTGAAAGGTGTTTGGATCCTTGTGATCCACCATTAACTCACTCTCACCTCCAAACACAATATAACCATATCTCAGAGTTGGACGACTGATCCTTCTAGACCGCCTTGGACCTTCAAGAATTGCTACAAGAACTGGTTCCTGCTATATGACCACTTCTGGCTCCTCTACTAGGTTGTCAAGTGGTTCAGATGGATCTGTACCATCTTGAATTTCTTCTAGATGTATAGTCATTCCACTGGCGTCTTTGGGGAAAAAAAATTCCCTTTTCCATAAAGACCCTACCTCGAGCGACAAACACCATGTTCCCACTTAGTTTGTAGAAGTTGTATCCCCTTGTTTATTTGGATACACCACGAAGGTGCATTTTTCAGATCTTGGTTCGAGCTTAGTCAAAACCAAACGTTTCACATAAGCCTCGCAACCCCAAATCTTCAGGAAGGTTAAAACGGGCTTCTTCCCGTACTATTTCTAAAATGGTGTCCCTTCCACACCCTTCGTCAGAGCCCAAATCACTAAGAACGCGGTTGTCCCTAGATTATAACCGCAAAAAGAAATCGGGAGATCATTCCAACAGATCATGAAATAGACCATTGTCTAACAATGTTCGATTTCTCCGTTCGGCTACACTTTTCAACTATAGTGTCCCGGGAGGAGTCCATTCCAAAAGGATCTCATTCTCTTTTAGATGAACTAAAAACCCTATGGTCAAGTATTTTCCACCTCGATCCAATCGAAGTGCCTTAAATACCTTTCCCGAGCTGGTTTTCTACTTCAGTCTTAAACTCTTTGAATTTATCAAAAGTTCCAGACTTATTCTCATCGAATAATATCACGCCCCAAATTCAGTAGAACCGAATCCGGAACGCGAACGTTTAGTTTAAAAAAACATTTTCAAACCGTTTAAATAAATCACTTTAAAACCACCATTTACTTAAACTAATCGTTCGCGTTCCGGGTTCGGTTCTACTGAATTTGGGGCGTGACAACTTGGTATCAGAGCTCAAGGTTTCATACCTCGGACTGTACGTAAATTAGGTGGGAGAGTCGAGTCAGTAAAAGTCCCGTCGTGCGTTGGGTACGCAAGTCGGAAACCGTGTGTAGACCCGTAGTGTTTTGAGTCTTGTTTGTGTTTGTGTGTATGTGCAGTACGGGTATTACTGGCATACTATCTGTGTGTGCTGCGTGAAACGTTTTTAAGCTGTCGTGACTCGACTCAGGGGCGCCCCTGTAGTCGAGCGTGACGACGTTGATATCAAGTGGCTACAATGTAGTTCGGGGACGCCTGGACCGGGTTGTAACTACCTGATGTCAAGAAATGAGGTTTTATAATGAGGAGGAAAAGTTTTGAAATTTACTGGCCCGGTGGGCGTGTTTTTGATTTTGATTGGCCCTGTGGGCGTGTTTTTACTTTGGTTGGCCCGGTGGGCGTGTGTTGTTGTTGTTTGGCCGTGTTGGCTTGTGATTGAGGTTGAGTGACTCGATTTAGTCTGTGAGTCGTGGTGCGGTCGTTTGAGTTTTCCTTTACGTATTATTATAATTGAAGTATTAATACCGTGAGCGGTGTGACGTTTTAGTAACGAGTACACTAGGGTAGACGTAGACCGTGTGAACGCTAGTGTATTTGAGCATGTCGTCGTTATATAAGTTCGCAAACTAAACGTTTGCGTGTATCCGTGCAGAGGATACCAACACATGGCTCGTGGCAGACGAGGACGATCAGCCGGGACACGGGGACGGGCGCCCGCGCGAGGCAGGAGGGGACGGTCAACAGGGACACCAGGACGGGTGCCCACCGTTGAGCCCGCTGAGTACGCGGAGGCCCAGGGTACTCCTGTCGGAGAGGACTGGAGGAGCGACGCGGGACCATCTACGGGCACGCCCAGCGTCCCGCCGGTCGCAGACCCTACCACTACGACCGCCCTGGGGGAGCTGACCAGGACGGTGCACAGTTTGGTGGCGATCATCGTCAGTAGAGAGTCGGCATCGCCAGCTCCGGAGGCAGCAGCTATTCCAGCGAGGCCCGTTCAGGCCGAAGACTATACAGCCTGGACACTGCTGACTTCCTGAAGCTGGGCATACCCACATTTGTCGGGGAGCCGAACCCCGACCTAGCCGAGAGGTGGCTGGAGCAGGTCACGCGGGACCTAGACACTTCAGGCATTGAGGATGGTCGCCGCAGAGTGTCCTTTGCAGCTCATCAGCTGAGGGACAACGCCTACCACTGGTGGGGGCGTGTGAGGGACAGAGTCGGGCACGACTACGGCATCTTCCAAACGGTCTTTCTGGCACAGTATTTCCCCGAGTCGGCTCGGTTGGACCGACATCAGCAGTTCTTGGAACTGTAGCAGGATGGGATGTCAGTGGCAGAATATGAGGCCAGATTCACGGCCCTGACCCGATTCGCGCCAGAAATGGTGGCGACAGAGCTGAAGCCTTGCCTGCGGTTTGAGGGGGGGGGGATGAGGCCGGTGATTCGGGATCGAGTTCTCGCCCTGAGGTTGCAGGAGTACTCAGAGCTCGTAGACACGGCAGCGACAGTGGAGCAGGGTCTCCGAGATGCAGCCAGGACCCGTGAGGTTAGACATCGGCCGACCAGTCTGGCAGGGACGTCCAAGTCCCGAGATCCGAGGAGACAGAGGACCATGGGGTTCTTCCGGCCACAGGCTCAGCAGGGCGGAGCGAGACGGATGGGGTCGGTAGCATCAGTGGGGCCAGTCTATTCAGAGAGACGGCCGAGATGCTTCGGCTGCGGGCAGCCAGGCCACGTGCAGCGAGAGTGTCCGATGGACACGGGGTCGAGAGCCGACGAGGCCAGGTGTTTCCTGTGCGGCCGGGTTGGGCACACTATTGCCAGGTGCCTTGAGCCGTTGGGGGCAACGTCAGCGCAGCGACTGAAGCAGTCGCGTACAGTACAGTCACCCGAGGGTCTCCCGCGTCAGAGTCAGCAGTCGAGGTTTTCGCAACCGTCCACGAGCGCGCCAGTTCCGAGACAGCAGCAGGGATCTGGGTATCCAGCAGTCAGTGCGCCGGGTCAGAGGCAGCAGGCGTCAGAGGGAAGAGTGTACGCAGTTACCGACTCCCGGGCCCCAGGATCCACGACCTACCGCGAGACCATTCAGGGTACGTGTTTATTGTATCATTTATGGGCGTTATTCTTATTTGATACCGGGGCGTCGCACTCGTTTATTTCGTTGAGTTGTGCTGAGAGGTTGGGGCTGAGTTTAGAGCCGTTGAGTCCACCCCTGTGCCTGGACACCCCAGTTGGGGGTGATGTATTGTTGACTAGGGTCTGTCGCGCCTACGAAATTAGAGTCGCAGACTGTCCTTGCCCTGGTGACCTTCTCGTGATGGGAATGACGACCTTTGACGTGATCTTGGGAATGGTTTGGCTGGCGAAGTACCGAGCCAATATAGACTGCTACAAGCGACGAGTGATACTGTCAGCAGGCAACACGAAGGTGTCGTGTGTGCTGGCTAGTAAGAGCGGGGTTCTCCTGTCGGCGTTGTCCGTAGTGGAGGAAGCATCGGCCGTGCAGAGCCGAGATTTACCGCGAGTGGTGTGCGAGTTCCCCGAGGTCTTTCCTGAGGAGTTGAGCGGGTTACCACCAGAACGTGAGGTGGAATTCGGGATTGACCTAGTGCCGGGAACGACAACGATATCGATGGCGCCTTACAGGTTTGCGCCGGCAGAGTTGACCGAGCTGAAGCGTCAGCTCGAGGAGCTTCAGGAGAAGGGATTTATCCGTCCGAGCATATCGCCGTAGGGAGCACCAGCACTCTTCGTGAAGAAGAAGAGTGGAGAGCTTCGGATGTGTATAGATTACCGGAAGCTGAACCGGGTTACGGTGAAGAACCGATACCCGATGCCGAGGATTGATGACTTGTTCGACCAGTTGAGAGGGTCGACCAGCTTCTGGAAGATCGATCTGCGATCCGGATATTACCAGTTGCGAGTCCGAGAGGGGGACGTCGCGAAGACTGCATTCCGGACACGCTATGGGCATTACGAGTTCTTGGTGATGCCGTTTGGACTGACGAATGCACCTGCAGCGTTCATGGATCTGATGAACAGTATATTCCGGCCGTACTTAGATCAGTTTGTGGTGGTGTTCGTAGATGACATCTTGATCTATTCGCAGAGCGAGGCGGCACATGAGGTACATCTGAGAACTGTTCTGACCCTACTACGCACGCATCAACTATATGCAAACCTGGAGAAGTGCGAGTTTTGGCTCGCAGAGGTGAAATTCCTCGGTCACATTGTATCCCGTGACGGTATACTGGTCGATCCGTCGAAGATCGACGCGGTTTCGAAGTGGGCACGGCCCACGAGTGTCTTCGAGATCCGCAGCTTTCTGGGGTTGGCAGGCTATTATCGGCGATTTGTCCAGGACTTTGCGCGACTAGCCGCGCCGATGACTCATTTGACGCGCAAGGGAGTCGGGTGTGCGTGGACAGAGGATTGTGAACGTGCGTTCACGGAGTTGAAGACTCGCCTGACTACCGCTCCAGTATTGGTAGTGCCAGAACGAAGGATCGGGTATGAGATTTATTGTGACGCATCCGGTGAAGGACTGGGCTGTGTACTGATACAGTTGGGTAGAGTTGTCGCTTAAGGCTCCAGGCAGTTGAAGACACACGAGCGCAACTATCCTACCCATGACTTGGAGCTAGCAGCAGTCGTGTTCGCGCTAAAGGGGTGGTGGTATTATCTGTATGGCGAGGGGTTTCAGGTGTTCTCGGATCACAAGAGCCTCAAGTACATCTTTTCCCAACGAGACCTGAACATGCGCCAGCGGCGATGGATGGAGCTACTTGAGGAGTACGACTTTGAGCTACACTACCATCCGGGTAAGGCAAACGTGGTCGCCGATGCCTTGAGTAGGAAGTCGGTTTCGAGTCTTGCTAGCATATCCGTCCGAGAGTGGGACATGATGGGGGAACTGAGCACGTTCGGGCTCGAGCTAGAGGAGATTACTGGTAGCGTGGCCATGTGCTCACTGGTGGCTCAGCCCTCGCTACTTGCCCAAGTGTTGGAGGCGCAGTCGGAGGACGTCGAGACGGCAGAGATCCGAGAGAGGGTCGTCAGCGGTGACGAGGTGGTAGGCTGGGAAATCAGTGCTGATTGGGGGTTACGGTATCGAGGAGGGTTGTTCGTGCCGGGCAACTTTAGAGACGACGTGTTGCGAGAGTCACATCATTCGCGTCTTACAGTGCACCCGGGGGGCACCAAGATGTACCGTGACATCAGGCGGCACTTCTGGTGGCGCGGGATGCGGTCTTAGTTGAGCCGTTTCCTTGTAGCCCGTGAAGTTTCGTAATTTCTTGGAAAAAGTGCCCGTTCGGGGCCCGAAACCGTCGAATTTCGTGAATCTGATTGGAAAATATCTAGAAGATATTTTCCAAAAAGGTGTGGGACCCACTTGGCCACATGTCACCAATGTGGTGGTGTTAGGTTTATTGGGCAAAACAAGAAGACTACATGTGAGGGGGGTTCGGCCATGTAGTTCAAAAAAGGAGAAAATAGGGTTTTTAGAGAGAGAATAGAAGAGAGAAGAAGGAGAGAAAAAGAGAAGAGGCTTGGGGGATTTGTGACGTTTCTCGATCATCAAACCGTTGGATCGTCTCAAGGATAGAAGAATCAAGCTCACACCGTCATTCTCTACGGTGAGCATCTAACCGTTTTTCGATTTGTTAAGTTTGAAAGTTAGGGTTTGGTTTGAAACTAGTAGTTTATGGTGGTGTTGAGGTGTGGGGCTCGTTGGAGACGTTTTGGAGTGAGATTGGGACCTTTTCCGGTGACCGGAGGCTCGGGGGAGCTCCGGCCACCGTGTATGGTGGTTGGCCGGCCTTGTAAGGTGGCTGGCTGGAGCTAGGACCGGCCACCACCATGGTGGACCGGCCCCAAACTGGCCCTAGCCACCCACGGCCAAAGGGGGTCGGGTGGGGCCCACATGCTCGGGTATTCGGGTTTCGTGTTCGGGTGGTTTAGAACGTTCCCCAAGTAATTAATCCACACCCGGATTGAAATTTGGAATTAAATTGTGAAAGTTGTAATCGACGGGTTTAGAAACTTTAAACGCGAATTAAATTACTCGGAAGTCGGAATTCGATTCCGTCGAGTGCATAGGAACCCTTGAATTATTCTAAGACCTTAGAAAGGAAAACGAGAATTTTCGGAGCCCCGGAAGGACGTTTTCAAAACCCGGGCAGATTCGCCATGTCGTGCGAATCGGGCTTTTCCGAGTCCATTATCGACAATGTCGATTAGTTGGGAAGTTTGGGAGTGATCGACATTTTCGGGGTTACTTTTGGGCGTCAAGTTTATTAAAATTCAGTTTATGCCTGCAAGCTTAAAAGTATTTAAAATTGTGTTCTTATTAGATCGTGCCGCAGACAGAGGAAAGGGAAAGCTAAGCGAGTGATCGGGATCACGCCGGAGCTTGATTGTGAGCTTTTGGAGAAAGCATACGAGGTAGGGAAAAGTAGCCGGATCTCGGCCCTGACTAGTGAAAGTTAACAGTAGAAATGCATGTGACACTTGGGTGTCGTGGGTTAAGTAAGTTTATCGAACAATAGAAAGGCAGGCGACACCGGGTGGTGTCGTATGATACAGGAACGTATCGAACAATAGAAATTCATGTGACACTTAGTAGTGTCGTAGGAGCAGTGAACTTATCGATATTAGAATTACTGGAGGCCTTTGGTTATGCCCGGAGGTTGATTGTTTAATTTGTGTCTTGGGTGGCCATGAGAGCCCGTACTTTACTGTTTGTGTCTTGGGTGGCCATGAGAGCCCGTACTTTACTGTTTGTGTCTTGGGTGGCCATGAGAGCCCGTACTTTACTGTCTGTGTCTTGGGTGGCCTTGAGTGCCCGTGGGGTTGTTGAACCCGTGGTTTACAGTTGGGGTGTTTTGGGTGGCCGTGAGTGCCCGTGGGGTTGTTGAGCCCTTGTCTTTACTGTTGGTGTGTCTTGGGTGGCCATGACTGCCTGTGAAGTGTTAGACCGGTGTTGTTGCTGTTTTGTTGAACTTTGTTTGTGATTGTGATTGTGGTTACCTGAGGTTAGGGGCCCGCTTCATAATAATGGGGGTCCTGTGATCGCACGCGTATGCATGTTCAGACGAGGTAGGTGGCCTGCCTGAGAGAAAAAGGGGTCCTGGCCGCGCGTGCGTGGTGGTGACAGGTCGATAGCTTGATCCGACTCTGTGTCGGGAAAAGTGCGACAGGTCGACCGCCTGGCCTGACAGGGATCGGCAAAGTGCGTGGGGACTGAGTAGCTGGAGTGTGATCCTTTGCGATCTTGTCTGGTGTGCGATCCTTTGTGATCTTGGGTGTCGCGTGATTATCTTTCGTGTCTTTAGAGGAAGTCGTAATCATTGGGTCGGGTCTACATTACGCGTCCGAGTGTTGAGTCGGTTGAGGAAAGTACCAGTTCATGTGTTACTCGGGTTGTTGTTGGTGTTACTGGCATTGTCTGCTAGTATGTCGTAGTCAGTCTATTATCCGTGGTGGTGAGCGAACGCTCACCCCTAGCTGCTTTTCCTACAGGTACTGGTCGCGGGATGGACTAGGTGAGCTTCCGAAGCTTGAAGAGCTAGGAGCGAGACTCCGGGTTTACTTTTGAGTCTAGCGACGTACGCCTTGTATTTTGTCCGCTTGTTGGGACGTACTTTTGAGTTGTAAATAATTATTTTATTTAAGTAAATGGTGGTTTTGAAAATGTTTTATTAAACTAAACGTTCGCGTTCCGGGTTCGGTTCTACTGAATTTGGGGGCGTGACAAATAGACATAACCATATTTACTGTAATCATTAGTAAATGTAATAAAGTAGCTAAAACCCCTCCTGAGAAGCTAACTTATTGGTCTACACACATCTGAGTGTATCAGCCCGAATAATTCATCCGCCCTTTCACCGCGACCAATGAAGGACGCTTCAATCATTCTGTCTATCAAACAATCCTTGCATTTATCAATCGAATGATATTCGAATGGAATTAAAAGTCCACACTTTTGAAGTGTTGATATGCATTTCTTTTTTATGTGGCCCTAACGACAGTGCCATATAATAGTTCTGGTTTAAATCGTCAGATTTAGACCTCTTGGTACTAACGTTATTAATAGAGCTTGAGGCATTGTTTCCATATCTAATATGTACGATCCTTCGACCATGTTTTCACAAGCATAAAATATATCATTGCATAGAATATTGAAAATCCTATTTCCAACATCCAATTTATATCCTTCGGTGTCTAACACGGATACAGATATAATAGTCCTAATAAAATTAGGTATGCAATATACATTGTTTGGTACAAAACAAGGCCGCTTGGCAAAGCTAGAACTATGGATCCTGCAATAGTTTCCACAACTCGGAGGTCCATTTCGTTCTTCTCAGAGCTTCTCATATCTTCCATTCACTACACATCAGTACTTATGTGAGATTCATCCCCGGTATCCAATACTCATGAATCTTTGGAATTAGAGAGATGTAGCTCTACAAATTTAATACTTGATGAAGGCTCAGTCCCACTGCCTTTCTCCATATCATCCTGGTTTTTCCCGCAATCCCATTTCCGTTGACCAGTCTTCTAGCAGTAGAAGCAGACAATCTCATCCTCCTTAGCCTTCCTTGAGGACCCCTTATTCCTTTGAGGGTTAGGAGCGATCGGGTGTCTCATCTTTTCTGGCAAGTGCGCATGGGCCTTGTCCTTGCCACTACCAGTTTTCTTTTTGAAACCGAATCCTTTTGTGACCATCGGAATATCCTTGGATTCCAAATCCTTGATATTCTTCTCAAAAGTTCCATGTAACTCTGATATGGTCTTTTCCATATCGTTCATGTGACAGTTCATGATGAAATCAACATACACATGAGGAAGGGAGCGCAGAAACCTACTGATGCCATCTCTGATTCTATCTTAAGACCTAGTCCATTAAGATGTCTGAGATGCCCCTTCATTTTCTGGACATGAGTGATAGCCTTGTCAAGAAAATATCATTTACGTTCGAATTTGAGGACTATCCTCAAATATCTACAACAATCTAGATAATTTGTCCCATTAAACTTGACCTCGCCAACTGTGGTTTTTAATGACAAACTACTGTTTACTTTCCATTTGATCTATACGACAGACAAAATTTAA
The DNA here is from genome assembly GCA_963921825.1 of Erodium maritimum. NCBI lineage: Eukaryota > Viridiplantae > Streptophyta > Magnoliopsida > Geraniales > Geraniaceae > Erodium > Erodium maritimum. Next base: position 109,411,462 of record OY997588.1, on the reverse strand, counting down.
TCAGTAAACTGAATAAATTTTCTGAAGATCTAGTTCAAATACCAACCATTTGATTTAAAAGCAAAGAACTATGAACCTTGATTCACTCGACTGAGTTGAACGAAGGCTCACCACTCAATCGAGCTATGTAGGCCGGACCCCGTCCGATGACATCCCATGTGACTCTTGGCTATGGTATGTACATATGTACACGACTTACCCAATCTGATACCCTAGCTCAACCCTGGCTGAGAACTGTAGTCGGGTCCACCATTTCTCGACTATGACCCGACACTATGCAGGTGTTGCGCTAAGGCGCACGACACCCGTATATGTAGTCCAAACTTATTACCCCGCCTTCCCATGGATGCTCCGCGAAGGCGCACGACACCCATAGGACGAGGAGGTATTAAGGTGCCAAGAACCTAGGAGGTATCTGACATGACCCGTTTTTACTTGTCCAATTGTGTTTTAAACTTTGGCACATCCTAGATGTGATGAGCACATCAACTACATTCCAAATGTAATGATGCCTCCAATTACATCCAATGTAATTCTTCCTTCAAACCCGTCAACTACATTCAATGTAATAACGATTCTAAGGGGTCACAAACAAGGATAAAAAACAAATTTTATCTTTGGATGTGAGGTGATATGCTCGGTAATTAAAGTTAAGCATGCAATTCTAAAAATCATAGAATTAATCATGCAAAAATTAAAGCAAGCACAAAGCGATAGATGTGCACATAATAGCCCCCTAAACTAACTCCCACTAGTTTCTTGAGCACCACCGACTCCAAGCCGATGTCAACACCCGAAAAGCCACCAATTGACCTTTCTTCCCTTTCTTCGTCTTGAGAAAGATATTAAAATTGAATACACGACTCATAGGTCGGGAATTAATAAATATTACAAATAAGTGGTTCGACGACCACACCTCGAAAAAATAATTACACACTAACTTAACGGCTCTCAGGCCATGAAAAGCGATAAATAATTAAATCAAGCTCGGGGCTATTATGTACATCATGCCAACATCTCATCACACATAATGTTATCAAACAAGCATGTTATCAAACATCATGTTATTTTCCGGTTTTAATTAATAGACAAGTTTCGAATTTTTTTGAAGCTCGGTTTATCGAAACCATTCAAATTGAAACTTTTGAACATTTGATTATCGAGTTCGTTAAGACGGTTCCAAACTCGTCATGACTAACAAAATGGTTTGGCCCGGCATATCGACCATCCAATGGTCATGCTCGACCTAGCTCTGTCCAACAGAACCCCGTTCGGTCCCGGTTTTAGCTCCGCGAGAGTCCCGCTCCCGAGACCCAAAAATCAAATTTTTTCAAAAATTTCAGATTTGATATAATTTTAAAAAATTCATTTTTCTCAAATTAAATCCATAAACAAGAATTTAAAACATGTTATCAAAAAATTTAGCAAAACAATATCCTAAAATCGAAACTTTCAAGCAAAACTGAAACTTTCTCAACACCGTCTTGTGAATCCCGAAGGTAGCACGACTATTATACCACTGTAGGGCCTCGAGGTAGGGTAAGAGATGAACTAACTCGCAGTGGAATGACAAATAAAACCAAGAGACCATTAAACCCATGAATCAACTACCAAAGATTAGAATCACAAGAGAAAATCAGCATTTTCATACCAAAACAAAAACACCGGGTACATAATGATTTAACTTGAGTCTCCAAGACGCCTATCTATCCTTTTGGGAATCAAAGTCACGTAGTTCTTCTTATGAATACTCAAGAACACCAAAAATGGAGATGGGATTGATGTGAACATAAATTACATCAATTCTAGATGCTTTTAGCCCACATTCTTGAGCTTTTTAGTCTCGGGATTGTATAATTTAGTGCACTTTTCCCTCCATACTCTTTTTTTTATCAGCAAAAGCATATTGAATTAATCCTCTCTGAGGTAGAAAAGATACAGCAAACAAACGGAAATCCAGCTACAGATCAAGTTTTTTGCGACAAAAAAGGAAAAGAGATTAAAGAGATGTAGATGAGATGAGTGTTTCTTGTATATGAAGGCATTGGGGAAGGTATCTTGTGCCCCAAGTTTTGTAGTTGGCCTTTGAAATTTCAAAATTGGAGATGTCTTGTTCTTCAAGCAAGGTTGCCGAGGGAGATGGAGGTGACGTGCATCGCAAGTAAGGATGTATCTGAGGTTGTAAACCGAGCTTGTTAGGTCTAGTGTGGTGATCAAAAGCAGTGGAGAGATGTAGAGGATGAAAGTGAGAGTCCAAAGTTGAGAGTGAAAGGTGGGTGTTTGATGATGATACTGAGCTGACCAAAAAAGCATCTGAAGGTCCAAAGAAATTGGGAAGGAGGATACAGAGGAGGGTTTGATGTGTAGGAGTTGGGAAATGAGTGACAGATTGTCTCAAATCCAGCAAATGATATTGTCAGAGTCTAAAAGATGAGCTGAACCAAGTAGTCTTTGAAGAGCCTGTGCATCTGAAGAACCAGAGGCTGAAGCAGGAAGAGGAAGAACCTGCAGAGAAGAAAACAAAGAGAAAAAAGCTACCCACACACCACTCCAAGAGACAGAAGCCTAAACCCCCACTCAAAAGAAGAAAACAAAAGACAGAAACATAACCCCAGGAGAGAACTACCTCACCAGCAACCTAAAGACCCCAAACCACCAGAACCACCCAAAAGAACCAACCAGAACCCAAACCTTAGGGACAGAAGGAAAGGAGGGCCAAAACCAGTTGAAGAAAGGCCAAATCTCTTCTTAACAAGCAACCAAGGCAAAACTGTCCAATCTTGTAGAGAAAAATGATAAGTAGGAGAGAAAGTAGCCCATTCCCAACTGAAGGTCTTGTTTAGTATTCTGAAGAAAATTGTGTGTGGGGATTCTTCAATAAGATTAAAGACCAGGTGTCACGCCCCAATTTCAGTAAAACCGAACTCGGGACGCGAACGTTTAAAATAATAAAACAATTGAAACCTGTTTTAAATAAACACTTTAAAAACACCATTTGTTCAACAAAATAATATTTACAACTTAAAACACGTCCCAACAAGTGGACAAAAGTATGGTATCCGTCGCTAGACTCAAATAAACCCAGAATCCCGCTCCTAGCTCTTCAAGCTTCAGAAGCTCACCTAGTCCAACCTGCGACCGGTACCTGTAGGAAAAGCAGCTCGGGGTGAGCGTTCGCTCACCACCACGAATAACAGACTGACTCTGGCATAATTAGCAGACAATGCCGGTAACACCAACAACCAACTCAACCCCGGGGATCACTATCCCCAAACTCAAGTAACCCGACCGACACCCACACACTGATACTTTCCTCATCCGACTCAACACTCAGACACGTAAGGTAGACCCGACACAACGATCGACGACCTCCTCCAAAGACACAACATACACAATCAACCTCCGGCATAACCAATGCCTCCAACAGTCCTAATATCAACAGTTTCACAAACAACCTCCGGGCATGGTCATATGCCTCCAGTACTCCTAATCTCGATAAGTTCGCAATCAACCTCCAGGCATGGTCATATGCCTCCAGTAATTCTAATAACGCTAAGTTCTCTGCTCCTACGACACTACTAAGTGTCACATGCATTTCCAATATTTGCTACATTCCCGTATCACGCCTTTCTAATATTTGATAACCCACTTAACCCACGACACCCCAGTGTTACATGCATTTCTACTGTTAACTTTCCCTACTCAGGGCCGAGATCCGGCTACTTTTCCCTACCTCGTGCGTGTTCTCCAAAATCCAACCAACAAGCTCCGGCGTGATCTCAGTCACTCGCCTAGCTTTCCTTTCCCTCTGTCTGCAGCACGATCTAAACGAACACAATTTTAAGTACTCTTAAGTTCGCAGACATAAACTGGAATTTAACAAACTTAACGCCCAAAAGTAACCCCGACAATGTCGATCACTCCCAAACTCCCCAATTACTCGACATTGTCGATATTGGACTCGGAAAAGCCCGATTTGCCCGACATGGCGAATCTGCCCGGGTTTTGGAAACGCCCTTCCGGGGCTCCGAAAATTCCCGTTTTCGTTTCTACGATCTTAGAACAATTCGAGGGTTCCTAGGCACTTGACGGAATCGAATTCCGACTTCCAAGTCATTTAATTAACGTTTAAAGTTTCTAAAACCGTCAATTACAACTTTCACAATTTAATTCCAAATTTCGATCCGGTTGTGGATTAATGACCCGGGGAACGTTCTAAACCACCCGAACACTAAACCCGAGCATCCGAGCACGTGGGCCCCACATGGCCACAATGGAAAAATTCCCTTTTTGCCCCAAAACGTTCCTAACGAACCCCTAACCTCAACCATTCATCTTTAAACCAATTCTAACCAAAACCCAACCATATTTGAATCGTTTAAACTCAAACCCTAAAATTCGAACTTAACAAAACGAAAATCGTTAGGTGCTCACCGTAGAGAATGACGGTGTGAACTCGATTCTTCTATCGTTGTGACGATCCACCGGTCGGATGAACGAGAAACGTCACAAATCCCCCAAGCCTCTTCTCTTTTTCTCTCCTCCTTCTCTCTTCCTTCTAACTTATTTCTCTCTCTAAAAAGTCTTATTTTCTACACTATGGCCGACCATCACATGTCTCTCATCTTTTGTTTTGCTCAGAAACACTAACCACACATCAAAAAGACCAAAATACCCCCCCCCCCTTTTCATTTTGTCTTTTCTTTAAAGTCAAGGGTAAAGTTGTCCTCCCTTTTTCCTTCCACCACATTCATGACATGTGTCATGTGGGTCCAACACCTTTTTGGGAAAATATCTCCTAGATATTTTCTGTCAGATTCGCAAAATTCGGCTGTTTCGGGCCCCGAACGGGCACTTTTTCAAAGAAATTACGAAACTTGTCGGGCTATAAGGAAACGGCTCAACTAAGACCGCTGCGACGACGGCTAAGCTTTTTGGATCCAAAACGGTCCTCGAATGGACCAAAACGTCGCTCAGTTGACTTTTCCAGCGAAAAGTCAACATTTCCCAAATTGATCAGAAAGTTGCCCTGAGTCCCCCGGAACTCACTTTGGTCGATATCGGGTTCAACTTAAGTCCGGTATGACCCTCGGGGGTCAATTTAGGTTCAATTGAGTGTCTGTCTTAAATTTTTTATATTTTCCTGTTTTTCGCAGGTTTGACTGGCGTTGACCGGGAGTGGTTATTACACCAGGGCATTCTTTGCTAGCCACAACTGCCAAAGAGTTACTTGAAGGGTCCCACCCCAGCTTCTTTTGTATTTAGGAGGAACCAAAGTATGCCAAGAGCTCAAAAGTTGTTTGACAGAAGCAGGAGCAACCCAGGTAATGCCCCACCAAGAGAGGACCAAGGTCCAAGTTGTCCAAGCCTTATGGAAATGTAGAAGAATATGGACCCCATCTTCAAAGTCCCAGGAGCAATGAGGACAAATCAAGTTCTGTAGATAGAAAGGCATACCTCTAGATTCTAGGAAGCATTTGGAGGGGATTGCATCTAAGCAAGCAAGCCAGGTAAAGGCAGAGATTTTGGGTGGGATGCCTGATATCCAAAGATGAGTAGTCCACTGTAGTTGAGAGTTGGTTGAAGAAGTACCTTGTTGATCAAGTAAGCTGTAGAAACCACCAACAGAGAAGCCTTTGGGATCATGTACCCAATGTAGTTTGTCATCCAAAGAGTTTGGGTGAGTAGAATCTAGGATTACTGATAAAGCACCCCATTCTTGGGCCTCTCTTCCTCTAGGAGTTCTCCTCAGCATAAGATCCCAGGAGGAGCCATCCCATAGAGCCTCAATTAAGGATGATTTGGTGGTGGCCAAAGCAAAGAGTCTGGGAAAAGAAGCTTAAAAGAAGTATCCCCCCACCACAGATCTTCCCAAAAATGTATTTTGTTGCCTCTGCCCAAGGTCCAAGTAAAACCCTTTGGACCAAGTAGGTCTGCAAAAGATGGATCTTTTAGTAAAGCAATAAGGTGAGAAGTGAAGCTTGGCATACCAATTTCTGAGAAATTAGAAAAGTCCCACTCAGAGTAGTTCCAGCCTAATTTAGCACAAATGGTTTGTTTCCACAGTGAGTCATCTTCCAAGGAAAATCTCCACCACCACTTGGCCAAGAGTGCCAAGTTCATAATTTTCAGTTTTCTGAGACCAAGACCACCCTCATTTTTAGGTTTGCAGACATTATTCCAAGCCACCTTGCAGAAGACTTTTGTAGGGGATTCTCCATGCCAAAGAAATCTCCTTTGATGCCTCTCCATGTTAAGTAATACAGCCTTTGGAGCTCTGAGTAGGGAGAAATGATATAGGGGTAAGGCACTGAGGGTGGATTTGATTAGGGTGATTCTGCCACCAAAAGACAACAGTTTAGCTTGCCACAGTCCAAGACTTTTTTTTGAATTTTTGAATGATTGGCTCCCAAGTAATTATTCTCTTGTAATTTGCTCCTTGAGAGAATCCTAGATAGGTAATTGGGAGTGATTGTACTGTGCAGCCAAGGATGAGAGAGTAGGATTCTAATTCTGCCTGTGATAGGTTAAAAGGTATCATACTTGATTTGTTGTAATTGACTTTGAGTCCAGATATGAGCCTGAAAAGAGAGAGAGCATTCTTCAAATTTGTGGTTCCCTCAGTGTTGGCCTTGATAAAGATAATAGTGTCATCTGCAAATTGCAGTTGGGAGATAATGAGGCCATTGCTTCCAATATTAATCCCTTGGAATTGGTTATGTAGTAGTGTAGATTTGAGGATCTGGTTTAAGCATTCAGCTACCAAAGCAAAGAGGAGAGGGGATAGAGCACAACCCTGCCTTAAACCCTTATGCATAGGGAAATCTGAGGATGGGGACCCATTGATGAGCACTGAAACATGTGCTTTGAAGCAGGAGATCATCCATAATCTCCAGAGATGACCAAAACCCAATCTTGCCAAGAGCTTCATCATAAACATCCAATTTACCTTGTCAAAAGCCTTCTCAAAATCTGCCTTGAAAAGTATAGCCTTGGTATTGTCTTTTTTAATCTGATGAACAACCTCATTAGCCACTAGCACCCCATCAAGGATTTGTCTCCCAGCAATGAAACCAGTCTGCTCAAAACCAACCAGGAAGCTGATAACCCCTCTCAGTCTTGTTCAAAGTAGTTTGGAGATAATTTTATAAGGTCCTCCCATAAGGCTGATGGGTCTATAGTCATCAAATGTGAGGGGTATGTCACACTTGGGAATTAGTGTGATAAAGGAGGAGTTAATTCCTTTCCCCAGATGGCCAGACATGTGAAAGTGTGAGATGAAATTGATTAGATCTTGCTTGATATTTAGCCAAAAAATTTAGAAAAATATGAGAGTGAATCCATCAGGTCCAGTGGCCTTGTCACCAGCACAAGCCATTACTGCTTTCAATATTTCTGATTCTGAGAAGGGTTGTTCAAGAGCATCTGCTTGCTGAGGTGATAGTGTTGCAAAAGGTAGGTGATCAAGGTTGGTATGGTGTGAAGGGGGTTCTGAGAATCTGTTACTAAAGTGCTCTGCTGCTGCAGCAGCTTTGATAAGGGTGGGATCATCAATAAGGATGTCATCTACTAATATTTGAGTGATTTGTTTCTTTGCTCCTTGATAGTTGGCCAGTCTATGGAAGTATTTGGATCCCTTGTCACCCTCATAGAAGTATTTTTTCCTGGCCTTTTGACTCCATAATCTGGCAAGAAGTTTTGTTTTCTGTATTAGTTCAGCTTTGAGGGCACCTCTGGCATTGCATTCTGCAGGAGTAAGTGGTCTTTCCTCTATAATAGCATCTAGTTGATCCATGTTCAGCCTGATGTTATGTACTTGAGTATCTAAGTTGCCAAACACTTGCAGGTTCCATTCTTTGAGTTCTTCCTTTAGTAATTTGAATTTCTTCCAGAATTGTTGTACTGCATCAAAAAATCTTCTATCTTCCAGCCATATGTTGAGGAATTTAAAAGGCCTAGGGCCCTAGTCCAGTTGATCATCAAAGAGGATTAAAGCTCTATGGTCTGAGATGCATCTTGGGAGGCATTTCTGAGTGAGATGATTATAGGTTGCCAGGAAATCAGATGAGATGAGGATTCTATCAATTCTGGATGCTGTGGATCCTGGGCCAAACCAGGTGTATTTGCCTCCCAATAGAGGGAGATCTATAAGATCAAGGGAGTCAATAAGATTTTGCAGATTGGTTATGTCTGTGGTAGAGGCTCTTCCATTAGATCTCTCTTGAGCTGATAAAGCTGCATTGAAATCTCCACCAACAACTAGCATGTGTTGGGGGGCTAGGGATGTAATCTCATAATGAAGCTCATGCCAGAGTGATCTTCTTCTTGATGTGGAGCAATGGGCATAAATGTTTACAAAGTAACAAGGGATATCAAATTGTCTAAGAGTTCCAATCAAGATCAAAGCACCAATGATCTTCTTGACAGTAGTGACTTGAAATGTATTTGATTTCCAGCAAGATATAAGGCCACCAGAGAGTCCAATGGCTGGGATAAATTCCATTTCCCATCTCCAATGCATCCCACAAGATCTGAGAAAGGTGGGGAGAGGTTTGATCAATTTTGTTTCTTGAATTAGAACCATAGATGGATGTTGTTTCTGAATTACATCAGCAAGAGTCTTCCTTTTTTGTGAGGAAGACAGACCTCTCAAGTTCCATGAGAGGAGCTTCATAGTTGAGTTATGTAGAGGGTAAAGGAGTGAGAGTGTTGCTCACATCCAGATCACAAAGTAAAGTGTCTGAATCTTTAGAGAGGTGGATAAGATTCTCATCAAAAAGAGCTTCAGTTTCTATACATCTTTCATCATCAAGGGAAGTTATTTGCTTCAGTATCAAATCCTCACTACAATCAGCAGAAATACCAATGATTTTTCCAAAATCCCAAACTCCTTTGGCTTCTTTCAGCTGAGCCTTTGAGATAAAAGTCTTGTCCTTTGAGCCTCCCTCTTTGTATTTAGATCTTGTTGAATAATGGTGTGGAGAGATAATATTTTTTTTGCCTCTTGCCTTTGCCTTTTTTTGATCTGTTGATGGGGGGAAAATCGTACTTCCAAAGTCAATCTCAGGGCCTACCAAATCTTGTGCTGCACTATTCATCTGATGGGAGAGGGAGGCAATTTTGCCACTGCAGATTTGGTCTAAACTTTGCAGCTGTGAGGAATGTGACATTAGTGGTGTAGAGAATTGTATACGTGCAGAAACATTTATTGCTTCAAGTTCCAAGGGACTATGCAAGCTGTGTTGAGGAGAGAGGGATTTTTGGGGGACTCCCAGAGGCATATTGTGATGTGAAGTTGATGTACTCAGATCCTTGGCTTGTAACTGGGTGGCTTGTTTCTGAACCAGTTCAGTTAGTAGCTGAACTTGTTTTTGTGTGTTGGTTAGTTGTAATTGTAGTGTAGGAGTTGAATGTTCTTGCTCCAATGAGTCAGGAATAATTTTTTGTTGTAGGCTTAAAAGCTGTTCAGAGTTTGGAGAAGCAGTTGGTAGGATTTGTTGATCTTTGAGGGCCACAAGGTCCTTTGGTTGGTGATCAGGTTTTAGGACAGTGTTTGGTACTTCTGCAGGGAATGTTTGAGTAGCAATAACTTCCTTTTCTGGAAGAGAGTTCAATTCAGCAACTAAACCTTTCTCCATAACTTGAACAAAAGTATTTTCAATAAATTCTAAGGCATCATCAGCAGAAACTCCTAGCTGCGGGGAAGGAATTTGGAGATTTTCTTCTTTAGTATGTGGAGATTGAAGTGAGTCATATTCCTCAGAGTTTTGATTTGAAGATTGTTGAGGGCTGTGTATAGGAGGGACCTCAGTCATGCAAATAGAGTTGATCCAGACCTCTATGGATTTTTTTCCCAGAAGTAAAGTTGACTCACAGGAGAAATGCTTGTAGTTGTTAGTATGAATAAGCACATAAGCAAACTCAAGATTGGTAGCAGCAGCAGTAAGAGGATGAGTAACAACAAAGGAACCAAAGGGACTTCCAGCTGCAGCAACGGATTCATCACACCATCCTTGATATGGGATGCCTTGTATTGTTACCCAAGTGAACCTCCCTCCTTGGGAACAAAGATTTTGTTTGTTGGGGATGAAAGTAAGCCAATTGTTTAGCCAGTTGACATTGTCCTTCAGAAAATCTTCTTGTAGTAGAGGATCCATCCAATGTATGAGGATGAGTTTGCTTCCCAGAGCTTTGATATCAAGATCACAGACACCTTCCATAATCAAGTCTCTTCTAATGTCCTCAGCATTGTAATCTCCCAAAGTCAGGGCCAAATGTGCATTTTTGATCAGTTTGGCTTGGTTTGTGACCACAGAGCCTTGAAGTGTTGGAGGTTGAAACTCAGCTTTTTCCTGCCATCTAAGATGGGGTATTACAGGTGTTTGAGATTTATGCAACTTGTTTCTGGCTTGAGTGATATACAGCTGATGTCCATTGATTGATGACCATTGAAGAGGTATATAGCTTCTTGCATTTGTGAGAGTTTGTGGAAGTAGCAAAAGCCATAACATTTACCCATTTTACTTCTTTTTGCAGCAAGGTGTGTCCAAGCTACTCCTCCAATATCTGAGAAGAGATTGGATAGCCAGAGATCCGTAGCTTTGGGAGGTAGATTTTGGATGTAAATCACAAAATCTGGTAGCACTGAGGGTTTTGGGAAAGATTTGGCCTCTGTTCCTGGGAGACTTCTACTATGCAAGGAAGGAGTGGAGTCAGTGCCAGAGAGCACAGGATTGAAGTTGTTGTAATAGAACATCTTCTGGCCATTGAGGAGTTTGGAACGCCCTGCAGGACTGTACTCCTGAGTTTTGTCTGAGGGAGGAGGATCTTGTAAAGATGAGGGTTTTGTGGCAGTAGGAGGGATCATTTTCTAAACATGTTCAAAACCAGGCGGAGGATCAGTCGATGAAGACACATGTTCATTCCCCAAGAGTTGGTGAGAGGGTTTGGTAGTAGCCTCTCCACAGAGTTCTTGTAAGGTAAGAGCTTGGGGCCGAGCGAGAACAGAGGAAGAGGGATGCAGAGTAATGGGTGGTGGTGGGAGTGTAGAAGTGGAGCCTAGATGTTGGAACCTGTTCTGCAGTAGTAGAGTGGAAGGAATGATGCCATGTTCTTTGCCTTTGAGTTTATCCGAGGTAGTTGCCATGGTTTGAAGATTTAGAGAAGAAATTTGCAGTGGGAAGAAAGAACCTGCAGAGGGACAAAGGTGGTCCGAAGTACATGTAGGAACTACCAGGACACTACACCTTCAGCAAAGGAAGCTTGCAGATAAGAAAGTGGAGTTGGAGATGTCCCCTCCATACTCTTACTTTGTCTCTCATTGTGTTTTATAGGTTCTTTGATCGAAAAAAAGGCAAAAACAGAGGAAAACCCGGTTTTAGGAGTTTTGGAAGGTGGCTGATCTTGCGAAGGGCATAACTCCCTCATACGAACTCTGAATTGCTTCATATAATATATCAAATCGAAGAGAACTCAAAGATCTACAACTTTCGTGAAGGGATCATCCCTGTCTGGATAAGGGAAGAGGCCTGTTCCGGGCATGACTCCGACCCATTTTTGGGCCCATCCGGGTCAGTTCCGGGCCGCATTCCAGCACGTTCCGGGCCTCATTCCGGCCCGTTTTTGGGCCCGTTCCGGGCCTATCTCCGGGCCATGCGCGTCAGGCCTTCTCCAGCTCCGTTTTCTGTATAAAAATAGGAAATTTCCTCATTCCAAAACAAATTTTACCTATTCCAATTCTGATTTTGAGGAGGTAAAGAGGTCTTGAAGTCCTATGTATATAGAGGAGCATCCATTAAGGAAAAAAAAAGGAAAAACTTGTATTGGGCATTATTACAGAGAGATTGAGAGTTAGGGTTTGAGTTTGGTGAGAGAGAAGTGCTTAGGAGTAAGGATTGAAGCAACTTTGTGATTTTCATCATTGAATCGGTATTTTGTATCAACTTTACCTTTGAAATATGTTGTTCTCTTGTTCATCTTCTTCTTTGTGTTCTTCCTTCATCTCCATGAGCTAAATTTCCAATGATCTAGGTCTAGGGGAAACAATACGATGAATTAATTCAATGGGTTCGTGTTTATTATGTGTAATTTGTGTTTGGATTATTGTTTGCATGATTTGAACTTAATGTTTCATCAAATTGATCACTTGATAGATGAGTAGGTTTTAGCATTTAACAATCGAGAGATGAGAATGGCTAGAAGGACTAAGGATTATGCAACTCGGGTATAAATCTAGTCTCTAGTAAAGTTAGGTTAACACGAGTGCAACAGCCATAGGCGTACAAACCCGAAAGTTAGAGGAGTTCATGAATCTTAATGTTGTATGTCTCACTACACCCAGATTAGAAATAACTAGGTGGTCAGATTATACTAGGGACCTAATTCGATCGAGAGATGTTTAGGACCAAGTCGAGAGAGCTTCCGTTTCCTATAAACTTACTTTTTTTGCACATGTAAACACAAATCCCTGCGAATTAATTGTCATATTGTGACCCCGTTAAAGCCCTAGATAAATTTTTCTTCTGAATTTCACAACACCTGTCACGCCCCAAATCCGGTTTTGACTGGAGTTGAGACGTGAACTTAGATAAATAAATAAATAAAGACAATTAAAAGAAATAAGCCTTGAAATAGTACAACAAAATCCAAAATCCGATCAAATGAGTCAAAAGCTCAAAAGTAAACCGTAAAAGAAGTGTTTAGTTTAAAATACACAATACGTCTCTAGACACTAATCAAGACCCTCGTCAGTTCCCAACTCCGAGAATCCCGCTAATACTGATCCCTCTCAACACCTGAAAAACAACAAGGTAAGGGGTGAGCGGTCGCTCAGTAGGAAAAGTAGTTAAAGTTATGAACATCAGTTCAATACCACGATTAACCGTCCAATTAGGTCATACTAGCAAAGCATAACTATCAACAACGCCCATGGAACAAGTACCAGTCACTAATCACCCTCGTAAGATCAAACTCACAAATAATACAACGCACAAAGCTAATCAGCACGCATAGCACACACAGCAGAACAATACATAACTTAATACAACCAATCCCAACATCTCCGGCTATCGCAGCCCGTCCCATTTATATCGTACCGGAACACGAAGCATCGGTCCCGACATCTTCCCGTCACGTAGAATCGGGGTAACATCCCAGACCGGAAATCCCTCAGTCGGACGTCTTCCTGTCACGTAGAATCAGGGCCTCACACATACCGGACCGGCACATACCTCGGTCGTACACCTTCTCGGACCACATAGCATCGGGGTAATAGTTAAACCGTCCTCGTCCTCGATAATCTACACAATTCGGTTCGATACTCTAAACCGTCCTTGATACTTCGCAATTCGGTTCTCTTAACTTTCTCGACACGCTTGAAGAAGGAAAGTCCAGTATGGGAAGGTTATTAAGAGAAAATTAATGGCCTGTTACTCTACTTCCTCACTCACGACTGACACTAGTCGACACCGCCGCACCCCCAGCTAGCGTGCCAAGGTACACAGTTCTAAATTACGTCCCAACATTCGTACGTGGCCGAACTCGGGGCGCGAACTAAGAAATAACAGATTAACGACTTAAACGATGTAAAGGATCAAAAGCTGTTCCAGTAACTAATAGTAATAAAACCAAAATGAGTCAAATACAAGTCTTAAAATAGAAAGTACGTCTCTAAAGTCAAAAGAAAAACAACTCTCGGACTCTCGCTAGCCCCATGCTCCGCGATGTCCTCTAATCCAAAACGTGCTCGAAACCATGAGCGATCTCATGATCGGAATCCTGTCTCTCCGCCCGTGAATCGGCGACCGCATACACCCTACCCTGCGATGCCTGAGGTCCTCCTCTCGGGGGTGGTGGAAGTGCCACCTGCTGCGCAGCTCTCTGCCTCGACGCTGGCGCGCTCGCTGCCTGCCTTGCAGCTCTCTGCGTCTGAGCCTGACGCTGCTGAAACTGCGGTGACTGCCCAGTCCGCGACTGCTGTGGTCGTGGGGCCGACACCTCCAAAAGTCAATCGGGGCACTTGGAGATGAAGTGTCCTGGCTGACCACACCAGTGACAAATCGGTGGCCTGGCACTCGACCTCTCCTCAGGTCTACCCGCTGGACGGTCCACTGGTCCGCTGCTCCCCAGACAGTCTCGAGCCATGTGACCCGGCCGCCCACATCCGTAGCACGTGCGTCCTCTCATGGAAAGTACAAGCCACCGACCCAACCTGTCGTGGTCCTCTCAACTGGGTCTGAGTCTGAAACGATCCCGAGGTCCTCTGCCTCCTCAGATCCCGAGTCTCGGATGGCCTCAGAAAACTGCTCGGCCTCGGCCTGACCTCTCTCTCTCTGGTTGTCTAACGGAAGCGTCGCTCCACAGCCAAGGCCTGATCCACCAGGTCAGTGTATACCGGGTCCTCAAAACAGCGACCCGGTCCGCGATCGCAGGGCGAAGCCCTCCCTCTAAACGTCGGCAACAGAGAGCCTCAGTCTGCACCATCTCCTGAGCGAAACGAGACAAGGAGGTGAACCTTGCCTCGTAATCGGACACTGACAGTCCCTCATGTCGTAGCTCCAGGAACTACTGACATCTGTCGTCCAGTACCGACTGTGGAAAATACTGATCAAGAAAGAGCTGTTCGAACATCGCAAAGTCATCTCCCACTCGCGCCTGCTCGCGCCGCCACCAGTGGTAGGCCTCTCCCCCAGATGGAAAGCTGAGAAAGACACTCTCAGGCTACCACTCAGGATCCCTAATGTGTCCAGGTTTCGGGTGATCCGCTCCAGCCACCTCTCGGCTACCTCGGGGTCTGGCTCCCCAGAAAACACAGGTATACCCAACCTGCAGAAGTCTCGCAGCGCCTGTGCGGTGTAGCTGTCGACCTGACTCGGTCCCTCTGTGGTCGCTACAGTGGCAGCAGGTGCACTCTCTGGTGTCGGAGCTACAACCTCTCTCCGGGCAAAGGCTGCTGCCAAACCCTGAACAGTGCGGGTCAGCTCCCCAGAGCTGCCGCCTGGGCTGTCTCTGCCCTCTCGTGCCCCTCAGCGGGCGCACCCTGGGCACTAGTCGCCCCTGCCGACTCAGCAGTCGACGGCTGTCCTCGGCCCCTAGCTAGCCGTCTCCTCGTACCTCGTGGAACATAACTCGGTGCCATGTCGTAAATCCTCTGCACGGATAACGCACATGTTCAGATTCTTAACTTGAAAAGAACAACGCGCTTAAAATAACTAACGCCACACACAGTCCACCCCACTAGTACTTATAGTAATAATATACTCAGTATAGTATATTCACACAATAGCACACAGCAGAGACGTCCGCACACTAGTGCGCCGCAAAGATTATACACTCAAATAACGAGGTTACAGACAGCTTCACACTCAGCAACAACTTCACACAAAAGTCACACATACCATAGTTTAAACCACAAAGCAATTTCACAATACATGACAAAGACTTAGTTTCCAGTTCTTAAAGCATCTTCTTTCTAACATAACATTCATGTTGACACCGTGTCGTTACAACCCGGTTCAGGCGTCCTCGAATTATGTTGTAACCACTTGATATCCCCTCATTCACGTCCAGCTATAGTGGCCCCTATAGCCAAATCGTGATGGTACATATACTTCGTTTCTGCAGAGAATCGGGCATAACCCGTTCATAATTTGCACTAACCATCCGCTTATACGGGACAACCAATCATTACCTGCACACAACACTCAATCACAATTATAGCACACCGCGATTTATCCCAACTTACACCTTGGGTCTCACTAATCTCACTCTTATCGCTCGGCTAAGTCCATACTTGGACAACAGTTTAACTCAAACAATGACACCAACCACATAGGTTCACCAAGGTACACGGTACTTAGACAGAACAACCACCAACCCGAGACTCTCTCCGTCTCGTTTCTACGCGTAGGACAAACTCCGACTTGCGTGACCGACACACGGTAACTTAACGACCTAACTCTACCCACCTAATTTGACATACGGTCCGAGGTTTTGAAAAACGGTTTCAAAATGCAACCAGGCTCTGATACCAAATTGTCATGCCCCAAATCCGGTTTTGACCGGACTCGAGACGTGAAATTAGATAAATAAAGACAATTTAAAAGAAATAAGCCTTGAAACAGTACTACGAAATACAAAATCCGATCAAATGAGTCAACAACTCAAAAGTAAACCGTAAAAGCAGTGTTTAGTTTAAAATACACAATACGTCTCTAGACACTAGTCAAGACCCTCGTCAGTTCCTAACTCCGAGAATCCCGCTAATACTGATCCCGCTCAACACCTGAAAAACAACAAGGTAAAGGGTGAGCTTTCGCTCAGTAAGAAAAGTAGTTAAGGTTATGAACATCAGTTCAATACCACGAGTAACCATTCAATTAGGGCATACTAGCAAAGCATGACTATCAACAACGCCCATGGAACAAGTACCAATCACTAATCACCCTCGTAAGATCAAACTCACAAATAATACAACGCACAAAGCCAATCAGCACGCACAACACACACAGCAGAACAATACATAACTTAGTACAACCAATCCCAACATCTCCGGCTATCGCAACCCGTCCCATTTATATCGTACCGGAACACGAAGCATCGGTCCGTACATCTTCCCGTCACGTAGAATAGGGGTAACATCCCAGACCGGAAATCCCTCAATCGGACGTCTTCCTGTCACGTAGAATCAGGGCCCCACGCATACCGGACCGGCACATACCTCGGTCGTACGCCTTCTCGGACCACATAGCATCTGGGTAATAGTTAAACCGTCCCGTCCTCGATACTCTACACCGGCATACTCTCTCTGTGTAGGTATCATGTCGGACCCGCCTCCTCTTGGAACACACATCAAGAGAATAACACGCATCACAAAACCATAGTTCGGCCACGGTATACCAACCGAGCCACTCACCATAACACACAAATCAGTCCATCACTCACCCGATCATATCACAACCAAGGATTCAATTCATATCAACCACGACACACTTGCCCACACATAGTCACAACATGCTACACCGAGTATATCTTGACATGTTTCTTAATCTTATCGACACTAAGTCACACATCATGTATCTCAATCAAAGATCATGGCATCACAATTAACACGCAACCCTAAGGCTCGACATGGCCATTCTACCAGCACGGCAATTTCCCAAGAATTGAAAGCGATTTATCTAGTGAATCACATCCTATATGCACATTAAGACTCGTCCGGTTATTATGTAAATAAAAGCGATTATTCTAGTGAATCACATCCTATATGCGAACTAGGACCTTTCCGGTTATTATTATTACCTAACATGCATACTAGTAACTTTCCGTAATTAAACCGGTATTCACTACGTTCCCTACCTCGAAAGCAGTCAACGATCAACTCCTAGCTGCTGACGTCCGGGCCTACCTCCGGTCTTCTCCACGATCGTGGTCAAAGTCTGATTTTAACAAGTAAAGGTGGTAATCAGTCCCGGTTTAGTCCGAATCAGTCGTCTAATTTATCAATTAAGTCCTTTAAATTCTCCAATTTAAATCCTTTAAATTTAATTGGTTAAAACTTAATAATTTATTAATCTGACCCAACCCGGATCCGACCCGACCCGGATACCGGACCCGAATCCGACCCGGATCAGACCTGGCCCGAGACCTGGCCTGGCCCGAGGTCCAGCCTGGCCGAGGCCCAGCCTGGCTCGAGGCCCAGCCTGGCTCGAGTTAGTCCTTGCCCAAGGCCCGGCTTGGTCGAAGGCAACGGCCGGTGAGGGTTCGCTCTCGACGAGGCGGCGACCGGCGGCTGGAGAGCTCGGAGGAAGAACGGTAGTGCTCGAGAGCGACGGAGCACGGATCTGCAGGCCTCTCCAAGGTCCGATGGGGCCGTAAACGACGGCGAGGACTCACCAGAACCGGCGAATCTCGCGTTGAAATACTCGGCTGCTCTTTCTCCGGTTGTGGGGCGACGTCGACGCGCTGGATCCGAAGCGGCACGGGGAAGGCACGACGTTTCGCGAGGTCGAGCACCGTCTCCCGTCACTAGTACGGCTTGACACGGTCACAGGGGGTAGCGGCGACCTGAATCGAGCACGGGAGGCGAAGGTTGGCGGCGATTTGAAGCCTGAGGGTTTCCTCCTTCGCCTGCGAGTATGAATCGTGCCCGGAGACGAAGCGAGGTCGAGAAAGATATCTGAGAGAGAGGGAGGAAGCGGCGAGAGGGGGAGATAGAGGGAGGCGCCTCGGGAAGCGTGCGCAAAATGAAGGAGAAGATGAACAGTGTAGTGTTTGAGGGGGGGGGGAGGCTTGGGCTTGGCGCGGGCTTGGGCTCAGCGAGCTGGGCCTAGTCTACTGACTGGGCCTGGCATGTTTCCCCTCTTTTCCTCTTTTTCTTTTTTTTTTGTTTTCTTTTTCTTTTGCTTTTGGCCCAAAATTCAACCATTTTTCCAACCAACGACGTTCCGATCTAATAATTTAAATATTAATTATTTTAACCGGGGCGGTCTTTACAACACCTGATATTTTTGCCTCATACTTGATTTCAATTTCTTTTACTTGTATTTCAAAACTGTTATTTAAATCTTTAAAACCAAAACCAAATCTTTTCATAAACAGATTAACTAACGGATTTTAAATTGAGTGACTGTTTTATTGCTCCCTTGGGTACGATAACCGGACTTGAACCGATTTACTACTTGACGACCGGTGCGCTTGCCGCGCCCTTTTTGTGGGTTAATTCTCAGGGCATCAAGTTAATGGCGCCGTTGCCGGGGAGCAACTAAAGCAACACTTATATTTTTAATTTGTGTTGAGACTGTTTCATTTGTTTTGTATATATATTTTCAGTTAATTCATTGCAACATAAATTTTATGGAGAATTGGTATGATAGCAATGTGTATTGTGATTTGTGTGGAGCTAACGGTCATGCTTACTACGATTCTGAGTATTTTGTGAAAGCAATTTCCTATAGTCAATATTGGGAGGACGCTTCCACTTTTGATCAATGTTATCAAGTTGAACCACAATTGTCTAATGAAGAGGAGTCGGAACTTACCCGTGTTTTGCTTAACCCACTTTTGGATAAGGAAGAAAGGGAGGAGTTGCTGATGGAAATATTGATGAATGAGAGAGCTCTACACGATCAAGCAACTCACGTTGAGGATGAACATTACAAACACTTATGTGACACAACAAAGCAAGAAACTCATGATTCAATAATGAGTTTAGAGGTAAGTGCGGAATGTGAGGTATCAAATTCTAATCCCTCTAGTATATTATCTATGTCATCTCCATGTAATTATGCTGCATTTAATTTTTCAGATGTAAATAATGATAGTATAATTGTAGAAAATAGTTCACAAACTCTTGTTGAGCCCAATCCTCCCATAGTATCCATAGAGTTGGCTGACAAATCTATTAGATATCTAAGGGGTACTATGGAAGATGCTCTCAAGAGAGGGGTTGTATTTGAATCTCTCATTGATTTTATATTGGTAGACATCGAGCATGATGTCGAAATTCCCTTTAGTGTGAGAGATTCATATTTGGATTCTAGCAAATCAACTCTATATGTTCAACCTATATCATTGGTCTTTAAATTTAATATTGAGCATAGAGTTGTTAATATTAAGCATGAATTTTTTGACACATTTGCTAGTCTTCAAACCCTATTTGTGAGCTTATGTTACTCTATTGTGGGAGATGCTCTTGACTCTTGTTGTCATGAGCATTTTCCGCTTCATGGGATTCATATCCCTATCAAGTTGTGCCAAGATGAACCAAATTATAATTATTCTGTGAAGGCGAGCTTGATGAGACTAGCCTTGAGTTTGGAATTTTTGCAAAACTCGGGGAATAGTATCTTGTGCTACATTCTGTTCCTTCTCCCACCTTCACATCCACACTTGAAGAGGAGGACGCAATAGAAGTATGAGACGTTCGGGAGGCCTCCTGATTGAGCCTCCAATCCGTCGAGCAAACAACGTTAAACAAATGCGCTTGTTGGGAGGCAACCCAATATCCCTACCCCTCTTTGTTTTGCATATGTTATGTTTTGCTCTGATTTTCTAACTATTTGTGCAAGTTGGTGATACAGGATGGAAGCGTGAGAATTATAGTTGTATTTATTGGCGTCGAGTTCTTGTGAACTCACTTGGGCGAAATGGCTCTCCATCCATCCATGCAAGAGGATTCCCACAGTTAGTGCAGTTCGCATAGCGGTTCTTCGAAGGGCAGTATCTCTTCCCTTTCTATTTTTTATTGTATACCGCTATTGTATTTCCTTTATGCTATCTTGTAGGCGCTGAGCGCCCGAGTTGTCGTGCTGATAGAACATGCATATAGGATTTCGTGAATTGTGTATATTGCTGATTATAAGTGTGGGGTTGTTAGTTATGTGGCTAGGAGCATGTGTAGGATTGAGTCGCATTGGGGACAACGCTTAGTTTTAAAGTGTGGGGTGGGGTATGTCTTCATTTTGTGTTTTCTTTTGTGTGCTCATGCATCATTTTGTGTTATAAAATTTTTAAAAATCCAAAAAAATTGAAAATTTTGAGAAAAAAATCAAAAAAAATATTTTCTGGTGATTTATTTAGTCTAGTGTGTATGATCTTAAGGTTTCAATGATTGAATTGTTGCATATGATTCTTTCCTTGCATAAATCAAAGTTGTATATGGGTATGAATGAATCTAATGAGTAATGAAAGCACATGCATTAGGAATAGCTCTTCCACTTGCGTTTTGAGTGTTTGCTAGAACTAGTGTTGAATTTCTTTGATTTCTATGCGTGGTAAATTGAGTCTAGAACTACATGTATGACCCATTCGAGGCGAAATAAGAATAAGAAACATGGTTATTTGAGAAAATGATTTTTGGCCATCTATGGACCGTTTGAGCCAAAATTGCCTACTTTTGCATAATTATATCTCTTAGTCACCCCATTTGAGCTTTAGCCTTTCATTTCTAACCCCGAACATTATGATCCTATGTGCGTTTCGTTTCTTTTTATATCCTCGATATTGTTTGAACCCATATCTCTTGGCTTGGGTGCTTCATTGAGCGGGGTTATTATTTGGGATGTTGAGTAAGCGAAAGAGAAAAAATGTATTTATATGCCATTGGGTTGTATTGAGAGAAATTATTATAGCATTACCCCAAAAGAAGAAGAAAAAAATAGAAAAAGAGGGAACAATTACAACTTTATATCCCTAATGAAAAGGATAAGTGTGGGGTAAGGCGATATGGGTTGAATAAAGGTGATAAAAGTGTGGATAGCTAAGGGAAAAAAAGAAGAAAAAAAATATGAGTGAATAGGTGCTACACTTAGCTATTCAATAAAAGAAAGAAAAAAGGGTATTAGAGATTGCAAAAGTTAGATGGTGCATAAACGGGGGTTGGGATGTGTGAAACACTTGTTGGTGTGAGAATGGAACATTTTTGTCTTGAGATATCTATTTGAGCTTCTTTTCATATTCTTTTCCTACCTTTTGTCTAGCCTTACATTACAAACCTACTTGAAGACCTTTTTGATTCTTAATGACCATGATTCCTTACAATTAGTGGAGATGGTTCTAACATGATAGCATATGGACTTCTAAACACCATGTATAGGGATAAGAGAAAACACACTGTTAGAGTGAATGAGAAAATGCAAGTTTAAATGGAAAGAGTTATTCTTGAATGTGAGTAGCATCACGCTTAAACTGTCTTCATCGGTCTATATGTTTCTTCGATGTGTGTAAAGATTTGTAGCATGTGACAACTCTGAGAAAACTGTTAGATAACTACATTTCACACTTATCTGTATACAAATAGAGTTCTACTCATATTGTAATATATCTCATAGTTAGCATTGTAGTTGGTATAGAACTCTACCATCTCTGTAATCAAGTGTATATATACACGGCTGAATCAATAACAAAGCATTCATTCAAAACCAAAACACTTTCATGGTATCAGAGCTCCTTGGTTATTTTTTCTGCATCTCTTTCTTTCGGCTTCTGCGATCGTCTCGCTGCTGTCTCCACGCCCATTCCTCTTTGTCTCTGCCCATCTCACCTATTTGCTCCATTATTTCTTTCCAACAACAACCGTACCCCTCACCATGTCCTCTTCTGATTCAACAATTGATACAACATCCACCAATACACAACCTGCTCAATCCCAAAACCAATTTCATCCAGCCTACACAGTTACAAACGCAGCAAATTCCATCCCATTCAAGTTAACAACAAAGGATCCTCGATACAAACAATGGCGCGAAATGTTCAAAAATTTGTGTGTCAGTCATAAGGTACTTACTCATATTACAGATTCTTCACCTGCAGTACCTGATGATTTATGGATTCGACTTGATGCTCTCGTGATCACATGGCTTTATGCGACCATCCACGCTGATCTGCTCTCGGACGTCTTCAAAACAAATGCCACAGCTCTCGAATTATGGACTTCAATCGAGTCCATTTTTCGGGACAACAAAATGTCTCGTGCTTTACAACTGCAACAGCAATTGCGTTCTCTCCGCAAAGGATCACTCTCGATCACAGAGTACTTTCAGAAGCTCAAGGTTGTTTCTGACTCTCTCGCAGATATAGATCAACCTGTTTCTGATCAAGACCTGGTACTTCAAGCGCTACATGGTCTCCCAGAATCATTCAACAACACAATAGAAGTCATCCAACATCAGAACCCTATACCAAGCTTCTCTCAGGTTCGTTCAATGCTTCTTTTGGCTGAAAATCGACACAATCAATCTCACCCAAATACCCAGAACCCTGACTCATCTACACTGCTTTATCATCAATCTACATATTTACCTCACATGGGCAGAGGCAAAAATAGGGGACGGGGGCGCGGTTACAGCCGTGGCTCCGGTCGCAGCAGCAATTTTAATTACTCTGCAGGCATCCTTGGAGCTCCACCATCGCACCGCCAACAGCACACATTCCGATCTCCATCGCAAGCACAAGGTCACGCACAGCACCAACAATTCTTAATTCAGGCCAGCCCACTTTATCAACAACAGCAGCAACTGGGCTTGGCAACGGCCCAACTTCCGCCCCTCCCTCCACAGCCGCTTCAGCTCCTCGCATCTCCACTGCAGCAATCCTCATTCGGCTTTCCAGTAGCAGCCCAGCCCTTCATTGGCTCGGTCCAGCAAGGTCTCCCGGCCCAACAACAACTCTCGGCCCAACAACTCGCAGCCCAGCATCCATTTCCGGCCCAGCAGCTTCCTCTTCAGCACCTGTTCGCCTCTCCCAGCAGCTACACGGGTCAAAATTCTCCACAGCAGCAAGGATTCAATCCTCCTCCCGCCAATGCCTCTCAAGCAACAGACCTCAATCAGTTGTTCTCGACCTTAACGCTCCAACAACCACGGGACGGATGGTACATGGATACCGGTGCTACCGCACACACCGCCTCTCAATCCGGTAAATTTTCTCACGTTACTCCTTGCTTAAATTCTAGCTCAATTATAGTTGGAAATGGTGCTGTTTTGCCTGTTTACTATACTGGACAATCTTCTATTTCATCGTCTTCGAAAGAATTTCAATTACGTAATATTCTTATCAGTCCGCATATTATTAAGAATTTAGTTTCGGTTCGTCAATTTACTAGAGATAATAACTGCTCTGTTGAATTTGATCCATGTGGATTTACTGTGAAGGACCTTCAGACCGGGACTCCTATTCTCCGTTGTAATAGCTCAGGGGATCTTTACCCTGTCACTCCATCCGCCACTCCATCATCGTCCTCGCCGTCCACCTCCTTCCTACTCACCACCAACATCACTCCTACCACTTGGCATCGTCGTCTCGGTCACCCCGGCAATCATATATTTAGATTTCTTTGTTCTAGCAACTTTATTTCTTGTAATAGGAACTCTTTGGATCACATTTGTCATGCATGTCAGTTAGGCAAACATTTGCGTCTTCCATTTTCTCCTTCTCTTTCTCGCACTAAACATTTATTTGAAATTATTCATTCCGATCTTTGGACTTCTCCTATTCCTAGTTCTAGTAGTTTTAAATATTATTTATTGCTTTTAGATGATTATTCTCATTACTTGTGGGTTTTTCCCTTACGTGCAAAATCTGAGGTTTTTAACTTGTTTACTCAATTTCACACTTTCATTCGTACTCAATTCAATCTTCCAATAAAAGCTTTTCAATGCGACAATGGTCGTGAATTCGATAACACCCCATATCATACATTTTTTAAAACTCAGGGCATTACTTTTCGCTTCTCCTGCCCCCACACATCACAACAAAATGGAAAAGCTGAACGTATGATTCGAACTGTTAACAATATGGTTCGCTCCCTTCTCTTTCAGGCCCAACTACCTCCCTCTTTTTGGGTTGAAGCTCTTCATATGGCCGTTCACACTATCAACCTCCTTCCTACTAAAACGCTATCTTTTCGAACACCTTTCGAACTACTACATAACACTTCTCCCACTTATGATCATCTTCGTGTTTTCGGTTGCTTGTGCTACCCAAACCTCTCCTCCACCACTCCTCACAAACTTGCTCCCCGTTCTGCTGCATGTATCTTTCTCGGAAACCCCTCGAACCATCGCGGTTATCGTTGTCTTGACCTATCATCTGGACGCGTCATTATCTCCCGACATGTCATCTTTGACGAGACGGTCTTCCCTTATTCCTCGTATCACTCCCTCGACTCTCATGACTCCTTTGACTTCCTAACTTGTCCCTCTGATGACCTATCATCCCTCATTTACTCATTTTCTCCGTCCATTCCTGATGATCGCTCGATCCCTACTCAGGGATCTCCTGCCTCTTCGTCGCCTTCTCCTTCCCCATCCCATCGCATCACAAATTCTCCCTCCACCCCCTCCCCTACTCCGGTCCCGGCTCAGCTACCCGTACCTGCTCCTCCGCCTCGTCCATCCCATCCCATGACCACTCGTAGTCAGACCGGCTCTCTTCGTCCTCGGCGTATTCTTGACCTTCATGTTTCGACTTCTAGTCTATCCCCGATCCCTTGATCCTCCTCTCAAGCTCTTTGTGATCCAAATTGGAAGCTCGCAATGGAGGCCGAAATATCTGCTCTTCGTGCCAATAACACGTGGGAACTAGTGTCTTGACCTCCCGGTGTTAATCTCGTTGGTTCCAAATGGATATTCCTTCATAAGTTCCGTTCTGATAGATCGCTTGAGCGTTACAAAGCTCGATTGGTTGCTCAGGGATATACACAACAACCTGGCATTGACTACGATGACACTTCCAGTCCGGTAGTCAAGCCGGCAACCATCCGCACCATCCTCAGTCTTTCTCTCTCTCGATCTTGGCCGATTCACCAATTAGACGTCAAGAATGCTTTCCTTCATGGCGACCTCCATGAGGTTGTATACATGAAACAACCTCCCGGTTTTCTCAACCCTTCCTTTCCCAACCATGTGTGTCGCCTTAAGAAGGCCCTCTATGGCCTCAAGCAGGCACCTCGGGCCTGGTATCAACGTTTTGCCTCTTACCTTATTTCCATTGGTTTTGTCAGCAGTCGAGCCGACACCTCTTTGTTCATCTATCGTCACGGCACACACACTGCTTATCTTCTTCTCTATGTTGATGACATCATCCTTACTGCTTCCTCTCCTACTCTTCTCTCTTTCCTCACTACTCGTCTTAATTCTGAGTTTGCCATGACCAATCTCGGTCCCTTACACTATTTTCTTGGCATATCCGTTACTCGAACCTCTTCTGGCTTACTCCTCTCTCAAGAAAAGTTCGCCCGAGAAATACTTGCCCGGGCAAATATGTCTTCTTGTAATCTCTGTCTTACTCCCGTTGATACAAAATCAAAGCTTTCCTCGACATCTGGTCCGCCTGTCTCCGATCCTACTCTATATCGTAGTCTTGCAGGTGCTCTTCAGTATCTTACTTTCACTCGTCCTGATATCTCGTATGCTGTACAACAGGTCTGTCTTGTTATGCATGATCCTCGTGAACCTCATTTCCAAGCTCTCAAACGTATTCTTCGCTACGTTCAAGGCTCTATTACTCATGGTCTCCATCTACGTCCTTCCCCTACTCTCTCTCTCACTGCTTACTCTGATGCTGATTGGGCTGGGTGTCCTGACACTCGTCGTTCTACCTCGGGTTACTGTGTCTTTCTCGGACCTAACCTTATCTCCTGGTCGTCCAAACGACAACATGTTGTGTCTAGGTCTAGTGCCGAGGCTGAATATCGTGGTGTCGCTGAGTCTTGTTGGCTCCGTAACCTCCTACTTGAGTTACACTCTCCCCTCTCCACTGCCACTATTGTCTTCTGTGATAACATTAGCTCTATTTACATGTCTAGTAACCCGGTTCAGCATCACCGTTCCAAACATATTGAGTTGGATTTACATTTTGTACGTGAGAAAGTTACTGCAGGTCAGGTTCGCGTTCTCCATGTGCCGTCCTCCTACCAGTTTACGGACATCTTCACCAAAGGCCTTCCTTCAGCTCTCTTTGAGGATTTCCGTTCCAGTCTCAGCATCCTTCCATACCGAGCTTCGACTGCGGGGGCATGTTAGATAACTACATTTCACACTTATCTGTATACAAATAGAGTTCTACTCATATTGTAATATATCTCATAGTTAGCATTGTAGTTGGTATAGAACTCTACCATCTCTGTAATCAAGTGTATATATACACGGCTGAATCAATAACAAAGCATTCATTCAAAACCAAAACACTTTCAAAAACTCCTTTGATCATTATTGCACTCGTTCTTGGCAAATCACCTGCTTTTGTGCCCTTTTGCATGCATCATATAGTGTGTCTTAGGAATGCATTAGATTTAGATTCATGCATTGCACATGCATCTTTACTTTTCATTGTTTTGAATAAAGGAGATCCGGACTCCTCCTATCGAGGTGAACCTCGGGGTTTAACCGGGACATATCTTTAAATTTCTTTCTTAATTTAGTTTTCTCGGGGCGAGAAAAGTTTAAGTGTGGGGTGTTGATGTGGACATAAATTACACCAATTCTAGATGCTTTTAGCCCACATTCTTGAGCTTTTTAGTCCCGGGATTGTATAATTTAGTGCACTTTTCCCTCCATACTCTTACTTTGTCTCTCATTGTGTTTTGTAGGTGCTTTGATCGAAAAAGGGGCAAAAACAGAGCAAAACCCGGTTTTAGATGTTTTGGAAGGTGGCTGATCTTGCGACGGGCATAACTCACTCATACGAACTCTGAATTGCTTCATATAATATATCAAATCGAAGAGAATTCAAAGATCTACAGCTTTTGTCTAAGGATCATCACTGTCTGGATACGGGAAGAGGCCCTTTCCGGGCCTGATTCCGGCCCGTTTGTGGGCCCATTCCGAGTCTGACTCCGGGCCTTTTCCAGTACGTTCCGAACCTCATTCCGGCCGATTTTTGGGCCCATTCCAGGCCTCGCTCCGGGCCATGCGCGTCACGCCTTCTCCAGCTCCGTTTTCTGCATAAAAATAGGAAATTTCCTCATTCCAAAACAAAATTTACCTATTCCAATTCCGATTTTGAGGAGGTAAAGAGGTCTTGAAGTCCTATATATATATAGAGGAGCATCCATTAGGAAAAAAAAAAGGAAAAACTTGTATTGGGCATTATTTCAGAGAGATTGAGAGTTAGGGTTTGAGTTTGGTGAGAGAGAAGTGCTTAGGAGTAAGGATTGAAGCAACTTTGTGATTTTCATCATTGAATCGATATTTTGTATCAACTTTACCTTTGAAATATGTTTTTCTCTTGTTCATCTTCTTCTTTGTGTTCTTCCTTCATCTACATGAGCTAAATTTCCAATGATCTAGGTCTAGGGGAACAATACGATGAATTAATTCAATGGGCTCGTGTTTATTATGTGCAATTTGTGTTTGGATTATTGTTTGCATGATTTGAACTTAATGCTTCATCAAATTGATCACTTGATAGATGAGTAGGTTTTAGCATTCAAGAATCGAGAGATGAGAATGGCTAGAAGGACTAAGGATTATGCAACTCGGGTTTAAATCTAGTCTCTAGTAAAGTTAGGTTAACGCGAGTGCAACAGCCATAGGCGTACAAACCCGAAAGTTAGAGGAGTTCATGAATCTTAATGTTGTATGTCTCACTACACCCATATTAGAAATAACTAGGTGGTCAGATTATACTAGGGACCTAATTCGATCGAGAGATGTTTAGGACCAAGTCGAGAGAGCTTCCGTTTCCTTTAAACTTACTTTTTTTTTGCACATGTAAACACGAATCCCTGCAAATTAATTGTCATATTGTGACTCCGTTAAAGTCCTAGATCACTTATTCTTTTGAATTTCACAACACCTGATATTTTTGCCCCGTACTTTATTTCAATTTCTTTTACTTGTATTTCAAAACTGTTATTTAAATCTTTAAAACCAAAACCAAATCTTTTCAGAAACAGATTAACTAACGAATTTTAAATCGAGTGACTGTTTTATTGCTCCCTTGGGTACGATAACCGGACTTGAACCGATTTACTACTTGATGACCGGTGCGCTTGACGCGCCCTTTTTGTGGGTTAATTCTCAGGATCTTGCCTTGGCCAAAATAATGGGGGGGGGGGGGGGGGGGGGGGTAAACAATAGTATAGGACAAATATGGTGTAAATAGGACAAGTATGGTGTTAAGCAGAGACGGATCCAGAATTTTTTTTTTGTTCTGCCGTGATTATCAAAATGGTCATTCGGGATTCTATAGCTTCTCCTACAAACACTAACTAATAACATTTGTTTTACCACGGAGGAATTTTTTTTATTACAATTCAAAAATACATTAACTTATATGAGTGGACTTACAGCACAAATCAATACCATTTAAATTACACTTTTTTTATCACAAGTAAGGAATTGGTTATTATTTTTTTGTTGAAAGTCAAAAGCTTAAGAGTATAATATCCCCAATATAAAAGTTTACTAAAGAAGTAAGATGTTTAAAATTATTAACAATACTAATTTTCACCATCAACAGTTAACACATTAATCAAGAAAATTATTTACTAATTTTTGTTGGAAGATGAAAATCTAAGCATGCTATAGCCTTTTTTTTAATATTAATTCTCTGTTAATAATTCACTTCCACAGTTTAAGAACGAAAATCTGAAACCAAAAGCTCGAGTACTAAGTAAAAATTACAAAAATATATAAACAATATCCGAATTTGAGAGAGGAGCCGAGAAGAAATTGACAATAATAAAATGTTATTTGGGAGTTAAGACTTGAACGTTTGGTTTAGGAAGAAAGTTAGAAGAGTTTTTATTTGTTTTAGAACTTCAGATATTTATATTTTGTTTATTTCAAGCCCATAAAAAGATAGTGTAGATTTTTTAAAAGCCCAATAAGAAAGATGAAAATGAAGCCCAACAAAAAGACAAAACAAATCAATAAAATGGTTCTATAAAGATTCGAAACCAGGTTACACGGCATAGAAAAACAGCATCTACCATTAAGCTACATACCATCATGTTTAGGGTATGCCATTGGATCCACCTCTAGTGTTAAGTATGGTAGACAACATGGGGTTAGTTGGTGAATCACCAACACCTTAATCTTTGTTTTCCTTACTTAGTACTAATTAACCAAGACTTGATTAATTAGTTCCATGGGCCTTGGTTGCATGGGCCTCTCATGGGTCTCTTGGAACATGGCTCGTGGCCATTCACAACGAGGTCTCGTGACGCGCTCATTGCCTTGAAACCTTCCATAACAGAAATATCCAACATTATCCAACTTGATAAATCCAAGACTCAAAGCCTTGTCTCGATCCGTAAAGTCTTATTCACTTACGGGCACATGACCTAAAACCCAGTTTTGGCCATGTCCCGAGACAACTCCCTTTTGGCCATTCTCCATAAGCGTGTCAATGAGTTTCACCTCCGGTGTTACCCTTAGGTTTATACATCTCAATAGATCAACGTAAAATCTCATTTTACTTGATCCTATATAAGTGGAAACTAACGAGACTTTAGTATTTCCTAACACTACATAACGAATCGACCATGTTGATTCTAACCTTTCCGACATTCTTGTCATTATCCTTTTATCACCGATATCCTAATTGAGATAAGGCATAGAGATGTCATCCTTATTATTCTCAATCACTTTTCCTGTGAGATGACTGAATATATGATACCCAGTATCATGTGCATGACCATGTTATTCCTTCAGTCACTCTCGATCAAGCGGTCGAGAACCGATATATTTCACATACCGTAGGGATAAATCCCTTAGCCGTCTTTCGTGTCACTCAAGCAGTCCGTCCTCAAGCCAATCTTGGCCGTTATGGAAGCCATGTCATGGAAAATGTTGGCCTCAGGTCAAACTCAGTTGTTGACTGCATAGCGATAACAAAGACTCATTGGTCTAAGGATATATGACAAGTTACGACACTGAATATGTTCATGACTCAATCTATGGCACATATTCAGGGCGGGTCATCCAATATCATGTCCCGCATGATATCTATGATCAGACTGCTAGGACTCCGGCTCTACCCATCTCGGTGTCAACGGCGGATGAAATCCTAGCTGGGTTCCGACCCCGCCTATTCCACTATCGCCGATGGGGGGTCTCCAAGCTAATTTTTTTGCATGTTGCCTCTCCGAGGAGGAAGAGATGGATATCGTGGTTTCATATACTCTAGCGGACCCTTAGGTACTAGCTCATCTCCAATATGGTATATGGGACGTCTAGTTTCCCCCAACCCGCCCCGAAAGGAATTCATGCTCACGCTTATCACGCGTGCATGAAGTCGTTTAGCCTCGGGACTAGTGGTCAAAGACCTGGTACCAGGAACCTTTTCATTCTACTTCACTTCCCACGAGGCTAAAGCTTGAGTTCGGATTAATGAACCTTAGTGCTTCCACGGTCACCCGTAGCTGCTCAGCGAGATAGTTGACCCGATAGCTCGGGACCTCCCTAGGTTGGACCGCATCCAATTATGGGAGTATGCTCGAGGAATTCCACCCCCTATCTGGAACAAGGCTATTGGGGAAGTGATATGTGATACGTTGGGGGAGTGCGCATACGTCGCTTGCGATCAGTAAGGGTTGTGTTGGGGCGGAACAATGAGGATTCGTTTTTTGATGGACCTCCACCGCCCTCTTCAGTGTACCATGATCATGCGGTTTAAGGAGTTCCCGGACCCGGTGAGGGTTACCTTGACCTATGAGCGCCTTCCATCCTTCTGTATCAACTGTGGTCGAATTGGACATATGGTCTGGGACTAAGAGGTACCAAGGACACTCAAGTTTGATGATTTGATCTTGGAGTTTAGGTCTGCTAAGATGGAGAAGACGTACGCCACATATTGAGGTATGGAAGCACCACCACCACGATCGGGGTTCGCACAACTGACCTCAGACACGATACCTAAGGTCGAGTCGTCTTGGGGTAAGCCCCCCCTTGTAGCCTCATACACGATACTTAACTCGTATCTCGGGATTCAAGGTCGTACCGAGATCAAGCCTTTTCCTCGAGGACCTAGGTACTCTTTAGAGATAGGCCTTCTTGGGTTTGTCCCATTTGGGAAGCTGTCAGTCCTACCGGGAAGGCCACAAGGCCAATTGGGTCAGAAAAGAGACAGTGCGGGTAAGGATAGCAATGGGGCGGGGACCTCAGGCCCCGTCCTAGTCCCACTTCCCCGCCACTCACCCCTTCCCCTCCCTGTCCCCACGTTGACCCCACCTCGCGGGGACCTCGCGAGGATGTGGCGGGGAACAAGGATTTTATTCCCCGTCTCATTCTCGTCCCGTATGGGATTTTATTACCTGCCCTATTCTTATCACCCGAAAATATACACATTTGAAATGACAATTCTCAATCCATAACTTTAAACACCCCCTGTGAACTATATTGTTTTGGTGCAAGTATTTCATTCCCTTGGAGATATCAATTGCCAATTTGAGCAGAGATGGAAGCTTAAACACCCCCTTCTATTTGTGCAGGAAGTCATATACACTCCCTTTTGACATGAACTCTAATAAAGCTGAAACAAGCGTAAAAAATTAATAGACTGAAAAAGGATTCAACTCATGCCAAACGGAAGTTCAGTTTATGTACATATGCAATTATATAATAGAGGCCAGTGTCACACCCCAAATCTGGTATTGATCAGACCCGAGACGTGACTTAGTAGAATTAAATAAAAATAGTTTAAAAGTAAATAATATCTGATAAAAGGAAATAATGTAAACAAACAAAAGATTCAAACCCTGAGTCCTACGCTTAGTCACATACAGAGTTCGAAAATGAACAATACGTCTCTAAGAACCGTAAATAAAATAAAATAAACTCGGGCCTCCGCTAGCTCCCAAGCTCTGCGTAACCCTCTACTCCAGATCATAGCTATTACCTGTAGAAAACACAGTAAGGGGTGAGCTTGACGCTCAGTAGGAAAAAGCCACGAAAACCACCTCATTACAGATTTACAAAGAACGCCTTTCCAAAGTTTAAAGTTTAATAAAAGGGTTGATAAACCGAAGCGACACTTAAATCGTTTTAAGGACAATACCCGTTTACCCTGATGCTCAACAGAATAACAATCTCCAACTTCGAACTCAACAATAAAAGCCACACCGAGGCAACACCGAATGAACACCAAGGAAAACACTCATAGCCACAACCACACAACAACACTCATTCAAATCCAAGGCATTATCAACACAAACAATTCACACACATGCACGGTTTCGGGAGCAACCCGCTCGGCCCGGCGAAGCCACACACAACTTTCCCCAACACAAAGTCGGGAGAGGCGGTCGACCTCATCGCGGAACACAGGCCCAGCCTCTTCGCGGTACAACCTCATCGCGGAACACAGCGTTTTACCGATACACGGAACGCAGGGAAATATCCTCTTCGCGGAACAACCTCATCGCGGCACAACACAGCGTTTTACCAAGTGCTAGTCGGAAGGTAGGGAAACCACCTCTTCGCGGGACACAGCGTTTTACTGACTCAAGGTCGGAAGGTAGGAAAACCACCTTTTCTCATGTAACCACAGTACCACAATCACAACCACAATCACAATCACAATCACAATCACATTCTCAATTTACTACCGTAACCATCACGCACTTACCATCACTTACCCAAACCACACTCAACGTCGTAACCCCACTGGTTTAACCGGTATCCATTCCCCAATGCCCACACTTCAACATATCAAAGAAACAGGAAATAACCACTCACGTCACTAATATGCATCACTAGTTCAACTCTACTCGTTTTTAGGTTTATTATTTATTAACCGGTCAAACAGCACAGTGTACACAATCAAACACAATCATCAACCAATCCACAGGCACGACATGGCTCGTAGGTCGTTCGCAGTTTATAAGGCTACTCTAGTTAAACACATCTTATATGCATACTAGTTATTTATCCGGTTATTAGGTTTCCCTATATGCATTCTAGTACGTCCGTAATCAAGTAAGGTTCCGAGGTATTCCCTACCTCTCAGTCTCTATCTGGATCGCCTAACATCTGACGTCCGGGCCTACTCCGGTCTTCTCCTTGCTCGGGGTAAAAGCCTGGTGTTAACAAAAAGGGACGGTAATCAGTCCCGGTCCAGTCCGTAATAGTCCTCTAAT
Source organism: Erodium maritimum (assembly GCA_963921825.1). Classification (NCBI taxonomy): domain Eukaryota; kingdom Viridiplantae; phylum Streptophyta; class Magnoliopsida; order Geraniales; family Geraniaceae; genus Erodium; species Erodium maritimum. The sequence goes on along the minus strand of OY997588.1, from coordinate 109,377,882 downwards.
TTTATCAGGTAAGTCCTTCAATTTAACAATTCATTCCTTTCAATTATCTGATTTAAATCCATTTAACTCTTTAATTTAAATTAATTAAATTAATTCAATAATTAAATATTCTGTCCTGACCCGGCCCCGACCCGAGTCCGGCCCGACCCGGAAACCGGATCCGAACTGACCCGGATCCGAGTCCAGACCCGGTCCTGACCCGAGCCCGACCCAGACCCGAGTCCAAGTCCGGCCCAGATCCTCGTCTAGGTCCGACCCAGATCAAGACCAGGCTCAAGGCCCAAATCAAGACCAGGCCCGAGGCCCACGTCCCTTGTCTGGCCCAAGGCCCGTCAGAGAAGAGGCTAGGGTTCGGTTCAGCTCGTTTCAGCTTCGGCGACGGCGACGACATCAGGAGAACTCGGGGTGGGTTCTCGACGGCGGCGACGGTGTCAGGAAGCTCGAAGCGACGAGAGGAGATTGCTGGTGCGAATTCCAGGCCTCTCCGTCCAGATCTGACGGCGTGGAAGCTTTGTCGGCGTTGGAGCTCAGATCTGGACTCAGGAGCTCCGGCCGCGTTGCTCTAGTCGAGCTCGGTCCAAATCGAGCTTGCACACGCTCGATTTTTAGGTAAGGGGCCACGAGGACAGTGAATCAGGCCGAGAAAAGGCTCACCGTCGCTAATTTCTACTGTTGCAGGCACGGCGAGGCTCGAATCGAAGACGGCGGCGAGGGTTTGTTTCAATTTGGGGGGGAAGAGGGGAACGGAGGGGGGTGGGGGTTTCTGGCACGGGGGCATGGTGATGGGTTTCAGGCGTCGCTCTCGTGTCGCGGTGGGTTGGTTTGAGGCCGGAAGAGCGTCGCCGGCGTGTCTGGTTCGAGAGAGGGAGCGAGAGAGGCGAGAGGAAGAAGACGCCTCGGTTCGCGTGCGCTGAAGTGAGGAGGCGAGGGGTCGTGCTAGGGTTAGCGAAAGGCCGAGTGGGCTTGGGCTGGCGTGTTGGCCTTGTGCATACTGACCGGGCTTGGTCCAGCTCGACCCAATGCCTGGGTCTGGTCTGGCCCAGGCCTAATTCCTTTTTTTTTTTTTTGAATTCGATCCAAAGTTCAACCCGTTCTCTAACCAACGACGTTCCCAATTTAATTATTTAAATAATAATTCCTTTAACTGGAGCGGTCTTTATAGCCAAGATTTGATTGTCATAAATGAACTTTTATGCAGTTTTGCGCCTCATTGTCAATTTTCTAAAAATTTATATACATAATACTCAAACATAGATAAATAGGAATTTTATTGTCTTCCATTATATCCCATTTATTTGTTTTTATATACATGATATGTGAAAATATTATATTATTGACTACCCATGTGTATTATGTATATATTATTATAAATTTTATTTTAAAACTAATAGTGTTGGGCGCGGCGCGGGGTTCCCCGTGGGACATGGACTGCTTGCCACATCCCCATTTAACTCCCCGTACCCGTTCCGCTTAAAAAATCCTCGTCCTGAACTCATCCCGCGTGGTGGGGACTGTTAGTTTTGTGCCCTAGGCCAATATTTTCATGCATGACATTATCGTTTATTAATACTTTAAAACTTTCATTATCATTTTGTTAAATGTTAATTGCGTGAATAATCGACTATTTCTAAGATCATCAAGTACGTGACTTGATAGTAAAACTCTTAGAAGAAAAAGAGTATTATTCCAATGATCCATGGTCTTACCGATATACTAAGACTAGTATGATGTTGGCTGATGATCACGTTTTACTGATCATTCATATTGGATATGAAGTCAAATCATAGATGCTATTTAGGAAAATGGTATTGGATGACCCACTGTGAGAATAGGAACTGTCATGAGTATTCCTCGGTACCGTAATATGACTTAAGTCCTTTGACCTTGTAGACATCATGGATTTCTACATAGGTAGTTGTGTGTTTTGACGTAGTTCAACGTTGTCTTTAACCGGGCAACAATAAAGATTGTTGTTGAATACATAATTGTCTATGTGAGGAATGTAAGCGACTGATAAGAGATTTGTCACTCATGTAAATATGAGAGATATCGTTTGGGTCTCTTGATAAGTGAGACTGCAGAAATGCATGGCCATGCGAATCGATAATGATTTATCACTTGCAGTTTACTTAACATCAAGAAACTAACGATCGAATAAAATAAGGATGACGATCCTATGCCTTATATTCGATCGAGATATCGATGAAAAAGGGATTAAGATATTAACAGTAAACGGTTAAATCGGATTGACGATCTCCATACAACTTTGGGAAGCCATAATGCCTTGCTAAAGGACACTTACGACATGTAGACGAAACGGGGATTTCGGGCTCACTACCAACGTTGTATGAGCCTACAGGGTCACACACAACAACAAGCCCAAAATTGCTAATATAATTAAATTATATTAGGAAGACAAAATGAAATAAATGTATATATATGTATGTGTATATATATATATATATGTGTGTGTATATATATATATAAGTATTTATTTCAGATTAAACTTTGGAATAAAACATATATACATTATATTTATTTATTTTATTTTATAATTCAATTAATAATTTTTTGAATTTTAGAAATTCAAATAAATTATTTTTGGATTCCACTACTCCTAAAACCTCTCCACAAATCTGATTTCATAACCCACTTTGGATTTTCGAAATCAGATATAGCGGTTACGTTTTGAGAGAGGGTGTAGAGAAAAACCAAAGAGAAAAGGAAGAAGAAAACGAGAGAAAGAGAATTCTGATTTTTGGTGCTAGCACACAAGGGTTTTGGGAAAACTTGTTGGTGTGGATACCTGAAGAGGACGGATTCATTTGAAGATGTCTCGACATTGTCAAGCATTCAAGGTGTTCTTGGTACCTGTTTGAAACCAGGCTCGAAACTACAAGCGGTAATTTCGTTTAATTTTCGTATATCGGTTTATTCTGAATCACATGGATCCTAAAGATTTTCTAGGGTTTTTATTGATTCCGCTGCGTTTTGGGCACCCTAGAATCCTTCAGACGTCGGGGGGGGGGGGGGGGGGTTCTCAGAGTTTTTGGATTAAAAATCTCTCAGAGACTTTGATCGCTATAATGACTCTTTTTATAATCTCAACAAAATTGTCGTTTATTTTATCAAAAAAAATAATATATTAAATATTTATATTTCAATAAATTTAGCTCTTTGAAACCCAAAACGGGTGCATACTTACCCTTTTAGGGTTCTCCTTCTCCAGCCTCCATTTTCATTTTCGCCGTTCATCGCCAAGCCTCACTGACCGTCGCTGGTCAGTCCATCTCGTCCCCGACCTCACGCTCTACCGTGCCTTGGTGCAGCAGATCTCTACCAAGCGCCTTCGTTCGCCCGAGCGCCGCCGGATCCATAGCGAGCCCGACCACGAACCTCCTCTTTTCTTCATCAGATATGTCCCTGTCGCGCTTGCTTACTCGGAAATGGAAGGAAGCAACCAGATCCAACCTATCGAGGCTCGTCAACCGGCTCAATTCCCGTCTCCGGCGAGTTTCCTGCCTGAGGTAACCTTCCCGGAGCCCTCCCTTGTTATTCCTTGTCGCTTGTCGGAACAGGGTCGGCCCACGGGCACTCTGCCCTCTCCAAAGGACAAACCAGGCGCGGTCCCGACAGGGATCGTGGCCGTGCTAGGGGCGCAGCCACCGGCGTGTACTCGAGGACGCCGGCCGGAGTCGGCACCGGTCCACACGGATCAGCCGCCGGTCTCTCAGCCTCAGTCGGCAGTAGCGGGGCCCTGGCACCGTCCCCTCGCACGTCTGACAAAGGGATCATCCAGCCGATCGATAGGTGGGATCGGAAAGAGTCTGGTCCGTATTGACCCGATCCCGGACTAGGAGGATGAAGATAATGAAGTGGTGGTCCCGGTGGAGGTGGTCTCGGTGCTTAAAAAAGGACATATTAGTTCTCATTGGCGGCCCAGGTCGCTGGAAATAGGAACCACAACCAGAATGCGGTCTGCGCAATGATGCTGCAGAAATGGAAGGTAGACGACATTCAGGTGGAATTCCTGTCCCCGGAGGTCACGGGGTATCATTTCCCATCTGCTGCAACGATGGAGAACATCCGACATCGGGGGCCCTGGATCTTCAAGGGATACCCAGTGCTCCTGGAACCTCTCCGGCCATATGTTCAGGTACACGAGATTGATTTTAATCACATTGAGCTGGGAGTCTGTGCCCTGAACGTCCCGTCTGGGGTTAGAACTTCGGAGATCCGGAGCTTTATTGTTGCTAATATTGGGGTCCAGGTGATGTCGGCTCCTATTATGTTCGTCCGTAGAGAGGACATGTTTCTCTGGCTGCGGGTACGGATGGAGCTGAACCAACCTCTCCGGCGGCGCCTCCGTCTTCGGTTCCCGAACACAGCTACCTCCTCACTGATTGAGTTTCAATATGAAAGGCTCACAGACCTTTGTCGCAGGTGTGGGAGATTGACACACCGGATTACGGGGCGCACGGCGAATCTACCAGGGATAGGTCGGGAGGAGGCCCGTTATGACGCTACGATCCTGGTGCCAAGGCAGATGGATGTGGATAGGCTGCTGAAGACCGTATGACACACATCCCCTTCCCGAGACTCGGTGGCCGTTGATGATCTCCTGAATGGACTCTCACTGAACCCTATGGTCCGGTCTAGGGAGATCATTATGGGAGATGGCTTTTCTACGGCAGATATTTCGTCGAAGTCTGACGATCTGGCTAAGACTACCTCAGGAGGGGTGGTCATCTGTTTACAAGATGGAGAGGACCAGGATGGTGGAGGACCACCGAGGTTTACGAAGCCTGACAACATGGTTAACATCCACCCTGCTGCAAACCCTCCTGCCTCTACTGAACCCGCAGACATTTCAGGGACTCGGGCAGGGAAGGAGAAAGACCCCAAGGAAGTTACGGGGAATCTTGGCCCCATCCGGGGGAAGTCCAAGAGATCTTCGTTGCACACAAGGAGCGGGTCGTTGTATGCTCGCCCGCCGGGGGCGAAGAGGTCGCGGGATCATCTGGTCCCCCCTCTAGACTTCACCCAGCTGGTCAACGTTGTAGGGGACCAAGAGAAGAAGGTGGAGGCAGGACAGCCTCCAATGCAAGAATGATTCGACCCGGCAGGGGTAGGGGGAGCCGATGGCGGACTATACCCACAGACCCGTGGCGGCCAGTGCTGGATGGTCCCGGGCAGCCTGCATCAACAGCTAAACCTTTTTATCTGGTTTCTGATTATCTATTTTATTTCTGGAACAATTTACCATTTCGTTTGGTTAAGTACTTTTATTTGTTGTCTCACTGTTTTGAGACTATGGTAAGGAGTTGTCTTGAGTTTTTGCCAACGATTACAAGTCGGTTATTATTATGGGTCCATGAGCGCCGGACTTTCTACGGTCGGTCCGGACAAATATATGGAACCCTGGGCGTTTACGCCCTCCCCTGTTTGATTACCTTTGGGTATTAATATTATCTCCTGTTACCCGTTTCAAAAAAAAAGAATATTTAAATGTTGGGTATATATATGACGGTACTAAATATTCTCATCCCGACCCCACCCTTTCTTATTACACTCTCATCTAGCCTATAACATCGATTTCCATTAGGTTCATATTGTTTTGTCACCTTTGTCGACAAAACGGTTTAAAACAGTTTTTGTGTTGCCCGTTCTTTACTCCGCCTAGTCCTCACATACGTTTTGTCATCCAACTGATCTAAATTGAGTGAATATAACTTTTGTTTTGCTCTTTACCAAAACAACATAAAAATGTATCAATTATTAATAGATATTTTTTTTGTATATGTATGTGTCAGCCTTCAGATATGGGATTATAGTGGGTAATGGGCATCCCACTCTAATTAGAGATTTAAACCCGATCACATTAGAATCAAATTTTCATTGCTTTCCCATCCTAATTGTTGGTTGACGTGCTCCAAATTGAAGACATCTTAACCCATTAAACAAAAAACAAGAAATGAAGCTGTGTAAACCATAACTAGTTAGTTCCTATTGCATATGTTCAAGCCACCATCTCCACCCCATCATCACAACCAGAAACAGCCCCACTCCTCTGCACATTCTTGTAAGTATACCTTGTCGCCAACAACACATAAACACAAAGATCCAACCCCATCAGCACTGCCAAGAGCCAGTAGAAGTTATCGAGACGGCTTGAGTTCAAGTCCTTGCCGAACCAGCTCCCGTGCCCGCCCTTCCCGGTGATGCGGTCCACAACACTGATCAGAAAGCTGCTGAAGAAGCTCCCCACCCCAATCACGCTCAGGTAAAACGCTATCCCCAAGCTCCGCATCGAATCCGGAACTTGGTCGTAGAAGTACTCCTGCAACCCCACCAGAGTGAACCCATCTCCCACGCCCAGGATCATGAACTGCGGAGCTAGCCAGAACACACTCATCACCTCCCCCGAACCTCCTCCTCCTCCACCTAGCCTTTTGGTTTCAACCAGAGCCGCAACAGCCATTGATGCGCTGGAGAATACCATGCCAATGCCGATCCTTTGGAGGATGTTCAAGCCCCTCTCGTTGCCGGTAGCTTTCCTCAGCGCCGGGACGAGGACTTTCTCGTAGAATGTGACGGAGAGTATCATGCCTATAGCTCCCAGGGCGTAGATTGAAGCAGGCGGGATCACGAAATGGCCCGGGCCGATCGTCCTGTCCATTACAGCTCCTTGCTTGATGAAGAACGTTGAGGATTGCGCAATACAAACCCCGAACGGTATGCAAGTCAACCATATTGGAATCATGTTCACCAGAAGCTTCATCTCCTCAACCTCTGTCACACTCACCAGCCTCCATGGACTGATCAACATACCATCATCTTCAACAATTGCAGCTTTATCAAGGAACCTATTCGATCAGAAAAGGGTCAGCTCCAGAATTTGGTAAAACACTAAGAAGCAGAAAAAGATTGGATTTTTAGATCACAAACCTCAGAGTGTTGGTGTGACAGAGAAGCCTAGTCCCTGGAGCCTGTTCTTGATACAAGAGAGAGGGGTTGAGAGGCAGAGGCAATTTCCTCTTCCTCAGGGAAGCGACCAGAACTCGCAACATGGGTGTCAATGGACTTCCTCGTACCAACCTGTACCTGTAATAAGGCCTGCCCGCGAAGAAGATGAAGATCGTCAAGGCCATGGTGATGGTGAGGACAAGATCCGCAACTGCCCAGCTGACATTGTCCTGAACGTAGACAATGACAGTGACACCAAGCAAGAGCCCGGAACAGAGCGCTGTGTTCCACCAATTGAAGTATGACATCTTCTGCTTCCTCTCCACTTGATGGTCATCGTCGAATTGGTCTGCTCCGAAGCTCTCCAGGCATGGCTTGTGCCCACCGGTCCCCACAGAGATCATGTACATGGACAGGAAGAAGATCACTTGATGAATCTTCCTCGGCTCTGCACATGAGCTTGCGCCGCCACAAGGCTTCAAGCTTGGCAGGTACTTGGACATTGTCAAAAGGCTTAGGCCCTGAAATCATACTTATAAGTTATAACTGTTATTGCTGATTAAGACAATTAGTGGGGTTTGAGGGATTACCAAGAGGTAGAAGATGGAGGAGAGGAGGACCATGGCAAAACGGCCGGTGTAGGCGTCGCCGATGAAAGCCCCGATGAGGGGCATGACGGTGGTGACGCCGGACCAGTAGTTGACATTCTTGGCAGCGGTTTTGAGGTCTTGGTGGATCACTTTTGTGAGGTATGTGATGAGGTTTGTTGCTATTCCGAAGTAACTCAGCCTCTCACTGAACTCGATCGCTATTCCAAACCACCAACAATTAGCCAAGAAAACACCATGAAGTTCCTCATATTTCTATAAAAGGCTGTTTGGTTGCCGAGAAAATCCAGCGACAGGGTTTGAACAACTTACTGATGATGAAGAGAGCAGCCTTCCAGACGCCGGTGGAGGCGCGTAGGGGAAGCCTGCCCTTGGAGTCCACAGAAGAGTCATGAACCCATTTCTCTTTATCATCTTCTTCTTCTTCACCGCTTCTCCTTTTCTTCGTCTCTTGCTCCATCAACTCAATTACACTGTAAGGTTAAAACAAGCTCATGTTGTAGTAACCAGAGCCATTCACCTTAATTTGTATACATACATATATAACCATATATGTACACATGCATAGTAGAATTAAAACATATTTGTGTTTTTTATTATTCTCCCTTTCAATTAAATACACGTCTTTAGACATCAATTGAATTGAAATATAAAATCATACGTGAACCAAAAATAACATACCGATCTTCCACTCAAGACAAATTATATTTAAAAACAAATTATTAAGTATGTGACACAGTGACAGTAACATGTAAGCTACATATAGAAAACTTGTTGAATTTGAGCATCCCTAATTCCCTATATCCTTCCTTTTTTATATTAAATGGGAAAAAAGACTTACATATTTTCTGATTATATTTGTATATCTAAAATATAGGATGGGAACATGAAACTTACATATATAGACTAAATTTCCATGTTAGTTCAAAATTAGGATAAAAGTCTTGAATTTGTTTGCATGAAGATATAAATTTTGCTGATAAAAGGCTTCAATTATGCATTTGAGGCAATCTTGTGAACTTGAAGCTAAGCTAGAAAGTCAATCTTTTCATCCCTTTCTTTCTTCTAGAAAATAAAAAAGGAAGAAAATGGTGCCACCATCTAAGATAAGGTCTAGATTGAACCTTGATTTAGAGCATATATTAGTATAGCATTGTTAATTAGAGAATATTGTCCGCTTTCTTCAATATAAATATTAATTAATCAACTAAGAACCCATTAACTTGATCAAATATAAATTATGTGAAGCAGTATATTTGGTCTTTATGTTTTTGGATTAGAAAACAAATCATTATGCATAGCTAAGTGATTCCCCATATCTTATAACTATGTTCATGAACTCCCTTTTTTTTCCTTCCAAAACAAAAATCTGTTCTAAATAGAATTTGGGTATGTATGAAAAACATATGCATAACTTTAAATTATTGTACTGTTAGAAATGAATTAGTTGTTTCTAATTCTCACGTTTGCTCCCTTTCCTTAGAAACATTGATGAAACAATCAAATGCAGCCAAAATTGAAAGAAGTGTGTTTTCAAAACAAAAGATAGGGTCAAGTTGGAATCCAGATTTAATCAACATAATTAGGTACTCATTCGTTATCATATGAGTTTTATTCAAGGAAGTATTAAATATGCATACATGTTGCTTCTATGGCAAAGGCATGCCATTTTTGTTTGTTTGTAAATTAATTTATAAAAAAATGTATTTTTTAACGGATTATAAGAAAATATTACTTTATGAAAAATATGTTCATATCATAAGAAAAATATATATAATGAATGATTCGATCATATAAATAATTGAAATCGAAAATGATTATTGCCGAGTTGAAATATTTGATATATTGTTTTATTGTTTCAAATAAGCCTAAGGTGAAGGGCAAGTATGGTTCCCACATGAAAGTGGACCCGCCGGGTTTTTTGGGAGGCATGCGAAACGGTGGTGGAGGACGACCTAGACCTGAGGGGAATAGGAGAACGGACGAGGGTATGCAGGGTGAATTGTTGAGAATGAAGGCGGATAGGAAGAAAAGGACGCAGGAGGGACGTAGCAGGGAGGAAGAATCGGGTGATAACTCAGAATTTGGACTGAGATTGGGGGAGAGAAGGAATGGAAGTGGAAGTGGAAGTGGAGGGACGGGGCAAGTGATAACAAGAAAACCTATGGAGAAGGACATTACAATAAGTCGAATTATGGGGACACTGAAACAGGCCTTGGAAGGAGGGATAAGAGTTGAAGATCAATTACCGAGTTCGGTTAATATGGAGGTGGACGGGAGAAGGGAGATGAAGGTGAAAAAGGGCAAATTTGTTCGACAGAACCGTGAGGGGAAGGGAGGTTCGAAAGAGGCTGAGGTGATGAACAGTGTACTGGGAAAGAGGAAGGATGGGGTGGAACAAGTTGATCTAAATCTAGAACCTGGAAAGGTGGTTCCTACTCTGGAGGAGGATGCAACGGAGATGATGGCGAGGGTTGCTAAGCAACCCCGCCAAGATCAATGAATGCGATAGCATGGAACTGCCGAGGGCTTGGGAACCCTTGGGCGCCACCGTTCCTGATTGAGTTTGTAGCTCGAAAGAAACCCAATGTTACTTTCCTTAGTGAAATAAAGAGTGCATGTGGGACGATAGAAGGATTGAAGAGGAGTTTGGGGATGGAAGGATGTTTTTCGGTTGATAGCAGAGGAGCTAGTGGAGGAATAGCTATGATGTGGAGATATGAAAAAGATGGAAGACTGAGGACGTTCTCGAATAACCACATAGACATTAATTATGGTTTGGAGGGTGGGGAGGTGGTTCGAATTACCGGTATTTATGGAGAGCCGAAAAGAGACCGGAGACATATCACGTGGGACCTAATCCGTAGTCTGGACACAGGTGAGGACGTTCCATGGATGATGTTTGGGGACTTCAACAACGTGCTCAGTAATGAGGATGTAACTGGTGCGAATCCGTATCCTCTAAGTTAACTGAACGGTTTTCGTGAGGCTTTAGAGGATTGTCAGTTGCGGGACGTCGAGATCAGGGGTTACCGCTACACATGGGAGAAGGGGAGGAACACGAGCAGATGTATGGAGATACAGCATGATCGGGCCGTGGTTAACAACCGGTGAATGGATAGGTTCCCGGACACCCAGTTGATCCACGGGGGACTATCGTCATCGGGCCATGCACCGATCATACTACAAGCCGGAATAGAAAGGGAGGAGAGGGTGAGCTGGCAATTCAGATTTGACCAGAGCTGGGCGAGAGATGAAAGATGTGGTCAGGTCATACAGGGAAGTTGGCGCAGACATTCGAGAAAAACGATTATGGAAAGGGGGGCGAGCATGGCGAATGACTTATGTAAGTGGGCCAGAACGCAATATTCGGAACTCGAAAAACAAATTCGAGATTGTCAGAGGCGTATGAATGTGCTACTGAAGAATGGGGGGCGCAGACGGGGGAGGAAATAACAAAGATTCGCAAGCATATGAATGAGTTGTTGTGTATGAAGAATATAAGATGGAAGCAGCGAGCCAAACAATTTTGGCTCAAACACGGGGATGCGAATACAAAATACTTTCACAGGAAAGCAAAGACAAGGCGGAGGAGGAACAAAATCCGGAAATTAAAGGATGAGATGGGGGTGGAGAGGACTTGGCAGATCGGGTCGGGCTCAGTGTTGGAAAATTATTTCAATACTCTGTTCAAGTCGTAGGGAACGGGGGAGGACTCGGTAAGTGAGTTAATACGGACGATGTTTACGGCTGAGGAGAATGAGGAATTAGCAAAACCGGTCAGCCCTGAAGAGGTTCGGAAGGCAATGTTCAGCATGGAGCCCCTAAAGGCCCCGGAGCCGGACGGGTATAATCCGGGTTTCTAACAAACGTATTGGGAAGTTGTGCGAGAGGATGTGGTGGGTATGGTGCAGGAAGTATTTCGCACGGGAGTTCTACCGGCAGGGCTAAATGATATGAATGTGGTGCTCATTCCAAAAGTGAGCAAGTCGGAGCGGGTCAATGACTATAGACCGATAGCCTTATGTAATGTCCTCTACAAGGTTATTACATAGGTGATCATAAACAGAATGAAGGGGCTACTGACAGGTATAATTTCAGAATCACAGAGTGTTTTCCTCAAGGGCAGGTTGATAACTGACAACATATTACTATCTGGAGAAAACCTACATCATCTCAAAACAAAAAGACAGGGACAACAGGGGGAGATGGCGATGAAGGTCGATATGAGTAAAGCTTATGACTGAGTCGAATGGGGTTTCTTGGAGAGAGTGTTACTAAAATTGGGGTTTGTAGAAGGATGGGTGATGTTGATAATGACATGTGTTCGATCAGCGGATTTGTGGGTAGCGGCAAAAGAGAGGAGAGTGGGACCGCTACACGTGGAGAGAGGGATCCGTCAAGGGGACCCTCTGTCCCCATATCTCTTCATTATATGTGTGGAGGGTCTATCAAGATTAATAGCAAGCGTAGAACAACGTGGGGACATCACAGGGGTTCGGGTGGCTGCGCGGGCACCAAGAGTCTCCCAATTGTTTTTTGCTGATGACAGCTTCTTGTTTTCTGAGGCATCGAGCAGGGAAGCGGAGGGTTGGAAGGGTGTACTGAAGGCGTATGAGGAGGCCTCGGGGAAAAAGATAAATTTTGAAAAGTCTTCGATTGCGTTTAGCCCAAACACGAGTCAGGCTATCAAAGAGACCGTGTTGAATACTTTAGGGATGCAGGAAGCGGCTGACCCAGGGATTTACTTGGGGGTCCCGGCAGTTATGCAGAAGAGTAGGTATAAGAGCCTATGTTATTTTAAAGATCGTATCCTTAGAAGGTTGCAGGGATGGGATGAGCTGTACTTGACCAAAGCAGGCAAGGAGGTGCTGTTAAAAGCTGTAATGCAGGCTCTCCCGACTTATACCATGGGTGTGTACCTTATCCCGGCTAACTTGATCAAGGAAATAGAAGTGATCATGAATCGATATTGGTGGAGTCATGACTATAAAACAGGGAGAGGTATAAGGTGGAAGAAATGGGGGGCGTTATGTGAACACTGATCGCAGGGAGCGCTTAGTTTTAAGTATCTCAGTTATTTTAATCTAGCTATGCTGGGGAAGCAAGGATGGAGGTTGCTCTAATTTCCACAGAGTTTAGTGGCCAGGGTGTTCAAAGCAAAATATTACCCAAACTCGGAGTTCATTGAGGCTGAGGTCAAAGTGGGCTGCAGTTATGGGTGGAGTAGCATTATGGCGGGCAAAGGGTAGTAAAATTGGGGGCTAGAAGATGCATAGAGGGTGGACTGGGGATCCCGATATCAGAGCCGTATTGGATGCTACAAGAACCAGTAACATCTCTGATGACATGAGATCGGCAACGGTGGGATATGGACAGAGTTAGGGCGGTTTTGCCTTCACAATTAGCGGAAGCAGTGGGTGCAACTCCAATTACACCTATTACGAGTCAGCTTAACTGGTACTGGTGGGGTGCGAGAGATGGTGATTACAGGGTACGCGAGGCATACAAAACACTGATCCGAAGTAGTGGAAGGTGGAGCTCCACGATGAGGGACGATTTTTGGACCTCTATATGGAAGCTACAAGTTCCACACAAGGTGAAACATTTTGTCTGGCGTACTTGTTCTGGAACACTGCCTACCAGGGTGAATCTGAAAGGGAGGTGGATGGATATAAATGTAGAATGTGAGGTGTGTGGGATACCGGAAACATAAGAACATGTGATGTTTATGTGTAAAGAAGCGTAGGAATTATGGAGGATGAGGGGCATAAACGGACCGGGGAGTGGGAGGAGTCCGAATGAGTGGTTGGGAGACCAATTGATGACCGGACCGAAGGAAAGGGCAGAGGATATCGTGATGATGTGGTGGGCATTGTGGCGAGGAATGAAGGAATTGCAGAGTATGAGACCATAAGCAATACTCGGCCGCAGGATTGGAAACCATGGCGACCATGGCACTGCGGGATTGGCGTGATGTGCAAGAACAGAAGGTAAAAGAGTCCAGGCCGAGAGCACAGTGGACGCCGCCAGGGGAGGGGGAAGTAAAGTTTGATGTTGACGGGGCTCTAGGGGGATGGAGGTGGCAGTGGGGGAGTGGTGTGTCGGGATTCTCGGGGGAAACTGGTTACAGCGAAGTGTTTCATATTTGCAGGTGCTAGGGACCCAGAACTGATAGAAGTTTTATCCCTGCGAGAAGCCCTGAGGTGGATACTTAGTGCAGGCCTGAGAAAGGGAGTGATAGAAGCAAACTGTCGCGGAGTGGTTCAGGCGGTACTGAGTGATTTGGTCATGCTATCACCATTTGGAGATGTCATAACTGAATGCATGGGTTTATTACGTCGCTTGGAGGGGGTTCAGATCCAATTTGTAAGAAGAGAAGCGAACGGAGTAGCGCATTGTTTAGCAAAGAATGCCCCGCTTTGGGAGCATTATGAATGGCATGTTTGGCCAATTCCGGATGTACTTTTACATGTTTTGAACAGCGATTTGCTACAGTAATAAAGTACTTTCCGATTTCAAAAAAAATAAATGTGGTGCAAAAACAAATATAGCCATGTAATTATGACTCATGAGCTAGTGTAATGGCAATAGGTCCATGAGTTGGTAAAAAATTAAAGTTTAGAAAAACCAAAGCCCAGGTTAGGTGGCTTCCATATGACTTTTGACTTGCGGATACATACCCTCATAAATAATAGTCATAATTAGAATTAATTCGTATTTAGAATTTGTAATGTAATCATAATTACGTATTTTTAGATATGGTGTGAAAATTAAAAATCCTTGCTTGATGAAGGTCGACTAAAGACAAACACTGAAATGATTTCAAGTTCGAGCTCTTGCTAGTTGCTACTAGAGATAATTTGTATCATTTAGCCGTCACATAATGATATTGATGTAGCTGAGTTTGATTCCTATGAGTGAAAGTCAATCACGGATTTGCAGGTTCTTATTCCTGTCAAAGATTACAACTCAAATGGACGGTTCACAGTAAAAAAAGGCCTTCCTGAGACGAGGGTCACTGATGGGACTTACATTATCACTTATTTACAGGGAAATAACTTACTGCATTTCTCTTTGTCTGAGGTTCTTTTTCTATAAGTGGATGGCATATATTCTGCCAATCCATTATCATTCTCAACCACACAAGCTAAATCTCCAATTTGTGCCTTTCTCTACTCGCACTCTTACTGTTCGATTTAGACGTGTGATTGTCACCATTTTTTGCCTACAGTTTGACTTCAAGGTTCATATATATTACATGTGTTATCACCCAAAACAAGCCTTCAGTTCATCCCACTGGTGCATGTTTAAGAATGATCCCAAGTTAAATCATTCTTACCCTAAAACTCAAACTAACAAATCAAGGCTTTGCAATACATGTCAAACTAAACACCAATCATACATCTACAACACAACACTATATTCTGTGTTCTAAAAAGAGAAATGAATTAGGATATAACTTTCTACAGTTTATGTAAAGATAAACAAGTGTGGAAAATTGAAGAGATTTTTGTGGGTGATAATGAAACTTGGGAGCTAATTAACACTATTTTGTTAAATGTACATACATGACTCTTCATCCTGTGTAAAATGATTACCAAGTCAAAGAAAAATTGATACGATTTTTGTTTATTGCTAATCCTAAACAGGTTAGTTCCCCCAAAAAATATATAGCTTGGAATTATAACATTATATCATCTCAACAGCAGAACCTAGAAAAAACAACTTTCAAACAAGGCCATGAACAGAGACCAACACCATGGTCTTTGCAGGGCTCAAAACAGAGTACACATGCAAAGCTTGACTTCATCTTGTGGCTTTGTGTTGCTACTTTCAAGAGGTTCAAATTTCTCAGCTAAGAAACATCAACAGTCATGCAGACTTTCAAATAATCGTGAAATGAAAACACCGCACAACAAAAGTTTTCTTTTTGGTTATGTCATAAACCACGAGTGCCCCAACGACACCCCTGTAGTAAGCATTGGTGAGGCACGATACCACTCTTGATCAGTTATGTCCCATGTGAGTCAGAAGTCTCACATCGGATACTTAAAGAATGAGGAAAGACTTAATATACACTTTGGACCCATGACCTGATAGGCTAGTCTTTTGGGTCAAGTGGGGCGACCAACGTGTATATTATGGGCTTCTTGTTGTGTGCTCCTATTAATAAGGCCCAATTCTCCCCAACCATATGTGTCTTGACTGTCTTTCCCTCCACCTGTGTTGAAATAAACACCATCAATGTACCCCTTACTAATTGAGGTCAAGTGGGGTGACCAACGTGTATATTATGGGCCTTTACTTCCTCAAAAGGGTTTCAGAATAACAACAGACAATGTGAAGATGCAGAATAATTAAATATAGCATCATCATAGAAGGTCCAACCTACCTATCAAATGCAATGCAACTAACTGTAACTTTTTTTTTTTGAAAAGGAAAGATTCATTAATAACTTAATAAACCTTACACATAGGATACATAACAAACCTAACAAGCGTTGCATCCACCAATCGTTCTTGGGATCCCGACAAACGATCAGTGAGATGAATTGCTCTCGAGATGGGCGACGCAGCGCCAAGATAACCACTACTACCAGTTCAATCTTCTTTATCGGCCTTTCGGAGTGATCCACCGATAAAGAATCTCGACCGAACATGCCACCAGAGGCAGCAACCACACCTACCGAGAATACAAGATTCTGATAGGGAGGACAAACAAAATCCTAATAAACAGGAAACGAGATAAACAACTAAATAACCAACGACGACCGAGGAACTACTCGCGATCGGCCTCCGATGTCTAGGCTTTGGATCGGGGAGAGGTGGACGGCGCCGACGGGTACAGATCTGATCCACTAGGGGCTGGTGCACGGGACTGGCCGGGTAAACACAAAGAGCAGGAGCATATCTGATCGGCTTCAACTGTAGTGTTCCGACGGAAGATGGGTGCAGATCTGACTGTCGGGCCGGAGAACAAACATGGCCAAGAGGCTTAGTCGGTGGTAGTCGGGTCATGGTCGTTGGGATCTGACTCCGCAGGGGGGGTCGTCGTCGCCGGGGAAAGCGGGCGGATGGGAGGTGGACGGTGGCCGGCGGGTCTGCTGGCCGAGGCAACAGATCTGACTATTGGGAGGGTCGAAACTGACCGGAGGGATTCAGATCGGGCCGTGAAGGTGGGGGTGGTGGGGGTGGAAGCAAAGGAAAGGGGGAGAGAGGGGGAGAGGGGCAGTGGAGGGTGGCGGAGTGGCTGACTGTTCCGGCCGAGAACAGAGCTCCGGGGGAGGCTGGGGGAGGGGGTTGGCCGGCGGGGTGGTGTGGGTAGCAGCTGGGGGAGGCGGGAAAGAGGGTTCAAC
The DNA here is from genome assembly GCA_963921825.1 of Erodium maritimum. Taxonomy (NCBI): domain Eukaryota; kingdom Viridiplantae; phylum Streptophyta; class Magnoliopsida; order Geraniales; family Geraniaceae; genus Erodium; species Erodium maritimum. The sequence continues at coordinate 109,360,950 of OY997588.1, read as the reverse complement.
CGCCAGATCTGGCCGGAGGAGATCCCGAAGTGGCCGGAGCAGAGTATGGAGGCGACGGGCGGTGGAGGAGTAAGGAGGCGACGGGCGGTGGCGGAGTGTGACGGCGACGAAGACCTCGGGAGAGCAAGACGGACATGGGAGCTGGTAGAAGAGAGCCCCACCGGCAGCCACTGTGGCCGGAGCCGTTGTGACTGCCGGTGGCGGCGGCGAAGCTTTAAAATGAGGGACTTTAGGGTTTACAGAGAGAACACGCGTGAACCCAAGAGAGAGAAAAGGCCATAGCACAAATTGAATCTAGTTTTTGGCTCTTTACTTACTAACTAATTGTAACTAATACATATAAAAAAAAAATTTACCATTAAGAATGGAGCCGCCGCTGCGATTAGGGCTTCCGCCCCTGCTGCTTCCCTTTTTCGCCGCCAATGGTGAATCCATGGTGCCCCTGAGCTTGTTCAATATGAAGGTGTTTTGTATGGTGTTGTGGTGTGGCTACTTGTACGGCCATCACATGGAGAGAAGATTGTCGTCGCCGCCGTCAAGGCCGACCAGCGGTGGCACACCAGGAGGAGGGCTCGCAAGCCAGGTCGTTTGACGGCGTAGGGAAGGTAATCTCGTGTCCCTTTTCGCCGTCCTAGTCCTGATTTTTCAATTGGGAATCTTCACATCGGTTGTAGTAGACCGAGTGGTGCTTTGGAGTAGATCGGATCCTTCCGCTGCTCGTTGTAACCCCTTCCCGTCGAGTATTGTACTCCGGGTGGGTTGGTTGGTAGAGATTGTGCAGGCCGGCGACGTGGGCCGTGATCGCGAGCGTACGGGATCGGGGTCGGGGGAGGACGTGCAGACGACACTGCCTTCGGGGGAGGAGGTCGAATCCGAGGAGGAATCGGGCTGGGAGTCGGAGAGGGTGACCCAGGCGGCGGAACAGGACAGAGCTATGGAGGACAATGAGGTCCTCTCGGTGGTGGAGGTGTCCTCGGACACGGAGGCCACGACGGAGGAGTCGGCGGCGGTAGCTTGGCGAAGATGCAAGGGCACAGGAATATTGCTAGAGAACCCTAACCCTAATGGGCCGACTCTGGGCCTTGGGGATGGGACGGGCTGTACGAATGGGCTCATGCAGGATGATGTAGCAGCGGCGGAGGAGACCTATGAGACGGGGTCAGATGCAATTCCGTCTGAATGGGTGCAGAAGGAGATGAGTCCGACACTATCTGGGAAGAAACGCCTAGAAAGGGAGGAGGATCTGCTCGTGTCAGAGGACTCGACAGCGTCTGATGGGGAGTCACAGGCAGCAGCGACGGGGGGCTTCAAGCACCCCCGCCTGCAGGAATGAGTCCGAGGTGGCCCGGGGAGGGGTGGGTCAACTTTGGCCTCTTCCCGGCGGATGGATGGCGACGGCACCATCATCAGTTGATATTTGTCTCTCCTGCCAGTCCAGAGTCAGCAAACCCGCGTTCAGGAGCCCTACCATTATCAGTTCAGGGAGGACGACACACGCTGACACACCGGGGGAGATGTAGGTCCACCAATATTCCCCTAAACTTGGTTGGCTCGCCTCGTCCCATTTGAAAGAAGCATGTTGTATCGGTGTCACCAGACGCTACCGCAGATATCCCCTTCGTCCGCCCCCAATTACCAGAGCTGAATTTATTGCTTTCCGTTTCATTTCTGTTTGTTAGTTGGATTTGCTTATGTAGGTGGGGTACGTTTGTGTACCTACCAAACTATCTTCTTATGTTTTAATACTATTGCAATTGTTATTCTAAAAAATACATATAAAAAAGAAATAATTGCAGTAGGCTTTGCACTTTTTCTATCCACCACACCACTGATGGACCAATTAACACAAAATCAACAACAAAAAAACATTTTCGTATGTTGACCTAACAAAGCAAACATCCAAACCCGACTCGTATGCTAAATAGCTATTATCTTCCTGCTTCTACCATAGTTAAAGAATACCAAATTCGTTGTAATAGACAAATTGCAAGTATCCTACTGCAGAATTCATTCTTCTCCAAATGTGCAAACTCATAATCGGTCATCATTATCTAGTTATAGACAATAACATAATAACTATTTTAACACAAATCATGGAAAATTGTATCAATGGTAATGAGTATGAGTAAATTAACAATCTTCAAAATCGAAATGCCATTGTAAATTAATAATGGGGTTAAATATTTAAACTTACTCTTAAGTATTGGTCACGAACACTACACTACCCACGTTTTCAAAATGAACACTACACTACCCTTAAGTATTGGTCACACGATTTTGTTAGTAAAAATGGACGGAATTTTTCATTATGTTAGTCATATGATCTCAAGTGTCATATAATGGATGGTAAAATGACGTTTTTTCCCCTTAAGTATTAGACCTCTATACATTTTATAAGGAACAATAACGAGGGTACAATGGTAATGTTCCTTATAAAATGTGTAGAGGTCATATAATTAAGGGGAAACGTCATTTTACCATCCATTATATGACACTTGAGGTCATATGACTAACGGAATGGAAAATTTCATCCATTTTTACTAACTAAATCGTGTGACCAATACTTATGGGTAGTGTAGTGTTCATTTTGAAAACATGGGTAGTATAGTGTTCGTGACCAATACTTAAGAGTAAGTTTCAATATTTAACCCTTAATAATAAGTAGAAGTGAAATTCAAGCAAATCACAGCAGGAGCTAGCAACCATCAAAGTCAAAAGGGAAATATAGTATACCTGAAGAGTCCTGGTAGCAAATTCAACACCAACAGTGAATTTAGATTCCAAACAGAAGCAAGGTACATCGATGTAGAGGTCACGGCACCGAGCCATAGAGACCTGAGGGTCACTGGTATCTATGGGGAACCTCGTCGGGAACATCGGTATCGTATATGGGAGATGATCCGGTGGCTGCAAACCTCTTTCCGGTTGAATTGGATACTGATAGGAGATTTTAATGGGATTCTCGACCTGATTGACACCACCGGGGGGGTACCTATCCTCCGAGCCTTATGAATGATTTTGCCTCTGTGGTGGATGACTAGTAGATGGTCGATGTCCCGATGACGGGACACTAGTATACCTGATTTAGGGGGCACATACATGATAAGAGGATCCAATCTCATTTGGACAAAGCCTTGATTTCCTCCCCTATTTCTATTCCCTATCGGACCTAGATTTTCGTAACATTTGGGTGACAACCTCGGATCATTGGCCGGTCCTTCTCTCTCTGACTCGTCAGATACCTCACCGAGGGCTTCCTAAGTTTAGATTTCAATCTCAATGGGTCAAGTATCAAGACTGTGGTTGTCACGCCCCAAATCCGGTATTGACCGGACCCGAGACGTGACTTAGAGAAATTTGAATAATAGCAATTTAATATCAGAAATAACTGATAAGAGAAATAAAATAACTCGACATAAGTTTGAAACCCTGAGTCCTACGCTCAATTAAATACATAAGTTCAGAAATATGGTGGTACGTCTCTACAAAACATAAAACAAAGGTACACCCGGACCCTCGCTAGACCCATGCTCCGCGATGTCCTCTACTCCAAGTCAAAGCTAATACCTGTAAAACAATAGAGTAAGGGGGTGAGCTTGACGCTCAGTAGGGAAAACCATGAAAGACCTCCTTATATTAGATTTACCAAAACGCGTTTCCATAATTTAAAATATACTAAGAGGTTTGATACTCGACACAACTCTTAAACCAATTAACAGTCAACATCACTCGTGAAACTCTGACACTCATAGTCCGACTACACCCACATCAACTCAACACCAATCATTTGACTAAGGTCCATACTAAGGCGACACGAGAACATGTAACCCAAATAAAACAACTTTCACTTTACTCGACCACAAAACTATTCCGAAAATCCTCGTCCAAGCCCTTCCACGACCGACTCACAGATGCCCACAAGGACAACGCTATAACTTACACGGAAGCCACACACATGAACTTCATCATCAAACAATCAAAATCAAGTCATTCACATCACACGCAACTTGTAACAAGGAAAACACCCATAGCCACAACACAACAATACTCATTCAGTTCAAGCAATCTCAAACACACAACTCGTAACCATCGCACGGTCTATGGAGCAACCCTCTCGGCCCGGCGTAACCGCACGCAACTTCCCCAACACAAAGTCGGGATAGGCGGTTGACCTCATCGCGGAACACAGCGTTTTACCGATCGATGGAAGGCAGAGAAATCGCCTCTTCGTGGCCTCATCTCTCGCGGTGCTCAACACAGCGTTTTACCGAGTGCTAGTCGGAAGGTAGGGAAACCACCTCTTCGCGGAACACAGCGGTTTACCGACTCGCGGTCGGAAGCTAGGTAAACCACCTTTCTCGTGTACATCCGTACACCAAGCTTCACACTTTACCGATCACGCTCCGGAAGGTACGACTCACCTTACGGAAGTACGTCTCTCACACTTTACCGGCGGCGCAACGGAAGGTACGATACACCTCTTGGGCACAACTCATAACCAATATCACCAGGACAATCACACTCACATTCATAATCACACTCACAATCACAATCACGTTCAACACGTACACAGCCATCAGGCACTTACCATCACTTACCGACACCACTCTCTATGTGGTCACCCCACCGGCTTAACCGGTATTCGTCCCCAACATCCCCAACACAACATATCATGAAATCAGGAAAAAAAATACTTAAATCACTATTAGGTATTCTTTTATCATGTTTATCTTTTATTAACCGTTCAGACATCAAGAGCACACAACAGATACATTCAGCACACAAATCCTACGGGCGCGACATGGCTCGATTCTACCAGCACAGCAATTTCCAAAGACAGAATCGTAAATGTTCACAGTTGTATACGTATACGCTAGTTATTCGCATCCTATATGCATATTAGTTCTTTAACCGGTTATTAGGTTTCCCTATATGCATTCGAGTACGTCCGAAATAAAGTGGGTTCGAGGAAATCCCTACCTCTAGACGAACCGACAGTTGCGTCTCCTAGCTGCTGACGTCCTGGCCAACTCCGGTCTTCTCCGTGCTCGGGGTAAAGGCCTAATTTAACACAAAAGGGGCGGTATCAGTCCCGGTCCAACCCGTAACGATCCTCATATTTAATAAATTAGTCCAGTAATTTATTTTGTCCAAACGTCCTTTAGATTGTCCGATAAATCCTTTTATTGATCAGATTTTGATCCAATTAAATTAATTAATAATTTAATTAATTGTTCTAACCGGCCCGACCCGAGTCCGACCCGAATCCGAGTCCTAACCCGGTCCAGACCCGGACCTGACCCGGACCCGACCAGACCCGACTCCGACCCAAGTCCGGACCCGAAGTCCAGACCCAGATCTGAGAGCCTGGGCCTGGCCCGAGGCTTGGTCCGGCCCGAAGCCACCTTGGGCCCAAGGCCCGTCTTGTTCTGGTCCAGGCCCAAGGCCCGTACCCGTCTGATTCTGGCCCAAAGGCCCACTCTGCCCTGATTCTGGTTTGCTCGAGCACGACGGTGAGGGTTAGGGTTCCGGTGGGTCTTCGTCTTCTCGCGGTGGTGGGCGACGACAGGGCTGCTCAGATGGAGTTCTTCGCGGCGTAGAGGCGTCAAGAGCTCGGGGAAGGCGATGGGGAGGTTGAAGGAGCGAGATCCAGACCTCTCCGTCCAGATCCGGCGCGGTGAGAAGCTCGCCGGTGAGCATGGCCCAGATCTGGAGTTTCGAAGCTCCGGTCATGTTTTTCTCCGGCAGAACTCGGCAAAACGAGCTCGCTCCTGCTCGATTCTCAGAGTAGAAAAGAAGGGGAAGAAGAATGAGCAAAAGGGAAGGCTTACCGTTGGCGTTTTCGCCTGAAACAGGCACGGCGAGGCTCGAGGGTAGGCGGAGATTTTCGAATCGATGAAGAAAAGGGAAGGGGATTTCTGGTGTGGTGAGGGTTGTGGGTCGAAGGGAGGAGTTCGGCGATGGCGAGATGAAGAAGACGGAGAGGAGGTCGGAAGGTGAACGGCGACGCGCTTCTTCTGGATCTGGTTCGCGAGGGTATATAGCGAGAGGAAGGAGAAGAACGCCTCGGGAAGTACGCGTGTAAATGAAGCTGAAGAGGCTGAAGCACGATTTAGGGTTCGAAGCGCGTGGGTCGTGGGCTTGGGCTCCAAGAGTACATGGGTTTGGGCCCAAACTGGTCTGGCCTGCTTTCCACATTTTTTTTCTTTTGATTTCTTTTCTTTTCTTTTTTTGATTTTTCTTTTCAATTCACTTGTTGCACAAATCCACCCCGATGTATCCAAATGTGAAAAAAAAATTACCCTTTTAAATAAGGTGGGCTTTACAGTGGTTGAGTAATTCATGAGTCGTGGGATAAGGACCCGATAAAACCAATTGCGGAGGTGATCCAAACAATGGGTAAAACATTGAATGAGTGGGGTCAGAATCACTTCAAGCAGAATATTAACCACATTAAATGGTGCCAGCGGAGGATTGCTAAATTGAATGGTAGATCTGATAGAGTCGGGGTGCATAAACGTGAGGCTATTCAATCTAGTATGAGAGGGCCTTAAGGGAACAAGAGGCTTTCTGGCGCTAGTTGGGTAAACAACAATGGCTGGGCGAGAGGGGCCGCAATACGAAATTCTTTCAGGCCGCTTGCTCGTATCATCGGAGAATAAGTACGGTCTAATCTCTCCGAAATGCCACAGGGGATCTGGTTACTTAGGACACGGGCATGAGATCGTTGATCGTGGACTACTTCGGGCAATTGTTTCAGTCTAATCAGTTGGATCTTCGAGACTTCCTTATTCCCTTACACCAATGCATTACACTGGAGAATAATCAGTCCTTGTTAGACCCTTGCTCTGATAAAGAGGTCAGATTGGTTGTGTTTCAAATGGGACCAGATAAGTCACTGGGTCCGGATGGCCTCAATCCCCGCTTCTATCAACACTACTGGCCTATCGTGTCTGAGGAAGTTACTCGCTTTATCCGGGAAGTGCTGGCCTCAAGGGGGTTTGACCAAACTCTCAACGACACCTCTATTGTCTTAATCCCCAAGAATCCGGACCCAGACGTTGTGACCGATCTCCGCTCAATCGCCATGTGCAACGTGATCTTCAAGATTCTCTCTAAGGTCCTGGCCAACCGCTTGCGACCCCTCCTTCATGATGTTATCTCGGGTACGCAAGGCGCGTTTATTCTTGGTAGATGTATCCAGGATAATATTCTCGTGGCTTTTGAGGTCATACATTATCTCAGGTAGCAACGATAGGGCAATCTGGGTTTTATAACCCTAAAAGTAGATATTAGTAAGGCTTATGACCGTGTGGAATGATATTTTCTCCTCAGTATCATGACCCGATTATGATTTTCTACAGAGTAGAGAGATTTAGTGGCATGTTGTATGAAGTCTGTGTAGTATACAGTCTCATCTAGAGGGAGGGATACACCTCGATTTAGGCCGTCTCGGGGACTACGTCAAGGGGACCCGTTATCCCCTATTTGTTCTTACTATGCAATGAAAGGATTGTCTTTTCTACTGCGCCGGGTCTAGGAGGAGGGCCAGCTTCAGGGGGTTCGGGTGGCAAGGGGAGCTCCGGAAATCTCCCACATGTTTTTTGCGGACGATTTCTATATCTTCTGTCGTGCCACGCCGGAGGATGCTCAAACAATTAAGGACATTCTAGGCCTCTTTGGGCGTTTGTCGGGTCAGGTCTTAAATATCAATAAATCATCGGTCCAATTTAGCACAAATACCTCGGGGCGGCTAGGCAGCGCTGCTGTCAGATACTGGCTATTGAGGAGACATCGACAACCTCTATGTATCTTGGTGTCCCCAATATGGTCGGTCGGAGCAGAATCACGACAATGGCGTATCTAGGGGATCGAATTATCAAGCGTATCCGTTCGCGGGACAGGAAACTTTTATCCCCTGCTGATCGGGAAGTTATGATCTGATCAGTACTTACATCTCTTCCAGTTTATGTCATGTTAGTATTCAGAGTACCCACTAAAATTATATCCCGAATCCACGTAGCTCTGGCCCGGTTCTGGTGGAGGGAGGGGGGTAAGTCAAATCGACCTATCATTAGGCAAGACTGGGATAAGTTGTGCATGCCCAAGGTGGCAGGGGGATGTCGTTTCGGCACCTAAGTGATGTCAACACGGCTCTTTTAGGGAAGCAGACGTGGAGCCTGATTCATAAGCCTCACTCTCTTATGGCTCGCGTACTAAAGGCACGCTACTTCCCAAAGTCTGGCTTCTTGGAAGCTACACTCATGGCCAATTCTAGTTTTATGTGGGATAGTATTATTTTAACTCAAGACATGCTTTGGAAGGAGCTTTGTATTGCTATAGGTGACGACCGAGATACTTACATCAAGATTACCCCGTGGCTTTTGGCCCCTTACCCCCACATCACCTCGACACGACCGTCGTTGGACGGAGCTCGGGTTGCGGGATTAATGATCCCGGGAAGGCTATGTTGGGATGCACCACTATTGGCCCGGTTATTTCAAGTAGAGGAACGAGATAATATTCTCCAGGTGCCGCTCTCGGATCTTCGAACTAAGGATACATGGTATTGGTCCTCTGAGGGGATTATACTACTAAAGCAGGGTACTCATTAATGACAGGGGAAAGGCACGAGGCCCGTCAGTACACATTACCGGTGACATGGTCATCCCTATGGAATATTCCAGCTCTACCTCTCCTTTTGATTTTCCTATGGATATGTCTGACTGGTACTTTGCAAGTAATTGCCAACCTCAACCAACGTTTTATCCCGGTATCAGCCACGTGTGACATATGTGGTCGGGCAACGAAGATAGTGGATCATCTCTTCATGGAGTGTGGGTTTGCGAAGACGTGTTGGTCCCAATTTGAAAGCATGAACCCATAGAGCCCGAGCGGAGGTTTTGTGTAATGATGGGAGGGGATAGAAGCAGGGAGACCGAGACAAAAGGTGGCTGAAGTCCTATTTGTCCTACGGGAGATATGGAAGGCAAGAAATGGCCTAAGATGGGGAGGGGTGTCCCCGACTGCACTGCAGGTGATCTCGTCAACGACAGCTCACCTTAAGGCGTGGCGGGATGCGAAAGCTGTGGATTCCTTGGGACGACCGCCGGTCTTATCCTGGCCGACTAGGTGGATCCGGCCGCCTCCAGACACTATAGCGATTAATGTTGACGGGGCAATGTTTCAAGATACGAACCAATCGACTTGGGGCATCATAGTAAGGGATACACATGGGACGACCCACATGGCTACTAATGGCCTATTACCGAGGAGTTGGTCCCCAATCATGGTGGAAACCTACGCCCTGGCTACTGCTCTTCGGGATGCACCGCAGCTAGGGACTCTATTATTGTTCGATCTGATGCTCAGGTCCTCATCAATATGGTTCTTCATGGGGAACCCCCGACTTCTCCAGTGGGGACTATTATTCGAAATATCCGTCTTATGCTTTCCCAACACGAGGGGATCACCCTTCAATTTGTAAAAAGAACTGCGAATAGAGCTTCCCACTAGTTAGCACGAAAAGCTCGGTCAGTGTTTGTTCTTCGTGGACATGCCCTGTGCCTGACGCACTACAATGTATCGTTCAATCTGAGATCTAAATAAATTTGCAACTTTGGCTCAAAAAAAAATCCAAGCAAAACTTGTTCTAGTGAACCCGAAAAACATGTTGGATTTCCCCACACCCGAATCTCCAATCAAGACGATTTTGAAAAGATAATCGTACTCGTGATCCACCTAGTACGCCATTAACGCAACGCTCGTCCCCACCCAAACCTATTCGCACCACTGCAAAACAAGTTAGACATCAACGATCAAACCCTAACTTAAGAACGGACGCAGACGCGGAGAAAGCGGTCCTCCACGTGTTGTTTTCTAAGCCATTTCCTCTGGCTCTATTTTTTTTTAATTTAATTCAAACTTTTGTCCACCAAAGATGAAAAGATGCATAGTAAATTCGTATTTGTCTTGTGTGTGACCCATGAATGATGATTAGCAAATTGATTGAAAGTGGGTCCCACTCGGACCTTCTAGAAAAAGACTTAAGGGTGTTAGAAACGCGTGGCACGTCGGCTGCCATGTGTTCTAGAAGGCCCCCACATCATCACCGCCGTGGAATCGGACAGATAGATAAACTAATATAGTATTTATCGACTCCAATCCTCAACTGTTTTTAGAATCTGCAAAAATGGCAACTCCGAGGGATCTTAAGGTGCTGGGTCTGCTATTGATCGTGGCTATGGCGGCCGTAATAAGAGTTGCAGAAGCGAGGCCACTATCGCTCCTCCGTCAACCAGGTATCCTCACCTTATTTTAATCATTTCATTTACAGATGTAATTAAGATTCAATCACTGTATTGGGTATTGAGTACTGAGTTAGTGTTGATTGCAGTGGAGCTAGCCCTAAGGATAGGAGTGGTGTGCAAGTGCTGTGACGGATTGGGTGGTCAATGCAGAAGCAATTGGGATCAAGGCTCTTGCCCTAACCTCCAATGTCTTCCATGGAAGTTTCATTAACATTTCATCTTTTATATACTACATCATTATTTCTAGTTTATCATTTATATGCCAACACTTGTATATATTTAGGAACATCGATTGTCTCCTCTCTTTAATATACAGATGATATGATTGCACAATTTTTATGATAAGCATTTACATTCTACAAAATACTTCTATATATTAATTTTTCAGAATCAAAAGTTAAATCATTAAAACGGGACACGTCAGTGGTCTAAGGCTCATCTTTTACAAACAAGGTTTTGGTTTAAATTTGAGTAAATAATTGTATATATTATAAGTGTGAATGTGTAAATAATTGTATATATTATGAGTGTGAATGTGATGTCTACGTTTGTTTGTTGTACTGTTTGTACTATTATGTTATATTGTTTCGGTCCGAATTCTGTAATATCATTGTATAACAAGTTTAGAATATATATATGTAAATATTTTTCTGTTTGTTTTGTGCATATGACAAACACTCTGTTTTGACCTTATATATATTTCCTAAGTGTCAAATGCATTTCAAAACCGTAAGTTTGGTTGTTGATCAATAAACTCAATATAAATATTGTGGCTCTCCCATTAAATTGCAAATACTTACGTGGCACAAAATTCTTTTAACCTCGTATTGAATTCTTGAAACCAAAATCTAAACGTTGAAAATTTATTTCTTAAGTTTCAAATTCATAAGTTCGGAATAGTGAGTTTGATTGTTGATGAATGGGTCAACTGCAGACCTAATTGCAAATGCAACATATTAAGGTGAGCAGCAAAATCAGTTATATATTTCTTGGTGGTTGACTTTAGAAGTTGAGGCATGAACCGTCCATTTCGTAATTTGAAGTCTCTTTCAATATATTTATGGTTATGGAACATTTTCTTTGTCAGAAATCTTCAACTTTGAATGATGGCCAGCTTTGCATTGCATGTGTATTCCTGGTCCATGCTAATAAATGGCAAGTTGCCCAGTTCATTGGTTCCGAAAGAGACGAGCTCAACAAGCAACTTATTTTTATATATTATATAATAATAACCTCAATTTCGTTGCAATTTGACTTACTAGTTCGGTATATTTACCCTGGGTGTAGGGTTGTGTTCGGTCGGATATCCGATCCGACCCGTATATGTTTAGGTCCAATCGTAAATTTACGGGTCGGATGTCATTTCCTTACAACCCACCCACCGAATCATAATTCTGAGTGAAATCCGGTCATTCGGATCTAGATCGGATCGGGCCAGACCCGCTGATATCCGAAAATGTAAAAAAAAATGGGCTTTTACATACAAGTCCATATCTTTATACACATAGAAGCACACAACCTGATATTTCATTTCAAAAGGTACAAACTTGGGTAAACTACAAATGCATACCCTTAAGTATGCACATTTAACCGATAAATACCCTGAAGTTTAAAGTTAACTGATGCATACCCTGAAGTTACGAGTTGTAACCCAAAACACCTCTGTCAACTAAAATGACGAAAATACCCTCAACTACACTTCAATAATTATGTTAACAAAATTATTTAAAAAATACTTTTGTTATATATATATATATATTACTTATTAAATGACTTCATTTTTATTTAAAAAATCACTTCATTTATATTTTATTTAAAAAATCACTAAGGGTATTTTCGTCATTTTAGCTAACATAAGGGGTTTTGAGTTACAACTCGTAACTTCAGGGTATGCATCAGTTAACTTAAAACTTCAGGGTATTCATCGGTTAAACGTGCATACTTAAGGGTATGCATTTGTAGTTTACCCTACAAACTTAGACATTCACATACTGGAATAAAAACAATCCTTAGCAAGTCATACAAGTTATCCATAATACATTACAAGTCCATCCTACTAATTAATTTCATGAATTTTTCAATTCATCAAAAATACACTATTAGCAAAATGTCATCAACTAGATGACTTCACCACCAAAAAATATCATACCAGATCCAAAAAATACCTAACTACCCAACACAGAGCAGATCCAAAAAATACCTAACTATCCAACACAGAATGTTTTAAGTACAATATAAATATTTAAGCCTTCATTCTTTGTCGAAGTTGAGTGTTGTTCCATCAAAAAAACTTAACAAAGCACTCATGATGAAGCTAATCGACTTCAAACCCTGCAAAGACAACACCAGATTAGAATTAAATCAACAATAACCAAATATCAATAATATTTGATGAGAATACTTAAAAACATCAGATTATGATTACTAGAAAGGATACCAGTTTCATTCTTCTCAAGTTCTTCGTGATCTTCTATATATGTCATCTTACTTGCTGATTTTCTTATCCAATCTTGACAACATACTAATCCATCCACAGTTGTTGGTGTCAATGAGCTCCTAAACTTGTTTACTATCCTACCACCAGTAGAAAAAGTTGACTCAGATGACACAGTTGAAATGGGGACTGCTAATATATCCCTAGCCATAATAGAGAGTATTGGAAACCTAGGGGAATTGCAATTCCACCAATCTAATAGGTTAAACTTAGCCACATCCTCCTCTACCTCTTCATTTAAATATTTGTCCAATTCAGATTTGAGGACAATATCTTGAGAGGTTTTACACCTCTTAAAGGCAGCCCTCAAGCTACTACCTCTAGAAGTGTCTTTCTCAACTAAATTGGTAGAGGTTGGTTGGGAACTAGTTTCACCTACGCTATTAGGGGAGTGCAATTTAACATACTCATCAAACATTTCATACAATGTATATTTAACACTCAAAGACAGATCATAAGCAACATGTTCATCATACATACTATCAATAGCATACTTCACAACTTGCAACCTATTCCTAGGATCAAAAACAGATGTTATAAAGATGAGCACATTCATTTTGGACAGATTTGTCCAATATTTATCAAATTTCAGCTTCATCTTATTAGCCATATCAATCATTTCATAGTCATTTTCAACCATTTGACCCTTTTTAATTACTTGTAAAGTGTCATTAATTTCATCCAAAAACATATTAGATGTAACATATGAACAACCAGACACCCTACAAGTTAACTCATAAAAGTGCTTGAGAAATGGAAGAAAAGACTTGGCTTTGGACCAATCATCATCACATAACATGCCTAGAAGCTCCTCATGATTTGATCTCTTCCTAAACTGGGCTAACAAGTAGATAGTGTTCATTAGATAAAGCCTACTAAAAAGAGTTTCAACACTTTTACGATTTGAATAAACTTTAAAAAAAATCAGCACACGAAAAAAACTTGTAATTTATCAAACTTTAAAAAACTTTAACTACCTAGCACATAAAAAAGCTCTCCAAATAACCTCTTGAGGTTCTTCTCATAACCCTTTAGGGTTCACACCGCCGCCGCCGCCGCCGTCTGGTGCATCGCCCATCTCCGTCTCCACCCACTAGTTTTGCCCCTCCTAGTCGTTGTTGCTTCCCCTCCCCATCAACATTATGGTGTTTCCATTTCAACGCTGCCATCGTAATGGCTATCCCACCCGGACTCCATGGCCGCCGTCTCAAATCCCCCCATGATCGCCCTTTTGAGGTAGGTCAGCCGCGGCCCCCATGCCCGATCACACCAACCCCATACTGGTTCTGCATAATCAGGGTTGGTCCATGCACGAGGTGCACCACGACCCGACGTGGGCGCACCAGGCTCCATGGCACCGTCCCACACGGCCGCCCGTCCGGCCTTGGGCAATCAACCCCGGCAATCAACGCCCCTCCCAGATTGGGATCAGACAATCCGACGGCAGGGAACTCGTTTTCAGGGCCTGAGCCCCGTCCCACCACCGGAGTGCAACGTGCATCCGGAGTATCCTTGGGACCCGACGCACTATCTGACCTGGTTGTCTGCCTACCAACCAGGCTACGGTCGATCGGGGACTAGGACACAGCCGAGTAGGGCTCCCCACTATTCGGGTGCTGAAAACCCTAGGAGGGTCGAGACCAACAGAAGTCGGGCCCATCAGAAGCATCGGAGTACTATCGTGAGGATGCTGCACCCGGCTCCGATAATAACAAAACGCCCAGGAATGGGAACTACAAGCCCTCCGTCTCGGGTGAAGATCGGGGCCAAATGGAAGAAGCCTGATCCGCGGCTGGGGGATCTGATGAACTGCACTCTGGCTCGACGGGGGATTTTGCGCTTCACCACAGTTGTAGGACCAAGACCTAGGGTGATCAAGACGATTCACAAACCGGAGACCTCACAGATGTCAACCTCCAATGCCCAAGCACAGGAACGAGAAATTAGTCCGGGAGTCTGCAACCCCCTGGGGGACGAATGATCCCCAGAGCGGGTGTGGGAAGGACTACCAGGGACCTATACCCACAGACCCGGGACGTCTACAACCGGGAAGTCTCGGGGAATCCGCAACAAAGGCCTTCTCCTCTATTAGTTTCATTGCTTTAGGTCGAATAAGAATTTGGTTAGGTAATTTCTATTTCATTAGTTTGGCATTTTTTGAAACACTGGATCGAGGAACTCTTGAGTTTGGATCTGCGAAACAAAGTAGACTATCTATATGGAACCATGTGCGCCCGATGGGCCACGGCCAATCGGGACAACAGCTGGTATCCGGGACTGTTAGGTCCTACATTGTAACCACGATGATATTATAATACTACTTCTTTCCCGTTTCAAAAAAAAACTACCTAGCACATGAAAAATGTATACTTAACACCATTTTTACTGAGAAATCAACTTGTTGATATGCTTCTACGATTTAAAAACTTCTACGATAGCACATAAAAACTTCTACGATTTTACCCGTTTCAAAAAAAAACTTCTACGATTTAAATAAACTTGTTAATATACTGAAAAATCACACATATGGTATAAAAATCAGCACTTCAACACTAAACATACTTTCACAAAAGAAGAGTATAGTTCAGATTCAACTGTACAAGACAGTAAAGTATAGTTCACCCCAAAAATTTATGTTTAGCACTTTAATCTTTCTCTATTTACATGTCCGGTTAACACACAAATAGGGCACAAACTCAATACTAGTTAACACACAAATATACCACAAATTTAATACTAGTTAACACACAAATATTAGCACAAAATATAAACCAAGAACTAGAAAAATATGTGAGTAATTTATACCTTTTTTTTATAAGCTCGAAAATTTATTAATAAGACCGAGTCCAGAAAAAGGAAACGGTAAGCCCTGATTCAAGGAGAAGCAGGGTAGCAACCAAAATAACATAGGGGTTCCAACGCAAGGGGAACCAAAAGGCATAACCTTTTTCTTAAAACGAAAAAATAAGGAGCAAGAAGCAGAAAAAAAAGAAACCCAGCAAAAGTCACCGGCCAATCTAAGTGGCCTTCTTCTTGGCTGCCAACTCTCGGATTATAGTCCAAGCGTCGGGACCCTAAGACGACCCGACAGTTTGAGTTTCTCCATTTCTAGCTTGCTTAACCTGTTTCCCAATGTCGACGGGACGCACAACTCTATCCCGATCTCTAGAGATATTTGGCTTGCACGACAACGTGTAAAATTCTGTTAAATGTTTAGGGGGACGCCTCTCCCGCTTCTTGACGAGAACATCCTTCCACGACGAGGCCACCTGTTGAAACGGTTGAACTGTGGCGACGCCCACCTGAGCGTCCACCGTTTCAGACACAACCATCTGTGCAGTATGGGCTGGGTCACCCCCCTCAACATCTTGGACTTGTGTAGCATTAGGCTTGTCTACAGCATCAAGCCCATACTGGACCTGGACAGGCCCAACACCATCCACAATGTCTGCGGCACTCAACAGCTCCATGCGATCGTAACAGACGTGATCGTAACCGACGCGATCGTAACAGACGCAATCACCGATCCTATCCCCAGAATCACGGACTTCTACTTCCCCAGAATCACGATCTACACTTTCCCCGAATCCAACACAATCAATCTCACCTGAAACTGACTTGATTTTTGAATTCAAACAAACTAAACCGTGAGAACAATTGGTTCCGGCACCGGAGCAGCTGTCCTTCTCCGGCGAATCAATCAACGCCACAGCTAATTCCTTCTTCGGCGATTCCTCAGCTTCTGGAAGATGGGATGGATGTACTGACCCGGTTTGTAAGCTTTGATGGTTCAGTACACCAGAACCAGAGACCTTTGACAGCGAAACCGAGCCTACATTTGGTTCCGGCACCGGAGCGGCTGGCGATTGATGATGCCAGGCCGTAGCAACGAACAACACGTACCCATTAAGTTTAAACCCATTCATAGCCTCCACCGCCTTAGTTGTTGCCTCAATTGAATCGAAACGTACAAAACCGAAGTAGCGATTACTTCGATATGGACGTTTAGAGACCTTCACAGACACAATTGTACCAAATGGACTGAATACGTTGCGTGTCCAATCATCTGACGCCTCGAAAGGTAAACTATGACCAAAAATTTCATCCTTTTGTTCAACGAACTTACCAATCCTGTGAGGCCTGCGAAAGCGGTGAGCTATCGAATGCTTCTCTACAACGACCTTATGAGTCTCTGAACCAGTTCCGAGAATTAAAGCTCGAGAATCCGGGTTTGAGACGATATCCTCAGCTTCCACATCACCTGCGACCGGATCAGCGACCGGAGCCTTGGCAGCAGTAGATGGTGCACCAGCAACATCCCCTCCAGGCGATCTCCTCTTTCTCCTCGTTCTCCGGTTAGTACTACGAATATTCTCCTTTACCGGAACATGAACGGAAGAGTGAGACTTCGTTGAACGACCAGAGTTCTTCACCAAGCCCTCCGAAATTGCTAACACAAAATTCAACGCCGTCACAACTGATCCTAACGTCGTGGTTACCTCCGTTAGCAGCCCAGTGACCGAAGTTGTGGAAGTCCGGCGACGACGTGAAGTCGCAGGAGAGACTTTCATGGCTTAGTCGTTACAAATCTCTGTACTCGGCTTAAATGACTTTGAATATGAAAGCCTCCAACTCGAATCAAGATGGATAACCCATTAACCCTAACAATGAAACATAATATAACTTCAGATTCAAGAGGGAAAAAAACGAAAACCTAAAAAAAATTGGGGGTTTCTGAGTCAGCTACACAAACCTTGAGCCACTGTTGTTGTTCGGCTGAGACGAGATTTAGACGAGGACCACGAGGCCGCGATTTGCTCGAGTAAGGACCTTGACTTCGAGTTCCTCTCCGCGAGGCCGGTGAGGGTATGGTTTGGGAGGACCGCGAAGTCGGTGGTGAGGGTTCGGCGTGGGAGGACCACGATTCCGGTGGTGAGGGTTTAGCGTGGGAGGGCGGCGAGGTGGTGAGGGTTTGGCTTGGGAGGGCGGCGAGCTGGTGAGTGGTGAGGTGAGGCTGCGGAAGAGAGAGAGAGAGGAGAAGAGAAGATGAAGAGAAAGAGAGATGAGGGAATATGAACTGAAGAGTCGTGTGTGAGAGAGAAATTGTTACCGTTTAGAGATAAGGTAGAGTTAGAGATAAGGTTGGTTAGGTGTGAGGCAATGAATCAACCACGTAGCCCAATCCTGAACGTCCATTCAAAATTTCAATAACAGATCAACGGTTATAATTAATTGATGTATATTAAATCAATTCTTCGGTCGGGTCGGTTAACCGCGGGTCGTCCAGGTCCGATCCGACACCCGTTCGAAAAGCATCAGATGTAACATCTTCCGACCCGGAACCGACCCATTACCCTTCGGATGAGAGACGCGCGGGTCGGTCGAGTTGTCGGACGGGCCGCGGGTCGCGGGTCAAATGGACAGTCCTATCTGGATGAGTCCTACCTTGATGAATTGAAGTGTTTATAATTTGGTAACAAACACAAAAAATTATAGCATCTATTCTATCAATACCAAGCCCATAAAATGATACTGTAATCAACAATATAGTAAGAACAGCCCTGAGGCTGAATCAAATATTAGATTTAAATACCTGTTTGAAGTCTAATGGGTCCCCCCCCCCCTAAAAAAAATATTTTGAACTTTTATTTGTTAAAAAGGAAATGTTATCTAATGTATCATTTCGCAATTTTTATTCTAGTTATTTTTTTTGATCGGAAAAGCATATTTAAATTAAATCTCTCTCAAGAAAGAAGAGGAGTACAAGAAAAGAGTCTAGTTACAGACTCTCCAACAAAAAGGATCACAACAACGGCTACCTCCCTGGTAGCTATGAATGGGTACGCAGACCCAGATGATGAATGGGTACGCAGACCCTGAATGAAGCAATGAAAGGGTACGCAGATCCGGAATGAAGCAATGAAAAGGTACGCAGACCCTGAATGAAGCAATGAAAGGGTACGCAGACCCTGAAACCCCCCACCGGGGAAATATCTGAAATGAAATGAGTGACTACGCAGACCCAATGATGAACGGGTACGCAGACCCTGAAATGAATGGGTACACAGACCCTGAAATGAATGGGTACGTAGACCCTGAAATGAATGGGTACGCATACCCAGAAGTGAGAAGGGTACACAGACCCTGAAGTGAGAGGGGTACGCAGACCCTGAAATGAAAAAAAGACGGCTAAAAAAGGAGACTCGCACCCGAATAAAGCCACCATGAAGCACTCAAGGAAGAATAGGTCAAAACCCGGAATTTCCAAGCCATAAGCACAAACAATACTGAAATAAACCAATCTACTGCTAAAGTAAGAAGAACACCCTGTCTCATTAGGTCCATCAATCCGTCACATAGACGGGAAGACGGCCACTAACAAGTCGGTGGCCAACACCACGAACGACAGAGACAGTTCTAAAGGGAATTACCCTGAAGAACACACTATACTAAAATTGATATTGAAGGAACATTGCTTAATGGCACTAAGGCCAAACTACTCGTCGAGGGGCAACACCCAGAAACCGACGAAGCCTGCCCAGCAAAGTGGGAGGTAGCAGAGTAAAACCAACAAATAACGATAATAGCACAATGAGGGGAACACTTAACTGAAACAGTAGAAGAGGAATACCAGTGAACCTCAGCTAAGCACCAGGTCCACGACGATCAGCACCCGAGGATGAGGAAACGCGGCCCACGACCAGAACTGAGAAGAAAAGCTAGGCAACAGAGCGAACCAACAGCGGCACCCATACCAGAGCCACAACGATCCACTCCCAAGAAGATGCAGAAACGTGTCCCACGACCATCTCTAAGAAAGGTACCACAAGGTCAACTCAGCAACTGTCGGCAGCCGAAGAAACCGACGAGCATCTCCCGATCAGACAAGCTCCCGGCGAGCACCACGCGACCTGACGAAGCGAGAACAGATATAGCCGGAAAAGCAGCGACGCCCAAGCACCACGACTCTCCGGTGACATAGCAGCAGCAACCCATCGTCACGACCTGCACGCTCCAGCATCTGAAAGAGAAGCTCGATCTTCACCAGAACCGAGCACCGGAGGGCTTCACGGAGAGCAGAGCAGAGGAGACGATGAAGAGGAGCTCGAGTCCCACGGCCCAGATCTGAGACGGACGCCGGCGACGAAGCAGAGCTATCAAGGAGAGGATGCCGGATCTGCAAACCAACGACAAAGGGGTTCCAACTCCGGCGAGAGGGCGGGGAGAGGGGCGGCGAGACTAGAAGAACGAGAAGGTATGAAGGAGAAACAGATCGATGAAAGGGGGAGGGGAGCAGACCCTCGCCGGCAACAGCCACGCCGAGGCTGTGGCCGTCACCGGCGAGAATGGAGGATGGCGGCGGGTAACGAAGCCTTAGGGTTGCGTTTGTGATGGTCTTGCTAGAGAGAGAAACCACTTATACCTATCATAATAACTAGAATAAAAAAATATTTTTTATTCTAGTTATTATGATAGAATTTTATCATATTCAAGTCATTGATAATTAATATGATAAATGAAATATAATGCGAATTTGATTCATTATTTGAGTTCGTGAAAAATCAAGCTCAAGATGAATCGGAGCTCATAACTAGACTAGTTGAAAAAGATGACTCTTTCCAACTTGTGTTTGGGGTGTCTCTCTTCAAAACACTACTCTTATACCAAATTCACAAATGAGTAAGCTTTTTCCTGACTTAATTATGGTGTTTCAATGAAAATTAAAAATTAAAATAAAAACTGTATAGTTACAGCCTCTATCTCTGCTAGGGTTAGGTTTTGTGTTTTTCTGGGCAATCTGTGGCATATTCGGCGGCCAAATTGTCTAGTATTTCCGCCGATCCTTCGGCATGGCTCGTAGAGCCGGACATGGAAGGGAGCATGGGCGAGGAAGGGGAGGAACTGGTCTCGCGGGTGGAGGGAGACGTTAAAAGCGAACTGCATGAGCCGGGTTCGGGGAAGGAGTTGCAGGAGGCGGCGGCGATCGGGGCGATGGGGGACGGAGACGGGTTCACGTACCCGGAACCCCTGTCGTCGTGGGACGAAGGTGCCTCGTCGATGAGGTTCTCGGCTCAGAGACCCGTTGGGGGTAATCCGGTGGGTGGAGGTTGGATGAACTCGGCGGCCAGTCGGGTGTGTCGGACGCCGACGAGGGGTCCACGGATAAAGGGGGCTCGCGCGCAGCGAGGCTCGCCGGAGGTTGCGGGTGTGACGCTGCCATAGGAGCAGGTCGGGGACCCGACTACGCGGGAGAGGAGCACGATGTCGGTGATCGTTTCGTCGGACACAACAGCCACGCCGCCAGAGTCACCGACGGCGTTGGCGTGGAGGAGAAGGAAGTGGCGCGGGAGCCCTCTAGGGTTGCTGAACCGGGCCTGGGCCAAGGTGGAGGGACGTTGGGCCGAGGTGATGGGATGATGTTGGATGCCAGACGGGCCGGTTGGGTCCCAAGAGCGGGGATGGGTCGGGCTGCGCGTGAGGAGGTGGGCCACCCAGGGTGGACCCAAGGTGGGCCGGGCGATATAGCCACCTGGGCAGCCCGATATGGGGCGGGGGCTGATAGGAACCAGTATGGGGTCCGGGCTCGGGCCAAACCCGTAGGGTCGGAGCTGGGTCGGACCTTGTTGCGGGGTGACCCGGTGGAGCCGGGGCGGTGCTCGGGGGTTCTCGGGTCGGAGGACCCGGTGAGTCTGGATTTCAAGGGTACTCGGGGATAGGAGCCTCGGGTGGGGGAGCTTGGGTCTAGGGTATCGTCCATCTGCATCAAGGAGGTGGTCATCCCTACGAGTGATATTGTCCGAGCTGGGAGCAATTTCGGTTTGCAATGGCGGCTAAGGTGCTGACATCGAAGAAATTCTTCTGGAAGTCGCTGGTGGCTAGAATAAAAGATATGTGGGGTATGAAAGTGGAAGCGAAGCCACTGGAAGGAGGTCTGGTGGCATTCTTCTTCAGATCAGCCAAGGAAAGGGCGCGAGTGCTGGCAGGAGAGCCATGGGCATTTTGGGAGTCCATTGTGCTCTTTACTGATCTCAGGGCCCACATGCAGGTGGGAGACCTTAGCTTCCATCACTTTTCAGTGTAGGCACGAGTGCCTAATCTTCCGGTGGGTGCGTGGAACAAGGAGGTGGGCTTCAGAGTGGGGAATGCTCTTGGGGTATGTCAGGCGGTCGATGTGGATAGGTCGGGCTGTTGTTGGGGAGATTTCATGAAGTTTAGGATCCGGGCTAACATCCGTGTCCCTCTTCAGAGTCAGATATGGTTCCGATTATCGGAATCACAGGTACGAACTCTCCTTCAGGTCTCATATGAACACCTGCCAGATCATTTCTTTGAGTGCAGTTGTGCGGGACATTTGTTTCCGGCTTATCATATAGCTGGAGGAACCAAGGGTTATTCCCTACGTGCCCCGGGTGACCCGAGGTCAGCCCTGGAGAAGGCGAAACATGGAAAGACGGCGCCAGGGACTAACTGGGCCTACCTGAATGAAGGGAGCAAACGGGGTCCCTGGGAACCGCGAACGCCTCCCCCCCCCCCCCCCCCCCCCCCACACACACACCAG